>CM034704.1:7537887-7554685 GCA_020142125.1 Phrynosoma platyrhinos
ATGGGACAAAGTATACTTATGGAGGAACAGAAGCAGAAGCTATACAGACTAGAAATCAGTGGTTTATGTTTATATGGGGAATTCTTATAGTCGAACAAACCAACTGATACATATGGCAGTGAAGAGTGACTGGGACATCTCTTCCATAGGTAATTCAGTAAGGTAACAAAGAATGCTTCCTCACTCTGTCAGTCTTCAGGTAGGTGAAGTAATCCTTCCACTAAAATAGCAACTGTGACCCATAGGAGGCCTTGCACTCAATTTGTGTGAAACCCTACTCAGGAATATAAATAAATTAGCTCCTCTGGCAAGTCAGACTAAGAAGCATTGCTTTGCATTCCAGTTAAATATGTGAGATCCTGCACATGATCTTGTGTCAGTGTATAGTTAGCAATATTGCTTTTTTACACCTAACATTTTTTCTGCAACTAAATACAGCAAAGAAATAAATTGCATGAATCACAAATTATAAATGCATGAATTATTTACTCAATAACATTGTGTGGGGAGTGGAATCTTCTGTGCTGGGACAGTACCCCCCATCACTTCTCTATCTGGCTGCACCCCACAATATTTGTAGAGCTTATCTACAAATGAGAAGTCAGAACAGTTCACTCTCTTTCCATGCTCTCTGTCCACATTAATCAAAAATATGTCTGAATAGAGTGAGAAATGTCTCACAATCATGCACTGCTATTTCTGAAATGTGCAGTGTTTAAATGACATGAAGTGTCATCATCCATGCTTGCAGGTTCTTTGATCTGTAATGGTAGTTTCAAACATACCAATAATCACTTGATACTGTGTTATAAATGTTATAAATTTGCATGTTTAATTGAATCTCATTCCCATTTTTATGGTGTAGTGATTTGAGTGATGTACTACAAGTCTGGAGACCAGGGTTCAAGCTTAGCCATGGAGACCCACTGTGTGACCTTGGGCAAGTTACATTTTCTCAGACTCAGATGAAGGCAAAGACAACAAAGACAAATTGAACAAATTTTGTTAAGAAAGCATCGGATAGGTTCATCTTAGGGTCACCATAAATCAGAAATGACTTGAAGGCATACCTCAGCAATAATTCCCATATATATATACAGAGAATGTTCAAAGACATTAGTAAAGAATTCAAATTCTTCTACTTTCTATTTAACCTTTTGAAGAGAGAGGGGAAGAGATAGACCACAAGCAAGACTATTTTTTTTCTGGAAAGATATGTTACAGACAGCATGGAACATAGCAAACACATTTACAAAATAGAAAACAAAGCCTGGATTTTTGCAGTGTCACAAACTTTTGATGTTGAGAACTTCCACAATTTATTGGCATACAGATTTTATCACAAAAGTTTTTTTCATTTTCTCCAGCTCTCACAGAGAGCACTTTAGTTTTAAAGTATTCTGTGAGCATCTATGCTACTGCTTCATAGTCTCCCAAATCTTCACTGTATATTTTTTGCTGAAGTGTCAAAAACAGCTGCTATGAAACTGGAAAGGAGGAGAAGAATACACAGCTGGTTGGGGAGTTGGTCAAGGAAGCAAAGGAGCTGTGAATGGAGGTAGCAAATCAAAAACGCCACAATGAGCCTCAAAAATCATTGTGATAAGTGTGTTGCTGAAAGAGACTATGCTTCCCTGAGGATCTCATTGGAACTCTGTTGCGTACCTCTTCATCATCATAAAGAGGACATGACATAGAGAGGAACTTTCCCTCAGTGGGTTAGGGTGTTCATGGTTCTGCATTCTGATGAACTGTGAACAGGAGCAGTTTGTTTTTTGTTTTGTTTTTTAAAAGATAAGGACACACACCCTTACACAGTAAAAAAGAAATATCATATGTTTGCGTAACTGTTGATAGGATGAATTGGGCACTTGAGAATTTAATAATGATATACAGAGCTACTAGCACTCTTCAGTTACTCTCTCAGTCTCTGCAGATCAGTAAAACAGGACCTGCAAGAACAAAGAAAGGAAAACAGGGACATTTTATGTGTAATTGGAGAAAGAAACAGGGTAAGGTGAGTTTATATGTTTTCAGTTAAGGCAGTTTCTTTAAGTGAGCTGTCTGCAAGTTTCTGTGACTGTGGGCTTCATGTGTTCCTGAATACATGATCTAAGGAGGTGGGGGGTTTTATGAAAGAAAGTGAATACTGAGAAAAGGTGAGTACTGAGTTCTAACTGAGTATTGCTGACAAAAGATGAGTATTTTGCTGGAGGTAGAGCAAATAGCTAATTGCCATTAACTCTAATAGCTACTCACTCAGTTTCTGGAGTTTGTGAACAGAAACACAAAGAAAACAAGGAGAGGAAAACAGGTGTTTCGCATGGGTGTCCCTTAAAAGGTCAAGAGTGCTGAGATACTGCTGCACAGGACAACTAAAAAAGAAGCATCGAACTGGAAGGGACCACCAG
The DNA here is from genome assembly GCA_020142125.1 of Phrynosoma platyrhinos. Taxonomy (NCBI): domain Eukaryota; kingdom Metazoa; phylum Chordata; class Lepidosauria; order Squamata; family Phrynosomatidae; genus Phrynosoma; species Phrynosoma platyrhinos. The sequence continues at coordinate 7,540,299 of CM034704.1, forward strand.
GCCATCCATTCCAATCCCCCTTCCATGTAGGAATAAATAACTAAAACACTTCTGAGAGACAGCCATCTAGCCTCTGATTAAAAAAACTTCAAATAAAGAGAGTTTCCCTCTGTCTGAACAATTCTCACAGTCAATAAGTTCTTCCCAATGTTTAGGTAGAATCTTTCTTATAATTGCAATCCAATGGATCATGTTCAAGTCTCTGGAGCAGCAGGAAAGAAACTTACTTCACCCCCCATATTTCTACAGATATTTAAAGATATTTGTCATATCAGCTTTTAATCTTCTCTTTTCCAAGCTAAATGTACCCAGATTCCTAGGTCATTCCTTATATAGCTTAGTTTCCAAATTTTTGATCATCTTGGCTACACTCCTCTGGATATGCTCCAGCTTGTCAAAATCTCTCTTGAACTGTGATGCCCAGTACTGAAGACAATATTTCAAGTGAGGTCTATGTGTCTTGATCTGGACACTATAATCCTGTAGATGTAGCCCAGAAGCTCGTATAGATATGAAGCTAGCTTTTTTTCCACTGTTCCAGTGACTAGGACACAAAAAGAATTCATATTGCAAGAAATTCCACATAAATATTAGGAAGAACTTCCTGATAGTTAGAGCTGTTTGCTAGTGGAATATAGTACCTTGAGACAGAAGAGGGAATTCACCAAACTAGCCTCTCAGCAGGGCTTGATACATAATAGGTCCTCTACTCAGGATCCCACAATATTAGCCTTCTCCTCCAGAAATTTGTCAAACCTCCATTTATTGACATCTGCATTACTAGCCATCTCTTCATCTTCTGGTGGCTTCTAAAGTGTTCTTCATAAAGTTAGGAACATTGAGAAGTCTGGGTAAGAAAACTTGAAGGAAAATGTGAAGCTCAGTGAGCAGGAAAAACATTCAAAAAATCAAGTCAAAATAATTTTGATCATTCTAAAGAAATTGCTTAGAGGTATCCTGCATATACCTCAAATGAAGCAGATGAAATATATTCTGTTGTGATGAACTGAATGAGAATAGTTTTCTTCTTTAACCACTTCCTTCTGCTTAGGATAGCACTGTAAATTACATCCATCCACTCTTATTCTCTCCCTTCTGCAACATTAATCTACTCTCTTTTGCCTTGCTGGATGTGTCTTCCCCTCACTCCCCTCCTGCTTTCAATACTGCTGTACCTGCCTTGAGCTTTGAATGGCCTTCAATGCTCTCTCTCTTCCTCATGCCCAAGAGACCAAGAAGGCTATTGACAAAGGCATAGAAAAGAAACACGTTTTTTGTTTCATTCAATATTTTGTTTAATTTTCTTGAAATGGGAAAATTTTTCCCCATCTCTTTTACAATTTAGTCTCTGCATTGAGACATACAATGCTTGCATAATAAATATGACTGACTGACTTTATGATAGTATCTGAATTGTCATAAAGGAGGCTTTCTGGCTGAATGAAAGTGACAGGTATGTAACAGATTCCATAAAATAAAGTCACAACATGCCATAATATTTCTCAGCACACTGGAAATGACAAGTGGCACACTAATTACTGTCTGCATTGAAACTGTAAATACTAGTTTCATGTATATACTTCACTAAAGATTTTTGATCTACTGATGCATGTTTTGTGAGAAGTGCTGCTTACACTGTAAGGAAGCAAAACTATGATTGATTTATTCATCTTCCATAAGTACCAAATAATATCAAGAACTAATGAGTTGAATTAAAAGAGCTGATGCTTCATGAAAATCTGTTATACAAATTGGCTGCAATCCAGTGGCTCCAGCTGTGAACTCACAGAGGGGGTTTCTCATTCTTATCTATGAGACCAATACATTCAATACATGTAATGGGAACTCCCTGTACTTCAGTTTCTGCAGACACCACAGAGGGTAAAGATCCCCAAGCCATTTCTGAATAGCTGGTAAACATAAAGGAGAGAACTGAAGGATCGTGTCTGCTGTCCCCAACCTTCGTCATTACATGCTTTCATCTCTGGACAAAATACAAGATAAGAATGTGCAGAGGGAAAAAAGGAAACACATGTGCAAGTTGTGAGAATGGAAGACAAATGCAGTTTTTGATATATTTTGATGCAAACTGTTCTGATTCTGAACGAGTACAGTACATGGCCTGAAACTTTCTTATCTTTCAAAATTGTCAACCATATTTTCTAATGTTTAAAAATAAATATGGATACACAATACATATGCTTAAGAAACATGCATACAGAAGGATAAACCAAAATTAAGATTAAGAAAGTGAGAAGTTGAAATGGATAGATTTCATCCCCTCCAAGTTGTGAGGCCTATGATTAATCTTTTCACAAATGAATTCATGACAGTGGGTGTTAACACAGCACATTAAAACAAATAAACATAAATCCATAATTCTGTGGATAAGCTGAACATGAACATCTCTTAAAAAAGGAAACACAGTGGTCCAATGGTCAATCAAACCACCATATATAACAATTTTAACTTTATCCCATTGTGTTTCCCTTATACTTCTCAGTCAGAGAAGAAAGTTCTCCTCCCTATCAGAACTTTAGTGTAATATATCTTGGTTAATAGAGCACATCAGGGAATTCCAAAAGAAAATCAGCATGTGCTATATAGACTATACCAAAGCCTTTGATTGCATAGATCATGAAAAGCTATGGAATGCCCTTAAAGACATGGTAATCCCAACACATCTGATAGTCTTAATGAAGAATCTGTACTCAGGACAAGAGGCTACTTTCAGAACAGAACACAGAGAAACAGAATGGTTCCCAATTGGCAAAGGAATCAGACAAGGTTGTATCTTTTTATCCTATCTGTTCAACTTGTATGCAGAACATGTTATAAGAAAAACAGGCTTGGACACAGAAGAAGTAGAAGTGAAAATAGGAGGAAGGAATATCAACAATCTAGGATGTGCAGATTATACCATAGTACTAGCAGAAACCCCCACAGACCTGTAACACCTACTAAGGAAAATCAAAGAAGAAAGTGCTAAGGCAGGCTTAATGTTGAACATAAAGAAAACAAAAATAACGATCACCAAGCACCTTCACAAGTTCAACCTAGACAATGAAAAAATAGAAATAGTAAAATAATCTCCATACCTGTGATCAAATATTGATAGAAATGGGGACTTCAGTCAGGAATTCAGAAGACAATTAAGAATGGGGAGGGTGGCTATGAAAGAACTAGAAAAAGATCATAAAATGCAAAGACATGCAACTAAGCATGAAAGTTAGCATCAGACAAGCCATTGTATTCTCTATTACCATGTATGGATGTGAGAGCTGGACAGTTAAGCAAAATGATAGGAAGAAAATCAACTCCTTTGAGATGTGGTGCTGGAGAAGAATGCTGAGGATCCTATGGACAGCCAAAAAGACAAACAAATGGGTCCTAGAGCACATTAACCTGGAATACTCAAATGGGTCCTAGAGCACATTAACCTGGAATACTCCCTGGTAGCCAAGATGACCAAACCAAGGCTGTCGTACTTTGGACACATTATGAAAAGGGAGGAATCTTTGGGGGGGGGGAACCAATAATGCTGGGAAAGGTGGAGGGAAGTAGGAAGAGACAATGACCACATGCCAGTTGATCAAACTCTATTAAGGCACTCACAGGTATGGGGTTGCAGAAATTAAGCGGAACAGTGGAGAATAAAGGGTCTTGGAGATTCCCCTCTGGTCACCATGAGTCAAGATCAACATGAGGGCAGTTAAAAACAAAACTTGGTGTAAAAAATGAGGATCAAAATGTTAAGGGGGGCAACACTATCATTGGGAAGAATGAAGCAACTGCCTTAGGAAGCACACATTGAGGGACAAAGAGCAAACATATCTCTGTGTGTGACATGACCTATCCTTTGGCCCTTCAGCTGCAAAAAGGTGATGCTATCGCCTCTGAATCATTTTGTTTCTTTTCAGCATTAAAACATTTTTGCACCTGCTTGTCTGTTGGCTTCTGCATAGCCAACTGCTCATGAATTATAAGCCAAATAGATTCCTGGGATATCTCTAGTGTCTCAGCAATTGTTTTAGCTGAGATTTGTCTATCTGCCAAAATAAAGTCATGAACTTGATCAACAATTTCAGAAGCTGATACTGTTGAAGGTACCCCCAGACTTTGCTGCATCTTTGGTCTCAAAAACTCAATGCTGAAAGTTAGCACACTATTTATTCCCAGTGGAGTGTAATTGGCACTTGCCATTCAATGTTTTCATCATAGTTTCATTGATTTCTTTTGGAATTTTCTTCTGAAGGAACATGAGCTTCATGACAACCTAGAGTTCTGCACTTGGAAAGTCCACACTTTTCATTGACATGGTTCCATCAATGATCAGGGAAATAAAATTCAGAAATTAGAGCTACAGTTTTACAATTGACAGTACAAAATAACACTCTTTCAAGCCACAGTGACAAAATTATGCTCAGATTTTGGGTCAGTCCAAGAACTGTTCAGCACCTCCTTCTAAATTTCTCTCTTGAAAAACAGTGGAAAATATGAAATTGCCATCTGCTGTGTAGTAAAAGTTAACCAATAATTGAAATACTATCTTTTGCCTTAGGCAACACTGGAGTAAGGTCATCTAATCTCTCTATATAGTTAAAAATGCTTATATCAGGGTTTTTTTGAACTGTCTTGACTATCAGGAAGAGTGGCTTTTGCCTTTGTTTCATTTCATACTCCATAAGAGCTAGGTGTAAGAGTATGTATCAAATCAGTTGCCCCAGGTTTTCAGAACTAAGACAGTTGGTTCTCCATATCTACAGATTACTTATCCATAGATTCAACCATCCATGACTTGAAAGTATTTTGAAAATATATAAATTCCAAAAAGCAAAAGTTGATTTTGCTATTTCATATAAGGGACACCACTGATCATCCATGGATTTTGTTATCCACAGGGGTCCTGAGACCAAACCCCCATGGATACCAAGGGATAGTAGTAGTAGTAGTAGTAGTAGTGGTGGTAGTAGAGTACATAATCCAAATAACCAATGATTAAAAATTGCAGACAGTAACACTTGGTAGACTTTAAAACCAAGATAGCATAACTATTGCCAGTACTGCTAATATTACTGGTTGGAATCCTACATCAACAGGAATATTATAAAACTTTACATATACTTAGCTATCTAGCAGTAAGAAACTCTGCCACTGAATTGCAAAGATCCATATCAGGACACTAGTATGAGTGTCCAATGCTCATTGCTGCCTGATGTGCACCAGTCACATTGTGCATCACTCTTATTGCAGAACAGTCCCTTTTCCAGATGTTCTACATCATAATGTTACAGCTGGACATGGATATCTACTGGATATGGACATTACAAAACTACCCAGTTCTAATTCCTGCATATATAAGGCTACTTACAAAGATGTAACTCCCATACAGGATTCTACCCACTAATAATAACAATTGTATACTCTGTTTCTTGATAGCATAGGGGAAGCTGAAAATGATAAAATACCAAAACAACACATCAAAAGAAATTTGTGATGATTTAGATAAAGGAGAAGTGACACTCATTCTTTTATTTCAAACACTTTGATCTCAAAAACAAACCAACCTTCATGTCACTGTAAAATCATAGAACTATTGCTGTTCCTTATTAGGCTGAAGTCTACTGGTCTTCTGTCACCAGTTCTATGGTAATGAGAATGTGATGGGAAATTTAAACAACCATCAATTACAAACATAGCCTAGGAATTTAATTGGAAGTATAACATCATGGTGCCAAAAACAAGCAAACATATGAACAAACATCCCCCTCCCCCCAAAAAAAAACCTGTGTTTCTGCAATATTTGATATTCATTCCATTCCCTCCTTAGGAAACATACATTTTCATGTTGTGTCTTACATAGATCTGTGAAACAGCCCAAATTCATTCCAGTTCATTCATTCAACAACTATTTATTTGAAGTTTAAAATTAGTCTCCATTATCACTTGGACTCATAGAGTTGGAAGAGACCTCAGAGGTCATCCATTCCAACCCCCTCATGCAGGAATACACAATCAAAGCACTTCTGACAGATGATCATCCAGCTTCTGTTTAAAACCAACCAAAGAAGGAAACTCCACCACACTTGGAGAAAATGTGTTCCACTGTCAAACAGTTCTTAGGAAGTTTTTCTTGTGCTGAGCTGGAATCTCCTATAGTTTTAATACATTCCTTCGGGTTCTGTTCTCTGGTGGTGCAGTAAACAAGCTTTGTTCATCTTCACTATGGCAACCTTTCAAATAATAGCTCAACTTAAACACAGCTATCATATCACCTCTTAATCTTCTCTTCTTCAGACTAAGCATACCCAGCTCCCTAAATCATTTCTCATAGGGCAAGGTTTCCAGACCTTTCACCATTTTGGTCTCCCTCCTCTGGACACACTCCAGCTTGTCAACATCCTTTTTGAATTGTGGTGTCCATAAATGGACACAGTATTCCATGTGAGGCCTGACCAAAGCAGAAGAGAGTGGTGCTATTACTTCCCTCGATCGGACACAGCACTTCTATACATGCATCCTTGAATGTCATTGACTTATTTAGCTGCCTCATCACACTGTTGAGTCAAGCTCAGATTGAGGTCTATTAGGACTTCTAGATCCCTTGCACATGTACTATGTAAAACCAGGTGTCCCCCATCCTATATCAGTGCAATTCATTTTTTCTGCCTACGTGTAGTACCTCTCTGCTGAGGTAGTATTTTGTTAGTTTGGCCTAGCTTTCTAATCTATTTAAGGTCATTTTGAATTTTGGTCCTGCCCTCTGGGGTATTAGCTACTACTCCTAAAAGGTTAAATTCCTTCTGAATAAAAGGATTAATGGAAGAGATCTTGTGTAATCCTCCCTCTCTCAAAATAAGTTAGAGCAAGACTTATTTCCTGGGCCATTAGTTTACTAATTAAGTCTAATTGCCACCTTAGTTTTCAATTACACTGATATGTTTGGGGTCAAATAGAATAGGAAAAAGTTGCCAATGATAGAATAAAGCCTTCTAATTACAGAAAAAAGTGAATATTTTAGTATACACTCTATCTATCTGCACCTCCTAGGAAGAATAGTAATGTGTACAGTTTCTTCAAGATGTTAGACATGCTGCTACATGATGTCATCATAGTCACTACACCAAAGACCATTCCATTACACCATTATAGCTGTTATTTCACTCTATGCTATGATTCTGCCTATCTATCCTGAGATGTCAAAGATGGAAGGAAGCTTCTACTCCAACTCAAAAAAGATTGGTTAGTGAAAATAGTTAAAGTTGCTGAAATGGACAAACTTGACAAATCTTATTAATGGGAACTCCTTGACAATTTAAAAACAAAACAAAACAGTGAAATATGTATTTCTTACATGCATTCCTTCTGAGATCAGTTAACAGCTTTACATTTTATAAAGTGAACTGAGGCCCAAAACAGATGGGTGAAAAAGCCCACTTCTGGGTGGCTTGGAGGCATGGTGATCACATTATGCACACCCACAGCTGCTCAGAAGCTGCCCCCAAGTTGTCCCAACCCAGAAAAGTTGCCCTGAAAATCAAATGCAGCTTCATTTATATACTGCTTCATATCACACTATGGAATGTCTAAGCAGTTTACAACTGTAAACTCATTGCCCCCCAACAGTTGGGTCCTCATTTTAGCGACCTCGGAAGGATGCAGGCCTGAGTCTAGCCTGAACCCTGGCTAGGATTGAACTCACAACCTTGTGGTTTATGAGTGAGTGGCATTTAACCACTGCGCCACCAGGGCTCTTACTCTTTTTCAGAGGCCACATTGAAACAGCAGTGATGGACGAGATTGAGGCTGTGTGGTTGCTGCATCTCTGGGGCAGCCCCAATCCAACTTTTTTCTGGCAATCTGTTTCACCCCTGAGTTGGCTTAAATATTAGAAGCTTTGTGCATTATCAATTAAAGGAAGTTTAGCAATAGAGGGAAATAACCATCTGGTTGGGTGGAGAAAAAGTCAGTGCTTGTTGCTGTTTGTGTTATGTTAGAATTGTTATTGTTTTTTGTTTATTTGTAACTTTGGTATGGTAGTTTTAGTCATATCTTTCTTTCTTTCTATTTACACACACACACATACACACACACACAGAGTGTTTCTGATTGTTGTTGTGTTATTTCTGTTTAATAAAAATGATTTTTTTAAAAAGGAATCCCAAGATTTTCAGTTTAAAGTAGGGCATTTATAATTCTCAGCCAGAGCTCTAGTGCCACAGTGAACCAGAAACCTCAGAACTCCATGGAATGGAACCATGGCAGTTAAAGAGGAATAATAGTGTTATAATCACATCATGGACTTTAGCAGACCAGCCTATTGTCTTAGAGTAATCATGTTGTTAAAGCAAACATTAACAAATTGCTTTGAAAACAATCACTATCACACATCTCAGCAATCTTGCTATTTTGCTGTTTTGGTGATCCATGGCCTCACACTTGCTCTTTTGCACCACCTGGCTTACCTTCCTCCTCATATATTCCCTGCATGGTGCATGTGTGCCTTTCAAGATGCAGGCTTTCTTGACCCCCACCCCACCCCACCCCAAAGGCCAGTCTATTTTTTTTTTTTTTAGTTTCTTTCTTTCAGATGAAACTGTCTGCTTTCTTTCAGGGCCTTCAGGCACTGCCCTCTTCTGCAATCCACTCTCTCCTTTTACTCCTCTTTCCCTTATTGTTCACTTATTGATACAATGCCTACTGTCTTTTGTGCAATGCACTTGGAAACCTAGAGAGCACTAGGACTTGAGTGGACATTCTCCAGCTGGTATTGTACTGCACAAATTCTTAGCTCTTACATAATTTGCCAGGCTAAATTGAAGAATGAAAGTGCTTTTTAAAAATTCTTTTTGATCGTTTGCAAAATCATAGGCCATCCATGGAAGAACAAGACTGGGGACAGATTATTTATTTAGATGAAAGCCAGTGTGGTGTAGTGGTTTGTTTGTTGGACCCTGGAGACCAAGTGTTAAATCCCCATTTGGTAAACCTCTGCTGAACAAAGGCAAACTTCCACTTGACCAATCTTGCCATAAGTATGAAACAAAGGCACATAACAACTAAACTGTAAAATAAAATTGTGGAGATAATAGGCAGATTAGAACCTTGCCACTAGCCAGTGGGATCAAAGCCAGGAAAAGATGGGGGCTGCTTCCAGGAGTGAGCAAATAAGCGGGAGCAGCAGGTTTGAAAGGGGTTGATGTTTATTGGGCCCTGAGGGGTGAAGAGCCATTGAGGCTAGGTTAGTTTGGTGTGAGATGCAGTTAGAAAGGGTTTTAAGTATCCAAGAAAGGAACAATTAATTAAATTGGTGTAGTGTCCTGCAGGAGACAGTGTTTGGTGACTAATGGAGTCACAGGTAACCAGAAAGGTTAAAGGTTCAAAAGTTTAGTAAAGGTTCTGTGAACATATATAAAGCTATAAAGACACCATTCCAAAGACAAGCTAAAGAAACTGTTAAACTGTGTAACTAATAATGTATTTATACACTGTATCCATTGTGAACACTATCCACTAGAGGAAATGATGTATTCAGCCTGATTTGTAGATTAATATATTACTTTGTTTCAACGGACAATTGTCTGGGGTAATTTCAGAAACACATTGAAAATGCTGCCAACATTGAGAAAAGTATTTTAGGTTTAGGACACATTACTGAGTGTATGGCTGTCGAACAGTAGTTGGTGCCAAGCTGAGGGGAAAACTTGAAACTTGAAAGTGCAGGCATCTGGGGAGAGTTGTAGTGCAGGAGACACTTGGAAGAGTCCTGGGTTCAGTCTTGCAGTGAAGAATTGGTGATAGTGGCCATCACCTTCACATAATTAGTGGCACTGGTGGGTTCAAGAAGACTCATTGTGCTACCATCAGAGTAAAGTGCTTGGGTGGATGATTCTCATCTTCCCAAAAAATAAAATAAAACAAACTAGAAAGGCAAGAAAAAGTAAAAATAAACAAACTGAAAGCAACTCCAGCCTGCATGGGAATGGGTGAGGGATTCAGAGAGGAGAAAAACCACACTCACTCATACCATATAACTGCTGGAATATCAGAATGCAGCAGAAAGGACCTATCACACTAGATGCAGTAGTGGAAAAACAGTGATGTTGGGAACCACTGATGTTTTTCTTTCCTCATCAATGAAAACCTGAATGCTATTGAGGCTGAAAAACTGCAACAGAAGAGACATCTGTCTGTAAGATAAGTACTAGCAAAATGAGTTGTCAGAGCCAGCATGGTGTAGTGATTTGAGCATTGGATTATGACTCTGGAGGCAAGGGTTAGAATCCTTGATCAGCCATTTAAATCCTTGGACAAGTCAAACACTCTCAACCTCACAGAAGGCAATGGTGAACCCTCTCTGAAGAAACGTGGCAAGAAACCCCACGATAGGCTCATCTTAAGGTCACTATAAGTTGGAAATGACTTGAAGGCACACAACAACAACAACAACAAAGTTGTTATTAACCTACTGTAATTTTGACTTATCAGCCTTGTGTGACAAAGTCCATAGTTGAATAGGATACAGGAAGAGAAACAGCTATATGAACTGAGAGGAGTTGCTGAAAGTTCCTACAGTTACTTCCCGAGATCAAGATTTGGCTGATAAGCCAGCGGGTTTGGGCACAGGGGAATTTAGACATGGGAAACAACCATTATACTCCACATAACCCAAATGCACAACAAATGAAGGTCATTTTCCTATGCCACAAAAAAGAACAGTTCAACATGCTTCAATAAACTTTTTATCCAAACTACATTTTTGTGTGTCAAATGAAACAACTGGGCCAGGAAAAACTTGCATAAGTAAAATAATAATATTTTTTAGCCTTTTAGAATTTACTTGGAAGGTTCTTCTGAAATGTATCGAGATTTTTCCCCACCTCTCTTTAACCAGGTTCCACTTTTTTATGATTTCCATGTTGATCTATATAACTATGCTTTTTTAAAAAATATACCAATTTGCTGGTAGCTGGTGAGGTCGGCTAATCTGTCTTCCCTTCTTCTCTCTATTCTGCTTTTCACACATGCTCAGTAAGTGATTCTGGAGCTCAGCTAGCTGCTGTTTATTTTGCTGTTGTAGACTAGCGCACACAGCTACAGTAAGAGTATCGCGCTAAGAGGGAAACAAGTTGCTAAATGTACAGAAATGTATCTTTTGCTCATTGTACCTCTTTCTTGCAGGCCCATCTCATTCAGGCCCAGCCTAAGTAGAAGATCCCTCCCTCCACTCCATCAGATGACATCTGGGGGAGAGATGCAGGCCCATCTTCATCGGGCCTAGCCTAAGTGGGAGGGAAAATGTTGTTTTATGTTATATGTAATTGTTATGCTGTAAACCGCCCAGATTGGACTACCAATGGGCGGTATAAAAATAAAATGTATTATTATTATTATTATTAAGACTGGGTAGAGTACAATCCCATTCTCTTCCAACTAAAATTTTATTTCAGTGTTTACTGCAGATACACTTATGCAACCTGACACTGGATGTCTGTATCTCTCCAGTCCTCTCTCACCATCCTAATTTTGTTGTTGTCTGTATTATTGTTATGTACTTTTAAGTCAGCTCTGATTTATGGTGTCCATCTCCTAGGGTTTTCTTGGGGAAATTTATGCAGAGAAAATTTGCTATTGCCCTCCTCTGAGGCTCAGACTGGCTTTCCCAAGCTCACCTCCAGGTTTTCCATGTCTGAGCAGGAATTCAAACCATGATCCCTCAAAGTCCTGGTCCAACACAGAAAACACTATACCATGCTGGCTCACTATATATCTCAGCTCATTAAAGACAAGCAGAAAGTACCCTTATTCCATACATGAAACTTTTATGGTTGATTTTTGGCATTCAACATGAGCCCCAAGAAAGCATTTCAGTAATAAACACCACTTGCATCCAGTTGATTGGATTATAATGTCTCTTATGTAACTTACCTCCCTTTTCTTGACTTCTGTAACTCTGGTTTTGTGCTCAATCTGAGGAATATATTGCTTTAGTTATATGAACATAGTATCTTATTTATAAGTGAGTGAACCAGGTTTTTATGGATCTATCAAGTGGAATTGCATCTATCAATATCTATCCTTTGGTGCAGGAAATTGGATTTTCCAGTGTGACCATTGGTGGGGGTGAGTTCAGTGTATCCATTGCTAAGCAGTAAAAAGCTAAAAGGAAACTGTTTCATAGACCAGCATTATATGCTCATGATAGTGAACCTATATTACATTTGATGTCAGCATCTCCAGATAAAGTGGGAAAAGATTGCTTAATAACTTTTGAGCCTTGTGAGGCAATAAGGAATGAGAAAGCATGCTTCAAGCCTTATCACAGATCCAAAAAACAGAAAGACTGGGGTCAATTCTGAAGATCACCTGCCCAGTGTGCTTTCCTACAGCAAAATTACTCTGCACTAAAATAATGAGGATGGATCTGGACAGGTCAGTGTTACTTTGACAAAGATGGGTGCAGCTGGATGGAAGGAATAACTTAAAAAATGTAAACATGGAAATCAAGGATGGGTGAGAATTTTGTTTGATTAGTTTTAAATAATGTATCAAAAATGCTATGTTTTCATTTTTGTGATGAGATATGAAATTTAAAAACAAAAACAAAAACCTAACTATGAGAAAGACCAGATAGATTTGTTCATCTAGAGACAGAGGAGTATTTAGGACTCCAAATCTGGGCTTGAATCCCTGTGCATTCAACTATCTTAGTGCTGAATTCAAATTTCATATCTTTGTTGCTGTTTTAAATGAGAGCCTTTTCATGTTTACACGATAAGTAGGGGCAAGCCATACATAATGAATTTGCCCAGTGTAATTTGGCAATATTTTTGTCAGCTCTTTTAAAAAAGATATCCCCCCATATATACACACACACACAAACACAGTCTGCACATTTTTTTCTTCAATCAGATGGACAGAATATTATGTGTTTTTTAAAAATGAAATGTAAGAGAAACCAAAGCTGACATATCCATCCATCCCTTATGACATTACAGCAGATGTTCCCTAAGCCACTACATGGGAATCCAAATCATCCCTTCAATTGCTACATCCCATGACTGACATCTGGTAAATGGCATGAATTTTATTTAAATGGCACAAGTTTATGCAGTTTGTCTAAATATTCAGATTCCTGTACAAAAATATAGATATGTAGTTTTCCTACATGTGTTTTCTGTGTGGGTGTGTCTGTAGTGGTTTACACAGGTATTACTTCATTTAACAAAGTTGGTGTGTTCCTGAGCATTAATGTATATACTCTAAAAATCTTACTGTATATACTGTCTAATTCTAAAAAAAAAAGTCAAAAAATAGACCCCCCAAAACTGGTTCAACTTATCCACAGGTCAATGTATGTACTGCACATTAACTCTTATATATATATATATATAAAGGAACGATCCCTTTCTCTGAGTAGAGTGGTGAAAGGTGAGACCTTAGTCCATTCTGGGAGAACCTAAAAGAAGTACTGACCCAATTTACTCTCTCCACCATGGGATTGCTTCTGGCCTTACATTCTGGCAAAAAAAAATGCTAGTGGTAGTTTCCTTTTAAGGACTCAGCATGGTATACTGGTTTGAGTGTTGGACTGTGACTCTGGAGATCAGGGCTTGTAATGCAGCTTGGCCATCAAAGCCCACTGGATGACCTTGGGCAAGTCAGATTCACTCAGGCTCAGAGGAAGGCAATGACAAACCCCATCTGAAAAAAAGTCGCAAGAAAACCCAATGATAGGTTTACCTTAGGTTCACCATAAGTCAGAAATGACTAGAAGACACACAACATCAACAAACAACAACAAAAGCTTCCTCCTTACCCATCCAACCTTTAGGGTAAGCACATAACTTATGCCTGCCAGAATTTTGTAAGTTCTTTGGCATCATTTTCCTTTGCTTCAACCTTTTCATCCTATGTTACATACCCCTAAGGTTTACCCTTGACTTAATCATAAGTCATATCAAAATTCATAATTTCAGCCCCAAAATTATACATGAGGTCAACTTATAGTTGAATATACATGGTACTTCTTTAACAGAAAATTGGCTACTAGAGCCAGCAGGCATGTGCAGCTGTAGTAGGATCAGCTCAGTTGCAATACTCCATCATAATCCTTCCAATGCTATATAGAGAATAAAGATAAAGACTATACATAGGATAAAATTGTGGTTGGGTTGGTGTAAAGAGCCTTTGTAAAAAGGAATTCATTGACAGAGACTTTGTTAATTGAGGTATGTTATAGAAAATCCTCATTTGCTGTCCTAAACATTTTTTTTGTTGTTTTTTGAACTGGCAAACCACATAAATTTCACAGCTGGTCCCCTTCCCTTCCCTTCCTTTCATCTAATAAATAATAATAATAATAATAATAATAATAATAATAATAA
>CM034704.1:7590257-7605884 GCA_020142125.1 Phrynosoma platyrhinos
ATTATTATTATTATTATTATTATTATTATATAGAGCTAGGTTGCTGGCTCCTCCTTCAGTGACTCACAGAAGCCCCACCCCTTCAGCAGCATACACACACACACACATACTCCAATTTTTAAAAGAATTAAAAACTCACTCAGTCAAAATGGCCACCAAGAAACACCTTTCCTTCTTGTGCCGGGACTGGACTGGAAAGCCTCTGGCAGCAGTTATATAGAGCTAGGCTGCTAGCTCCTCCCCCAATGACTCACAGAAGTCTCACCCCCTCGGAAACAAAAACTCACCCAGTAAAAAGGGCCACCAAGAAACAGCTTCCTTCATCTTTCTGTGCAGGTAGTGGTGGTCAGAATATACTATAAGTAGTAAATTTAAAACAAAACATAATAAAGAATATATTGTTATCTGCTAAGAAGACTCCAACTCAAACCAAAATGGCCAGACCTTTGTAAAGGATTAGGGAGGGATTAAAGTTTTGATCAATAATAAGTGATAGGAATGAGGATATAAAAAATTGGATAGCAGAGCTACCACATAACATATTTTGTTTTCAATGTTTTTAATATTGTATTTTAATTGGTCATCTGTTTAATTCTGATTTAAGGGGATGGGAGTGTGGGACTATGGGATGATGGAATGTTTTTAACTTTGTTCTACTTTAATACCGTTGTACCCTGCCCCGATTGCCATGCAGAGGGGCGGGTTATAAATAAATTATTATTATTATTATTATTATTATTATTATTATTATTATTATTATTATTATTATTATTATTATTATTTATGGGATTTATATCCCCCCCTTTCTCCCAAAATGGGATCCAAGATGATTGTCACATTAAGGCAGGATTTAAATCCTATATTACATGTGCAGTTCTAAATTCTGTGTTGCTGCAATGAAAATAAGACAAATTCAGACAAAAAATATCTCCCTATATTAAATGTACAATTATTTTATTATTATTACTTGAAATTTGAAATTTTTAATTGAAAAATTGTCACTGGAAATGCAAATTTTGTATTTTATTTTATTTTATCTTATAACATTCTATTATATAATATCTATATAATTCTATAGTTTCACCATAAGTTAGCAAAGGTATTAACAAAATCACAGTTTTATTACTGTGTGTCACTTTGTTGTTCACTATTGTATCTATACTTTGTATTCCTTTTTAAAATCTTGCTGGTCATTAGCCAAATAAAGTATATGTATGTATGTCATATTAGGATAAGTTTGTAAAGTTATTTATGTTTTTTTTTTTTAAATGAATTAATTTATATTACTTGATATTGCAACTTGTTGCAGAAAGGATGTGTTGTCATTACTTTTTGCAGTAGCATCAGATGATTCCCAAGTCAGTAGGGCCCTGAATTCATTCCATGTTTTAGTCTACAAGTAGTAAATTAATCTAAAAGGACCAAAGGAGCAATCCTAGGTACTGAGCCTTGTCTTCAAAATAGATTCAGCACTTTGGATAGCTTCATTGGTATCCAAATCTATACTGGTGTCCTATGTAGCAAAGAGACAGGTCATTTTAAGCAGCTATAGTGAAGAGAGACACAGGGACAGGATTTCAACCAGTCCAGAGGTCATTAGTGAAAGCCAGTAGATAACCAGATGATCAAAGTCAAAAAGGGATGAGTCAAGGAGTAATTAAATGTAGTCAATCAAGAGTTCCAGGGAGCACACAAACACAGCAGCTACTGGGAGATTTCAAGGTGGCTGATTATGGATGGAGCAACCTACTTAACAGCTGCTGATTCCACTGAAGCTTCTCCTTTTCCACTGAACCTCAAAGGAGTGGGGTGCCTTTCTAGCTTCCTCAAACACCCTCCGACCCTATTTCTGATTTATGTTGACACTAAAGCAAACCTATTATGAGATTTCCGAGGCAAGATTTGTTTAAAAGGAGGTTGCCACTGCCTTCCTCCTAGGATGTGGATGACTTGCTCAGGGTCACCCAATGGATTTCTATAAATGAAGGGGGATTTGAACCCTGGTCTCCCAGAATCCTAGTCCAGCTCTCAAACTACTACACTATACTGCCTGTATGGTATGTATGCTAGCTAGTGTAGGCAGCATTATCTATCTAATGATATGTATGTTAGGTAATAATGTACTGCATTAAAAATGTGGAGTGGATGAGTGGGAGTAGGAATCGCCCCATTATGACTACCATGCATGTGAAGAGCTCATTAAGTTGCAGCCTCTGTGTTTCAGAATGTGGAGAATTAAAATTTTATTTTTCCACCAACATTTCTCCTCAATATTAGTCAAAATCTCCATGTGGGAAAGTAAGATGTGAATAGTAAATATGTAGCCATGAATTTTTAGTAAGATGGTATAAGACTATCCATCCCAAAGGACACACTTAGTTTTTCCTCTTTAATTAGCTTGTTTTATGAATCAATTTACTATATAATTCTCTACTAATACACATTTTACTAGATGCTGTAAACATGTTCCAGTGGGCTTGATTAGAAATCCCTCCCTACCCTACCCCTCCTTCCCCAGAATGTTCCTCTTTCCCAAAACAGACTCGACAATGAAATGTTCAAGTATATTGCCCCTTGATACAAGGAAACATCTGAGGTTTTTTTTTTTTTTTTTTTGCTTACATGTATTAGATATAAGGATTTATATCTGTAGCATTTCTGTTGTTTCTGAAAAGAGTATCAAGTATATTTCCAAAGACTGTTTTAAAATCTTTTCAGTACTAGAAGGTATATTCTAATGTGAGAAATTGATTTTTAATCACAGCAATAAGCATGGACATTTTAGCCTGCAAAACAACTAAATGATGAGAATCTTTCTGAGTTGTTTGATCAGTACTGTCTTACTGTTAGAATTGCTACCAAATATGTTACTCATTTTTACAGGTGAAATAATTTGATTTCCATTTTGTGCTTCCATGAAAATAGACTTTTGGACACTCACCTCTTATTCCAAATGATTTTTAAGATGGCCCAATCATTCTTATTTCATAAAGGGGTTGTCCATATAGTGTTGTCCAGTTAAGATGGCACAGGCCAAAACCCTAGGGGTAGGTTTGGGCCCAGTTTTACCAAACTAGACACAGATCTGGTGAATCCAGCCTGATCCTGGGATAAACAGCCTTTACCCTGTGTCAAGTTGACCTCTGATTTGCCACTGAGTTTCCTGGAAACTCTGCAGCAAATCTGGCTGTTTAGGTGCCCCCATTCCTTATCTTGCCATGCCATTGCAATTACTGTGAAGCCCCCTCTCCATTGTCACATCTGATATTGTGATGGCCACATAGCATTCCGCTTTCACATTAGATGTGGTAATGGGGGGATTCTCAATGACATCAATGGGACAGTAAGGTAAGGAGTGCCTGTTGATAGTGGATCCCAGGTTGGTGCAGGGACAGGTGTGTAAACATCTGCCAATGCCCACACTGACCTGGGGACCAACCTGGGTGAGCACTGGGCCCATGATAGGATAGAGTGAGCCTATGCTATCTTGTCCCATTTTCTCAGCCTCTTAGAGCTGCAAAGTAAGTTTTATGATATGGAACCAATACACAAGCTGTCTCTAACCTAAACTTTAATGAAGCCTTTGATTCTACAGTTTAACATGTTCCATTATTCACTGAAACCAAACTGTGTTGGCATCAGATTTCCTCTTCTAAATGCTCCACTGCCTTTAGTCACCATTCCTGTAGTGATGAAATTCAGTGAAAAATGTTGAAATAGTTTGATAGTGGTTTTTCACAGTTTAGTTTGTGTCATACAGTGGGAGAAGCAAAAATCACCTTGATGATTGTGTATGGTGAGGACTGTTATTGTTAAATGAGATATAGTGGGTTCATTTTAAAAGATTTCCAGTGGAACAGCACAGTTTCCTCTCAGGTTCTTGCCTGGTATGGTTGATGTATACTGAGTCTAGCTATGGTTTTGCTCCATTCTTTGGTGAGTATTCCCAGTACATTCAGGAGCAGCTTATTTTGGCTACCAGAATGCTATGTTTCTGGGGCTGCATCTGCACTGCAGAAATAGGGCAGTTTGTTACTGCTTTAACTGCTATGGCTCAATGCTATGAAATTCTGGAGATGGTAGCTTTATGAGATGTTTAGTGAGATATGTTAGAGCTCTCTGGTGCCACAACAAGCTACAAAACCCAGAAATCCATAGCAGTGAACCATGATAATTAAAGTTGTCTCAAACTGCATTATTTCTGCAGTGCAAATACAGCCTGTGTATTGTTCTTAACAGGTAAGAAACCTGTTCATCATGCTATCTATGCCTACTGAGTGCTGACCTGGTGCAGAACCTATGGGTTCGTGGCATGAGTACTGTATTCCTTGAACCCACAAACGAAGACAAATATATATATAATGGGGAACTCATTAGTGAATTTGGAGACACAGGGCCTAAGCAGACTGCCAGAAATAGTGCACATTAAATTGAGGCACTGCCCTGGCTCAGTGCTAGGGAATCATGGGAACTGTAATTTATTGTGGCACCAGAGCTCTCTCACAGAGAAGGCTCAATGTCCCAGAAAAAAAATACAGTTCCCATGATTCCCTAGCACTGAGCCAGGGCAGTGCCTCAATTTAATGTGCACTATTTCTGGCAGTCTGCTTAGGCCTACAGTCATATTAGTCTGGACTATCAGTATGCAAAGGGACGCTGTTTTACCTTTGAAAATGAGCAAAAGACATTTCGTAGACTTGGTCTACTTCCTCAAATGCATGCAGTGAACTAGTGCCCAGGAAGGACTTGTATAATAAGACTGTATGAATAGCCATAGAAATGCAAAACTTTGTGGGTTTTATACAGTGAAGACTCTCTAAATAGAGATAGGTGAATATGTCAGCTAAATGTTTCCCAGCTAAATGTTTCCCAGTTGCATTATTATTATTTTTAAAGAAAATCATTCACATGTATGCATTACAAATAAATCAAAAGCAGTTTGTACCCATCTACTCATCTGAAGAAATTGCCTTGCCCTGCATTTGATCTGGAGAAATTCAATGGGAGACTGTCAGATGAGGTGGCAACACTAATTTGACTGAACACCATATAAGGGATCCATTCCTCTTTCTGAATGGGTAATTCTGTCAGTTTTGCTTTATTCTACTATAATTTAAAATAATATCTCAAGGACTTTCCATCAAATCTACTTGTAAGTTTGCAGATACACACAAATAGACACTCTCTCCCCCCAAAAGAAATGCACATACATCCTGTGTATTTTGCCTCTTTAGAAATCTTGGAACTTTTGCACATGCTGTAGATACAGATTGAATGGGAGGGAGACTTGTTTCTTTCTAACTTCCTTGGTCAAAAACACATTGCAGAAATAATTCAGTGTGAAACTGTTTTAACTGTCCTGGCTCAATGCTAGGGAATTCTGGGAACTTTCATTTTGTGAGATGTTTAGCCTTCTCTGTCAGAGCGCTCTGGTGCCACAATAAATTACAACTCCCAGGATCCCCTAGCACTGAGCCAGGGCAAATAAACTAGTCTCAAACTAGATTACTTCTGCAATGTGTTTTGGACTCTTAATGCAGTCCAAGTATAATTCCTGTGGACCAAACAATGCTGATGTATGACAGTTGCATTCACAGATTCACCTTCAGTAAAGGATGACTTGATGGCACTTTGTTATTATTGTTATTAGTAGTAGTAGTAGTAGTAGGCATGGTAAAATCAATGAAAGGGGAAATATAATAACCACAGATCACTGCTTCGCAAATAACATAGCAGAAGAATAGACAGAAAACATGTGCAAATTGAGAAGAAAAACATTATTTTCTTGTGCTACATGTCTCTCTTTAATTTCTTTTGCTTTCTTTTTTTCCCTTTCCTTATATATGTTTTTGCAGAACAAAAATAATTTGAAAAGGAAAGCTAATTTCAGAAATTGCTGTTGCCTCCATGTGTTCCTTTCCTATGATAATATTTATACACAATTATTCACCCCACTCTTTTAATTTGGTTATGAAACCCTACTTATGTTGAGCACAGATTTGCTCTCAAGAGTATGTTTGGGAGGAGAGAGTGCTATAGAGACAGATGACTTTTTGTTCTTCAGTTCATATTCAGCTGTTGCAAAATTATGGAAGGGTGCAGATATTTACTATGGCAAATTATCTAGTCATCAAGCTAAATCTTTAGAGGATAAAGGTTTTGCCCATCTGTCCAGGCTAGAAAAATATACATATACTCTCTTGCATACAGGGATAGACATGGAGACACACACATGCATATATACATACACTGCTTATTGAGTCTTATTCTTCAGGTCATAATCAGTAATATTCAGGAGATGCAATGCTGCAGAAAAGACTTTTGGTGACCCCCAAATATTTTGTACTGTAACTTGAATGAACCTCAGTCAGCATAGTCAATGGTTACATGATGGGATTTGTATTTCATGGTTGCAATAGTGGAAAAATTCAAAACTATGTCCATTTTTAAAAGGAATATTCATTGTATTTTTTTAAAAAATGTATCATAGCCTTTTATCACTGTGCTAGTAACCAATGCTGCTTGGGGGATTCAAATATGCATATCAAATGTCATTGACTTTGTTTTCTATCATTTGTGTGTTCCATCTATTTCTTTTTAAAAGGGGGAAGCTGGACTATTACTTTTTCTGGTAGTGCTTTTGAAAACTAGAGGTTCTTCTTCATGTTAGATGGCACAGCTACAGAAGGAACAGGTAAATTCCTGAGAAGCAAAACCATTGGTTAGTGAGCACAACCTGAGGGCCCTGGTTGCTGGGTTCATTCAGATCAGGTGCTGCAATATATAAGCCAGCTTCCCAGCACCCAGCACTCAGTCTATTCTTGAATCAGGTGGAGCATAGCAAAGAAGGACAGTGGAACAGTGTCAGTGATGGAGAAATCAGTGGTGGCAGCAGTGGTAGCATGGATTAGGCAGCAGGTGGTATAGTGCGGCAATACAACATTGTCCACAACACTTAAGCTGCACCATTAAGGGCTCTTATAAGGGCTTTCGAAGATGCTAATATCCTTCATAAGGGCTTAATGAAGAAACAACAACTCTTGTAAAGGCTTTAGCATAGAGCCCTTGTAAGAGGTCAGATTGGGGGCTAACCACAGCAAGGGCATTGATAGGGGTCATATAAGAACACATGCCTTGGTTACATCCCATTGGGATTACTTTAATGCACTCTATATGAGGCTGCCTTTAAAATGCACTTAGAAACTTCAATTGGTCCAAACAGTGGCAGTGACATTTTTAACTGGGATTGGCTACAGGAAGCAATTATCTTGTTACCACAGTCTCATTATCTGTGGTCTGTTTTCATGCAAAATTCAAAGTGATAGCCATGACTTATCAAGCCTTATACAGCTTGGGTCCTGGCTATCTGAAGGACCATATATCCTTTTATGACCCTGTTCAAACTCTATGAGCTTCAGGAGAAGCCCTTCACTCTTCCTCAATGTCTTCCAGCTGAAAGTGGCTTGCACCTTTCCAACAACGTGGGCAACATACTTTAGCAACATGCTGCCCTTGAGGGGGACTCTTCCACCATTTAGTATGATGCAATATTTTGCAAGGCACATCCTAGAGTAAGAAGGCCAGGTGGAATCTTATTAACTATAAATTATAGTTAATCTTCATGGATCCCCATATAAAAGGAAAAAGGGAGGTCTCTAAGCCCCCTCTGTGAAATAACAAGAAGGACTCCCAAAGGTGGGTTTGCTGGGAGCTCAGTCAAGAAAAACATAAGCTTGTAAATCTTGGCACAAGTACTCAGATAGTAGCCTTGAACCCTTTCAATCTAGCCATTTGACTTCCAATTCTGGTACCAGGAAGCAGGTAGGATCCAACCCCAGTGTGAAATGAAAGGCTTTCACTGTTGGCAACAACAGGCAACTCGTACTTTTAGATTGTACGCCACAGGCAGGCTTTTTATATATTCTGGATTTTATTTGGTTTTGTACAGCGCCGTGTACATCTACGGCACTTAATAAATAAAGTTAATAATAATAATAATAATAATAATTGGCATCCATAGTTTTTTGTGGGTTTTTTTGGGGGGCTGTGAGGCCATGTTCTAGAAGAATTTATTCCTGACATCTGTGGCTGGGATCATGCAAGTGAAATGCCAGGAATAAATTCTTCTAGAATTTACAGCCTTGAAAACCAACAAAAATCTATCCAACCCCAGTGTTCTAAACACCACTCCAGCCAGATAATAGATTACCAGAAGAGGGTCTGCTGAGTGTGGAAGAGTTGACACACACACTCACACCTGAGTGCCTGGTCTGGCTAGCCCAATAGCCATACAAAATGACAGCCAATTGCATTAGGGAGGAAATTGCTAGCACTCCCCATTCACTATATTCCAAGCTTAAATCACAGAATCATAGATGTCTTATCCTAAGAGTGGTTCTAACATTTTAAAAGTTTTATCTAATAACAAACAACAGGCAACTTGTACTTGCATCTTCCTCTGTCGAAGAAGTAAAGGGAAAATGCATTCCACAAAGTGCTTACAGGTAATCACAATTGCCACTGCATGTGTGTGTGTTTAAATCTGAACTATGTTCAGAGGAGTGGTACATGTCCAGTTTACTTCAGCTTTTGAGTAATTTCTTTTGTACCATCCCTGACTGCCTATTGGTATCTGGAGCACTTCTTTTTAGAGATCCATACAATCTATTTCTTTCACCTCCCTTTCTCCTATTAGTATTTCCCCTATTTCCCATAAGGACTTTATCACATGTGGCTTTTAAACCATGAGTAAAACAGGAAAAAAAGCACCTTTGGCAATATTTATCACATTACATCACCTCCAAAGAGTGGCTGCTGTGTCTTTGAAGCATGGATAGGGTGTCCTTCATTTGTGAGGAAGTCTCATGAATTGGCTCCCAATTGGATGTCTCTTATATTAGCCCTGCTATGTGTGAATGCAGATCTGGCATTGGGAAGTCAGGTGGCTTGAATGTTTTCTCCTCTCTCCTACTCTCCCTGATCTGTTAGCCCCCAAGCAGGCTGATTTTCTGTTTTTGCCCCCACTATTTTATTTTCTCACACCCTAAGCAAATCTTGAGTCTGCTGATACCTCACGCATGTGATATGGTTAGGGTTGCATAAGCATAAGCAATGGAAATATTAGCATTTATATTATATTAATGGCTATAGTGATAGTTTCTCTCACTGTGTTGTTGCAGGGATCACCGAGGTTGCTATGATCACTTTTTGTAATTTGAAACCAAACATCATAAACCAAATGTATATTAACATTACTGCTATCAGTTCAGTCCCAGTGTGAGATATCCAAGGGAATTGGTTCAAGCCCTGCAATCGTAGCAGGGAATTTAAAATTATTCTGAGCAAAGCACGATTAGACAGAGAGGACTGTTCAAAAACATTATCACAGCCCATTTTACATTTGTCTTGCATTGAAGATATAAACTGGCAGTGTAACTTGTCAGCAAACAGAATAAATAAAAGGAACAATTTCAGAACATGTAGAATCACCTCCTGGAATTCGCTTTTGCAGAAGGCTATTGAATCGAAGAGCACAGGCAGATTTTAGAAACAGCTGGATAATTTCCAGCTCATTAGCAATATTTGTGCCTCGGCAAGCTGTAGGTTTAACAAGAATCTCATGATACGGGGTGTAAAATAATTGTGTCCTGTTCCATCATATTGATTTCTCCATTGAGCACATAAAACATTTCACAAATGGCTGGGTGCTTTATAAAAACGAAACTTTCAGCTTTTTGTGAGGATAACCATCTCTGTTGTTATTTTGTAGTTATTTTGGTGGGCTTCAGCCTCCCCTAAACCCCTGGGATGTACTCTAAGGTCATGAGGATAATTAGGGTTTTATTGTTTGGATAGAAGAGGTTTGGGTTTGTCAGCAACCATTTTCTAGGGATGTTGTAATATTGAGAGGAGAGAATTTGTTCACTGATCCACAGAGTGGATCTTCTTCACCAGGTACAGCTTATGAAGGAGTCACAACGGCTGCATCTGCTCTGCAGAAATAATCCAGTTTGGCCTCATCATCATCATCATTTATTTACAGTCATAGACCAAAATATAAAGTACAATTAGTTACAGCAACAATTCATAAAATTCAAAAAGCATACATACATACATTTATGTGTGTACATATATACACACACACATTCACTACTTCAGTTGGATTGTTTCTTCAGTATGGATACTATGGAATTCTGGGAACTGTAGTTTGTTGCACCAGAGCTCTGCCTATTTCTGCAGTGTGGATGCAGCCCTAGTGGCAGTCACAGTAGATACTGGAGAAGCAAAGATATTAACCTGGGTTATTCTGGACCACAAAGGACTTGATAAATGGCCAATCTTAAATCCTTATTGGATTGTTTATTTGAAGTTCCTCAGTTCTCAAATATACATAGCTCTAAAACAGAAGTAAAACGACTCAGGCTATTTCTTTAGAAACATGCATTCATAACTATTTTATTGCTCAAATAGTGTAGCGATCAGTCTAGAAGGCCTTCAAGGCACTAAGAAGGTCTTAATAATATATGTAAGAGCATTTTACCTGTAGAAGTAATATTATTGATCTAACACCATTAAGGTCTGCATTTTGTTGGCAAAAAACCCAACCACAATCAAACACTATTTTTTCCATAACATCATCTCTCTCTCAGTCTCTTTTAAAAGAACACTTTATATTCTCAGTTGGTTTGGAAGACATTAGCACACACAAAACCAGCAATTCTACCTACTCTGGTGTGTGCCTGACTACTTGATAATGTCAATCAATGAATGAATTCATTTCCTTACAGTTACTTGGACACAAAATGCTTGTTACCAATTCAAACACTATGTACATAAATAGGAGATCATCAGAAATGGCATGTCATTGATGATGCTTTAATACTTGTGTGTATACACACACACACACACACACACACACACACGTCCTTCACTCGATAATATGCTTTTATTGTTGTAACTGGATAACAGATGCTGGATTTTCTGTGCTATGCAAAACATTCATCAGTAAAATATCTCACTGGTGATGAACCAGAGAAATGGGGTTTGTGAATTTTTGGATAAGATTGGGAAGTTGAAACTAAACTGTACTAGAAACATGTTTACTGGATTCTTTTTCTTACTAAAGCTGTGCATAAATTGCCTCTCAAATGTTTTCCACTGTGTTAGTAGGGAGAGAAATAGGGGGAATGTTTGCACTGAATTTTTCCAAGGGAAGAGAATTTCTCCAAGGGAAGAGATATTCTCCAGAAATGGGTTTTACTTTTTGAAAATGATGGGGGTTGGTGCCTACCATTAACTGCAGCAATATCCTAGCTTCTTTCTTTCTTTTTTCTGGAAGGATTTTGTTTTTCTGTTGTCACTTCCATGAGCAGTAGGAGAAGCAACTGGGTTATCAGCATGGCCACCACTCTGCAATTCTTCTCTTTCAGCCTCTTTTTCTGACAATAACAAAACAGATTCTAAACTTCAAAAGAAACCCTGAAGGAAATTAGGCTTTCCACATGACTCACATCATGTCAGTGTACTGCCTGCTCCTGGCTTGCATATTACACTGCTAAGATCTTCTTAGTATCCTGGCATCCCAGTCAGGTGAGGATGCTTACAGAGAAAATGATGTTTTCAGGAGTGGTAACTAGGCTGTGTAATACCCACCCCAGGCTAGAAAGCAGAGTTTAGTACTTGAATTAATATCATTTTCATGGCAACTGAAGACAGTTGCTTCTGGAAAGCTTTTTTCTCAAACTTTTAAAGCTGATTCTTTTCTCTTTGGTTGTTGTTGTGTTTTTTTTAACACAATGTATGGATTTATTTATATCATTTAATTTGCTTTTCTAGATTTGCTGCAAGCCACCCTGAGAACATGATTGTAAATTGGCATGTAGATATATGAAATAAATAAATAAGAACATATGTGATGTGATAAGGATTAAAATTTCCTGTGGGTTTGATCACACTAAACCATACTGCACTTAGGCAATATTTATTTTATTAGATACAGCAGCCATTCCATCAGGTAGCACAAGAAACAGCTAGCCTCGGCTCTTCTGAGAAGCCACCTTTATCAGCCTTTGCCTATTCCCAAATGTCATCCACCAGCTGAGGGCTACCATAATGGTAAAGCTATGGAACATCATAATAGTAACAAAATAAAAAAGTTCCTGTTCCCCCTACTCCCCCCCCCCCACACACATATCGTTTTGACATTTTGTGCTATGTATTTTTGGATTGTAAGCCTGTGTCAGGTTATTGTAGAGAAGAGCCAAACTAGTGTGTCTCTACTAAAGAATGTCTTTATTTAACTCAGGGGTATGCACACTGCAGAATTAAGGCAGTTTGATACCACTTTTACTAGCTTGACTTTATCATGGTATCTCAGGATTTATAGACTAATGAAGCATTCAGCCTGGTACCCCACCAAATTACAAAACCCAGGGTTTAATAGGATAGAGTCAGGGCAACTAAAGTGGTGTCAAATTGCTGTGATTCTACAGTGTGGATACACCATAAGGTACCATCTAAAACAGTGTAAGAAACTGCTACACAGCTGACACAACACAATCTATAGCTTTCCATAAATACTGCATGTAAGCTATAAATCACATTTCCCCCTCCCAGCCATTTTTAATGCCCTTACAATAGAATATGTCCAATTAACAACAGTGTTCAACAAGAACTGGTTTCTCAGCAATCTGACTATACCAAGCAACCTCTGTTTTGTTTATCGCTTTTAAAACATGTGTATGCTTAAAAATAATAATAATTCTATACTCTTTCAAATGTGACAATTTTGTCAGGTTTTAATTGATTTATTCTGTATGCTGCCTTGGGTCCTACTCCAGAAGAAAGGCAGCAAATAAATAAAATAATAAATAGATAAGTAAATACTCTCTGATTGGTATATCCACAAAACTTTGTAAGTCCTCGTAACCATTTCGTATATATGTATTTCATAGCCCTTCAATTTGTTTTCTGTCTTGGTTACCTCTTGTACTGTTGTCATTTCCTCTCTGCCATTGATCTGTAAGTTTCCACATTAAAGAAATGGGGGCTCTGCAGATGGGCGACTCTGGGTCGCCCCTGCTAGCCGCAGGTTGGGGCTGTGGCAACCAAATGCCATGGCCCCAATACTCCTTTTTGCCACCCCTGAAAGAGCAGCAAAATGCTGGTCCTTTCAGGGGCTGCAAAAGGCCACCCTAAGAGCCAATGCATGGCTCTTTAGCACCCTTTCCAGCATAGCTCATCAAAAGACTGCACTGGAAGGGTGTCCCAATGCTGCATGCAGTGTGTAATGGTATGCGGCATCAGGACAGCATCGGCGAGGAGTTGGGGCAGCTGGCATGCAGCTGTCCGACCCCATCTTTGCCTCCAGGCCAGCCCATAGTCTGTGACTCTTGAAGCCCAAAGAGTCTCTCTATTGTACAGGATTTCTTGTACAACACAATAATGTCTGCAATATTTACAATTTTCATGGAGCAAATTCAGCAGCTAGGCTGAATTGTGTGAGTCCCACCAGAAGATACTGGACTCTTAGTAGTACTTGTTCTAGATTTTTGTTTTGTTTTGTTTTGTTTTGTTTAAAAGAAATTACTTAAAATAACAAGAGCTCTGTGACTAGTTATTAGTTTTACAGATATCTGTAAACATTCTTACATGCCCACACACTTGCCAGGCATTCCTTCTCAATATTTGTGCATTGTCTTTATGTCTATAGGTATATAGGAACAGAATAAAACTGGCTCCTGCTTGTCTCCGTAAAGCTGTAGAACACCTCCTATCCTTTAGCTACTGACATCTGCATTCAACATTGATGTCTTGCTTGGTTTATAACATTTCGAGGCAGGAGCAGATGAGATTGTTTCTTTCACTTTATGAAAAATAGAGGCACTCCAAACCAAACAGTGTCTTTCTTTAGTAACTCATACAAAGGTTTTACTAATGTAGATACAGTTAGCAAATGTTGTCTTCAGCAGTTTTCCATACTCAGTATGTACCTATGTTCTGCAAAAGTAAAAACTGCAGCTAAGAACAAACACCACACACATAGTTACTAATAACTACAAATCTACATACACAGAGAGAAGGACTTTAATTTACATGACCACCTGACAGAATAGAAAACAGCCTGTTCTGCAGATCTCAAAATGAGGATTGGCTTCCTTATAATATTCACTCTAACTCATTAAATATTAAATATTGAGCTATTGTCTTGAATGACAGAACATACCATACAGTATCCATTAGTACATTAATACTACATCAAGCTATTATGTTGTTTCCACCTCACTATTAATATAATTGATGATAATATGGGGGAGGAGAAAAATGGATATTTTTGAACCTCCAGAGGAGGAGAAGTGATTATTATTTTTTTTCACTTAAAGGTGGTAAAACTAGAGTGCTTCTGGCATTAGAAGGCAGATTTAAAAAAATACAAGAAGAACATATATGACTAAGAACTATCAAACAAATGGAAAACTCTAGTCATCTCTAGAATTATGCTTGGCTGGTCATGCAAATACTCAACTTGGAACCATGTTTATAGTAATTAAATCTTGTGCATGTGATGGTAATGAAGATGGGAGCAGATCACCCATTTATTAATCACCATTATATCTCATCCTTATTTCCACAGTATTCAAGGTGGCATAAATACATTAACCAGGAAGTAAGACTGTGACTAGGTCAAGACTTTCTTGGTCTTCTCCATGATGAAAATAGCTGTATTTACCTGGTGGAAATGGAGGAGATTTTCTTCCGCATTTTTTCCGGGATGGGAATAACCAACATTCACAGATTTCTACACATTCAAAATGGAAATAACTTGACCTTTTTTTAAAAAGGTACACTACAAAAGAAAGTGAAATGCATAATTTCCCCTTCTTATTCTTAGCTCACTGATGCTGTGTCTGTGCTTCAGAAATAATGCAGTTTGACACTGGTTAACTGCCATTGCTCAATGCTATAGAATTCTTGGATTTGTAGTTTTGTGAAACATTCAGCCTTCTCTGTCAGAGATCTTTGGTGCCACAACAAATTGGAAATCCCAGAATTCCATAGCATTTAGACATAGCAGTTAAATTGGTGTAAAATTGCATTAATTCTACAATGCAAGTGCTACCTTGGAAACAGACAAAAAACAACTAGTGACAAACACACATAGCCACAGCTATTAATTGAGCAGAGGTATAATGACCTAAAAACCTCCAAGAACTGCCTTATATACAGTCAATAGTAGAAGTGGATGTCAAGATCTTAATAGTAGAAATAGCCTGGGGAGAGTGTGAGTAGCAATATCCTGGGAAGATATTTGTGTTTGAGCATACAAACTATCTCTATTGGATGAAAACAGAGACAGGAAAGGGGGTTGCAGACTGCCAGAAATAGTGTAAATTGAGTCCACTTTTAGGGTTAGGATTAGTGCTAGGGAATCATGGGATTTTTTTTCCTGAGACATTGAGCCTTCTCTGTCAGGGAGCTCTGGTGCCACAATAAACTACAGTTCCCATGATTCCCTAATCCTAATCCTAAAAGTGGACTCAATTTGCACTATTTCTGGCAGTCTGCAACCCCTCGAAATCTATTTTGCATTGGCACAAAGGACTCGAACGCATTAGTTTGGGTGAAACA
>CM034704.1:7612988-7642037 GCA_020142125.1 Phrynosoma platyrhinos
ACCAAGGCCACCTGTCTGCATCCCCTCATAGTCTCTCTCAGCCTCTCTCTCTCTCTCTGTGAGAGAGAGGGGGGAGGAAGGGAGACAGACAGACTTCTGCCTCAGGTAGTCAACATCTTGGGTTATATGTACAAAATATTTTGTATTTTTGGGAAGGGAGTAGTTATAGGAGAAGAGAATTCTTTGTGGAATTTAGAGACACAGTTATGTTCTCTTGGATGCAAAGATGTCTTGCATCACCTTTGAGATGAATGGTGTGAAAGAAGTTGTAGCATGAGTTTTCATAGACTTGGTATCCTTCATCAGATGCATCTTCCCACACACAATTCATACAAATTCTTTCTCACAGTTAGTTTCAAAGGAGTAGCAAGAATTCTTTGTAGAAATGAAAATATAATTGGTTTGTTTTGAATGTGGGTGGTAGTCCATGAAGGCTATCTCATGACAGCTCTGGCAACTATCTGGTTATATCAGTGCACTAGAATGGGGTACGTATGAGAAGCATAGTAACACTAATCTCTGTTATGGAACTTCTACTTGCTGTTTAATAAATATTTGGAGGGTTTGATTCCCAGTGCTGCCATGAAACCCACTGGGTGACCTTGGGCAACTGACATGCTCTCAGCATGACAGGATGGCAATGACAAGCCTCCTCTGTACAAATCTTGACAAGAAAACCCCGTAATACATTGCTATAAAGTGGAAATGACTTGAAGGCACATAAAACACAGAACACACAACAACTATAAAAGTAGCATTAAAATAACACCCCAAAAATAAGTAAATGAAAGAGAGAATTAAGTTTAAAAATATGTTCCATTTTCTTGCCAGCATATGCATTATTTGTCAATTTTATCCTCAGATAAGAGAGAAATAGGGATGCAGTGGCTTAATGGTTAAGATGCCAATTCTGACAATCGGAAGATTGGAAGGTTGGCAGTTTGAGGCCCAAGTGCTGCATGATGGGGTGAGCTCTTTTCACTAGTCCCAGCTTCTAACATAGCAGTTGGAAAGCATGCAAATGCAAGTAGATATGAAGGTACCACTTCAGTGGGAAGGTAATAGTGCTCAGTGCAGTTATGCTGGCCACATGACCACTGGAGTCATTGTCAGACAGCACTGGCTCTTTGGATTAATAACGGAGATGAGCACCACCCTCTACAGTTGGTTATAACTAGACATTCATGTCAAGGATTACCTTTACCTTTACCTTTAAGGACTACCTTTACCTTTACCATTTATGGGCTGTTCAGACAATAATTTGCATAATTTGTGAAAACATTGGATCCACTGTAGTATTCCACTAGCAATTGTGCAAAGCCAAACATCTGTATACTAATATATTTGCATTCTCATCTGTCAGAGCTATGGTGAATCACTAAAGAGGTTGTGCTGAACTCAGTGGTTGCTGATGGCTTGCATGCCAGAGGAATGGTGAATCAACTATGTACCTTAATTTAGACTTCAATGGATGTATCCATGGCTACAAACCTCTTTTGGGAATATGGTAAAACATCCTGGATACAGTCTGGACTAAAACTCAAAAGAGATTTGATGCCCAACTTGCATTGAGTTATTGTCGTCGTCATCATCGTCGTCGTCATCATCGTCGTCATCATCATCATCCCTTTTCCCAATTTAGAAGTCAAGAAAGCTTACAACACTTAAAACAAACATTGTTCCAAAACACAATGCAGAAATAATCAAGATTGAGACTGCTTTAACTGCCTAGGCTCAATGCTAGGGAATTCTGGGAACTTTGGTTTTGTCAGTTATTTACTCTTCTCCCTCAGAGAGCTCTGGGCCCACAATAAACTACAATTCCCAGGATTCCCTAACACTGAACCAAGGCAGTTAAAGCAGTCTCAAATGGGGTTATTTCTGCAGTGTGTTTTGGACCATAGCTAAACATTCAAAACATAAAAAGTGGAAATGTAATTAAAATGTCAAAGAATTAAAACCTGTTTAAAAGTATAAACAATTAAAAAGGAAACTGTAAACAGAAAATAAAGTATATTGTGCAAAACCCATTCCCCTTAAGCAGTCAGTCCTCAAAGGACTGTGCAGGTAGTCAGACAGAGAGAAGGAACTCCCCGAAAGCTCAACACATTAGCAGGGTCATAAGGGAGAATACAGTTCAGCAAGGGAGTTGGGAGCTTCTTGTAGCTCCTTGCAAACACCTTGGGGACACTGAGTCCACTTTCTGTGTCTGAGATGTGTTACCAAGGCCTAA
This sequence comes from Phrynosoma platyrhinos, assembly GCA_020142125.1. NCBI lineage: Eukaryota > Metazoa > Chordata > Lepidosauria > Squamata > Phrynosomatidae > Phrynosoma > Phrynosoma platyrhinos. Next base: position 7,615,222 of record CM034704.1, read on the forward strand.
AGTTCAAAAATGACCTTCCAGCAGAGAGTCACACATTGATGGAGGGGAGGGGGAGAAAAAGGAGAAAGTGCATTATGCCTGGCCGTGAAAAACTCATATACTTCAGCAAGCCTATAAGTCTTATCTTGTTATCTAGTCACAGGAATTTGGCAGCCAACATGGCATTGCATTTACAAGCATGGCTCATTATGCTTGGGACATTGATGGTGAACCTGGTGTCAACTTGGATATGTTTAGGTATCAAATTGCTATTGCAAGATCTCTCTTTTGTTCCCCTGAATGCAGATTTTGGTTGCCATTCATATTGCAACATTCTTATATTTAATCAAACCTTTCTTCTTTCTTTTCTCAGTGTAAAAGCACTATATGCATTCCCAACACAAGAAGAGGGAAAATGTGGATGAGCTTGCTAGCTCTGCTCAATCCATTCATAACTTTGTCACAAGGAGAAATTGACTGTCTCTGGTGGAGAGAGTCTTCTGTCCATGAAGGCATTCCACTCAATCCTTAATTAAGGGTGTGAAGAATGTTCAGAAAACTTCACATTCTTTGTGAGAATAATTTCCAATGTGAGAATGAGAGAAGAAACACCTTGCTTTTCACCGAGGTTTCTGTATTTATGCAAAACTATCACTTTGCAAAACTATTTCCCCCCTCATAAAGTATACACACATGCAACAAGAAGCACTGTCCACTGTACCAGAATAATCCAAACAGCCTATTTGATCACATATCAGGGAAACAACTGACAGCTTGTGACAATTATAGTTGGGTGGTGAATCTATTCTAAATTCTAGGTTTAAAGGAATTTATCCAAGTAGCTGGTGGTGATAAAGTTCAGCACCATGGATAGTTCTTTAAAGTTACCCAAAGGAAAGAGCTGTACAGATGGCCCCTAAGGGGCAATGTCCTGCTGCTCCTTTCCTTGCTGGATTAGCGTCACAGCAACCACATGCCATAGCCTCCATCCAGTACTTTGCTGCACTAAAAAGAGCTGGCAAATACTGTTCCTTTTTAGAGCAGCAAAAAGCTGCCCTTGCCATCGCAGTGGTGGTTTTTTGATGTTCCTTTAGTACAGCGTGTGTAAACGCTGTGTCAAGAGAGTGCCCTAACACCTCCAGCCAGCTGTATGAGTGGGTGTTGTGACGGCAGCATCGAAACAGAGTCGGGGCAAGTGGTGTGCAGTTGCCATGCCCCCACTCCATCCCCAGGACAGCCCTTTTGGCTGGTCTGTACAGCCTCAAATTCACCATTCCTCTGACTTCAGACTTACCAGCCTCTCCTGCAGCTTTTGCAGTTTACCTACACAATTTGTGCATTTTATACAAAATGCAGTCTCACAGATGGAACAAAAATAGAAGATGCTTTTAAAAGGTGAGGAGAAAAAAAATGCAGTTGCTAGTTGCTGTATGTGAGATTTCCCTTTCTGTTCAGAAACTTTATTTTCTATAATTTAAAATTACACTGGGATACTAAATAGATACAGAAAGCTCCCTACTAGAAGTTGTCATCTTTTAGACATAGAGAATGCTAAAAATGGCAATGGGGAGAGGAGAAACTACATGCTCATTTTGTTTCATCTTCCTTGAATGACAGAAAGAAACTAGTGTTTTTAAAATGCTGGCATGTCCTTTTAAGTGACTTCCTTCAACCAATTGAAGTCTGAAGAGCCATGGTAAAAGCAAAATATATTGAAGAAGGAAGTAGCTGGTGATGGCAACTAAAGTCAACGGTCTATGTTATAGATAAGATACATTTATGAAAGCTGAAGCAAAGCAATGTTACTGGATACAATCAAACAAGGGCTGGGGCTGTAAAAGTCTTAGACAAATAACTAGTTTTAGAGGGTCTGTGTAGCAAGTGTGAGCAACTATGGACTGCCAGATGTTTTGCAATTCATATAGCTTTGGTCATCCTGGCTAGGACTGACAAGAGTATTTTTCAATAGTCTTTGTTATATATATTTTTTAAAAATATAATCAATAATAATAATAATAATAATAATAATTAATTACAGACATAACATTTAAAACCATTTCCCCATTGTAATCTCAAAACTGAACCCCAGACTAATCTAAAATAATTCCCACCCCCTAAACCTCCAATTTACTCCCCCTAAATAAAAATAAATAAAACCAGTAACATTAAAAACAGTCAACACAAACCAATTAAACATAACTAATACTAACAATATTTCAGCTCTTTTTGTCAGCAAGTTCCTCCTAATGTTGGACTCTATTTTCTTGCATTTTGAATCCATTGTTTCAGGTCCTGTTCTCTGGAACATCAAAAAACAAGCTTACTCCATCCTCAATATGTCATCCCTTCAAATAAACAGCACTATCATATCATCTCTTAACCATCTCTTCTCCAGATTAACCATACCCAGATCCCTAAGTTGCTCCTCATATGGTATGGTTTTCATACCTTTTACCATTTTGGTCACCCTCCTCTGGACACACACTCCAGCTAGTCAAAATCCTTTTTGAATTGTGGTGCCCATAAATGAGCACAGTATTCCAGGTGATGCCTGACCAAAGCAGAATAGAGTGGTGCTATTACCTTTCTCCATCCAGTCACTAACTTATATTGATGCAGACTAGAATCACATGGATTTTTTAGCTGCTGTATGTGATCCATTAGGAATACTAGATTTCTTTCACATGTCCTGTTATCAAGTCAGGTGTTCCCCATCCTATATCTGTGCATTTATTTTTTTTCTGGCTACATGTAGTAGCTTACATTTCTTCCTGTTGAAATTCATTGTGTTAGTTTGGGTCCAGCTTTCTAATCTATTAAGGTCTTTTTGAATTTTGATCCTGTTCTCTGGGGTATTAGCTACCCCTCCTAATTTTGTGTCATCTGTACATTCCACAAGTATGCCCTCTATTTCTTTATCCAAGTCATTGGTCAAGATGTTAAATAGCACTGGGCTCAGGACAGAACTCTGTGGCACACCACTAGTCTTTGATGAATACCCTTTGGATTCAGCTGGTCAACTAATTACAAATCCACCTGACAGTAGCATTGTCTAGCCTTCATTTTACTAGATATTATTGCTTACAATAATATCATGGGGTACCTTGTTGAATTAAGGTGGTAATTTTAATTTTAAAAAGAGAGATGATTAATCTGGCATGATTGGTTTTTGAGAAACCCATGTTTACTTTTTATGGTTATGGCTTTCCTTTCCAAATGCATTCTATTTAATGGTTTGGTCTTGATCATCTTTGGTAAGACATTCATTTTAATCATTGAAATTTGCCTCATCAGTGATTACAACTCCACTGATAGGAGTTGTAAGCCATAAACATCAGGAAAACCAAGGTTTTTTTATTTTTATTTTTTGTTTGTTTGTTTGTTTGTTTGTTTCAACCTGGCTACACAATGATGAACAACCAGGCTTGAAGTCTAGCACTCTTTGCCATGCTATATTCTGTAGTGGACATGTTGTCCTCCTAGTGATGTCATGATAGTAGGATGTGTCATATCCCACAGCCTTCTGATTCTGTTTCAGTTTTTCATGACTAAATAAATTCCTCTAGCACCTCTCAGGATTAGCAGAATAGTTAGAAAGGGTGGGTCTAATGCATCATCAGGAACTTTGAGAAGACAATCCAAATCTCTACCAATGATCTATAGAAAATTAAAGTACAGGTTGTAAGTTGACCTATTCTGAGGATAATTATCTGCATTTCAACTAAATGTACCAGTGGAAGTCTGGAACTGATGAAGAAAATCCACAGTGTATAAAGATCATGGTGGCAATTGATCCAATCTTAGTCATATTTAGAGAAAGCCCATATGAATTCATGCAAGTTATCCTTAATTTGAATTCCATTGAGTTCAAAATATTTACTCTAACCATTATTATGAAGCTGTCCATATGGGCAAAAGGCCTGTGTTTCCCCAAGCCTTCCATCATCCTATTTGGACAACCTAGGCCAAAACCCTAGACTAGGATCAGATGGTCATAGTCTAATCCTGTGCTAAAGGCCCTTAGCATGGGTCAAAATAACTCTCTGTTTGCCATGGAATTTCTAAGAAGACCAGATGAATACCATCAAATGCAGCAACAAGGGTTTTCTCAGTGGCAGCAATAGCAGAGGAAGGTAAGGGGTACACGGTGGTAGGAAGTCCATGGTGCAGTGGCTGGTGGGCAGGCATGTAAACACCCACACATTCCCATGTCATGCCAGATTAGAATACAGATCAGGATAGCATGGAATTGTCCATGCTGTCCTGGCCCTTCTGCTCAGCCTCTTAGTCTTTATATAACTCTATAAGCTAGAATTTTTACCTAAAGTGAAATGAGTGTTGGAGGGATGCAGCAAGTACTTTTTACATAATTGGCAATCCAATTTGCAATCTATTTTATACATTCGTGGGGATCTGTCTTTTTTCTGTCAGTTTTTCACTAGGCTGATATTTTCAAGGAAATACCCTGTGACTAAACAGCTGTCTGCTTGACTGTGTAAGTAATTGCAACGGAAAGAAAGTCATTTGTTGCTATCATTGTCATTTCTTATTTTAATGAGCCCTAAACTGATAGATTACACAAGCTAACAACTGCAAGAACAGAACTAGTGTGAAAGATATGGTATGTTAATGGTGACCACTAGTGTGGATGTTTTTAGAAAAGACATAAAGAAACAATTGTGAATCACACATTTCTGTTGTGACTGTGATACTTAAGAAATGAGCTCAGTACATTTAGAAGCAATATAACTGTAATGACCAGGTCCAAGGACAAACAACTGGGGATCATTTCTTATATCATATGTTGCATTTAAACTTCCTATGGACCTCAGGTTAACTACTGTAAATAAATATGCTGGTTCCCACCTACATAGATTGCTGTTGTAGGAAGGACTGCATACACATTGGCCAGAAAATTTTGTTTTTCAGTGATTAGACACTGAGAGCAGAGGAGCACACTTGTGTTGAGAGAAGAGGAGCACAATATATTCAAAGTGGCTCCCCTTCGTCTAGTAATTCCAAAGTGAGTTTCACTATGGTCACCCATGCCCATTCATTTGCTTAATCTCTTTAAGCCCAAAATGTACAACTAAGCAAAGGTGGAAGAAGAATGCTATTCTACCATTCTTGCCAATAATTTTTTGTGGGTTTTTTGGGCTGTGTGGCCATGTTCTAGAAGAGAAAGAAACTCTTCTAGGACATGGCCACACAGCCCAAAAAAACCCACAAAAAATATGGATGCCAGCCATGAAAGTCTATGACTTCACATTCTTGTCAATATTTACATAAATATAACCCTCTGTTTGCCACACACAAATCATAGAGCAAGCTTGTTTTCTGCTTCTCCAGAGAATAGGGCATTAACTAAATTATAAGAAAGAAAGAAAATCCACCTGAACATTGGAAAGAATTTGCTTTTAAACAATGCAATAGACTGCTTTGTGAGATGGTAGTCTGCACTTTTGGAGATCTTTAAACAGAGGTTGGATTGGAATCTTTAGGAAATACTTTTTTTCCTGAATGTCAGGGGTTGGATTAGATTGCAGTTCCTTCCTAATCTATGATTTTATGATCCCACAATTGCAAGCTGTTTTTGCAACAAATAAATCCTTTGTGAAGTGATGAATTTCAAACATATGCAAAATCAAAACAGAAAGCAAACCCAACACATTTTTGAAAGCAAAACTAACACATTCAGGGCTGGGTTAGAGAGGGCATCCCTGATCATGATCCCATCCTCCACATCTGTTAAAAAATGTAGGTTTATGTCTATTCAAAGGTAAGTTGCATTGATTTCAGTGCAACTTACTCTTTTCTGCACCCCTTCTGCTTCCTTCCTTCACTGGAAACAAAGGAACAGAATTTCAACTGTCTGAGGGAGGGGGGAGTTTTTTTTTATTTTAAAAAAATCTTGTTTTAGGACAGAAAGAAAATATGATCTTGTTTCCTTCATCTTGATACATGTTTACTCAAAAACAACCCCTATTGAGTTTAATGGAATTTATTTCTGCACTTTCTTACTCCCTACTGTTTCTTTTCTTCACTGAAAAGGAACTCTCAAAAGAAACTGGTGACCCACAATGGTGATTTGAAAGAGGAGTCAATAAAACAGGCCCAAGAACTTTGAACTGTTTCCTCTCCCTCTGTTTTCCCCAGACACCACTGAATACCCCACCACTAGTTAACTGGTGCACCAGGATTTTTTTTCTATTTATTTCCTGAGTCAGAAATTGTGTTTTCCTTTCCTGCTAAATGGCACTGATAACTGACCCACCTGGAAGGCCAGACAGGGTGGTCAGGGACATGCTTTATGAAACTTCTAATGTTTTGATGTTACCAAAGAGTACATCTTGATTGAACCTTTAAAAGAATTGGCAGAAAGAGTGCTACAGCAACGGAAGCAATTGCTTAGAGAGGTGATGAGGTCTCCTTCTCTGGATATCTTCAGAAAGAAGCTAGACAGCTACCTGCTGGGGATGCTGTAGCTAGAGATTCTGCACTGAGCGGGGAGTTGGAGTCAATGGCCTAACTCTATGATTCTATGATTCAATCATTTTATTTACATTTTGCCTTTCATTTCCTAAAATGGGATTTAGCATGTGAGGAGACAAAACTCTATCATGCCAACTTCAGGAAAGTCCATAAGGGAAAGAGGGGAAAGAAGGGGGGAGGAAGTGTAGACAATGAGTAATGAAGTAGCTCTTGTAGGAAGGACTGCATAAACATTGGCCAGAAAAATGTGGCAGACAATGTAGCCCTAGGGGATAATGAGAAGAGGTAGGAATTTGCTATTGTGACAGAGCACCATCAATATGAGAGGGGAACAAAAGGATTGAGGGATCATCTAATAGGAACAACTATAGTTGGAGAAATTTAAAAAAAAGTAAATTGTCTTTTAAATACTAAGGGAAAGGAGCTGCTGCTGATAGTAGACCATGAACATGAAAATGGGTGGTTTCAGAAGATTGCTTGAGCCATGTCAACTGTAAATTTAAATTTGAGAACAGCAATTTAGATACCATCATTTTAGCCCTGTTTGAATTCTCTCCCTGATTATTTGTCATAAATAATGGAAGCATTATTTCCCTTTGAAAAAGTAATTCTGTTTGGCTGCCATGTTGCCCTGCTCAAGGGCAGCCCAGTTTGCTTTTTCTCTATTCTCAGTAGTTTTCAGAATGAGCTGAGGTTGCTGCAGGCAGTATTTCTAGAGGCTTACATGTTTTCCCAGCCAAATGGGACCGTTTGCTTAAAGATGCCATAAGCAGCCAAATTAGAGCAACATATAAAGCTGGGCAATCCAGCAAAAATGATCCATCCTTGACTGAATGCCCAGTCAATTTCCCCATCACTCACTATGCAAAAGACATTTGCTCCATTATCTCAGGTAATAAAATCAGAACACAGAGCAAAAATTGGACGCTACTCAGAAAGCATGTCATAAAGCCTTTGCAAAGCATTTGCTTCAGGACTGGCCTCTATTTACTTTCCTCCACCTCCCACACCAAGCTACAAATGTAGAATATTACTGTGACTTTTTGGACTGAGGAGAATTTGACACCTGGTGATTAGCTATCTACACAAATGTAATTTTCCCCTGGTCAATGCCAGCAGATCAGTACAGATCAATTTAAAATTCAAGAATAAAGAGAGCTTGTCATGTTCATCATAATTAAAGGAAAATTATTTAAGCAAAATCACTCATGTATAGATGTAAAATTAGGGATGCTGAAGAAATTGCCCAAATGACATAAGCCAGTGTTTTGCTGGTAACATACACAGACTTAATTGAAAGTCCTGACTGCTCATGGACTTTATTTGATTGTGGCAGATAGAAGAATACAGCTTCTCCATTTATCCCCACCTCACCCCACCCCAAAACTCCTCCATGCCTGCAGGCTGAAACTGAGTGCAAGAAGGAACAGGCATTTGTCTGGATCTTGTTAGTATTTCTCCACAGGTCCAGGAGTATGACATTATTTTACTGCAGCTAGCTGTAAGAATGCAACATGCTCTGCAACTCTCCCCACCCCTGTTCTGTGACAACTAAATGATTGGGGGAAGAGGCATCTAGTTTGCAGATGGATGTATTGGTAGGTTTTTGTGGGTTTTTCGGGCTGTGTGGCCATGTTCTAGAAGAGTTTCTTTCTGATGTTTCACAAGCATCTGTGGCTGGCATCTTCAGAGAAAAAATGTGGCTGGCATCTTTTTTCTCTGAAGATGCCAGCCACAGATGCTGGCGAAACATCAGAAAGAAACTCTTCTAGAACATGGCCACACAGCCCGAAAAACCCACAAAAAACTATGGATGCTGGCCATGAAAGCCTACGACTTCACATTGGATATATTGGCCATGCAATGTTTGGGGAGGAAACTTAAGTAGGCCTGGCTGAGCTGTACACTCCACCAGTATATAAGTGTCTGTCTCTCTGTCTCTCTCTCTCTCTGTGTGTGTGCCACTGACTTACCTTACCAACAACCATTAAAAAACAAAATAACAAAATAATAGACAGTAGTTATTGACTATTAAGGGACAGAGTAGTTGTGAAAATGCAATTATTAATATTGAGAGTCAGTGTATCTGGAATGGGTTTGACCTGCAATACCCTCAAACATAAGAAACAATTATGCCCACTAGATTTCTTTTAAATTTCAGGGCTGTGGTGCCAGTACAGAATAGATGTTTCTCCTAAATTCCATTTGCGAAGGGATCCTGAAGAAGACCTCAGAAAATTTTCACTGACTCTCAGATTCACAGGAGCATATTACTGAAAAGGCACATAAGCTCATTTTAGATATTTGTTCATGGGCTGAAAGCAAGAGCTCATGTTGCTGGAGAATTCCAACATCTAACATTTAATTTTTATTTGTTTTAATTTATATCCAACATTCTCACACCTATGGTGATTGACAATTTGCAATCAAATAACATAAAAATAAAGTCACAACAGTAATCAGTCATGGTGGTAGTGATATTAGTAGTGGCAAAACAATAGCACTAGATTAAAATTGTCACCTGTTGCTTGCTCAGAATATGTTCTACATAAATGACCCATATAGAATACTCTTGCACATATATGGAAATTAGAACCACCACATATGCTCACCCCCAAAAAGAATGGACAATCTATGCCTCTCCAGATGTTATTGAGATGAAAGCTGCCATATTCTTGTCCAGTATAGCCAGGGGGAAGAGCATGATCTAAAAAAATATTTTCAGTGTTTGCTGGAAGCTCTTCCTAGGGCAAAATATCTAAGGTGACAAAAAGAGTTTTCATAAATCTAAGACTGTAGAATTTATCAAAGGTTTCTTTAGGAGAACCAGTCGTGCACCCAATATTTCTCCATAAGTCCATTCAGCTTCACCAAGGAGCTCTCTTTCAGAGAATGGCCTGTCGTGTACTGTAATGTTAAGGAAGAGACAGCACAAACTTTTCATTTCCTTGAGTATACCAACTTGTCAGGTATGCTGAATAAACAAGAAACCTTCTTGAACTTAGAATCTGGATAGTTTATATTCATTTATGGCCCCATGATACAGTTACAGGAAGTATATACAATATGTGAAGACACAGCATAGATTGTTTGCCATCAAATTTGACTGAAAAACAGATTGACTAATATATTTTCCCTGATCTCTCTGAGGGGTTCTCATAGTTCTCTCTTCAGCAAGAAAAGGCCTGACATCAACTGTTTTTATTTTTATAGGGACTGTCAATCACCAATATTCCAACAGTCATTTTTCCTTGTCATTTTTTTCTTGGCAGTTGTTGTTTCAGAACTGGCTTTAATATAAAGGGAGGGGGCAATTTAAAAGAAAGACCCAATTTTCTTCTAGTATTGGTAGTGTAGCCTCCTTCTTTAAAGACATAGGATGGAATTGTCTTGGTTAGTCCCAAATAGAGAAGACCCACTAAATTACTAGGTAAATTTAGTAGATTAATGGCTCTCCGCTAGCAGGCACTAACAATATGATTGGACCACAGTTTTTCAAAATATTTTAAGATATGTTAACTGTTAATTTTAATCATGATAATCTTATTTATTTATTTATTTTTTATCTTACCTTTTCCCAGTTTCTGAGACCTAAGGAAGCTTACAAAAGTTAAAACAAACACATTTTTAAAAAAGACTTATGAAGTCGCAAATGAAAACATACAAAAAATTAAATTAGTTATGAAATTAAAACTAATTAAAATAAATCCACTAAAGTAAATAAGACATTAAGATACAGTAAGATTGGCAAAACAGCACTATGCAAAGCCCTGGCTGTTGGAACAAGGAGAGGGCCAACTTAGCCTTCCTAGGGTGGAAGTTACAAGGAATAACTTGTAACTGTCCAATGTTTGACACACAGGGATAAGGGGAAATACAACCATGACAAATGCAGACAACAACAAAAAGAAAGAACGAGAGACTTCTATCAAAAAAATCTGAGAAATTAAAGTCAAGTTCAAATCAAGAGCAGGGATGCTCAAAGAAGAAAAAAAAGAATATAATACAGGAACAAGAAGAAATAAAAAGGCACTGGAGGCAATACATAGAAGAGTTATACAAAAGAGATGAGAGAATGAATGATATTTGAAGATGAACCCCAAATTCTAAAAAGTGAAGTGGAATCTGCAATAAAGGAAATGGGAAAAAATAAATCACAGCGAACTGATGATATCCCAGTTGAACTGTTAAGTTGCCTACCAACAGATTCAACTTTAGTGCTAACTGAAATATGCCAACAAAAATGGAAAACAAAGTGGTGGCCAACAGACTGGAAACACACGGTATCCATTGAAATTCACAAGAAAGGAGATACAAAAGACTGCAGCAACTATAGGACCATAGCACTAATCTCACATGCAAGCAAAACAATGCTCAAAATTCTGCAGCATAAACTGCAACCATACACAGAGAGAGAAATTCCAGAGGTACAAGCAGGATTCAGAAAAGGAAGGGACATTAGGGACCACATTGCAAACATATGATGGCTAATGGAGCACACCAAAGAATTCCAAAAAAATAATCAGCATCTGTTTCATAGACTACACCAAAGCATTTGATTGTATAGATCATCAATAAACAATGGAATGCACTCCAAATACCACTACATTTGAGGAGGAATAAAGAAGTCCCATATCTAGGATCAAACATTGACCAGAATGGAGACTGCAGTCAAGAAATAAGAAGACTAGGAATGGAAAGGGCAGCTATGAAAGAACTGGAAAAGATACTGAAGAGTAAAGACATACAATTGAGCACTAAAGTCAGAATCGCCCATGCCATTGTATTCCCATTTACCATGTATGGATGTGAGAGCTGGATAATGGAGGAAGTAGACAGAAAGAAAATCAACTTTCCTTGGAAGCAAACAAGCAAAGTTGAAATTATCATACTTTGGCCACATAATGAGAAGGCATGGATCACTAGAAAAAACAAGGAAAGGAAGAGGATAGAAAAAAGAGAGGAAGACTACAGACCAGATATTTAGACTCGATCAGGAGGATTATGGGCAAGGGCTTGCAGGATCTGGGCAAAGCAGTGGAAGATAGGGATTCTTGTAGTTGTCTCATCCACAGGGTACAACATATTTCAGGCTGTGAATCTTCTTTAAACTTTCTTCATAGAGCTATATATAAAAATCACAAAAGGATAGCACATGACATCCATTTATATAAAAGCATTTATATATTTGCACTTTGCTTATAGCCTCTTTCAAATCAAAGCTGCATACATTTCTTGGCTGGCAAATCCAAAACAATTTTGGACAGATTGAAAGCATGTGTCTAAAGGCTAAAAAGTTGAGATTTTTTAATTACTACAAGTATACATAATGTTCAACTGGGCTAAAAGAAAAGGGACAGTGTGAAAAGCCTGGGACATTTTTTTATAATGCAAGATAGTCAAATTCTTTATTTAAGTTCCATAAGATTATTTTAAACAGATTTAACAGTTTCAAACTCTGGAAGATTTTTATAAGGAAAATAATCAATTCCCACATTTAAGCCTGAAAGTGCTAACAGTTTTAATTTTAAGATTTCTATCTTCTTTTTATGAAGCCTCTCATCAATATAGTTCATCATTTTTATTGTCCAATATCTAAAGTCCTTTGCAGAATGATGATGTTCTAGGAATGGAAATGATATTCAAAAGTATTTGAAAAGTGGCTGAAATATATATGAGTGCTGAAAAAGCTTGATGTGAAAAATCCTATACTGATGGGAGTCTTCACAGTGTAGGGCTTATTCTGTACAAATTTGGTACATTATTGCTTTACCGAGAAAGCAGTATCTTCTATGTGGGAAGCATCATTTTTGTTATGAAAAATAATATTGTAATGCTGTCATATTAAGTCTTGCACAGAATATTCTATTTTATTTCTTCTTTTACTTTGTTAAAAATGTAAAAAGTAATAATACACATAACATAAGAACTGCTATAATGGAAAATGGAAAATGCTATCATGTAGGATCTATAATGGAAAATGCTATCATGTAGGATCTATAATGGAAAATGCTATAATGTAGGATCTATTCTGTCTAAAATTTGCACATGGTTGACTTGCATAGAAAACATCAGTTTCTGCACAGAAAACTAGCATTTTGAGAGTATATTTTGAGAGAATATATTTACATTTAAATGTTACAAATAAAATGTTGTTTCCTGAACAGAAAATACTGTTCCAACTGTGAATTTTGCACATAGTCTTCGAAAACCATGTAGTTTTTGAATAATTTTGTACTGTAGGCATAAAATTGCTGAAATCACTTGTTGCTAGCTTTGAAAACAAGCGTAGTGAAGAATTACATCCCAATGTTATTCCAAGAAGTCACTCACTAAGGGCACACCTATTTGTGTGTGTGTGTGTGTGTTTCTTATATGACAGAGATGTTCTCCTGCAGCTAGAAACCATTTAATCTCAAATTAAGATCAAAATGTGTCTGTGTGTGTGTGTGTGTGTGTCAGAGAAAGAGAGAGAGAGAGAGAGAGAGAGAGACCATACCAAACACTATTGAAACATGTCATTTGGGATCCCCTTGCCCTTTTGCCTCCCTCCAGTTCTCCAAGTACTGATGTTTCACCATATTTGGGATGTTTTCTAAAACCAGTAATGATGCAATTTCTGGTTATGCTAATGAGGGCAAAGAAAATGGCCTCTGCATTTTCCTATACCTAATCTAAGACTAAGGGTATATAAAAAGGACCATTTCAATATATGTCAATCATGGAAAAAGTCTAAGTCATGATAGTTTCTATGTACTTCATTCCACACCAAGTTGTCATGTACAGTTTGGGCTGACATCAATTAAACTTTATGTAGATCTTGGCTTATCAGTACTAGGCCAGTAAAGTAGTATGGCTAACTTGTCATGTATTGAAATTTCTGTAACGTGTATAGAAAGTCAAAGTGAATAGGTCAGTAAACAAGTGGACATTTGTCATACAATGTGTCATTATGGTATGTAAAGAAACATGCTCAGAAGACCAAAGACTGATTCATTAGGTTCCTTGATTGCATTGCTCTGTGCTTAATAGACTAGCAGTTGAACGATTAAGTATGATGATTGATGTTTGTGGCTGTTTGCCTTTTGTCACTTTGTAATCAATGTGTAAATGATTTCAGCCTTAATACTTGATAAATGGCTAACAGATTTTAATTGTTTATGGAAACGATCAAGAAGTTCTAGAGCAAATATTTTATTTTAAACTCTCATATTTTTCACGCTATTCCCTCATTCACTCACAAGTGCAAAACAAATGTTCAGCTAAATACCCTTTTAATACAAACAATCTTTATGGAAAATTTTCACTGCATCTCATTTCATTGTATAATTTTTATTGTTTGAACTTTTAATGGCTACTTTACCACCTGAGGTTAACAATGCATGGGGAATCTGATTTCAATCCAAGTGGTTTGTCTCAATCCACATTCTCCAAGCAAGACCTCCATAAGGAAGATACAATTTGTCATGCAGTGTCCTTATTTTGAAACATGGCTGTAGAGTTGTTTGTCAAATGTACATCTCTAAAAATTAGCATTAAAAGGTATGCATATTTGGAATAAAATATTGCTTAAACATGTTTTAGTCGAAGGGGAGAAATGCATTTAAGCAATGGACACACACTTTTAAAAATTAAAACATTTTGTTAAAAACAAATAAGGGAATTACTGTTGTTCTTTAAATAAACAGATGTAAAAACAGCAAAATAAAAACAGTTGGGAATGCAGACTATAGTATTATCATAATTATCATCATCATCACTTTCATCTTTATCATTATTTGTATACTACTTTTATCTCAATTGGAACTGAAAGGGACCTGTTTTTTACCTTGTTTTTACCATTACCTTCTTTTATTCTGTATCACCTTTTTACCTGTGCTAGTCTATGACCGTAATAAAGATGAACTTGAACGCTGCCTCCGTGAGTGGTGGAGTCTCCTTCTTTGGAGGTTTTTAAACAGAGGATGGATGGCCATCTGTCACTGAGAGTGCTTTCACTGTATATTCCTGCATGGCAGGGGGCTGGACTGAATGTCCTTTGTGGTCTCTTCAAACTCAATGATTGTTCAGCCAAGAGGCTTCCAAAAATGATTTTTTTTTCTTTCAGCCATGGGCTGGATGTGGTCTGCACCTAGGTGCATTCCAGCTGCTCCTTGCTGGCAAAGATGAAGAAATCTTACACTAGAAGTGGGGGTGTTCCCTCTTCACTGGTGTAGAACATGCCCAGACACATACCTATTCAGTAGTCAAAAGAAGAGAACCATGTCTAGCCACCCCTGGTTGCTCTTGTACCCTTGAGAGGAAGTGGAGACAGAGGAATCACCTTGGCCTTCTCTAGCAAGAGGATAAATATGGTGGTAGAGATTCACATTCACTCTTGCTAACTTGAGCTTACATGAATATATTAAGAAGAAAAACTCTGGGTGTAATAAGCATGCTGCTACTATCATTTACCACTGATTTATTGGGACACCATCTTTATTTAGATGTATGTCTTACCTTATTTGCTGGACAAATGACAAAATAATGCAATTTCATACAAAGTGAACAGAGGCACCCTGGGCATTCATAATTGCCAGTTCTTCTTACTCCATCGGTGTCATTGCAAACAAAATGGTAGCCCAGTTCATACTAAAAAGTCTTTGACAGTGTGCACATTGAACATTGCTGTTCTTTTCCATTGCAAGGAAATAGACATATCATAGAATCATAGAATCATAGAATCATAGAGTTGGAAGAGACCACAAGGGCCATCCAGTCCAACCCCCTGCCATGCAGGAACTCCCAATCAAAGCATCCCCGACAGATGGCCATCCAGCCGCTGCTTAAAGACCTCCAAGGAAGAAGACTCCACTACTTTGCCAGTAAGCAAGCTGCAAGCTAATCTGCCACAAGAATCAACTTGTGAAGAGGAAAGTTAAAAGTAAGATCCAGTTTGCAGACTCTGACCTCCATTAATGCCCCAACAGGGATAATTAGTTTTGCAAGAATAACCAACCAATGCAACAGAACAGTCCTTTCCCACTTGACCAAACATCTTTTCAGTGTTATCTGTGAAATGGATATAGTCAGTGTCATTAAACAGTTGACCTAAATACAGAAACATCATGCAACACAAACATCAGAGGATGTTTTGACAGATGTGGAAGCATTTTAAGACTTTTTGTTTGCTAGATAACTGTTTATATTTCATTTGCAGTATGTTAATTTTTTGCTTTGCTTCAGTGATAGGTGCTTTCCATTAACACTCCAATAACCAAGGCTTCCTTATGCATGAAGGAAATGTACCACAAGAAAGGTTAGATTCATAAATAAATGCTTTTTTTCATACATTTTTTTCAAATTATCATTAAAATCCACACTGAAGAAGAATGTGAAAATAATCCAATATTAATTCACATAAAAGGCCACTATGAAAATTGATGAACAACACATAAGCCGTTTCACACAGCCTGTATATATAATAATAATAATTAAAAAAAAAAACATAAAGGGAGAGTGGAATTTCATCTAGAGTCTCTTTGTGATAAATAAATCTATCAAGTTCCATTTCTGCTGGATTCCTTATTTTTATAAAACTTCATTCTGTTTCAGGAACTGCATCACTTTGCACATCATTTTGCACATTTAGTTGGCATAACTAAGGGCCTCTCCAGACAGGCCCTTTGTGGAGTCCTCGAGGCAGGGATGGGGAGCTGCACAACCCCTCCCTGAGAACATCCTGACACCACGTGCCATTACGTATGGCACACGGCATCAGAATATGCTCCTGGCACAGCATCTTGACATGCTTCTCCAAATATTCTGCTCTTTTCTGAACTGGAAAAAGGGAAGATTGGGGCAAGGCATGGGACAGCCTTGGCCCCAATCCTCTGCTTCCAAGGGCAGCCCAGGCCCCCCCATCTGCATCTCCCTTTTGTCTATGTTTTTTTCATACATGTTTAATTTAATATTCACATTTAATGTATTTTTGGCCTAGTATATGCATTTTGGCAAATGCTCTTGCTAATGTAATGACTGCAATATTGTTGATGATGTGCATGCACATGGCTTAGTGTTGGGCACATGCATGTCTTGTTTTGAATATAGTGTAATTCACTAGCTGCTCCTGCAGCTCAGGCTTCTGAAATAATATTTGGGTTGTAGTAAGAAATGGCCCAATCCTTTAATTCATTCATTCTTAACTTCCTTATTGATCTGTGTTCAGGCCCTATCCAGACAATGTGGATCACCCTCACCTCACCAAACCTGGTAGGAAATAATAGCTGATCATAGTAAATGCACTCCAAGACTTTGAATTTGAATAATTTGAAAGCCATGGACTGCTTGGACAATCAAGGCTTTCCTCTTCAGCAAACTAAGGCCATTACTTCCAAGGTGAACAACTAGCACATGTAGCAGAGGAACATTGTACTCCTTGAACAACAAAAGAAGCAAACAATGCCATCAGAGGTCTCTTTTCCCCAGACACCAGCCTGTGACTTGGTCAGTCAGGTCCAGCTGTGATCTGAATTAGCATGTGTACATCTAACATATTGCACAGTAGCCATGCCCTATTCTCCCCTTCATCTCATAGCCCTCTGTTGGACTGGCTGATTTGTGTATGTTTTGATTACATCCATTGCATTATTGTGGACCTGCCATGTTTGTTGTAATTTTGTTTCATGGGGTGTATGACAGCTCAATGATGCAATGGGTCAATGGTGCAGCTGGCTATTTGTGTGTTTGTATGCTCAACAAAAGAAAAACATCATAATATCACTGGTGACTGCATCTCACCAGGCCCAGGTCACATGCTACAGACTGCCTCCGTACACTGCCTGCCCACTCGTGTAGTGGTGTTTATATGCCAGTGTGATAATGTACAGTTTGTGTGTTAGAATGGAGTAGAAGAGCTTCTTTTTGCTCTGTTTTTTCATCCTGAAGCATGACTTCCACCCAGGTTCACCCCATTTTGACCTCATGCTTCAAGACTTGAAATGGGGTGAAATCACTTTATTTTGCCAGTGGAGGCAACCTGTAAGATAGCTATGTCTTTGAAAACAACCAAAATCATGAATTACTAAGCTAGCTACAACAGAGAATAGGATGATGGGGGGGGGGGGGGGGGGGTGGAGTTCACTCCCCTGCAGTTTGAAAACCAGCCTTTCTTTCTTTCTTTCTTTCTTTCTTTCTTTCTTTCTTTCTTTCTTTCTTTCTTTCTTTCTTTCTTTCTTTCTTTCTTTCTTTCTTTTTAATGCCATGAGACACCTAGGAACTATTGTTAGTACACAATCACCAGGATAACAGCCAGCAGGGCTGTGACTGTGCCTCATATCCCACACAGTAAAGCAGCACACCAAGTTCAAATTAAAACAACAATGGAAATAAACTAAAGGTAAAGGTAAAGATTTCCCCTTTGACAAGATTGTCAAGTCATGTCTGACTATAGGGGGCAGGTGCTCATGTCTGTTACTCAGCCAAAGAGCCAGCATTGTCAAAGACAACTCTGTGATCATATGGTCAGCACGATTGCACAGAATGCTGTTACTTTCCTACAAAAGTGGTACCTATTTATCTACTTGCACTTTTACATACCAGTACTTCTGAACTGCTAGGTTGGCAGAAGCTGGGACTAGTGATGGGAGTTCACTCCATCACACGACACTTGGGCCTCAAACTGCCAACCTTGCAATTGTCAGAGTCAGCATCTTAACCACTGAGCCTCTGTGTCCTTATAGTCTCTTCCTGATAGTCTGGTGAGAGTGAAAAACTAAACTAATAAACTACACTACCTGATTTCCAGCTGTCCGGACTATCATATCACATCCTCACTAGAGAACTGGTGTGATCCAGGCTGGAAATGACTGAATTATCAGCAAATTTCTATAATGTTATTAATGTGTGTGGGGTGGTAGATTTATCCCCAAACCATCCCAGTCTCCTCATCATCAGAAGATGAAGACAGCTCAGGTGGTGGACACACACCAAGCACATGACACTTGGGCCTCAAATTGTTAACCTGCCAATTTTGCAATTGTCAGTCAGATGGCTATGATGTTAAATGTGAGGAAATGCCATGATGTTGAGTGTAAGAGAGTAGATCCAGAGGTTTTATTGGACTCTGTCCACTACTTTCTCCTTGGATTTGGCAACTGATGTGGGATCACTGTGTGCTGTGAAATTTTACTAGATCTCTTGTCCCTTGGGCCCAGAAAAATCTGTTCCTCCCTGCTGTGCTACGTGCCACAGTTCTGGAATGGGCTGTTGCAAAGACAGGAAATTATATTAGGTAGACTGCTAAACTGGCAAGACCAACACTGCAATCTTCTCTAGGTTTATATATGATCAATTATGGTTGTATTATTTCATCATGTGTTCTGTCTAACAACTCTGATGTTTTCATATGTGGTTTAATGTTCTTTTCCTGATAGTCTGGTGAGAGTGAAAACCTAGGCTAGTTCAGATTCCTTTTTTCCTGGTCCTTCAAACAATTCCCCCTCCTCACATATTCCCTCTTTTTCTTCTCTCCTCTCCTACCTCAAAATGCATTGAAACACATAGCCTGAGGTGGCTGTTTTAGCTCACTTTGTGATAACTCCATATCTGATGGTCAGAAACAGGTTGGGCAAGAGACAATTTGATACTGAACATTGGCATTTCCATCAAATGTGAGCATAACTCCAAAACTTCCATAAAGATTTCCTCTAATCTCCAGTTGTTCACAATGGAAGTATGTGAGACAGCAATTATTCTATTGGCTTTAGCACCTGTTTTTTATACATTCTTGCATGCTCTATTGTGATCCAGGTTTAATATAAGAAGTACAGGAAACACCACGAGGCACTGAAACTTTGTGAAAATGCACACGTGGAATTACAGCAGACTTATTTCTGAACGACATTTAATCAAGACAGCCCAGATCCATGAATAGATTAAGCTAATTAGTTTCCCATTCAGTGGGTTAGGAAGCCTGACCAGAAACACATGGTTAAATGTTAGTTTGTAGATTTTTGTTTTTCATAGAATCATAGAATCATAGAGTTGGAAGAGACCTCAAGAGCTATCAAGGCTGACCCCCTGCCATTCAGGAACACAGAATCAAAGCACCCCAGACAAATGGCCATCCAGCCTCTGCTTAAAAACCTCCAAAGAAGGAGACTCCAACAAATTTTGAGGGAGTGTGTTCCACTGTTGAAGAGCTCTTGCTGTCAGGAAATTCTACCTAATGCTGAGGTAGAATCTCTTTTTCTGTATCCATTGCTTCAGGTCCCATTCTCTGGAATCACAGCAGTGGAATTATAATGCTATAATTGTGTAGAGCAAAAGAGTTCCTAGTATCTCATAAAATCATAGAATCATACAGTTGGAAGAAACCATAAGGGCCATCATGTCCAGCCCCTGCCATGCAGGAAAACACAATCAAAGCACCCCTTACAGATGGCTATCAAGACTCAGGACAGCCTTCCTAATGATGTGGTGGTAGTTTCCTGTAGTTTGAATCTATTGCTCCAGGTCTTATTCTCTGGAGCTACAGAAAACACACTTGCTCCATTTTCAGTATGCTATTTCTTCAAATATTTGAACGTGGCTACCATATAACTTATTAACCTTCTCTTCTCCAGGGTAAACATACCTAGTTCACTAAGGGCCTTTGCAGACTGCCATAAATAGTGCACATTAAATTGAGGCACTGCCCTGGCTCAGTGCTAGGGAATCATGAGAATTGTATTTTTTTCTGAGACATTGAGCCTTCTCTGTCAGAGAGCTCTGGTGCCACAATAAATTACAGTTCCCATTATTCCTTAGCCCTGAGCCAGGTCAGTACCTCAATTTAATGTGCACTATTTCTGGCAGTCTGCAAAGGCCTTTTGTCACTCCTCATATGACATAATTTCCAGACCTTTCACTGTTTTGGTCATCCTCCTCTGAACATTTTCCAGCTTGTCAACATCATTTTTGAACTGTTTGCCAGAAGTGGACACAGTATTCCAGGTGAGGCCTGACCAAAACAGAATAGAGTGGCATTATTACTTCCCTCAATTTAGACACTGTACAGTTGATTCTCTCTAGAATTGCATTGGCTTTTTTAGGTGCCACATCACACTGTTGACTCATTTCAACTTTGGATCTACTAGGACTCCTAGTTGCTTTTCACATGTACTATTGTCAAGTCAGGTATTCTCCATCCTATATGTGTGCATATCAATTTTTTCTACCTTTATTTTTGTTTTACTAATGCATTCAATAGTCAAGTCCAGAGCTTCTTTCACCCTCATGCTCACAATTCAGCACCAATTTCTTAGTAAATAACAGTACTACTTTAACTTCTTTTATAGTAAGCTGCTGTGTTGACCATCATAATATGCACACAGATATATCACTGTTGATCATTGTTGACAGTCCCAAACACACCACTAAATTGGGCTGAGTTTCTGTTCTTCTTGTTTTACATCTTAAGTTGGGTAATTGCTTAACAAAAAAAGTAGCCACATCCAGGACTTGTTATGTAGAGAGAGCAATCTGATAGGGAGGTCAAAGAATTCCAGACTAATAATATAAATGCCACCAAGGAAAATGTCTCCTGACAAAAAGTTAGGGTGAGTTGAAAGATTCTGTCATAGTACAGCTTTAGTCTTATTTTTCTTTTTTTCTTTTTCTCCCATTAGCTTCAGGAATTGCCACAGGGATTTTAACATTGCTTTCAACAGTTTATAAAGTCAAAGATGCATAATTCATTTCACCAAAATGACAAGTTTATTAGGCCTAACCTCCAGCCTTGGGTTGTAAGTAGGACTTGAATTTCAGCAAGATCAGGGACTACACTCGCCACTAGCCTGATCATGAATAATTATGGCCAGGATACAAAACATTGTTCAAATAATTAATTTAATCCAAGAGAGGATTCTTTCACAATCAGTGAAATATTTTCTGCCTGCAAAGCCATGTGGAAAACTGTATTAAAACTCAGGGCAATTTCAACAACAACAACTTGAGGGTGGAGGTAATTGTTATAAAAATTTCTAAATAGAGAAAACTATTTATATCTGTACTTTTTTTTAAACCTCAGGATAAATACTAAGGTTCAATAATGCTTGATCTCATTGACTCATATTCTTAGGGTACTTGTTTTTCACAATGTATAGACAGATGACCCCTGAATCCTATTATTATTTCAATTTAAAAGAGGCCTGGGGTTAGAAAAGTCAGTCCACAGGCCACATAACACTCCTTAAGTTTGTCTTTGTGAACCTCAAATACCACCCAGGGATATAGGAAGAAATTTTGGCACATTTGGAAGACCCTGGGCCATTTTATGCAGAAGAGTCCTTTCTCCAACAGAAAGTTATCAGGAAGTAGACCGCTGACGGGAAAAGCGGGACCAGGAGAAGAACAAAAACATTATAGTATTGACCTCCATGGCCCAGGAAACATGGAAAGCCCCCCCCCAAAAAAAAAGAATCAGTTTCTTTTGTAATAGCATGGTGAAGGGTGCAGGCCTTCACAGTCCGCTAGTGGGCCAATGCTGCCACCTAAGCCCAAATACTTTTCCACCCTGGAACAGATCAATAGAATCTGCTGGATTCAATGGATATACTCTAGTTGAGACTAACTAATAAGCTGAAATTAGATATGGTCCAGCACATTATAACTAAATATTACAAAAGTATTATAAGCAAAAGCATAATAGTAATAGCATTTACATTTCTATACCATTTCATAGTGAACTCAGCACTCTCTAAGTGGTTTGCAATCTGTAAGCCAATTGCCTCCAACAAACTGGGTACTCATTTTACTGACCTATGAAAGGATAGAAGGCAGAGTCAACCTTGGAACCCTGGGATTAGACTGACAATGTTGTGGTTGCAGTACTGGCATTTAACCACTGCACCACCATTTCTCCACATACTGTATGGGGAAATGAAACTAGGTATGTTTGGCCTGGAAAAAGAAAATGTTCAAGGAGGATATAGTAGCAGTCTTCAAATACTTTGGGGATGTTATACAGAAAGATGGAGAAAGCAAATTTGAGTATTCTGCTGCCTCTCGGGCCTAGGTAAAAGGAGGGTAGATTTTAGGGGAAAGTTGGGAACAATGTTTTGAATACAAGAATAATTTAACAACTGAATCAATTTCTTTGCAGAGATTGTATAGTTGTGTTGAAGGTGCTCTCAATCATTGCCACATAAAGTGGGGATAAGCAAACTGATGCCATTCTGTAAGCCATGTTTTGCTGGCCTTCAGCAAGTTACCAGGAAATAATGCTAATATCAGTAATAATATGGCATAATAATATGTACAATTCCCTAGCACAACGAGAAAAACAAATACCAACCCATCTCATAGATAAATTGAGAAACACTGAATTATCCTGCCCTCCTCCTGCAAGTGACTCATTGTGTAAGTATAGTGAAACATTCACAAAGACGAAAATGTCATGTCTGGAGAACAATGAACCAGAATAGGGTAGCTCCCTCCATGTATCAACACACTCCATAAAATCACCCTGAACATTGTGGGGCGTGGAGGAAGGGTCTTGATCATGTAAAGAGCAGCCATGCCTATGGAAATTTCTGCAATTTTAACTTGTCACTCTCCACACGCGGAAATGGGAACAGAGCCAGATGGGGTAACATACTGCCCCCTTCCTATGTCAACTAAATAAGCTTATAGTCCAGAGAATAGGACTTATGGCATTCTAGGATCCTATGAAACTGATAGTAAACTTCTAAGAGATGCAAGAAGAGTTTGGTGAAGACCAAATTTATTTTATTTGCAATTCTTATGGTCAACTGTTTTGATTCATTTGGTGGTAAAAATTAAGGATGGAGGTGTTCCTACAAGATTCCATTCAGAAAGAGAGAGAAGTGAAGAAGAAAGAAGTGTGATTATCATGGAGTTTGAATTAGGCCATGGTCACCTTAAATAAGGCAATAGGAATTTAATTTCCATTGTGATGAAAGGTCCTCCCTCCTTTCCAACCACCACACCTGTGGTCTCTGAAAGAGAGAAGAGCAGGCAGCATTGGCTGGGCATAATCTCCTTCCCTCCACCACCATCCTTTTTTGCTTGTGTATCATATCATATTTAAATTGTAAGCCTGAGGGCATGGAACTGTCAAATTAATAATTTGTAAGCTGCTCTAGGAGCCCTTTTGGCTGAAGGTTGGTGTAAAAGCACTCTGTTTTTTTTAAACAAAAATAAGTCTAGGAGGGAATAGAAGAGTAAATTCCTCACAGTAATCTCATATGTATCATTTTATTTAGGGCTTTATGGTTTTGTTTTGCTTTTTAAAACTTCAAGGACTGTTAATCTTCATATCTTGAACTTTATTGCAAGTTAGACCTGTCACAAGAGTGAGGTTCATTGCCTAGCAGATTGGTCTGAATTAGAAAAAGGAATGTGAGAAAGGAATGTGGGGGTTGGGTAGAGAAGGTTTATTTCTGTAGCAGAAAAACTCACCCCCAAAGCTCAGGACAAAGTGCCCTGGAAAGCTTTCACTGCACTGTTTAAACCTTCTGTGCAGTTGCACAGAGGGATCTCATCCTTCACAGGGCCAAAAAGTCTCATGAGGCTTCAGGTGAGAGTTGGGGGCCAAAATTTCATACATGGCTCTCAGGAGGTCTCATAGCCTCACAAGACTTTCTCCAGTATTGCCCCCCACCACCACCTTACATAGACTGGTGCCATGTGGCTGTAGCCATTCGTGGGCCAGCAGCTGATCAACCCAGCCCACCCACCCTATAGCTGTTATTGTAATCCACAACCTTGGGCTTTGGCTATTTACCTTATGGGGCTGGGAGGGAATTTTCCCATCTTACTGGATCATGGGTTTTTAGCCCTCCTAGGGCTTTGTGGAAGGTAGTGTAGTGATGTGTTGTATTGCTATGTGCTATATTTCTTAGTATTAGTGTGTGTGGTAGTTGTGTATGGTGCTAGTTCTTGCTTATTCATATTTTTCATGCCGGCTAACATGATATCAATGTTAGGCTGTTTAGCATATTTTGTCACAACTGGTGTTATGTATTGGATTAGGGTGAGTCATTCAACAGGAGAGTAACAAATGATTGGGGTGGGGTGATTAAATGATTTAGGCCTGACATGGAATGATTCATTATCTTGTCATTAATGATTTATGAAGCAAATTATGATTGATTACCCCTATGATTTATGAGTGATTTATGAGCAGTTATGATTGATTTATGATTGTTTTATAGATGATTTATGACCTGGTATGTTTACCTGTTTTATGACTGCTGCTTGTTTATCCATGCTAAGTCAGGTGTTAAATGGCGCTACTACCTAATTGTGATTTGTGCTGTGCCTGACCATCATCCCTGTATCTGCAATAAAGTAGTGACCAATTTTTAACCCAAATTGACAGCATGCAGCTCATCCTGTCCCACTTCAGTAGGTACACACTTTAAGAAAGTCCTTAGTGAGACAAGGGGTGTATCTACACTGTAAAAATAATGCAATTTTTTTTGGCGACATAATGAGAAGGCATGGATCACTAAAAAACAATAATGCTAGGAAAGTTAGAGGGTAGAAGAAAGAGAGGAAGGTCACAAACCAGATGGATAAATTCAATCAGGGGTTATGGGGGATCTGGGCAAGGCAGTGGAAGATAGGGATTCTTGGAGATGTCTCATCCACAGGGTCACCATGGGTTGGAGGCGACTTGAGGGCAGCTTACAACAACAAAGTGCCATGGCTGTATTCTACAGAATCCTGGGATTTGTAGTTTTTTGAGGCACCAACACCCTTTCTGCAGAGAAGGCTTAAACTACCAATCCTAGGATTCCATAGGATGGAGCTACAGCACTTAAAGTGGTACCAAACTGCATTATTTCTACAATGTAGATACACCCATGAAGATGTTTTCAGAGCCCACTTTATACAACTTTTACAAGCCGTTTTTCTTAGATTAACATTCAAAAGAATATTAACAACTACTTCTTCAAAACACACCCTTTATGTCTGCAATCTATTAAACTATCCTGGAGCTGTCTCTATTTGTTCTGAACTGTTTGTCATAGCACAGAACCTGTATGTGAAATTCCAGCAACAGGAACTTTAGGTTGTTTACATCAGAGAGTCTGCCACTTTAAACAAGGAATGCACTTACCAGTTTTAAATCCAAGCATTTATAAAATATGTCAACAGAACCCCCGTCCCTCAATTGGATATGATCACCTCTAGTTTTGATGTAAGTGTAATGTAATCAGCAATTAAATAATTTTGTTATCATGTGAGTTTTTGTATAGTTTGTCAAAGACAAGATCTTTTGACACATGTTTAATAATCTATCAAAACAAACTGTTCTGCTTTTTTTTGTTATTTTCATCTGTGTTGTCAATGAAAAAGGCCCCAATATTCTGTAAATCATAGCAAGGCTTTATCTCTTACTTTCTCTGTTCGTTCTCTTTGCAGTGAACCATTATCCATGATGGAACCCTCTGGGGTTTGAAAGAGAAAAGGAACAGGACCTCTCAGCTGTCCATCAAATGCTCACAGCTAGAATACAACATGATGTTCACTCAGCCCAAGCCAGAGGAAAATAGAAACTTGCTTGGGGGGGGGGGGAAGTTGCCAGGTCTAATTGTGACTTCAGCTGGAGAAAAGGCGATAGTGGCAAAGGAAATGCACTAGAGAAAAGAGAGGGAAAATGGGAAGTGATGAAGGAAACTGGGCATGAAAATAAATCATTTAGAATCACAACACTTATGTGAAAAGGAATCAGAGGAACAGGATAACCATGGGCAACATTTTGAGTATTTAATGCTGGGGACAAATGCATTTCCGTTAGAAGAGATTTAAGCAAGGTTGTGGGTATTTTCAAAATTAAATTGCAAAACAACTCAGAATATAAGCAAATATGCACTAGATCTGTAGCTACTTTTATATATTTTTCTATTTTTTCTGAACAATAATGCAAGGCATATGAAACACAGAAGAAGAAACAGCTGGCCTTTGAACTAAGTAAATGGTACTTCTGAATGAAAGACACATAAAAGAAAGGCATGCCAGTCCAAATTATTCCCAACAATGATTTAGTATAATGTGTCTAAATGTACAGATAAATCTTAAGAAAGTTATGTAATATTTATCCAAAACAATCATTGATTTTCTGGTCATAAAAATACCCCAGCAGAGAGAGAGAGGGAGGCCTACAGTGGCTATCTGGGGGCACTGGGAAGAAGAAGCTGCTGTTTTTACTGCTGCTTGTACCTCTGCCTTCCTTGTGGGACTCTTTCTCTTTTCATCACTGAGGCCCTGACTCAGAATATTTGTGCTGGGTACAGAGGGCAAGGTCCTGGCTTTTTCCTGGTGGTTATTTGCTTTGATTATTTCTGTTCTTATTA
>CM034704.1:7646136-7662584 GCA_020142125.1 Phrynosoma platyrhinos
TATCCTCAGCACTCTTCTTCAACACCACATTTTGAATGAATTGATTTTTTTCCTATCCACTTTCTTAACTGTCCAGATCTCACACCCATAGATAGTAATAGGGAATACAATGGCTTATCAAATTTTCACGTTCATGCTCAATTGTATATCTTTATATTTTAGGATCTTTACTAGTTCTTTCATAGCTGCCCTACCGATTATTAGGGGCCGTACTGCCCCAAGGGGCGGCTCCGTGTTGCTCCTGGGAGCTCTGTATTGGGGCCGTGGACACCACGCCATGACCCTAATCTGGTTTTTTGACACTCCAAAAAGAGCTGGCAGCAGCAAAAAGCTGCCCTTACTGCTGCCACTGTGCCTTTTCTGTACCCCTTTGGCACAGCATGTCTACACACTGAGCCAAGGGAGCACCCTTATGCCGCAAGCCATGTGGTGGGGTGCACAGTGTGATGGTGATGTTGGGGCGGCTGGTGTGCATTTACTCCACCCCCAGGCCTGCCCTTGTATCTGGTCTGTACAGGTCCTTAGTCTTCTTATGATTTCTTGACTGCAGAAATCAGCCCCCCCCCCCCTTGATCTGCCCTTCCTGAACCCTACTTGGACCTCTGGGATTTCTCTCTCCATGTATGTTGCCATATTTTGAGCATATTTTTTGCTTGCATGAGAGGTTAGAGATATGGTCCTATCATTGCTGCAGTCTTTTGTTTCTTCTTTTTTGTGAATATCTATTTATTTATATATAAATAGCATTTTCTGAGCATTTGAATCCTCTCTTTTTTAAACTTATTCTCATTATACTGGGTAATTAGGTACACCTGACAAGAGTGAAGCATCAAATGTTTCATTTGTCCTCCATCTCTCTTTCTCTTTCTGTTAGAGCATCCTCATCTTTAAGACCAACATGGAGGGATGCAAAGCATGATCCTCCCTCATTTTGGGAAAAGAGGTAATTATTGAATCTAGTAGGTGGAAACGGGGATGAATTTCATTTCAGTTATTGAAGAACCTACCATCCTTCAGAAAGGTTTTCATACTTTAGGTGGAAGATTTAAAAATCCAAACATGGGTGGGGGGAGGGGACTGACAGTTTTCCTTATTCCTAAAAGAACCACGTATTTTCATGTTCTGCATGTTGCAGTCACTGAAAATTGCCTCAAATATGTGTTACCATATTTGCTAGTCAATTATGTCCTTCTAGTATATTATTAGTCTTAGCAGCTATTGTTCTCTTGGACTTGAACTCTGCAGAGAATATGCTGCTGAAGAAGAAAAAGAATGTAGTTTATCACTAAAGGAATTGTGGTGGTGGGATTCAGGGAAATAATAAGAATTAAAATTATTTATTGAACAGTACTAGATATATTCCAATGGGCTGTAACTGAATGCTTGTAGGGACTCTTGGGATTCTTTTGCCTTCTTGCTTTCCTCCTCTTATGAAAGTTGATTCTATATTTTGAGAAACAAGACAAAGTCAGTGGGCCTACATTTCTGCTGTTGTCACTGTTGCCCATTAAGTTGCCTTCTACGTCCCATCTGCAGAAGGAGATGGCAAGGCATTTGGAGACTCTAGCATGTTTTTTTCCTGCTTCTCTTATCTGTATTTGTACATCAAAAATAAATAAATAAATAAATAAATAATAGCCAGGAGGAGAATTAGGGGAGCACTGCAGAACTCTCAAGCGTAGGGGAGCCACTGATGCATTATGGGCCTCAAACATGTTTAATGATGTCAATCCCTGGGGTCTTTTCCACCACTGCCTTTAGCTGAAGTTATTATCATACCATAATACATTCAGTGGCTAGACTCACAAACAAACCTTACACATTTCTGGCTCTGTCATCTATAACTCTTTTATTTTTATGTTTTGTTTTTTTAAGAAGTTGGTTATGTGTTGTTGTTGTTTTTTTAAAATTCCAGCTTCATTTTTATTTCCTCTTCTCATGTTCTGTCACATATGTCATTCGTTTGGCCTGCAGCTTTCCTCACAAAGCAGTCCCAGAAGGAGACAGTACTGCTGTGTGAAGAGGTTGCTTCCCACTTCCTTGAATGCAACAATTTGTTTCCACAGCTTGTGAGCTTGCAAATAGTAAAATGTTTTTTGTTTTGTTTTTAGGCATCTCATTTATCACAGAGAGTTGCTGGATTTAAAGTTTTGATTGAAAGCAAATCTAGGAGGCCAACCAGAAGAGAACCTGCAAGCCAAAGCTGGCAAGTTCTGAAATGATTCATCACTGAAGGAAACTACTAAAAATAAAGCTTGATGATACCTGTGTGTCACAGAGGAAGAAAGGTCTAAAAATAATGTAAACATAAACAGCAACTGATATTTTATTCTTCACTTTAAAATGTGTTTACCCTGAAACTCTGGAATAAAGGCACAACATCTTATAGAGAGCTGAAACTTATTCTTTGAAGAAATTGTTGTTGTTGCTGTTATATGCCTTCAAGTCATTTCTGACTCATGACAACCCTAAGGTGAAACTATCATGAGGTTTTCTTAGCAAGATTTGTTTAGAGTAGGGTTTCTTTTGCCTTCCTCAGAGACTGAGAGAGTGTGATTTGCCCTAGGTCACCCAGTGGGTTTCCATGGCCAAGTGCAGATTTGAACCCAGGGTCTCAAGCAGAAAGGGCAAAAGGAATGTCCTGGGGTCATTGCTTCAGGACTATGAGAACCACATGCCCAATCTCAGTCTAGGCCACCGCCATGGTACTGTTTTGGTCTACTCCTTTTTGGCCTGGCTCTTCCAGTTTGGAATGGGCTCTGAGTACCTTCCAGCCACATTCGGGGCATGTGTCATGTAAACACCATGTCCCCAATGTACCCTTTTGGCCCATCTGTTTTGGGATCTGGTCTCCCAATGTCCTAGTCCAATGCTCAAGCCACTACACCTTCCATCTTAACTGCTACTACCTTGGCCTCAGAAGGGGAGAAGAAGAGGCATGCACAATTCCACCACGCCTAGGCCCAGAAGCAGACGAAGGGCCCTTCCTCCATCTCAACTGCCACTGCCCTGGTCTCCAACAAAGAAAAGAAGAGGCAGCATCTGATGAACTTAATCCCTTCCCACACTCCCTTTCCTTTTGTGTCATGTCTTTTTAGATTATAAGGCTGAGGACAGGGAAATGTCAAATTAGCAGTCTGTAAACTGCTCTGAGAAGCTTTGTGGCTAAATTTAAATATTCTAAATAAATAAATAATAATAAAATGCATCATGCTGGCTCTCCAAAATGAAATGGTGGACCTGAAAGAAGTGAGACATTATATTGAACTTACAGTAACTTCAGTTTTTTAGGTCAGCCAGTCTGACCACTGAAGGTGAGAATTAAAAAGAAAAGATGACGATATGATTCTAAGTACAGAGTTTGGGCAGATGCAGATGACCCATAAGGGGCAGCTCTATGCCACCCCTGGGAGTGCCAGATTCAGACTGCAGCAACCATACGCAGCAGCCCCGATCCAGCTTTTTGCCGCTCCCAGAAGAGCTGGCAAATGTCGCTCATTTTTTGGGGTGGCAGAAAGCCACCCTTAGGGCCTTTACAGACTGCCAGAAATAATGCAACTTGAGTCCACTTTAATGCAACTTTAATGCAACTTGAGTCCACTTTAACTCCCTGGTTCAATGCTAGGGAAGCATTGGAATTGTATTTTTTTCTGAGACATTGGGCCTTCTCTGTCAGAGAGCTCTGGTGCCACAATAAAATACAGTTCCCATGATTCCCTAGCACTGAGCTAGGACAGTTAAAGTGGACTTAAGTTGCATTATTTCTGGCATTCTGTAAAGACCCTTAGAGGTGCCACCATGGCTCTTTTGTGAACCTTTAGTGCATGATTTGTTGTTTGATGGGGTGTTGGTATATTTAGATGATGTTTTAATTTACTCCCAAGAATCACATGTTCAATTGGTATGGAGAGTGTTCATGAGACTGGCTGGTGAAATAGAAACTATTCAGGAGGACCAATTGTGCTACCCCTCCATTTATAAAGACTTGGCTAAGGTGTTTGCTGACAAGGACAGCGACCAGCTACCCCTCCCCCAGAGACTGACTGTGGAATTAAATTAGAACTTGGGGCCCAGCCCCATAAGGCCAAATTATATTTGATGACCCTGCTGGATCTAAAGATCCTCAAAGATTTTATAGAAGAAAAATTTGGCCAGAGGTTTCATTTGCCCATCAACCTCCACATTCTCTGCCCCAGTGTTTTTCAGGGGTGGGGGAACAGTTCATTAAGACTAGTCACTAATTATCATAATCTCAATGGGATCTGTAGTACTAACAAGTACCCCCTTCCTATTATGAAGGACATGTTGGGACAATTAGCTACTGTATTAGCTAGTGTTCACCAAACTTGAGAGATGCTTACTTTTGGGTAAAAAATAAGGAGGGGGATGAACACAAGGCTACCTTTAACTCCCCCCTGGAGGCATGTGAATATTTGGTGATGCCTTTTGGGCTAGCTGGATTGCCAGGGTTGTTCATAAGACTGGTAGGTGAAATAATGCATGATTTGTTGTTTGACGGGATGTTGGTATATTTAGATGATGTTTAAATTTACTCCTAAAACTCACATGTTCAATTGGTATGGGGACTGTTGAAACATCTCCTGGACAATTAGTTATATGTCAAATTGCCTAAATGTGGTTTCTAAGCAGGCAACCTAGACTTTTTGGGATAGAAGATCCACAAAGAGAATAGAAATGAACCCTGCCCAAATCTAAACAGTGTTAGACTGAGCCTCACCTAAGCCTCAAAAACAGGTACAAAAGTTTTTGGGGTTTGCCAGTTTTTACAACCAATTCATCCCTGATTTCACCAAAATACCCCTTCCCATAACAGACTTGTTGAAAACAAAAAGCTCCACTAGCAGGGCTTCAAGCCCAAACCCTCTGCTAAAATTTGCTGCACTCCTGAATGTCAGGAAGGATTCCATAACCTGAAACTAAACCAATTTTAAAACACCCAGATTCAGATTTGCCCTTTGTTGTGCAAGTTGATGCCAGTAATTTTGCTTTGGGAGTTGTGTTACTGCAGAAAGACACAGAGGGAATCTTGAGGCCCTGTGCCTATCTGTCTAAAAAATTTCAAGGAGTAGAACTGAACTGGCCTACATGGGAGTGGGAGGCTTTTGCTGTAAAGTGGGTTCTTCAAACTGGGTGCCAGTTTTTAGAAGGCACACCCCACCCTTTTGAGTTAGCTAAAGGTTACGCACTGCCTGTACATTTGAATACCCTTTTAATGCAATTAGTAAAGTTTTTTTTTTTTTTACTATGAAATGTGTCTGTTGCTTTGTAAAAATAAACTTCAGTTGTCAATCACAACTTGTTAACTGGGATTACTCCACTTCCAGCCATGCTTTCTAATCCATAACCAGTGCCTGCTGAAGGTATGGAAATATCAATAGTTACCTGCCAACCTGAGCTCAATGGCCTCACTACTTGCCACCTGAGCAACTTCTTTCTCATTGCCTTTCAGCACTGCAGCTGGACCATGAACCCAAAGATGTTTTACCAAGGCCTCTGGCAAACTGCAATCATTGGAAACATTTCAGCAACAGTCATCTGAGCTAACTACTCATCTTCACCTTCACCAGCCCAATGGAATCTCCCACCCAAAGATGCTTATCTGGAAGTTCTAAGTGGAACAGAATCATTCTTAAAATCATAATCATCATCATCCTCCTCCTCCTCCTCATCATCATCATCATCATCAGTCATTGTCATCATCACCATCACCATCATCCTTTTCACCCTTCCTATTGGGAGGGATGAGTCTCACCCTCAGACATATCCAGATGATTTTTTAAATTGTGAATTTTGAAGCTGATACTGTTTTAAAATGTGTATATCTTATTTATCTTTTAAAACTGTTGCATGTTTTAATTAATGTGTTTTCATTGGTGTTGTTCATTGTTGATTTGTTGTTTCCCACCTTGATGCATACTGAGAGGCAGGTAAGAAAATCATCATCATTATCATCATCATCATCCTATATTGGCCAAAATGGCTGTCCTCTCAGTCATCTCAATCTCATCATTGGAATGAATGTGAGATACTGGGAGTGGACATTTTGCTGGAGATTTTCTGGTCAGACCTCACCTATATGCTACCCCAGATCTCTTCCTAGATGCCATACCTGATGCCCATGAGAACAGAATAACTCCTAATCCAACACTCAAAACACTGAAATGAAGTGGGACCAAGAGAAGAAGGCACCTTACACAGGACAAGGGCTTGAAGCAATAGTAGCATGCAATACTTCCCAGTGGGTCCTGCAAGGCCTCAAAGATGTGTAACTCCAAAATAGCACTGCAGAAGCCTGAAGGGGCTAAAACATATAACAGGCAGCAGGGACATCAGGCCAAATAAGGCAAAGTGGGGCTCAATGTGGGCACTAAGCTGCCACAAGTATATGTGCTATGGCCTATTGAGTGCTCACCTAAATCACAGGCCACTGAGGTAGTGTGATCTGCTTTGCAAACTACAGTGCAATATTTCTATCAAACACACACATGCTGGCTCACCCAAACTACCCAGATAGCACCTGCTCCATTTCCCAATGAACACACTCATGCAAATGCAATCTGCCCCAAAACTACCTGCTTCAACTCTTGGGGAGATATAATATTTGTACAAACACACACAAGTTCACTCACTCATGCAATGTTTAGTTTAATCAGTTTAATAGATAGGGCAGGGAACCACATCTGTTTGAACAAAAGACAGAAACTGCTCCATCCCCAATTAACAGACTCTCATACTTACACATGATTTACCCTAGAGAAAGCTGCTCTAACCCCGAGTAGCTCAGTGTTGCATAGCAACATTGTTTCGAAATAGACAACTCTCTCTTTTCTTGCTGACCCAAAAAATTAAATCCCCATGAATAAAATATAATCCCTAAGGGGGAAAAATGGGAAAAAAAGGGGACAGAACAGCATGTCAATTTTTTTGTCCTGCCTCTGCCATCCACACACTTCCTAAATCACAACTCAACACAATCCTCCAACAGTGATGGTCTGGCATGTTCCAATGGTCCTGCTCATTCCTTGGTCATGCGCTGTGAAGGTCAAAAGAGGAAGATGAAAGGTTGGCCAGGCATTATATACCTTCTGGCTCTACCCACATTACATGTACCATCCTTGTGCTATGCACCACACATTATACCCTCTGGACTCTAACCATGGAGGCCATCAAATATTCCTCCCCTGCAGTGCCATGCACCAAACAGGTCCAGATACATAAAAATTCCTCAGACAGATGGGATTGCCATGGATAACTGCTTAAGTATAAAATGGCTAAAAATATGATAAAGGACAACATTATGAATATGTAAAAACTTTTACATATTCACAATATTGTTCCTTATCATATCTTTATGTATATGATATATGTATGCATTATGTATTCGTTATCTGTATAGTGACTTAGCAGACACTATAAAGAACCTGATTATGATGATAGAAGGAGAATTTTACTAGTTAACTAGTTTAGAAGGCTGATGTTCTTATATGTATTACTTATTGCCAAGCATATTAAACATCTGAATAGAGAGATAAAGTCCCTATTAATGACCTGATCAATATGATGCAGTGTGATGCACAACATAATGGAACATAAAATGTTACAGAATGTACCAAAGCC
This sequence comes from Phrynosoma platyrhinos, assembly GCA_020142125.1. Taxonomy (NCBI): domain Eukaryota; kingdom Metazoa; phylum Chordata; class Lepidosauria; order Squamata; family Phrynosomatidae; genus Phrynosoma; species Phrynosoma platyrhinos. Next base: position 7,653,775 of record CM034704.1, read on the forward strand.
AAAGTACCCAGCCATTACTATGTCTGTCATTCTCCCTGAAGGGAATGTGCATGTATGTATTTATCAATGAATATTTATGATAAATAGCCTGAAATATTATCAAAAGAGTCTGTTCCTTCTCATATAAATATCCTGGAATTCCAAGACTTGAAAATGTTTAAGTGAAGGGCTGATGTTAATCTGATTTGTCTGGTTTAACCGTTAATATAAATTGGGTGACCAGATGCCGATAATGGTGACTGCAGACATAATCCAGAATTACCTTATTTTCCTACGTATAAGACTACTTTTTAACCTGAAAAATCTGTGGTTAAAGTGGGGGGGTCGTCTTATACGCCGGGTATAAGGATAAGGAGGATAGAGGTGCTAAAACTCTATATTTTGACTGGGAAAATGGGGGGGGGTTGTCTTATATACCGGGTCGTCTTATACACTGGGCCGTCTTATATGCCAGAAAATATGGTAGCTGAAAAGTGCTCATTGTTTAGATTAATCAGTTTAATAGATAGGGTAGGGAACCACATCTGTTTGAACAAAAGACAGAAACATTGTGGGAAGACCTGAGATTCACCTCAAGAACTTGTTCCTTAAATTCTTATATTTATATTAAGACATATATATTATTGTTAAATATAGCCATTGGATTGTTGAAGACATTGTAGTTTCATATATACATAATTTAAGCAAAACATATGAAGAAAGTAATTAATTGTTTGAAATTATTTGTTGGTGTTGATGTTGGTGTTGGTATGGAGAAGAAATGCTCATGCAGCCATGGATAGGTTACATCCACTCTTACATTTGAATGAACCTGCTAAACTATAAACATTTCTATTGGTGCTTTGGGAGATATCTTGCTAAAATTGGCTGAGCTATGCTGTCTTTATCTTGTAGATTGAATATTTTGAGAGCTACTATTGGCTGAAGTCTTCTTGGGAAAACTATGTTGTTATGTGTCATCAAGTGAAACTATTTTTTTTCGAGCAAAATGGCTTTTTCTATCAGTTATAGCATCAGAATTCTTGGCTCTTGGAGGAGGAGCTTTTTGCCTAGTCCCTACTGAATATGTAATTTGTTTTATTTGAATTTTGTGTATTTTTAAAAGCCCTTTGTTTAATGCATTATCTTCTGAGGCATGAGACAGTATCATCAAATTTCAAAGAATTTATCTCTTCCAACCTAGATACAAAAAAATCAAGTTGTTTTCCTAAAGTTTCAGTAACAAATCACACTTAGTTTATCACCAAGATTAAATATCTTTAACCTTAATTTATCAAAGATTCTAAACTGTATCTTGACCATAATGTTGCACTAGAGCATCTAAAATGCCTAGGTAAATATTTTCTCTAGGAATCTCTTGTTCCTCCAGTGTGACTCTATGGTTATCCTTCTGACAGAATTGTGCCGGAGGATCTAGAAATTCCTGGAGATGACTTATTAATAAAATCCATGAATAAGCAAATCCAAAAAATTCAAAGCCACAAATATGGAAGGCCAATTGTATTAAATTTAGTTTTAGGGGGGAGGGAAGTGGGAAAGTGGGAGGGGGAGTAATATATTTTAGTTTAGATTAGTTTATTTAGATTTAGATATGTATTGTTGATTAGAACATATGTTTTTGTATGTATTTGTGTTTTTATTGTATTTGATATTCATTTTAAAACCTAATAAAAATCAATAAAAAGAAAATAATATTCTATTTCAATTATTTCTTATTAAGCTATACATTTGATTCTGAGCCAGGAAAGCTGAAATGATATAAAGGCATGTTTTAAAAGCCACTCTGGAATTTGCAAGCTATTGATTTGTGTGTTTGTGTTTTTTCTTCTTCTCTTTTTGCTATGACCCCTTGCTCTATGATTTTATCAGTTTGACCTGCTTTAAATTAATCCGGCACACAGCAGGAAAAAAAGTGATTGAATGTGGTCATACTTTGACCTCATAAATTTGAAATGAAGACCAGAGGCCACTTGCTGAGTTGAGCCAATTGTGGAAATGCTGGCCTGGAAAAGGAGCAATGGTTGGTTGCTGGAGAAATGTCACTATGCTGGATACATTGGAAAGTATTATTTAAGCAAGGAATATAAATAAAATATAGATGAATAAGGGCAACATAGAGAACACATTAAATTAGTCACATGGTTTTGTGAGCACATGGAAGTAGAGTGAGCTAAGCTCGCTATTGTGATGCCAGGCACTTGTTTACAAGGCAAGTGCTACCCATTGCTATCACTATTGGTGTGAGTCGCTCTATGCCAGAACAAAGTGCCCAGACATGTGATTGATGGTGGGTGCCTTCTTTTGACCTCAGACCAAGTGACCTGCAGAGCTATGGTGGCACCAAGTGGCACAGTGGGATGCATATGTGACAGATTGCCCAAAATAATGGGGGGATATCAAGACAGCTTCGAGGACAGAATACTCTGGGGTGGTCCCAGAGTATTCTGGCCCATGTGGACCCAACCTAGAACACTGGAAAACCTCATTGCTCAGACAATGTTCAGCTGGTACAGCACACCATTTTAATTCTTCCTGTGCATTGTTTACATTTGGTTTTTAATATGGAAAAAAACATAGATTATTTCACATTTAGAATGGAAAGAGTTTGAGGTTAAAGAAAACAGGATGTGGGGAAAATAAGAAATGATAGAGTCAGTCTTTCAGGCCCAGGGACTTGAATGCTTAACCATTTAGGCTAAAATGCAATTCACCACTGGAGTGAAAACTCTGAACGGCAAAGATGTATAGCATTGGAAAGTTTCTGGTGCCCTATTTCTATGGACCAATCAGTCCTGGCTTGTGGGAAAGCAAACCTGTGTCCAGGTACCTTAGCATATCTGTAATGTCTAAAACACACTGCAGAAATAATTCAATTTGAGACAACTTTAACTGCTCTGGCTCAGTGCAAGGGAATCCTGGGAATTTTAGTTTATTGTTGCACCAGAGCTCTCTGCCAGAGAAGGTTAAATGTCTCACAAAGCTACAATTTCCAGAATTCCCTAGCATTGAGCCAGAGCAATTAAAGCAATCTCAAGCTGGATTATTTCTGCAGTGTGCTTGGAACCAAAGTTGGATCGTTTTGCCTCCTGAGTTCTGTAATTGCATGGACAAACAGCAAAAACCTACTTGTGGAAGGAGGCATTGTATGTTTCTTGTGGAAGTTTGGGGAATTACTCACACAACTAGAAGTTGTGGAAGCATATGCATCAATGGATACAACCCTAAAGGTCTGATTTTTAACCTTTTTACATTCATCCATTTTAATATTGAATTAAAATTGTGAACTTTTTCCTTGAGAGGTTCCTCATTTTCTACATTTCTATGACAAGAATGTAGGAATGGAAGGAATATGAAAAGATGATTGAAAATGGGTAAAAAAAAACACATCTAGCTTTTCCAAATGCTTAAAAATCCTGACAATTTGCATGTGGTTGTTTTGTGCAAAGAACAACATTTTATGTTCTGAGAAAGCTGTTTTCTACCCAGAAAATGCTGAACTGGAGAGCTATTCTGCACAAAAATTTTCAGGTTGTTAATTTGCACAGAAAACATTTTCCACATAGAAAATTCTGTTTGTTTCCCAGAAAATGTTGTTTGCTGTGCAAAATATTCACATAAGACGATAAGTGCAAAGAGATTTTGAAAAGTTCATTGCGTTTGGGGAACAAGGGAAAGAACTGTGATTTAAATTTCTGTATTCAGTGTTCTTGATCTAAAAGATTGGTCCCATTCAAAGAATTTAGACATTTTAAACTGACTTGATAGAAATGACTATTGCAGCAATGCCACGACAAAGGTATTCTGCACCAGCTCAAAGGCATCCTTTATTTGACATTACTCTGCATTATGTTAAATAAAATATAACTTGACACTGAAGATCAATAATCACTTCATTGTGCTTCTTTCAGAGGTGAATCATCTTGCAATGGAACAGCCTATGTTGATAATTATAAAAGGAATCTGGAAAGGGGGTTTCTTTGGGGAAAAAAATGGAACTACATATATAAAAATGTGTCAAACATATTCAAAGATTGTTTAAACTTCTTATTCCAGCAGCTTTGGTGACACATCAAGGAATGCTGGAGATCTCAAACAGTAAAAGCAACAGTTTGGGCTGGTAATTATCTGCTCATAACCCATGAAGATTGCCTTCTGTAATTGCCTTGCTGTGTTAATTTTCCTTTCAGTAAACTCCACTACACATTCCCAAAGACACTTTTTAACATTATAGAACAAAAGGAAATGCTGAAGGTTTAGGAAGATGTAGTGTACTGCACAATTTTAATAATTAGATTAGATGTTTTTTTTTTATGGCCCAATGATAATCTAGGCTAACCACCACCTAGTGAGGCATTTACTGCTAAAGTAGCCCCAAAGAGATAGACATCCAACTACTGTTTTAAAATCTCAATTGAAGAAGTGTTCACCATTTTCTGATATATGTTGTGCCACTTTTGAATGGTTATTACCATTACGTTTTTCTTAATGTTTAGCTGCAATCTCATTTCTTGTAATTTGAATCAATGTGTTCATGTCATACTCTCTGGAGCAGCAGAAAACAAGCTCTCCCTATTTTTCACATAAAAGCCCTTAAGATATCTGAAGATGGCTATTGTATATCCTCCATGTCTTCTCTTCTCTAGGCTAAATATATATGATTCTCTGAACCATTTCTTACAGGCTTTGTCTTTAAGGATCTTTACCATATTGATCAGCCTTCTGTGGATGTATTCTAGCTTGTCAAGATTCTTCTTAAACTGTGGTGCCCAGAACTAGATGAGATCTGATCAAAGCAGAATGAAGTGGTATAATTTAATATCTGGATGTAGCTCTTTTCAGATATTAGGATTTCACTGGCCTATTTTGCTGTTGCACTTCAGATATTTTTAATCAATCAGTACTCCAGGATAGAGTGGTCAATACAATGAGTATACTTACCAATTGGAGCAGGACCAGTTGTACCATTAGTCACAGACAATATATATTTGATGTCATGAAAAGTAAGTACATTGGTATTTATTTAGTTTGCTTCTTGTTGCTATGCAACTTTCAAGTTGTTTCCGACTTATGGTGACCCTATCACAGGGTTTTCTGAACTAAAAGTGTGTGACTTGCCCAAGGTTACCCAGTGGGTTTTCATAGCAGAGCAGGGATTCAAACCCTGGTATCCAGAATTGTAGTCCAGTGCTCAAATCACTACACCACTCTGCATGCATTTACTTTCTTACTGTTGCCTTTTCTTGTCCAGGGAGGAAAAGAAATGCTTGTGGGATTTTCTGTTCTTTGGCTTGGCATTTGAGTACTATGCACCTTCACCTGAATAGATGGGAATGCAATTTCCTGTTCTGTCTGAAATGATTTTGAACCCAATCTAACTGGATGATTGAACTAAAGAGAGGGGTGGGAAGGAGGAAGCCAACACAGGAAGTGTACTGGATTGATACTATCACAGCAGATACTATCCATTATACAGATGATACTAGCAATAGCAATAACAAGTGCATTTCTATACTGCTTATCAGTGCACTTAAGCACTCTCTAAGTGGTTTACAATGTGTAACCTAATTGTCCACAATAAGCTGGTACTTATTTTAGCAACCTATGGAATGATGCAAGGCTGAGTGGACTCTTGGACCCCTGGTTGGGATTGAATTCACAACCTTGTGGTTTGTGAGTGAGTGGCTACAGTACAGGTATTCAACCACTGCACCACCAGGTCTCTACTATCCATTATTTATTATAAATTACTTCTTACTTCTCACATGTTGAAATCAACTCCTGTTTGAAAGGAAATACCCACCCCTCAGTCCTCTAGGGCCAATTGCATCCTACTGTTAAGTGCACTTGATTTACTGCTTTGGGGAAAAGCTCCTCCAACTACTAACTGTTTGCAGGGCTTTACTGGATGAAGGTTTCAAAAATGAACACTAAAACATTACATTAAAAATTCCTGCCTTCTAATTAGGAAGACATTTGAGAACCTTTCATTTGGTTCTCTTTTATGAGTGATAATCCACTTCCCTGCCCTTTAGACAGGCTACACATCCACAGCCTGGATAGATCATCCACAATATAAGTATATGAAAACTCCTGCCTGTTACATCTATGTCATTGTGGTGAAAACAAATAGGTGTTTGAATGTCACGGAAGACCAATTTGAGCTGCAGAATTTTTTATTACCAGGGTATTACCAGGGAAGGCAAAGAATCAGTCCAGCTTTCCAAGTGCTGAACACGTTTGTCATGTTAGCTGTTAAGAGACCTATTTCACTTCCTTCGTTTGTGCTCTTCAGATGAACTCATTTGATGTGCAATCATTGATAAACATAGGACCTCACAAAGCAGTTGTTTCTAGAATATCTTTTCAAAGTGAAAGCAGCAAGCATCCTCCGGAGGGATTTCAAAGTCAGCAGAAGCAAGAATTTCAATGAAATTCAAAGGGGAGATAGTGGGGGGGGGGGGTAGAGGGAGAGAGAAATAAACTCTCCCAAGAAAAAGGAGTGAGGTTAAAAATGCAGAACACAAGATATAAAGTAGCCCTTAAAGTATTTTTATTAAAGCCATCTCTTTTTTTTTTTGTGAGAAACTCTTAAAATAATTAGGCAGTCTCACCTCCTGAAAAGTGTGTATATAAGCTGATCTGGGCTGCATCTACTCTGCAGAAATAGTTTTGATGCCATTTTAATTGCCATGGTTCAAGGCTATGGAATTCTGGGAACTGAATTTCCAGAATTCTGTATCCTTGAGCCATGACACTTAAAGTGGTTTCAAATCTGATTATTTCTGGGTTCCCACATTGCTGTTAATGAAGAGGCACAGGATTCTGCTATGATTGGACCCACCTTTCCTAAGCTGTACTCCTAGTTGGGATGTGGAAAATAGTGCTGAAACCAGCAAGTGATAGTGTTTTTGCTTAACACAAACTGAGCTAAACATGGAAAATATGCTGCAACATTAAAGATTGCAACACACTGTATACAATATATTTCTTGTGGTTCATAATTAAATCTCCAAGTACTGATTTGGAATAATAGAAGACAGTGCACTTTAGGAAAGAAAAGAGGCTTACCAAATAAATAGGAATACAATGAATTCTAAGATATTAAGAATTTTGAAAAGAAAGTTGGAAAACGTCCAATTCAAAATGGTTCAGTTGAAGAGATTGAGAGTCATAGAATCTGATTAACCCACACTTTGCTAGCTTTTTTGCAATAATATTATTATCATTGTATCTGTTTATATCCTGCCTTCCTCCTGGTAAAGGGACTCATGGGGTATAGGGATAAGATTATGGGAACCATATTAAAAGCCTTAGTGAAATCAAGATATGCTCCATCAACAGCAGTCCCTTCATCTATGAAGCTGGTAATTTTATCAAAAAGAGAGAGAGAGAGATGATTAGTGTATGGTAAAGATGTAAAAGCTCTGAGTTTTGTTTAAAAGTTTCATGTTGCTTATCTTGATAAACCTGGGCCTTAATTTCATATGGGAGGGACATAATCTTGAGGAAACAGGATGTCAGAATCTAATCAACTCTTTTATAGGTTGTGTGTATGTATTCGGTTAATTTATTATACTGTTATAAATTGGTTATTGTAGTAATTTGGAAGTTTTAGTGTGGATAACCTTTGGACAATAATGGGAGGTATCGTGCTGGTTAAAACATTTAATTGTGGTGCAAAGGGAAGATTGTTGCTTGACACTGGAATGTGCAGCTGTCTAGAAAAGGTTTCCTTTCACCAAAACTTTCTCAGTAGGAAGGGAAAACAGAGACAAGACTGAAAGTGTATGAGGAGCTGGGCAGACTGGGCAAATATAGTTAGAGAGGGGAGATAGGTTTTAAATTGTAAACAAATCAAAGTAAAACCTGCAAAATGTTATGGTGGGACATTGTTAATTTTATGTCGGTATTTTTTGATTATGGCAGTTATGTGTACAAAGTCTTCCTGCTAACCTATGGGTTACTGGAATAATGTTCTTGCTGTTTGAAATACAGAAGGTTGGTTCTCTCAACTGTAGGGAGTAAAGGCAGTCTTTTGTAGCATGCCCTTCTTTCTCTTTTTCCTCACATCCTAGACCAATAGCATCTTCATGCTCTTCTTCATGTTGCCTCACCAATCCCCGTCCTTCTCTGATAAGCACCACCATGCCAACCCCCTAGGGCTTGACACTGCATGGGGGAGGCTCAGGACAGAGCATATGTATCCCATTTAAAATAAACAAGCTTTACATATGACACCAAATTAAGTGTGTATATGGCACCAGCAAAATTCCACTCATTTAAGTGTGGATATATTTCACTTATTAATAATTTCACCCCCCCAAAAAAACAAACCAAAACCCAGACAGTGGATTAGCACATATGCACATGTGTTAAAATGAATGAATGAGTCAATCCCATCATAAAAGTTAAAGGAAAATGGATGAATGCATACTACTGTTGAGGAAAAGGAAATGGACAGCTAGTGATCATATATATTGTTCCCTTTTCTTTTCTCAACAATATTGTTAAGGTCTTAGGTGAGGAAGCAACCTTGGCTGGGAAGTAGTGGTTTTCCCTTTCCACAGTGGTGCTGCCCAAAGCTAAAATCACATGTTGCTGTACCCTTATAGTAGTTGCACTGGCACAAAGGACACCGAACACAATTATTTTGGGTAAATCATTGGCCACAACTTTTATTTTGTACAGGGTCTTGATATCAATCAATTAAACATTTAAATAACAGTTTTCTTAAACATGAATTCATTTTTGACACATGTGTTCGTGTAGTTAAGCGCAAGCGCTATGAATTAATTGCTTCTAACACGGCA
>CM034704.1:7662684-7674442 GCA_020142125.1 Phrynosoma platyrhinos
GGGGGGGAGTGTCTTTCTAGATTGTCCTCAGTCCACATGCTATCCCTAGCAATCATCTTACTGGTTTCATTGGAACAATAGACTGGTCATAATTAGAATCATAGAATCATAGATTTGGAAGAGACCACAAGGGCCATCCAGTCCAACCCCCTGCCATGCAGGAATTCTCAATCAACACATACCTAATAGATGGCCATCCAGCCTCTGTTTAAAAACTTCCAAAGAAGAAGACTCCACCACTCTCCAAGGGAGTGTGTTCCACTGTTGAACAGCCCTATTATAGCAGAATGATTCAGTGTGGAGTAAGAATGTATACAAAAATAAAAAAATAAAAAAATAAAATAAAAAATAAATCTTTCAGACATGTTCTGGATTGTTGTTGTTGTTGTTTTATTTAATAAAAGCAGCTTGTTAATGGAGAAAGCAAATACACTACAGGGTCGCTTCCCCATCTGTGGTATTTTAAAATCCAAATGAAACAATTAGCAAAGATAAAGAGAATGTTTGTGATTTTTCATTAGAAATGAAGCTTGCTGATTGTTACTGCTGGATTTTTTCATTCTGTATTTGTGGCTGTGTATCCCAATGGCAAAGATTCTCCTGTCAGAATAGAAACAGAGAGGCTTTACTATAAATGTAGTGCTGGTAAATCACCTAACTTCATAGGAACTTTTCCATGACCAATGTCAGCTTTTTACCCAAGGGGGAATTTCTATCAAATGGCAATGGGCTCATGGACAATTTAATTTGCTGCTTAGCTTAACAGCTTCCAAGGACCTCTGCTAGGAATAGCATTCACTTACAAAAGCTAATGACTAATGAGACAATTGACCTTAAAGATTAGACAGGCCAATCCCCCATTGCTTTCTTGAGGATATATATTTTTGTTACTGTTTTTCTTCCTTACAGAAGGTTGACATTCAAAACAGGGAAGAATCAGCAGAGTGGAACATGCAGAAGTACATAATGACAATCCTTATAGTACTGAAGGAGACTGTCTGCCAGTTACTTCTACTTTAGCTTTTTCATACTCCTTTCCTCATCATGCCTACAGTGCCTCTCCCCAAACTCAGAACAGTATCTCTCTTTGTGCTTGTTATATCAGCCTTCCCTTCTTCCAGGTCTTTCTTCGAGGATTAGGTGAAGAACTGCTGTATACAAGAAGACTTAAGGCCAAACTACATGTGATCCAATCTCTTGACATGTTTTTTAAAGCTTAAATGTAGTGTGAGAAGGTGAACTATTGGCTGGGGACACTAGCACTAGGAAAGGGGAAAGGGAAAGAACCAGCGCAAATATAATCAATAGCAGTTGTACAAAAATCTGAGGAAAAATAAGAAAGGTATTGATGTTGTGTGCCTTCAGTATGTAGAAGAGAGAACACTATAACCACCATCACCACAGGAAAGAGGTCTGTTGCCTGCCTGCTTGCCTGCTTGCTGCTCTGCATTTCTCCTGGTGGAGTGCTGCTTGCTCCAGGCACTTGCACTCCTCTGATATTTAGCCAGCTAGTAGCTAATAAGCCAGAGGACTCCCCTTGCTGAAGGGAGCAACAACAAAGTGGGTGAAACCAAAGTGTGAGGGTAAGGGCCAGTCCCTTTGGTTGGGAGGGTGAAAAATGAGGAAGTGAGCCCACCTTGAGTAATTTGCAAGACACTTTGCAAACAAAATTACTTGGATTCACTTGTGGACGTAATTATGGCACCTGCTTATCCTGTATTATTGGAAATTTTTCAGTTTCTGCAGCCTGAGGATATGGACAGGATCCTTGGAGAGGGAAGCGTCACCATGTGTATACTGGATTCGTGCCCTTCCTGGCTTCTGAAATCAGCTAGAGGGGATCTAGCCAAGTGGATAAAGGGAACTATGAATGCTCACTGCAGCTAGAGAACTTTGCATCCTGTCTAAAAGAAGTTTTGGTGATGCTCTTACTAAAAAAAGGCCTCCCAGGATCCAACAATTGAGAATAAGTATTGGACGGTCTCTAACATTCCATTTTTGGACATGGTTTTTGAGTGTGTGGTGACTTCCCAGCTCCATGGTTTTCTAGATGAAATGGATTATCTATATCCATTTCAGGAGGGAAGCAGACGAGTGGCACGGGGCCACCCCAGGAAGCTGTGGATTGGGGCCGAGGTATCCGCACTCCTTGGCCCCGCAGTGCAGCATCCCAGGCCCAGGCAGGAGTGCCAATATAGCGATCCTTTCGCAAGATGCCGAAGGTGCACCACAAAAGGCCTCTGGCGCACCTTTGGCGCCTCTTCCACTGCAGCATGTGGGGATGCTGCAGTGGAAGTGCGTCATCGGAGCGGTGGCCATGCTGAGGGCTGGATGCACTGTCAACGTTTTCAGGAAGGAGTTGGGGCGCCCAGCTTCAGGCTGCCCCTCCCTTCCTGGCCTCGAAGATGGTGCTTTGCACCATCTGCTTAGGCCCTCAGTCTGGCTTCAGAATTGATTATGGGACAGAAACAGCTTTGGTTACCTTGGTGGATTACTTGGTGGATGACCCACACAGGTAACTGGACAGGCTGAGTATGTCCTTGTTGGTTCTGCTGGGCCTCTTAGTGGCTTTTGATGTCATTGACCATGACATCTTTCTGAGTTGAATGGGATGGAACCTGGGGACATGGTTATACAGTGCTTTTGGTCTTACTTGCAGGGGTGAATTTAGAAAGTGATACTGGTGGACTCATGTTTGATGTCCTGGACATTGGTCTGTGGGGCCCCTCAGTATTCTGTTTCCCCCCCCATGCTGTATACCATCTATATGAAACCACTGGAAGAAGTCATGCAGAATGTTGAGGTGTCATGTCATCTATATGCTGATGATACCCAACTCTACATTCCCTTCTCATCTGCTTCCAGGTAAGCTGCCTTGGTACTGAACCAATGTCTGTTATCAGTAATGGGCTGGGTGAGGGAAATAACTGAAATTTAATCCAGACAAGACAGAGATGCTTCTGGCCAGTCAAAAGGCAGACAAGGGAACAGACACTCCACCTATGCTGGATGCTTTTACATTTCCCCTGAAATCTCAGGCTTGCAGTTTGGGTGTTTTCCTGGACTCAGCTCTGAGCTTGGATGCCCACATTAAGCAGTGAACAGGAGTGTATTTAGACACTTTGTTGTGACCCTTTCAATTCTCTAAATTAGACATTTCCTAAGTACCCGGTATGGATGAAAAGAATATTTGAAAAATGCCCCCCAAAAAAACATGTTTTGAGAGCACTGAAAACTTTGGTGAAAAATAATCCCGGATTGATGAAAAGTCTTCTCAGTTGAAGTTTTATTTTGCACAAAATTTGTATATAGTTGTTTTATCCAGAAAACAGAAATTTCTGTAATACAACAAGATCTATTTCCACATTCAATGGTGTAAGACTAAGGCTGTGCATTAGCACCATCTCTTTTTAATTTTTACATTAATTCTGTAATTACGTCTCTTTCAAATATTCCATCTCACCATCCAACTTTATCAAACAGACCTTCATCGTTGTTAGTTTATACAGATGATGTTGTTCTTATGTCACTCACTAGAGTGGGCCTAAACAGACTCCTGAGAGCCCTTGTAGACCATTGTAGAAATGATTCTTTAACAATTAATTATAATAAGACTGAAGTTATGGTCTTTTCAAAAAGACACATGCTACAAATGGTCAATTAATAACAATCATATTGAACAAGTGACATCCTACAAATATTTAGGCATAGTTTTTCACAAAAAGGGATCTGCTAATTTTCACCAAAAGAATGCAATAATGAATGTTCAAAGGAGTATTAAGGTCCTCTGTTCCTTTTATTATAATAAGAGCGGTCAGTATATTCCGGCTGCCCTTGAGATTTTTGTTGTTAAGATCCTAACTTAACTCTTGTATGGTTTGGAGATTTGCTCCTTTAAAAATATTGTTCCTTTTGAGGTTGTTCAAACCAATTTCTAAGATCAATCCTTGGCATTTCACACTGTGTGCCAAATGCTACCCTCTGCTTAGAAGTTTGTTTACTATCAATTGAGTCATACATTTGGATTCGGAAATTTAACCTTTGGTTAAAAATACTTTTTGTGTTGGTTTGTTTGACTCTGTTAATTTTAACTGATTCATTGGTTTCTACCTGGAGGAAATCCTTAATTATTAAGCTGTCCTCCATTGGATTGTCATTGTTATATATATCTTTGCTAGGTTATAATAAGGCAAAAATTGTTATCACCCAGCAAATTAGAGATATTGACTTGCAAACTCATAGAAGCCAATCAATACTATATCTAGCTATTGGGGAAGCTGGGAGTATTGGAAAGTATGCCAAGTATTTTGAATATTTGAATATCTCAAAACAAAGAAGGGCTTTTATGCTTGCAAGGTTAAATATCTTTTTGTCTGCTGTTTTGGAAAGTAGATACAAAAAAGAATACCTTACTAATGTCATTTTTGTCCTTGTGGCTTTGAGGAAGTTGAATCAATTAGCCACATTCTTCTCTGTTGTCCCCTCTATATAGAGACCCATGTTTTTTATATAACTCCTTTCATTAAATAGTTACCTTGTAAACAGGAGAAATTTTATGCTGACTTTCTTTTTACAGACTGTAGCAAATATGCAACTTGCAGAGTTGCTAAATTCCTTGCAGCTGTTATTATTCACCGTAAAGAATTTCTAAAAAAAATTACAGTAAACCCTGTTAAAAATGACCATAGCTGTTCATATTGTTGCAGCTATTTTATTTGTTGTATAAAATCATATTTGCTTTATATTTTGACAGCAGATAGTCTAATGTTTATGCTAAAGCCATATTTTAGAACACTGTTAAATCCCTGCCAATAGCTACACAATATTGGTTTTTTATCCTAGATATTCAAAGATATCTGTATTTATATGCTACACTACAATATAATATATCTACATGGATATTTTGCTATTCTTGTAATTATTTTATTATTTTGTGCTCGCTGTGTGCCATAATAAAAAAATTGAAATTTGAAATTTCTGCGCAGAAAATAATATTTATGTGCAGAAATATTATTTCCTGGGCAGAAAATGTTGTAATTGGGAAGTGATTCTGCATAAAATTCACACATGATTGATTTGCATATATGTTAATGGTTATCAGTATGTTTTGACAAGGAGTCATATGTCACTTAGATGTTTTATTGTGTTTTTTTATGTGTGTTTTTATACTGGCCTAATGGCTGTAATAAAAATGATTTGATTTGCATAGAAAACAATATTTTCCACACCTGAAACAACATTTTCTTCACAAGAAATAAAAATTATGTATAAAAATATTATTTTTTAATAAAAATGCTATTTCTTGTGCTAAAAATGCTGTTTTCTGGATGAACTAATGGCATGTGAATTTTGCAGAGTAAGGGGGGTGGCAGACTGCCAGAAATAGTGCAAATTGAGTCCACTTTTAGGGTTAAGGTTAGGGTTAGGGAATCATGGGAACTGTATTTTATTGTGGCATCAGAGCTCTCTGACAGAGAAGGTTCAATGTCTCAAGAAAAAAACAATTCCCATGATTCTCTAGCACTAACCCTAACCCTAAAAGTGGACTCAATTTGCACTATATTTGGCAGTCTGCAACCCCCCTAAGTTCCAAATTCTGAATAGACTGAAAATTTATTTTTTTCCCCAGACTTTCTTACAGGGGGGAGAAAATGGTTGATATTTCTCATTAATTCCAACCAGGACAAATTTAGTGAAGAATTTTGTTCCCTACTAACTAATCAATATCACTTGTGTATATGCTTGTTTTCTATTTTTAGGGTGGTTCATACAGCCTCTCCTGACACACTGAAAGCACACATGAAGAACCTGATGGGTGTGCTTCCTATTCAACAGTACACTAGGTTGTTTTTTTTAAATTTTATTGGAAACATTTTTAATTTACTATTTCTGAAAGCTACCTTGAGTCCCACTCTGGAATAAAAGCAGCATATAAATAAATAAATAAATAAATAAATGGCAGCACACAGAGGCACAATGCACAGATGGATACATATAGGTAGGGTTTCTCTATGGGACCTTTTAGAATCATTGGACCATTTCCATTGCTTAGAAGAGACTGAAGTGCAAATGTTTATATTCATATCTGGTGAAAAAAATGCTGATGGGCTTCTTGGATTATGTATTATTGATAAGAATCAGGTCTATGTGACCTTGTGAGTTTCTTGCCCTCAAATACATGTGAGCTTTTATCAGAGTTCTCATATCTATAGGCAAGATGCTTATGTTTTGCAAATGATGGGAGAGTGGACAGGCCCTGGTGGCACAGTCATTAAATGCCTGTACTGCAGCCACTACTGTCAAACCATAAAGTAGTTAGTTCAATACCAGCCAAGGGCTCAGGCTTGATTCAGGTTTGCATCCTTCCGAGGTCACTAAAATGAGTACCCAGCTTGTTGGGGACAATTAGTTTACACATGCTTAGGGAGTGTTTAAGTGCACTGATAAGTGGTATAGAAATGCATTTGCTATTGCTATTTCTATATACTTATTGCATGAAACAAAACACAGGCCCAAAGCTTATTGATGAATTATGATGACACTAAGTTGGGCTTATGCCATTGCAACTTACTATTTTGTTCAGAGTAGAGTTCAAATTCTTTGCTGATTGCACAACTCAACGTCCCCTCAAAACACATCTGTCATGCCCTGCCTGGATGAGGACGAGGAGGACAAGTCAGAACTTCTTCCAGGTCCTGAGTCTGCAGCGGAGGAGCCCTAGCTCGGCTCTAGCAGCTCTGCTTTGTCAGCAGAGCCTCCAGCAGAGTCTCTAGTTTCTCAAAAGGATCCACAGCCAAGCCTTCCAATGACAGGGCCATCAGACATGGAGGAGGATCCAGGGACCATGCCTACCTTTAGTCAGCATAGAGCCAAAAGGGTGGGCCTCTAGTGCTTGAGAAGGCTTTGTGGAAAACACCGAGGTCATCAAGGTAATCAGCCCCAGCTGAACCCTGGCAGCTCAGGAATTTAAGCAAGTGGGGAAGCTTTGCCTCGGTGCCAGAGGATATCTGAGCTTTCTGGCAAAAGCCTCTGTCCCTGGCTCTCCTTGTTCCTTGCCTTGAACCCTTGACTATCTTTGAGTCTTGGTATCCTTGACCTTCAGACCGCTGACTACTCTTGGACTTGTGCAGCTTCGGACCTCGGACTGCTTTCTCTGTTGACTTATCTGAAGCCCTCAACTTATGGACCATATTTGACTCTTCTCTGGCTGCCCCTTTTGGATTGGTAATTAGGACTTTGTTTGATTTTCCTCCTTGCCTTGGCTATCAGCCTGTCCTCTGGCTTTCCAGGACAACATCTTTAAGTGATGCAATCCATCCCCCAACATGTCTATTTCCAAGCACTTGGAGAGCAGAGAGGTCAGAAAAGATCGACACACTTATTTTCTTGTAGCTGAATATACTGAATGCATGTTCTGACAAAGGCTTCAGAGCTACACTCAATTCAATTCAATTTATTCGGTCCTTGAATGCACATATTTAATCTCTGACTCTCATATAGGTACTGGTGACAATTTTGTTTCAGTTAGTTTTTCCATTAGGCTTCACCAAAATTTGCAAATTTCAACTCATGCCACAGAGTGAAACTGATCTATTTTCCATTATCACCTCTCATTTGTGGATCTTCAGGTTCTTTGTCAACATCTGTCCACAAACAGTCTTCGAAACCCAAACTCTCTCCATATAAATGATGTAGAAAACTTTGTAGCATTAAACATGCATGGAAAGCAATGCATGTTAATAAGAAACCTTCCAATTATACACATTTTTGTGTAAAATATAAGCTCCCATAACTTGAAGTCATTCAAGACTAAACATAACATGTGGTAGGGGGAAAAAACAGCAAAGTTAGAGCTGTTGTTTATTATAAATCTGTCCTCTGAGAAATTATAAACTGTGTGCGGATGGAAGGTGCCACATGTTAATAACTGCTTGCAATTCTAATCAGAGAGATATTATTTGAATGGTGAAAGTAGCTGCCCTGTTTAGGTTTTTGAACAGGAAAAAAGCATGAGTATTTTAATGTCTCCATGGCAATGCAAAGTGTCCATTACAATGAAATCAGGGAAATCTTTATACTGTTCATGTCTGTCAGAGTTTTATGCTGGGACAGTATTTCCCTGGTGTTGTTACAAAATTGTGTTTTGCCAAGTAATAGATGCAGGAAAATGGGGGGAAAAGTTTTTGCTCTGTTTAATCCAAAATCATATTAACATAGGCTGAGATAACTGTACTAAATACACACATCAGCATAGGTATAATTTAAATCCCCATCTGACCCCTGAAACCTACCTTAAAAACCAGTTAGCCATCTAAAGTGATGGAAGATTGTGCTGCTGCCAGGTTTTGTTGTACAGTGCTATCTGCACAATTTTTTTTAAAATGCATTAACTACCACCTTCAGAGTTACAATTCTAAATGTCTTAAATGCTATACACTTCCATATATTATTTTTCACCCATGAAAGTTCTCAGGCTGTTACTGCTGTACAGAACCCAGGATACCAGGCTAATTTTAATTCCTTTATTTCAGTGTATATATTATTCATGAATTTAGAAAGCTACTCCTCAACTGTACAGAAATATTACTTGATAAAAATCATATCAGTATTATTAATGTATCATCCACCAAATCAGTTAGTAGAGACTGAGTTTTTCTGATAATGGAACTAATTTTTATAAGAGAAGGTAGCGTGAATCACATTAATTTATAATTACAAGAATAATTGTATGTTGTGATGCATATGAGCAGCACATGTTGAGCAGAGATGGAGAGATCAGACAGTTTCTGATCCAAAATCATTTTGCATGCATTCATTCCTAAGACATGTTATCTCATTTTGGCATAGACCTACATTTGTAAGCTCAAAATTATGTAGACTAATGTTTTTCCCCAACTTATTTTCTCTGAAAATGAATTTTAAATAGGCATCATTGAGAGGAAAAAATTATCATAAAATCCAGAGAACTTAAATCAGAAGGACTGAAGCATTCAGGTTTACATTCCTCTGGGATATGCATATCAGGTCACCCTAGAATGAAATTTTGGTCAAACTGAGAACCAGATAAAATGAGCATATTACTATATAGCCCCATGTATATATCCTTTAATAGTAATTGCAGAGGGCAGGATCCAGAACCACTGTCTGCAACAAACTCATGTTCATAAAACCTCCCTCCCTGCTACCCAGGGATTTCTCTTGGACTATAGGAGAAGCAGCATCCAGCTGTGTTCCTGCAGCCATACGCATGATAATATGGATGATGTCCTTATGTATCACTACTACCAACTGTCTCCAGCCTTTTCTGACCATTAAATGACAATGATAGGTTTATGTACTGGCTGACCTTAGTTCAGAAATCCAAACTTCAGTGCAAAGACAGTAAGGTTATTTATTGAGAAACTAAAGTTGTTCACAGTATGGCAATGTTGTCAGGGCTAAACCTTTTAGAATATTCAGACCCCATTATTCCTAAACTAAAACATTATTCTTACCAGGAGAATCCTGCACTTTTTAAAATAATTTTATTAAACATAAATATAATCACAAACCAATTTTAGATGTCTAAAATACAGACAAAAATAACAAAGCAAATTAAACTACTAAATAAAAATAAACATACACTATTGACTAGTGGTGTGAAATGACAGAATAATTATTCTCATGCCTGAAGAATGGTGAGCAATAAAATTACTGTTCTCCCAGCATGAAAAGTGTGATAGAATCATAGAATCATAGAGTTGGAAGAGACCACAAGGGCCATCCAGTCCAATCACCTGTCATGCAGGAACTCAAAATCAAAGCATCCCTGACAGATGGCCATCCAGCCTCTGTTTAAAGTCCTCTAAAGAAGGAGACTCCACCACACTCTGAGGGAGTGTGTTCTACTGTCAAACAGCCATCAATAATTACAATGTCTTGTCCCTCACAATGGGCAGAGCTCACCCAGTCCAATCAGTGGTGGGAAACTCCCTTTGAAGTTGTTTTTTTTCTTTCTAAAAGTTTATTATTTATTTTAAGAGTTAGTATTTTAAAAGTTGGATCTCAGAGTTGGAAAGGATCCCAAGTGACATCCACTCCAACCCTAATGGGGAATAGAATTCCTGAAATCACTCTCAGTCTCAAATGGTCAATCATGTAAGCATGTCTTTTGTAATGTCCATTGCCCTTGACTGCTCATCCAAGACTGAGTTAATTCACCCAAACTTCATATTTCAAAATATTGGCGTTTCAAAATACTGCCATTTTCTGTTCTAGTTTTGATAAATTTGAATCCAGTCATTGCAAAAACAGCAACACAAAATTTCAATACTTCACAGGACAGGTGTTGCCAGGTCTGCAGTAACATACAGCAATCAGTCCAATTCACCTCTGGGCATAGAATGGAGAACACCAACTTGTCTTTTGCCTCAGGCAGCAAAATGTTTGAGTCTGTCCTTGTTCCTGATGCCAGACTGGATGTTCTGTCAGCACAAGCAGAAGGTCTTTTGTTTTCCCAGACCATCCAGGTTTTTTATCTAGCTGGGTTTGGTTGATAATTTAATTTTATGTCACTTGCTAATGTGTGAAAATTCACACACTCTTGAACCCCTGTGGTTTTATAATAAACTTTTTAGAACAACAAATTTCAAAAGGAATTTCCTACCCCTTTACTTCATTTCCAAGTGAACTATGCAAAAATTCTCAAACCTAGGTGAACATGTGGCAGATTTCTTGGCTCGTATATAAAAAAAATTAAAGGGGCAGAGAAATGAACAATTCATATGTTTAGCAAACAATGACGAATGATAGACACATCATTATTAGTGATTTCCCCACTACCAACAACTGATGGATACATAGCCCTATGTCTCTGCTTCCTTATATATATTCCTCTACAACATACCAACTTTCTTCATTTAACAAAACCTAAAACTGATTTGTATCCCCAATAAGAATATGTAATATACAATGTAAATATGTAATAAACAATTCCTAATCTTTATTAAAATAATCAAAGATTTATCTTTGATCAACATTGTTAATTTGTCCATTTCAGCAAGTTCAATCATCTTCATCAGCTAGTTTTCCTGTATCAACATATCTTTGTCCTTCCACCTCTGAGCATATATTATTCTTGCTGCTGTAATAATGTATTGTTGTGTCTTTTTCATATGTCTTCTCAATTTGACCAGTCAATATTTTAAGCAGAAAGATTTCTAGTTCATCTGTATCTTCACATTAAACATGTCTAGCACCATGTTTTCTCATCATAACCAACATTCCCACAGAACTGATCTTGGAAGCTCTCGGTGCCTGTTACTTTCCTTTTACATCTGCCCATTATCCAATTCCAGAACAAAAAAACCTTTCCACCCAGCAATACCAAAGCTATGGCATAACCCATTATCCAGAAATACAAAGCAAAGCAGGTGTAGTGTAAATGAAAAACAAGCATGGCAGGAACTCAGAAGGATTTAGAAACAATGGGTGAGGGGGGAGGGGAGAGAGAGAGAGAGAAGGCATTTTGCCCACACCTACCTATCTTGGCAGAGTTTAGAAAGTTACTTTAAAAAATAAATTACAGTTGTAATTTCTGCTATGTAGCTGTAATGCTAAACAGCTATAATTTTATAAACTGCTATACTTTCCTGTTTCCCAAATCTAAATAGTTATTTTTTGCTGCTTAACAAAATATGTGAATGCAAATGTTCTAGGTACAGCACATGCCAACTTTGTGGACAGATTCCACTTCTACAATTTACTGAGAATACACCTC
>CM034704.1:7674542-7690004 GCA_020142125.1 Phrynosoma platyrhinos
TATTACCTTCCCACTGAAGTGGTACCTATTTACCTACTTGCACTTTTATATGATTCCAAACTGCTAGGTTGGCAGAAGCTGAGACTAGTGATGGGAGCTTCCTCTATCTCATGTCACTTGGGTCTCGAACTGCCAACCTGCCAATTTGCAACTGTCTTGCAAGACAGTGTCTTAAGCCACCACATCCCACAGTCCCTTATACAGAAGGACACAATCAAGATTTGCTTTTTATAATTTTTATTTATTTTGAATATTTTCAATCTGTGGATGGTTGAATCTGTGGATAAAGAATTTGTGGGTATGAGGGGCTCACTGTTCTATTATAAAAACTAAAAACAAAACAATACTACTTCATCATCATCATTCCATAACCTTTATTAGGCATCTTGATAATCAATATACAATGAAAAATACAATATAAAATTTAACTAAAATAATTAACATGAACATATTAAAATTTACCATCATTAAAATCATCTAACACTGAACTCTAACCACTATTTAATTTGTGCCAGATTTTTGTTGCCTCCATTAAAAAATTGGCCATAAAACATGTAATCTGTACATTACGATCCTCCAATAAATGTACTAAAGTTATATCAGTTAAGCAGTAATTCAATTCCAACTACTACTTAAAATAGATCATTCAAGAGTTTTTGAATACATTTAAAATATAATTAAAAGCAGACAAAATAAAAATAATGCAGGAAGGTGATAACCAAATGTCCCATGAAAGAGAGTTCCACAGTGTAGGAGCAGCCACTAAGGGCTGTGTCAGACTGACCCAAAGGCTGGCCTGGGGCTAGAGTTGGGATTGGGCAGCTGCACACCTGCTGGCCCAACCCTACCCCAATGCCATCCTGATGTCTTGCCTCAGAAGAAATATCACAGACACTATCTTCTTTCTCAGCTTCAGTAAAGGTAAGGACTTCATCATACGAGTCTTTAAATCTGCTACTAAAGCTAGAGAATAGCACCTTTGTCAATACTTGTCATGCCACATTGTAGCCCTTTCATTGTTCCTGTGCTGTTAGGGTTTCCTTTTTCATTGACTGGAAACATCTATCAATAAAATCCCAGACATGCTGATGTAGAATTTCTCAAGTGTGGTAACTACCTGGTGCTGCTTTTCCAGTATTGGGCAGTCATGTGAATCTGTGCCCCCCCATCCCTCCCCTTTTCTCTCCCCATCTCTGTTCCAGAGTAGGCTTCCCTGCATTCTCTCTAGCCTACCAAATAAAAAAATACTGTCTCATCATGACGAGGCATTCTTGTTCCTTCTTTGTCAAGAAGTAGGGGGGAGAAAGAGGCTTCTCCACAACCGAGCCTGCAAAAGAAGGAATGATTGTCTCCTCATGAGGAAGCATTCTCATGCCTTCTTTGGCAGGAGGAAGGGGGAGAAGCAGCGAGAGCAGGGAGGACAAGTTAAGGGGGAATGAGAGCACAGAGGAATCCTTGGTGGTGTAAAAATCCTGATTGTGCTATTGAAGAGAGGTGTAGTATTAAAAGTTCCCAAACTAGTATGTTTTCATTTTCTTTTAATAATGTGTTATGACAAGACTGAGGATGGATCAAAGCCTGTGTGATAAAGTGCTAAATTAAGTTACAAAGGTAAGTTATAAGAAGCTAAGCTTGTTCAGTTGGGTGAAAGAAGAATGAAGTGCAACATGATTGCACTCTTTAAATACCCAAAGGGCTGCCACAAAGAGGAAAATGCTGTCTCAGAGGGTAGACCTCTAATAGTATGAAGTTACAGGAGACTAGATTTCAATGGAATTTTAGAAGGAATTTCTTTACAGTGAGCCCTGTTCACCAATGAAATTAATTTCCCAGAGATGTGCTGTGGTCTCTTTCTCTGGATATCTTCAGTGTACCACCTTACATAGCAGAATTGCCAGAAAAGAGAAAGAGAGAGAAAAAAAGAGAAAAGAAAACCACTGTGTGTTCCCAGTTGCATAATGGTAATATACCAAAGATATGTAGATATTCAATGAGTTACACAGTGTTAGTATTATGCAGAAGATTCATATAGTACAGGGGGGTGAAGCAAGATGGTGACAGACAAAAAACCAAAAACCTGTTGAATTAGCCTCCCAACATTATCTGGCCTTATTACTTCCAAACAATTTAAAATATCATCTGAAGGCAAAAAAAGAAGCAGGCCAGTCCTCATAACAAGACTGAAAGCCAGGAATCCTTTAAAGCAGAGCAGCAGATAAGGATTGACTCATTGTTTATCATTTAGTCTTCCTTTTCATTTAATACAAAGAAACAACCCTTTGGGGAAGTCGTCCTACAGTATTCTCATTGCAGTTTTAAGGGGAAGATAGAAAAGATGGTGACCACAACAGTGATAATTTTTGGAGATCTGTTAGATGCCTGCATACAAATGGAAAGTATCCATCTGTCATCCCTTCAGGAGTGTCAGAAGTGTAATTTCACTTACTTCCTGTATTTCTTTCTAGACTGACCCTTCTCTGGTATCTCTGAAAATTTCTACAGAGATGCCTTGGTTGATGGTGAAGCAATTACATTAAAAGCAATTTCCAGGTCATGTTTACAATTTTCCCCTTATCATGCTAATGAAATGCACAGCTTAGGTCAACCAGTGCTTCCATGTTGTTAAAGGAATTTATGCTTCTCAGTACCAAGCAACATAGCTTGTACTCACTCTTTCATATAGGAATTTCCACTAGACATTTGATTTTGGAACTGAAAGATTATCCCATGTGCTCCAGTATTTGAAGATTCTCTTTTTGATGCTGCTAGTGGTCTCCCCATGATGCTACATTGTTGACAGTTGATATAGCGATGAGATTCTGTAAGGAGGGATGCAGGCTGTTTAGGAGGGAGAGCATTAGAGGGAAGACAGAGGAGAAAGAGCATTAGAAGACTATGGGCCTTTACAGACTGCCAAGAATAGTGTAGTTTGAGGCCACTTTAACTGTCCTGGATCAGTGCTAAGGAATCATGGGAACTGTAGTTTATTATGGCACCAGAGCTCCCTGACAGAGAAGGCTCAATGTCCCAGAAAAAAAATACAATTCTCATGATCCCTAACACTGATCCAGGACAGTTAAAGTGGCCTCAAGCTGCACTATTTCTGGCAGCCCATAAAGGCCCTATATACTAATTTTAAGAACAGCACCATTTGCATTAAATGCCCAACCCTTATCAGTTTGTAAAAGTCTGAGGGCATAGAATGTCTCGACTTACTGATATCCTGGCTTCTTTACCACCCTGGCCTTTTGAGTGAATGAGTCTGCGAGCAGCCACCAAGAAGACACTTTTCCTTTTCCCCACCATACAAGGTTTTGGGCCACAGACAAGGGGTGATGATTTTAGGGTCTTAATGGGTTTATAAAGGGAGATGTGTGTCTCACAAATAACCTGGACCCAAGCCATATAGGACTTTATAGGTCAAAATTAGCATTTTGAATGATGCCCAGAAATGGACAGGCAGTCAGTGGAGCTGTTGCAAAAAGGGAATTGTGTGTTCTCTGTTGCCAGCCCCAGTTAAAAACCTAGCTGCAGCTCTTTGAGCCAACTGATGTTTCTGAGCACTTTACAAAGGCAGCCCCATGTACAGTGCATTACAGTAATCCAAATGGGATGTAGCCAAGGCATGTACCACAGTGGCCAAATCCAACTTCTCCAGGAACAGGTGGAGTTGGCACAGTAGCTTGAGCTGTGCAAAAGCACTCCTGGACTTCTGTGCCACATCTTGAAGAATAGCATTCTGCAAGGAGGTACTGTTTACCTCCTTGTGCAACATCCAAAAAACATGGTCATGACACTGCAAATCACCAAGAGGTCTCTGGCAAAAGATGCCTGTTCCATCAAACAGCTATATCTACATGTTTTAATGTACATGAACACTCATTTTTGGGATAAAATGTGGGAATTTATTCATGACCCCACCCTAAAATTGCATATTTATAGAGAAGACTCCTACCATTCCAAGCTGAAAGCTGTACAGTTTTTGCTCAGAAAAGAAAGGATGAAGAAAAAAAAAGTGATCTGTACAGACCACAACAGTCTAAGGCAGAAAGGCACTAAGTATTGATTATTCACAAGAGAATGAGCTTCCTTGGCTTTGACAAGTTGTAGCCTGGCAACCCAGGGCAGTATTGTCTGACAGCATTGAACAAAAAAGAGTTCATTGGGCCCATCACAACCTCCGGTGAGCAAACTTAATTACAAAACTGTCATGGAAACATCAGCATGGTTCCAGTTGATTGATAGCCTTTGTTATCTCCTAAAACACATAGAAGAAGGCAGATGGAGTATTTAGGTAAATGAAGGATGCATATGTTCAGAGACATCAAAAAGGCTGTTAACATAAAGGAGCAATAGGGTGGTTAGGTTAAATGAACATTATGTATATTATAGAGAACTCTTTTTTTCCTGTAAAGAAGCCAAAAATATATATTAAATGAAAATAAGCAAAACAAAGATTCCCTTCAAGTTCACCCTTGAAGCGAAGTGTGACGGCTGCTGTCTTGGCAAGAGAAAATAAATAATATTTTTTGGTTCCTGCAAGTGATATTGGCATTAAAAGTTTTGTTTGTAATCTCAGGGGCAATGCTATTCTCAATTGCAAAGAGGATAATGCCTCAAGAAAGCTTTATGCAAGAGCTTTTGAACTCTGGGAAAATCTCCTGATTTCAATGGCTAGACTGAGGACCATTCAAGATGATATTATTGCCATAGGACAACTACTCAGTTGTAACTCTCCACCTCTTATTTGTAGATGTTATACTGATGAAATTGGATCAGGTGACTATGATGGACCAAGAATCTGTAACCAATGGACATTCTGATATTTAGTTGTATGCATTCCCAGAGTACTATTCACTGCTGGCAGCTATGATTACACAAGTGTATGTTAATAATAATCATAACTTTATTCTTATAGCCCACCTGTCTGCCATAAATAGTGCACATTAAATTGAGGCACTGACCTGGCTCAGTGCTAGGGAATCATGAGAATTGTATTTTTTTTCTGAGACATTGAGCCTTCTCTGTCAGAGAGCTCTGGTGCCACAATAAATTACAGTTCCCATGATTCCCTAGTACTGAGCCAGGGCGGTCGGCCCTTAAAGGGGTCCCCATTTGTCTGTCTCCTCGGAAAATCTTGTTTTTAATTTATCGATTTAACTAATATTGTATTTTAATTATTCTTTGGTTTAATTCTATTTTAGGGGGATGGGGAGGGGGGAGGTAGGGGTTATGGGGAGAGGGAATGTTTTAACGTTGTTCTGTTTTAACTATTGCTGTCCCCCGCTCCGATTGCCTAGCAGAGGGGCGGGCTACAAATAAAAATTTATTATTATTATTATTATTATTACTATTTCTGGCAGTCTGCAAAGGCCTATAGAGTAAAATTAGATTTGAATAAAACAAAGCCTGTATGAAAATAATAATAATAATAATAATAATAATAATAATAATAATAATAGACCCCTATTTAAAAGAATTAAATACAGTACTAAGATAACAACATGATATTAAAATAGTGATTTTCCTGGTAACAACAGTGGATGCATAAAGAGGAGAGAGCACAGAATAGGTTGGATTAATCTATTCAGGGAAGGCCTGCTGGAAGAGATTCATCTTGACAGCTTTTTTAAAGCTGTCTAAGCTGGTTATTTGATGGTTCTCCTCCAGCAAGGTGTTCCATAATCTGAGAGTGGCAGCAGAGAATGTCCTCTGGGAGGTTACCATTAGTCTGGTTTTTATAGGTTGCAGCAAATTCCACCTGAGGGTGTGGGGTGGATTGTATGGAAGGAGGTGATCTCTTAGATAGGTTGGGCCCAGGCCATGTAGGGCTTTAAAGGTAATCACCAACACCTTATACTGTGCTCAGAAACCAATAGGCAGCCAGTGGAGGGATTTCAAAATAGGTGTAACATGATCACTCTTAGATTTACCAGTGATCAACCTGGCTGCCATATTTTGTACTAGTTGTAGTTTCTGGACTAGGTATAAGGGTAGCCCCATGTAGAGTGCATTGCAGAAGTTGAGTTGTGAGGTTATGAGTGCATGAACTACAGTTTCTAAGTCCCTTATCTCCAGGAAAGGGTGCAGCTGGCATATCAGCAGAAGCTGATAACAGGCGCTCCTGACTGTCACATTCATCTGATCTATCCTGTGAAACTACGGGTCTAGGAGCACCCCCAGACAGTGAACACAGTACTTAGAGGAGAGAGGGACCCCATCCAGGACTGGAGGTTGCAACCCAATACCTTGTTTGGGGGCCCCTACTTTGAAAGTTCTCTTATAGTCATTTTGAAAGGAACTACCTAGCATCTCCTTATGGAATATTTCCTCTCCCACCCATCAGGCCTGCTGCAAAGGGCAAGTGCATGTTCCCTCGGGTATTTAATGGCTGGAGGAAAGTGTAGGCTGTCTACACAGCAGGTTGCTGCACTTGGGAGCAAACAGCAGTTATTTCTTTCCTGGATTTCCATTGTGTACACACTGGCAATCTGGGCGGGGTATAGCTGCTATGTTCTCCCAGGTAAAAGTGCAGTTGGCTACTGCCTAAGCACCCACATCTTACCCCAGCAAATAAAAGTATTACACTCTGTCTGGTACAATGCAGGGTCCTGACCCATGCCTCCCTGGTAAGATCTGTGGCAGGAAACCCCATATTGTTGTTGTGTGCCTTCAAGTTGTTTTCAAAGTATGATAACTGTAAGCAAACTATCATGGTGTTTTCTGGGGTTGGGAGTGTATGTGAGTCACCCAAGGTCACTCAGTGGGTTTCCATGGCCAAGCATGAAATTGAACCCTGATCTCCAGAGTCATAGTCCAATGTTCAAACCACTGCACCACACTGGCTTCCAGACCCTAGATTAACCCTAAATTACTCAACAGATTTAGAAGATAGGTGAATAAATGTAGCAGTTTGAAAACTGCTTTAAATAACCTAGTCAGCTGGATGAAACATTTGTAGAAGTATCACCACCCATCAAGTTGACACTACTGTTGGAAGTGACCACTGTCCAATCCATGAAATTAGTTTACTTAGCATGCACACTGTCTCCTCTGTAATCTCCTTCCAAAATAATTAGTCTTATTTCTTAATGAAAATAAGAATTTCTGCTCTCTGACTGAAATTAATAGATTCATCATTGCAAATCTGAAAGGAAGGAGGGGAAAAGACATGAGTATTGGTTGAACTAGGGCAACAACTTTATCTATTTACATCAGAAGTGTGAGAATTATTGTTCATGGAGGACTAGCAGGCCAAGCAGGAGATGGGTCTTTACAACTCTCTGAGGTCCACCCCACATCTTCTCATCACAATGTCATGAGATTTGTGACACAGAATTCCTCATCCTCCTAAAGGTAAAAGTAAATGTATTCCCCATTGACAAGGTTGTCAAGTCATGTCTGACCATAGGGGGAGGTGCTCATCTCCATTACTAAGCTGAAGAGCCAGCATTGTCAGAGACTATTCTGTGATCATGTGGCCAGCATGATTGTACAGAACACTGTTACCTTCCCACCCAAGTTGTACCTATTCATCTACTTGCATTTGCATGCTTTCGAACTGCTAGGTTGACAGAAGCTGGAAATAGTGACAGGATCTCACTCCATCATGTAGCATCCTCATCCTCCTACACACATGCAAATGTTTACCTCTGCTTGAGATGAGTACTAGATAGCAAGAGTGAAATTTTCTTCACCTTCAGTTACCATGTTTATTCCCAATCAAAGCTCTTGTCCCACTAGCACTAGACACAGAAAAATGCTCACAATCTAATGTTTTTTGTGTGTGTGTGTGTGTGTGTGTGTGTTTCTTCCATTCCACAGCCATAAATGCATTGTCTCATTTTCCATATCTAAAGAGAAGTACCTCTGTGTATCATTTAACTGTGAAGATAGTCTTATTTTCAAAGCTAGTCAGGGAGGTATTTCATTTTTGGGAGAGGCTTCCTTTTACCTTATGTCACTGTGAAGAGAAAAAACATTCACATATTTCTTTACTGATGATACAGACTCCAGATATTTACTTTAATGTTCTATTTTAATTTATTTTCAGATACTTGATAATATAAAATGCAATTGTCTTTGGTAAAACTGATAAAGATAGACATATGTATGACACCTGCTCCTAAAAGGGAACACAATCTTGGCAGATGAGGTTCCTTGAGCAAAATAATTAGATTTATATTTAGCCCTCACCTCTCTCTTTATTCCAAAGTCATACTGCTATTGAAAACAAGTTGAAACAAGCTCAGATGCATTGAACAGAATAAATGTAAAGTGTTAAAAGTTCTGATTTTTTTAATTCTGATTTTTTTTTAATGATTAAATAAATGACTGTGTATAAATCTGATTCTCTAGCCCAGAGCTGGGAGTCACTTTGTCTTCCAGATATTTTTGATGGCAAATCAGTGACACTATAATCAATGAAAAGATATGCTAGGAACTGCAGCCCAATAACATCTGGAGTTCCTTATGATTCTTGGTCCTATTTTATGTCAGGAGTTGCATTTGCATCAGCCCTGTCATAATATGTGTGACAGTGATGTGATGGGTTATGTAGTAGTAATGGACATAATAGCTTTTGGTGATCTTAGACACAGCTGGAGACATAAGGTGGAGAGGAGGCAGGCATGACTCAAGCCTGTTCAAGATCATTCCATATGGGAAGGTATGTGTGGTGATGAAACAACAAAGAGGTGTTCTGGGAAAGAGAGAGGGAAATGTATTTACAAATTGTAACAAATGAGAATGCAGCCCACCATGATTCTGAAATACCTGTAATGTGCTCTTTAACTACTCAGTGTTAATGCTTGCTATTTAGTTCTGACAATAACTTCACTGGAATAGATCCATAGTTATTGAATAAAGGTTTTCTGAGTTCAATTATTGAAGCCTAGTTTTCTCAACTAGGAATCCAGCTGGACTTGACAGATTGCCCTTTTCACGTGTTCAGCAGTTATGGGTACTGAATTCCTAAAGGAACTAGCAGGAACATTGACTTCTCACCATGAAACTACACACCAAGTCTTAGGTGTGACTGGAATAATTCCTAAGTGAAGGATTTCCATGGAGATAGAATTTCCCTTCCTTGGAGATCAGGACTCTAGTCAACATGGCTTCTAGTTCCCCATATAGAAAACTCTAGAAAGAAATGTGAAGCAAAAAAGCTGGGCAGGCTTGGATGGAGCAGGCAATCACTAATTCATGGAATACTGTGCAGGCGGGGGGGGGGGGGGGGGAAGGCTGTTAACAATTTAGATAGGGAGAAGGATGGAATAGAATTAGAGAGTCATAAATAAAGTGTAAGGGCTAGTTAAGAGGAGGAGGAGAATGGAGACAATCTAATTTGGTTTTTGGGAAGCTGAGAAAGTGGGGGAAAGTGTTACTTGGATCGAAATAAAAGTTGCTGTGTGCTCTGTGCATGGAACTGGCATAAAGCTAGCTGTTTGTTTTATTTGTTAAATAATAAATATTTACTCTTCTTGTTTCATACATTTCTTGTCCATATGATTTAATTCATTAATCAGTAAGAAGAACTGTGCATACTTAACCACATTCAACTCCCAGATAAACACAGTCACTCATCGAAAATAGCAGTTGTCTTGAAATCTGAGTAGCAGATGCAGGGAGGGGTCTTGAAGGTAAAAAGGCAAGATAGTGACATGAACACTAAGACTTGATTCTGTCACAGGAGACTTTTCATACATCACAAACTGATCACATATTACATGAGGGCTTTGCTTGCCTGCAAATAGATAACAATAAGATAGGGCTGGTCCTCCATATTTTACCCAGCCCCTCATATATTTATCCATATTCTAATTTGCACTTGTCCCTCCATATTTTCTGGGGTTAGGGGTATAGGACTCCCATGAATGTGGAAAAACTTCAAATAACAAAAGCACTATGTTTTTACCTAAAAGAACACCTCTCTAGAAATCTCTAGGTCCTCCAATGCAATTCTGTGGTCAACATCTGCCAGATATTGACCATGGAATTGTGCTGGAGGATCTAGAAATGCCTAGTGGAGTGTTGTCTCTAGAAATCTCTAGGTCCTTCAGCATGATTTTTGGTTAAAGTTGACCACAGAATTGTGCTGAAGGACCTAGATATTCCTAGTGAAGATATATTACTAAAACCTGTAAATAATCAAATCTGCAAAAGTCAAAACCACAAATGTGGAGGGACGAGTGTAATTGTTTCATTCCTGGCAGCAATTATTTCCAGAGACTTTGGCTGGGCTCCTACATCAAAGTCAAGGAGTCAAAATTTCAAGTTATGGAGTTCTTCAACAACTATGAATTGCAAATTAAAACATTATTTTAATTGAATCTTCAACTAAATATACATGTGCAATGCACAGTAGCAGTGCTTGCACAACTCTCACTCTGCTGCAATGAGCTGAATGTGGATAGTCCATGGACCTTATCACATGGGGTCTAAAGCAGTCCCATCCCCATCACATCCCCGTCCCATTGCGGTTCCTTTTCAATCCAGAACTATACCGGTATACAGGAAAGCAGCATCATTCCGGTATCATTCTGGTCGCGGCAAAAATGTAATTCCCAAAGAAACTGGCATTCAAAAGAACGGGGATGATGCCGGATGATGCTGCAATGGGACGGGGATGGGTGCAACGTCATGTGAACACACGGGGAAAAGGAAGCGCAATGGGACAGGGATGTGACGGGGATGGGACTGCTTTAGACCCCGTGTGATAAGGTCCCATATCAGACAAAAACATCCAACACTTTCATACCTGTTGAATTTACACATGCTGAAGACACCAACCTTATTATGGCCAACATAATATAAAATGTAACAGGCTTTAGATGATTCTTAATGACAGCTATAGTAGGGAAAGTCTTTAAAAGAACCATGTATACTCTAGAAAGCAAAAGAGTTTTTGTCTAGGCCTACTCTGATGTGAATGATAGATAATCTCCAGGACCACACACTATAAACTATTCAAAGAAGGCTGTCTTATTATACCAGAAGACCTGCAAAGTAGTAGTAGATCTCCAGAAATTAATTTTCTTGCAGAAAGAATTGTGTTAGCTACTCTCACTTTCTCCCAGATATATTTTCAATTCCTTCCATTTGTAATATCAGGAAAAAAAGGAGCTATGGAACTATTTACAGATATATCTGTCAGATCACAGAAGAACTGTCAAGGTGTTATACAGCACTATTGTAAGGTGTTTGTCTTTCACCTGACATGTAAGTATTGGGAAGCATGGAGGTACAGTTGAAAGATCAGATTATATTCCTGATGGCCCAAGCTATGTAACTAGCACAATAAATTATTTCAGAAACAATGAAGACACATAATTTGAAATGACAACAAATTGTTGCTAAAATATTTCCCAGTGGCAAGTTTAACTGAGTCAGATGAATATAAGGGATGAATATATTTTATACTTTAGCAGATCCTTTGTCTATCTAGCTCTCTATAATCTGCTCAAAATGGCACTGCACATACTGGCAGTGGCTTCCAAGAGTTTCAGAAAGGGGCTACTGATGGGTTAAGATGCAGGGTCATGCATACTGATCTCAAAAAAGCAGTAAAGTCAAAATGGCAAGAGGTGCTTCATGAATGTTCCAACTCAGCATCTTCTCTGAAGATGAAATTTATTTTAAAGACTTATTTTAAGAGGTTTGGTTTATTTCCAGCAAGGATTAAGGGAAGAGAGACAAAAATGATGTCATTGTGGGGGGTTACTACAGACTTCCAAGCCACACTTTGGATGATGCCTTCCTGGAACTGATGACTACACATCCATGAAGAAGAGATATAGTACCAATTGGTTAAACGATCCTGATATTTGTTGAAAGTCAGACTCTGCCATGAATGTAAGGGCTAATAAATTCCTCACTTTGCAGGCAATTTCATTGTCCAGAATGTGGAGGAGACAACAAGGGGATCAGCTATTTTTATTTGATCACAACCAACAGAGATGACCTGCTAATGGGGCGGAAGTGGCAGGATCCTTAGGTGGATATGACCATGTTCTCCTGGAATTTGTTACACAGTGAAAACGAGAAGCCAAGTGCAGGCAGACACACATTCTAGACTTCAAGAAAGTTGATTTCAGTAAACCTAGGGAAATAGGTACTGAGTATGATCCCGTAGTCAGTAATACTAAAAGGGAACATAATTTATCATAGATAGGAGTTTCTTAAAAGTGAGATATTGAAGGCACAATTTCAATCATTTCCAATGAGGAGAAAAAATGGGAGGTGTCCCAAGAAACCAGGATTGATATCAAAAGAACTTTAAACTGAGCTAACAATTTAAAAGCATCATGTACAAGATTTAAAGGGGACATGTACAAGAAATAGAAAAAAGAGGAAATCACCAAAGAGAAACTCAAATGAATATCCAGCAAGTGTAGGGAAAAAATCAGAAATGCTAAAGTGCAGAATAAGCTCAGGTTTGCTAACGAGGTTAATAACCATGAAAAGGACATTTTTTGTTATAACCATATCAAAAGGGGAAAAATAAAAGGAAATGGTAGGGCACTGCATAGAGAAGGTGGCAAAATGCTAATGTGGGACAGAGAAAATGCAAAACCACTCAACATTTTCTTTGCTCAGTTTTCTCCCAAAAGGGAAATACTGTGCAACTTGAGTAATATGGATCTGATGATGCAGAAGGGAAAACACAGCTTAGAAGAGGTAAAGGTATAATACAATAATACCTGGCTACTCTAAATGATGAACTACATCCAAGGGTATTAAAGAAGTGGCAGAAGTAATCACTGGAAATAATCTTTGAAATGTGGAAAAAAAGGAGATTTCTCAGAAGAATGGAGGAGGGCAAATGTCCTCATCTTCCAAAAGGAGGAAAAAAGAGCCTGAACAATCAATACATCAATACCAGGAAATATTTCTTAAAAGTAGCAAGTGTCGAAATAAGATGGTCCTTGATAACTCCTTTACCAAATGTGCATTAAGTGCAAATCGGTGAACCCTCAAACCAGAATAAGGAATATGAAAACTGCATGAAAAACCTTCCAACAAATACTGTGCAGAATCCCAGTTAGGGTAAATCTGCAGCCATGCAGCCAAAACATCCAACTTAATTGGTGTTGGCGCTTTTTCCTCCCACTGTGTTTGGCTGAGAGGTTACCCCGGCCCTAGACTTCTTACTTCTGTAACAGGGGTACTTTCTGCTTATGTCCTGCAAATTCAGACTAGAGACCTCTCTGATTGAGTTTATCAATCTGGCATGCAGTCTTCCTCTCTTTCTGCTATCGTCTACCTTTCCTAACATTATTATTTTTTCTAATGAGTTGTGCCTCCTCATGATGTGGCCAAAGTATGCTTCAGTTTGATTATCTTGGCTTACAAGGAGATTTCAGGCTTGATCTGTTCAAGGATTCATTTGTCTTTTTGATTGTGCACAGTATCCTCAGCACTCTTCTCCTTAATCACATTTCTATGAGTTGATCTTCTTTTTATCCACTTTCTTCACTGTCCAGTTTTGGCATCCATACCTGATGATAGGAAATACAATAGATTGGAAAATTTTAACTTTGGTACTTAGTTGTATGTCTTTACTCTTTAGGCTTTATCTGGTTCTTTCATAGTTGCCCTTCTCATTCCTAGTATTCTTCTGATTTTTTGACAGAAATCTCTTTTCTGATCAATGTTTGATCAAAGGTATGGAAAATCTTTAACTATTTCTATTTCCTCATTGCCTAGGTTGAATTTATATGTACATCTTCTGTGGTCATTATTTTTGTTTGCTTTATGTTCAGCAACAAGCCTCCCTTTTGTCCTTTCTTCCTTGACCTTTTTTAGAAATTGTTCCAAATTCATCATGTTTTCCACTAGTAATATGGTATCATACACATATCTTAGATTATTGATGTTCCTTCCTCCTACCTTTACTCCTCCTCCTTCTGAGTCTAAACCTGCTTTTCTTATGATATTTTCTGCATACAGTTTGAACAAGTAGGGTGATAATATGCAGCCTTGTGTGAGCCCCTTGCCAATTGAGAACTATTCTGTTTTCCCATATTCTGTTCTAACCATAGCCTCTTGTCTTGGGTACAGTTTTCTCATCAGGACTATCAGATGTGGTGACACTCCCATGAGCATAAGAGCCTTCTATTGCTTTTTGTGATCTATACAATCAAAGCCACTGAATGATTTTGTTGTTGTCTTCTATTTCTCAGTATAATGGTTCTCTTTAACCTTGCAGACTAGTCATTTTACAGTTGCATTTTTGGTTCTTGTTTTGTGGTTTTGTTCCTTGCTTCCTTTTCTTTTGCCTCTCTTCTTTCCTTTACTGCTTGAATATTTTCATCTTTTATCTATTGTTTTCTTTTTTTCTTTTTGACCACTGTTAGTATTTTTCTGCATTCTTCTTTAATTATGCCCATTCTTCCTTGGCTTCTGTCTTCAGGTTCTTGGTCAATTCTACTTAGGAACACAAATCTATTTCTTACATTGAAAGCAAGTTCTGCTGGAATATTGGAACTTATCTCATTTTTAAATAATCCAATTTACCTCTTCTATTTTAAAGTTGAATGCAGGATGTAGCTGTGTATTATCACACAGAAAATGCAAAGCTCCCAACTTTGCAAAGCTTCAAACTTTGCAAATCAGCCATCTGAGCATGGCTTCTAACTGGATTTTAGGTGGAATTCAGCTGGGCAGCAACATTGGTGGCATTTTTTGCATGATAATACCCGGTTGCATCCTGTATTCAACTTTAAAATGGATGAGGTAAGTTGGATTATTTAAAAATGTGTCAAACACCATTGTTTAAATCATATTATGGTATAATTATTGTTTTTGTTTTCTTCTTCAGTTTTACTTTATTTTTATTATAGTAGACCACAAGCTGAATATGAGTCACCAGGGTGATGCAAATTTATTTTTTTGATATAATTAGTTCACGATCTGTGTCACAATCGACACTTGGTCTAGTTTTGGAGCACGGATAGAACTTCTCCATCTTCTGCTTCCATTTATGTAGTCTATCTGATTTTTTTTTACTGAGCAACTAAGGTATCCATGTGTTTCCTCTAGTGAGGTGCCACAATGCTTTTCAACATCTTTATAAATTATTCACATTTTTGAATGTCAAATTTGAAGATGATACCAAATTAGATGGTGTTGCTAGCTTCCTAGGGGACAGAATCAGAATTCCAAATCATCTTAACACATTAGAGAGCTGGGGCAAAACTAACCAAATGGATTTCAACAGAGAGAAATGTAAGTTACTTCACTTAGTCAGAAAAAAATGCATAGATATAAGATGGGTCACACTTGGCTTGACAACAGTACATGTGAAAGGGATCTAAGAGTCATAGTAGACCACAAGCTGAATATGAGTCACCAGGGTGATGCAGAAAAAAAAGTTGGTTATGTTTAGCCAGGAGAATAGAAGGTTAAGAGGTAATATGGTAAAGACAAAGTATTCCCCATTGACAAGATTGTCAAGTTGTG
>CM034704.1:7734813-7746654 GCA_020142125.1 Phrynosoma platyrhinos
AGGGGAGGAGGTGGTCCTTGAGATAGCTTGGACCCAAGCCATTTAGGGTTTAAAGGAATATTAACACCTTGTACTGGACCCGGAAACCAATAGGCAGCCAGTGGAGGGATCTCAAAACTGGAGTGATGTGATCCCTCCTAGATGTTCCTGAAACAAGCCTGGGTACTGACAGGATAGGAAGAAGAGAAGAAAGAAATGATTTCATTTCAAACTTAGATAAACTAAAAAATTAATTCAAATATAAAAAATACTGTATGATATATGGAAAAGAAATGTACTAAAGTGGCAGAAAATGAAGATGGGATCCATGTACTTAGAGCTCCCTCCCTGGCCATTCTGCTCCTGTCCCTTCTGTGCAATGGAGATAGTCAAATTTCTTAAAATCTTAACTCTTCTTGATGTGAGGATGAATAGCAAAAGGCTATATTGGAAGTGACACTTTGTTGTACGGGTTTTGCACAAGGACACCTTATCATCCTTCAAAGAGTAGGCTTTTCAAAATTGTTCGGGTTTTTAGATAATTTCTGCTCTGCAAAGTAATGTAAATTGGACAAATGTTTTTAAATATGGCACTAATTGCTGTTTAGTTGCCCAGAATTGTCAAATGATGGCAGCTAATAGTTAAGAAACAGTTGGCACTGTCTCTTTGCTCTTTGTCTCTGATATATTCATCAGAGTCTGCTGAACTGACAACCACTCTCCCAGCTACCTAGCTAAGAGGAGAGGTTTGGTACAATCTACATGTGAATGACATAATTTGTAGTTTGAGAAGACAGAGATGCTGAATAAACTGGAAGTCCTCTCGAACCATGGTGATGCTTTCTCTGAAAATTTGATATAAGATGTTGGATTGGGCAGGGAAGACATGTGTCCTAGTTTACTTCTTTTTTTACAGTTCTTTATTTTATGTAGCCATTGAAAGTGCTGCCAATTTCAAATTTGGTTTAAAGATGGAAGAAATAAGAGCAGGAACCATGAGGTTGCCCATCAACAGACTGAATCTGGTGTCCAGAGTGAGAAGGAAGACATTCAGGTCATCTAGTTGCATCCTTCCCCACTATTTTAATTGGTTTTAAGATAACACCAAGGATTTTAATTGGTTTCCTGCCATAAATCACCTTGGATGCCATTCTTGGATAATAAAATAAATAAATATGGTGAGATATATTGTGTTTCTGGTTACATTATTATATTTATTTCTAAATTGTATTTCTACTGCTCTTAACACAGCAAAACAAAAATGATATAATCAGCATCACTGAAATGTGGTGGGATGAGTCTCATTATTGGTATGTCATAATAGAGGAGCATAACTTATTTCAGAAAAATAGACCAAACAGGAAAGGAGGAGAAGGAGGAGAATTAT
This sequence comes from Phrynosoma platyrhinos, assembly GCA_020142125.1. Lineage (NCBI taxonomy): Eukaryota > Metazoa > Chordata > Lepidosauria > Squamata > Phrynosomatidae > Phrynosoma > Phrynosoma platyrhinos. Next base: position 7,736,180 of record CM034704.1, read on the forward strand.
ATGTCAAGAACCTTTACAACTGTGAAGAAATCCATGATTTAAATCTTGGAAGACCGGTTGAGAGCATCTGGGTAAAAATTAAGGAGAGGGGAAAGAAACAATAGTGGTGTCATTGTCTGTGTGTGTGTGTGGGGGGGATCTACACTCCCAAGCCAGATTGAGGGTTTGCATGATGCTTTCCTGGAACTGATGACCAAACATTCAGAAAGGAGAAATATAGCAGTAATGGGAGATTTCAACTATCCTAATATTTGTTGGAAGATTAAACTGCCAAGAATATAGGGGCCAACAAATTCCTCACTTGCCTTGCAGACATTTTCATTATCCAGAAGGTGGAAGAAGCAACAAAGAGGTCAGCTATTTTAGATCTGATCCTAACCAAATGTGATGAGTTGGTAAAATCTGGCTACAATACATTGTTAAAAATAATAATAATAAAAAAGAATGTAAAAGAACAACAATTTTAAGTAAATTTAGGGAAATACATACTGGGTGTGGTCCCATAGTCAGGAATACTAAAAGTGAGGAGAATTCATGATGGATGGGAGTTTCTTTGAAATGAGATATATTGAAGGCACAATTTCAGTCAGTTCCAATGATGAGGAAAAAATGGGAGGTGTCTAAAGAAACCAGTATGGATGCTTAAAGAATTTCCATCTGAGCTAAGGAATAAAAGGGACATGTACAAGAATTGGAAAAAGAGGGAAATCACCAAAGAGGAATTAAAAAAAAATGTCAGGTGGGTTAAATTGAAAAAAAAATCAACTATAATTTTTGCAGCTTATTTTGTATTCATATTTTCCCCTTCTCTTCTGCTAACATTAATTTCAATTTCAGTCTATGGATTTTCTTGATTAGGGGAAACCTGCACCACATATAAGGAATGATAACTTCCAGTTACTCCGTTTTCTTCCTAATTTAGTGATGTGCACAACTGGCCAGTTAATATCATGTAATGTATTTATGTGGTGTGAGCAATTAGAAACAAGGATGGGGATGAGGTATGGAACAGAACAAAAAGAATCCCTTAGAAATATTGAAAATTGTAAAAAGAATGCCAAATGCTAAGTGAAATGCTTTTTCAGCAGATCAGAGTTTTGCATTCTGCTATTATGGACTGAGAATAAAGGCAAGAAGAATTCATCTGGCAATGCTATACATCAACAGTTTTTAATGCATTCTGTCATGTCACCAGCAGCCGTGGTTGCCACTCTCAATTATATCAAGGCCCAAAATAGAACACGTGGAGAAATGAACTGCTTTAGATGGTTCACTCAGCATATTTACAGACTGCAAATAAGGTTTTCTAAGAGGTTGAGAAGTAATCAGCTCCCTTAAGGTGATTCAAACTCAATTTAACTTAGCTGTAAGTTAATCTGCAAATGTGTAAATGTATTCAGAGAGTAGAAAGCAACTGCATGCTTTCTTTGCATCAGTTGATAGAGATTTAGGGAACAGGAGAATTCAGATCTAGACTATAGGAAAGCAGTTACATTTTATTGGTTATTTTCTGTGCAGTTTTGTAATTTTACATTTGCAAATGGAAATCTGAATTTTCTACACAATTCCATATTCTTGGTATTTCTTGGTATGCTGAATTTAAACCCACTGTCCTCCATATAGCTCAAGCTTAGTACTGAATATGTAGAATTTGTTAGGATACACAAGTGGGTCACACTAGTAGCATTCTCATCATTTTGTAAACTATGGTGAAAAATAATAAAAAAAACCATCAGCCAGCACATGAGCAAAAGAGGACATAGCTAGTTATTATGAGAAAAAGGGAAAAATGCACTTTCTCACCCCTATTCATACACAAGCTAAAATTGTAATTTTTTCTTCATTTATGAATTATAGGGACCACATCCTCATATGTTACCATTTAAAAATATGGATTTTCCATATTTAACTTTACTGTTGCCTTAGTCTTAATTGTGTTTTAGAGTACAGGTTTTCAGAATGGAGACCTGAGGTATAACTACATTTATTAGCAGTATTTAAGGGAGACCTTGAGGGAACTGTCCATACAGAATTCCCCTTTTAACACTGTCTTTGTATTTTCCCTATTTATCTGGGTTAGTCTGTACAACTACTAAAAGAAAAAGAGCATGTGAACAGAGGCTGATGTGCCATCTCTAGCTATTGCTCACTTACATAGAGTTGAGCAGTATTTATAACAAAGGAAGGCAATATGATAGGCTTCTTCATGTATCTGAAGAGCTATCATGCTGATGATGAGTATTTTCTTTCCTCCTAAATATTTGGAGGAGCTTACAGATGATGAGAGCTGTTTGAAAGTGGAGAACATTGCTTCAGAAAGTGGTGGAGATTTTTTGTGCTGGAGACGCTGGAGATTTTTTTAAACAAAGGCTGGGTGGTTATTTGTTAGAGACACTTAAGATGTATATTTCTTGCATCATCAGAGGATTGGATGAACCTTAAGGTACTTTCTGACTTTCCAGTTCTGCAAATTCTATAATTATATGAAAAGCAAGTGTGAAGGGGTCAATGGGGAGCAGGGATTGGCGATGGTCCAAGTTATTATTGCCATTACATGTATTAGTCCTAGTCACTTGCTAGTCGCTTAGATTTTATTCTTTTTCAGTGTATCAATAGGTAGTGTTTTGTCTAATGATGTGTTATTTTGTGTTTCAGATAACTGGGTAACTAGGGCAAGGAGTTTTGGAAATGACTGCTGGAAGGTGAAAACATGGATTGTCTGCAACAATCAAATCCTGGCATACATAGGTTCTTGTACAGGCCCACAATAAGGAACAAATTCTAACTCTATTATCAGGTAAGCTGCTTTGGTAAATGGTGAATTTAATGCCAAACACCCACGAGGCACAAGAATAGCTGGATTAACAACTCTAGTGTCATGCTGTCAACTGCTGTTTATTTAAATTAAAATGTCACTACCCAGAATAAATTAGGTAGCTACAAAGCCATGGATTTCTGTCACTGAGTGCCTTCACAAGCAGAATAATAATCATCATAATCACAAAAGTCTGTTCATTTCTATTATACTGTTTCCTAGCAGAGGTTATTTTGCATTGATGCAGCCTGAAACAACTAATGATGGCCAAAGCAGACCTTGGATAAGGTTTTGGGCCTGGACAACATCACATCTCCAAAATATGTATCTCCATTCTTTAGGAGTGCTGTTATCTTAGACATCTTCTCACAAACTGCATTCCCTACTACCTTGTTCTCTCTCTACCTGACTATTTTCCAGTATCAATCTTCTGTGTAAGCATGCACATATTAAAACAAGATGCTACAAGTTCTGCTTAAAGCAGATACGGTAACAAATGGAGAATCAATTTTCTCTTTATTGATCCAGAACAGGACAGAATGAAGTACAGCTCTCTAGGTGGGGGAGCCATGCTTACTTATCTGCATCCTGCTTTTTCATTTATGTTCCCCTCCAAAGTACATTTTGTTTTTGTTTGTTTTTTTTAAACAAACAACAGCAATGAGTGTAGTTACAGGGGAAAACTTCTATAGCACCAACACCTTGGGTGGCTCCTTTTGAAGAAAGTGTGAAACACTGCTGCATGACATGGCTGTGCCACCACCACAGTCCTACTTGGCTCAGTGCTGGTTCTATGGTTGCTACCTTCCCCAACATCGAACTAGTGCTGATCAAATGGGGGCTTGTGGTTGTGGCTGCAGCAACAGCAGCACCACTAGTAACAGGTCACAGACTGTTCCTGTCTCACTTCATACCCCACAAGACAAAGGGCAGAAGGAAGCAGCAGCCTCCATCACCACAATCACTGCTGTGTACCACCAACAACTTTTTAAGAAGGATCAAGTTGCTTGTCTTGGCCAAGTTGCTTGGTCATTTCTGTTTCCTCTGCCCAGCAGAGCACTACACTTGTTGAGGAATGAATCACTGTCTTCATGTTCATCTCTGCAGCATTTTCCACTCAGTCCAGCTAACACTTCACCAATGGAGCAGCTTGATGTTGTAGTGCTTCTACTCCAGCCTAGCTCTGTGTCGTTCCCCTAACTGCATGACTGGTTCACTTAGGAGCAACAGTTTGCAGGCCTTTGCAAATCATCTATCTGAGTGCAGCATGTAGCTGGGTTTTAGGTGGGATGCAGTTGGGCACCAGCATTGGTGGCACCTACTAATTGACTTGAAACTGTCAGGGGTAAGTCACTTTTTTTAAAAAAAATGTGTTAATTTCCTCAGAGGAAGAAGATGAGGAGATGGCAGCTGTGGCATTGACAGACACAGACTCACAAGGAAACTGAAACAGTAGAGAAGGCTGCTTTGGGAGCAGCCACCATACCTCAGGGAGGAAAGAGGATGGTTGTCCCAGTTTTCATCTGTGAAATAATGGAGGATATACATTCAAACACACAGAGAGACTGATACACAAAACATATTTGTCCTTGTGCTGACCGAATGGTCGTAATAAACAAATAAACAAACATAAACATATTTGTCCTGTTTGGAAATTAACATAGAGGGGTTGTTCCTGGATCAAGGTAAAATTAGGAGAAGATGAGGCAAATTTACTGCATCATACTTTCTTCTAGCCAGAAGGTAGATGCAGAACAGAGCAGAGGGTAAGCCCTGGCACCACAATGATTGGGAGGGAAGGAAGAAGCTGCTAACTAGAGTTGAATTTGCATAGCAGAAATAATATAGTTTGACACTGTTTTAAATGTCATGGTTCCATCATATGGAATCCTGGGATTTGTAGTTTGTTATGGCACCAGAGCTCTCTGACAGAGAAGGCTAAATATCACACAAAACTACAAATTCCATAATTCCATAGCATCAAGCCATGGTCATTAAAGTGCATTATTTCTGCATTGCAGATTCAGCCTAAGTAAATATAGGCTGAAGTATCTTTGCAAGTTGCGGAGAACATTGAATTAAGCCTTGCAAACTACAGAAAATTGCTACTCTACTGGCTGAACTGAAGATCTGCTTAATGGCTGTACCAACATGGTTAGCAGTTGAACAATACAGCACCTGTAACACACACATGCACACGCGCACACACACACTACACTAGAGTAAGAAAACCTGACAGTTTACAGTACCTGGGCCAGGTTTTTGTCATACATCAGGTAAAAATGTACTTTTTCATATACACATAAAAATTCCACTGCTTCTAGTGCTGACCCAGGTGAAAGGGATTGTAGCTCAATGATAAAAACATGTATTTTGCATCAAAATCCCTAGGTTCAATACCTGGTATTTTTATAAGTATATCTGCTATTAGGCCTAGAAAGAATAGTGATGAAAACCTGACCAGGCAAGGGAAATATATGACATTCCAGATGTTGTGAGGTCAAAGTTCTCATCATTGCTCATTGTTGGTTATACCAGCTAAGCCTGCTGGTACCTACAGTCCATAAACCTATGGAGAGCCACATATTCCTCAGCCTACCTGCTTTAGACAGTTACTGCTAATCAAACGAACTCCAGAGATCATGGACTTAAAAGGTAGAATGGCCTAATTTAGTAGAAATCAGGTTCCTATGTCCAGTTTCCCACTAATTCAGGGGAAAGGTATGACTCACAAATGGCAGACAGGTGACTGAGAATTTTGAGAGAAAATTACAGTGTGGACAACACAGAGATATTTACTTTTCCGGTTTTTCCATTTTCACACAAATATGCTTCATTCCCGGATGCTAGTTCGGGAGCGTTGTCATTTACATCGAGAACTTTGATAGCGACAGGCACTCGAGATATTTGACTGGGGTTTCCTAAGAGAAGAAAAACACAGCATGACGAAAAAAAAGAGAGGTAAGCACACTTCTTTTCATACTAATGACATAAAGGACCCAAAGTAGATAGACACTTGCTGAAATCTTGCTGTGCCTTTTCTACTTGGGCCAACAGCAGAGAAGGAAGGGAGATAAAGAAGAATGGGCAGCATTTCTCAAAAGAGAGACAACAAATAAATCCTTATTGCAAATAGCATTTACTGGAGATTAGCTTGATGAAGACCTTCTTAGACTAAATTGGTAGATTTAAAAAAAAATTCTGAAGAAATTTGCTTTGTTTTATTAATAAAGGGCATTCTGCATGATAAAGAGAGGCTGTAAACAACTAAGATTTATTTCTTTTCTTATCTTTGCCATTTTACTCTATTAGCCAGCCTGACTTCACATTTATTATTTCAGCTTAGTAAAAAAAGAAAGAGGCAGGGAAGAAAAAGAAAAAAATGGGGGGGGGGGACTCACAAAAACAACCCAACAGAAATATCCTAATTGGTTTATGTAGAAGAAGTAAAAACATAATGGAAAAGAAATGTTTTGAATAGGGATGGAAATAATATATATATATTTTAAAAAAATCAAAAATTACCAAAAAATATGGGTGTTTTTTATTTTTTATTATTTTTTGAATGTTAAGAAATCTTGACAGGAAAAATCTTGGACTGGTAAGAGTCTTTTCAGCATGGAATTGATTCTACACAGGAATCACATATGGTGGTTTTGTGCAGAATACAGCATTTTCAGCACATATAAATATTTCTATGCAGGAGTGTTATTTCCTGTGCTGATTGTTTTTGTGGGGAGGGCAGAAAGTATTATCAGTGGGGACGTATTCTGTGTAAGATTCACACATGGGTGGATTGCATAGGAAACAACATTTCTGCTTAGAAAGCAGCATTTTCATTGCAACAAATAATACTTTGGCAGAGAAATATTTCCTGGATTAAAAAAAAAAAATCAACACTATTTTCTGTGCATAGCAACAATGTGCAAATTTTTCACAGAACTCATGCCAAATTGTGAATAGGCTTGGATAACTGCCTAGTTTTTGAAGACTCTCTCAGCAGGAAGAACATTGCTAAAATCAATTGTTGTTGCCTTCAAGAAGAAATTTAGTGAAGAATTGCACCTCTAGTTTTGAAATTATATTCAAAGCTTTATCAATCTGATCAAGACATGTGATTTTGAATTCAAGGTTTTGGGATTTGCTTTGTTTTGTTTACATTAAGGGATTGCAGAGTGGAGGGAGTAGCTTTTAAAGGTTCAATTTACTATATTTTTTCTGAATGTATAGCCCAATCCCTAGCCACCTTTACTTAGAGGTAATTCCTGTGTTGTTCTAAGCCTGGTCAGTTTATTCTGCTTTGTAAATCTGAGGGATGGGACTACAGTTACAACAGCCAATTTAGGCACCTTTCCTTTCAGAATCCTTGAGTGCAATTCTTTTCAATGTTGTACCAGCCCAGATTTGGTTAACTGTGTGAGATCCATAATGGCAGACAAATACCCATGAAATACAGTTTGTCTTTCAGTTTGTCTGAGACAGATTTAATTAGTTATAAGAAAGTTTGTCATGACACATAATGAAAAATGCAGACAAATGTAATTGATAATAAAACTGACCAGTTTCCACATGGATCTTCATTAAACTTTATGCAGTGAATGGGTTTTCCAGATATGTGTACATTAAATATGAAATGGCATTGAACTTCTTGTTTTTTGGAAGGGAATATAGCTGTATGCATGTTGAATACTCACAACATTTCAAATACATTTTATCTGGGCTTGATAAAATACATAAACAACGAAGGCACTGAATTCTCAGTGCCAAGTGCCACATTTAAACACTAAAGGTTTTCTTTTATCTAAATTAATGGAATGATGGTGGTTCAAATTTTAGAGACATTACAGAGGAATGTAATTAATTAGATAAGCTTCTGAAGAAATTATTCATGCCTCTTGTGACTGGCCCCCAAAATGTTTGTCTTTCATCTGAAATGCAAACATTAAATCTAAAGATATTATAATTAGAAACTTGATGAGAATTCATTTAAAAAATTATTTTGCTAAACAAGAGAACATCTCACAGAGTTTGAAAATCTCCAATAAAGGGATACCCCTAGATGATTAGAACCTTTATGCTTCATACTCCAGTTACAACAAATTGTTTATTTGTTTGTTCCATGTAATGCAGTTGATTTCATTCCTAGGTTAAGAAACCTACAGATTGCAAGGTGATGTGATTATATAGAGTAATATGTTGAGCCTTTCCTGATTTAATATAACTAATTCCCACCATGTTTCCCAAAGGTCCTCCCAGCATCATTGAACCTGAGACCGTGTCTATCCAGGCAAAAAGGTCTGTCCCCCCTCCCCCATTCTGATGTCATCCTGTCTGGACAATGCATATCCCAAACCCCAATTCTGGTGAAGTAGTCCAGATGATGTCTCACATATTCCATACCAGAACTGGGTATAACACTCTTAAAATAGGTTTTAAAATGTCCTTGTTACCTGTCAAAATGAGCCCTCCATTCCTGTGCCAAGGAACTGAGCTCCTGGAACACCCACCACCAATGTGACTCACGTGCTCTGAGGCACCAAGCCATACAATTGCGGCTAGGCACCTCATTTTGACCTCAGAAGCAAATGACCTGCAGTGGTGGTGGATAAGCCACCTTGATTATTCATTTTGATTTTGGCTGCTCATATTATAACAGTTTTTTTAAAAATTTTGTTTTCAATTTTATCATATTGGTTTGATTTTTTTTTTTAAAAAAAAACTTCTTATAGACATTTCTAAGGGACATGAGCAAACCCTCTCAAAACATAAAACAGTTGTGCAGGACTAAAGGTCTATCTTGTCAGCATTCTCTATCCTCAAGTGGCCAGTGGGATGCTTATGGGAAGCCAAAAAGCTGGAAACAAGAATAATCACCCTTTCTCTTGTTGATTCTAGTTGATTCTATTCACAGAGTTATTATATACAACCACCGTGGGAAGTAGTCACAGATGACCTTTGTTGTTGTTAATTACTGCCAATTCAACTTTGTCTTAGGATAACTCTTTGAACAAGAGATCTCAAAGACATCCTGTAACCAAAAGCTTTTTCCAGGTCCTGCAAACTCAGGGTCTTTGCTTCCTTGATTGATTCTATCCATCTGTAATGCTGACTTATTCTACTGTTTTCCACTGTGCCAAACATTAACAGACTTTTCTAATGGCTCATGTCAGCTCATGATATGACCAAAGTATGATAGTCTGAGTTTGGTCATTCTGGCTTCCAGAGATATTTCATTCATTCATTCATTCATTTGAGTATTTATACCCCACTCTTCTGCCAGAGTGGCATACAAATTGTTAATTCGACTGCCCTCAGACTTACAAACTAAAAAAGAAATGACACAAAAGGAAAAGGGAATGGCAGCGGGGAAGGAGATCAAGTCTAGCAGATATTGACAGTTCTTGTTTCCCTCCAAGGCCAGGGTGGTGGCAGTTGGAATGGAGGGAGGGCCCTTCATCTGTCCCTGGGCTAGGCATGGTGGAGCTGTGCCTGATACTTCTTTCCCTCTGAGGCAAGGGGGTTGGCAACTGGAATGAAGTTCAAGCTTGATTTAGTGAAATATTCATTTATTTGTCTTTTTGGCAGATCATAAAATGAATTGATAACCTTATCTTCTATAAATTTATCCAGTTCCCTTTTACATCAACCTACATTGGCAGACATATGTGGTAGGCAATACCCTACTTTAACTGTCCACTGTGTGGATGCTCCAGAATCTTGCATCATTTGGCTAACTTAAACAATCCTGGGTTCTGATATTATGGTAACTGGAGAAAAGTATCTGCCCATGTTCTCCATAAGATTTGAGATAATAACATAATGTAACATAACAAGAGAAACTGTTGACAATATGAAAGAAGCACATTTTACCTCCCCTCTTCCATTTCAGCATAGTAATTTCTAAAACCAGCAGTACTGAAATCTTCCAAAATAACATCACAGTAGGATCTCATGCATTTGTACTCAGAAGAAGGGGTACAATTGCAGTTTACTAACCCTTTTCCCTTGTGTTGCAGTGGTTAAATGCCTGTACTGCAGCCACTCATAGACCACAAGGTTGCGAGTTCAATCCTAGCCAGAGCTCAGGCTAGACTCAAGCCTGCATCCTTCCGAGGTCATTAAAATAAGTACCCTACTGTTGGGGGGCAATGAGCTTAAAGTTGTAAACCGCTTAGACATCCCATAGTGTGATATGAACCGGTATATAAATGAAGCTGCTTTGCTTTGCTTTCCCATGTTATTCAGAATAAAGTAATTGGAAGAGTTGTATCTATACAACTATGAGTGTATCTATACAAGACAGTTACAGAAATTTGGTATCACTTTAACCAACCATCAGTATGCAAGTTGCAGCATCTTTGATACTAATTGAAAGATAGAAGTTGGCAGCATGAGCAAAAACTTGAGATGCATTCCTCAGATGCATTTTGTGGAGAGGAAGTATCTGGGGAAGTAGGGTCAAGTATACAAAAGCTGATACTACCAACTTCTGTCTTTCAGTTAGTCTCAAAGGTGCTGCAAGACCCCTTTGCATACTGAGTTTCAAGACTAACATAGCTATGTATTTGAATTTAGACAAATAAGCAACTTGATGTTGTTGTTAGAATGTTTAATAGATTCTGACTAGAGAAAGCTGGGAATCATCCAGAGTTCCAGATGT
>CM034704.1:7746754-7757389 GCA_020142125.1 Phrynosoma platyrhinos
CGAATTGCATCTCCCAGAATCCTTCACCATTGGCTATGTTGGCTAGGGGTACAGGCCAAAAACTTTTAGAGGGTCACATGATTCCCAGGCCTACATTAGCTGTATTTAGCAGAGAATTCTAAGCATCTCATCTAAATCCAAATCATATGAATCAACAGGATGAGACCATGAAACTTAAAGTGATATGTAAATTCCATGACAATGTAGTGCAAATACACCCTGCATCACTTCAAAGTGCAGTTGGAGGGATTGTATCCATATTGTTATATGTTAAAAAAATCCTATAGGTAATAATCTAGCATGGGAAAAGGATTCTTCCCTCTAATGTGGTACATTTCCACTTGAAGGGAACATGATTACTCCAGACCAGTAGTGCTGGCTCTCAGACTGGGTTTTCTTCAGTCAGAACTCACTCTTTTAAGACAGGTATTGTTTTATGCAAAGCTTCTACTTCCAAGCAGAGGAAGCGCAAAACCACATTTGTACACTTATCCTTTAAAGAGGTCCATGCACATCACTTGCTAGATTAGGAAAAAGAGAAATGAATCAGATGGGCACTGCACATTGTTTTCAAAATGAGGTACATTTCAATGTTTTTAAATAACAATTTTCTGTGAAAGTGAAAAATAACATTAGACTTTCAGACAGTTAAATCTTCTGATAGTTTTTTTTTTTTTTTTTTGCCCACCACTCCACTTTAAATTTGCAAGTGGTTGATAGCTCCATACAGATACATATTTATCAAGATTGTATCAGATGGATCCTGTAAGATAACCTATTTTCTCGAGACTGGCTTTATTCTGTACTGTTTTAGCCATTCTCCCCTCATCCATCAATGAAATCTTTAATCTGCAATAAACAGTGCACAGAGCAACAGGGCTAACATGTAAAGATACATTATCTAATTTCAAGTAAGGTACTATAGTAAAACCTAAGAGGAAGGTTGAAGTGGCTTTTTGTGGAGAGCACACTAATAGAGGGAAGACAGAATTGGGATAGTTCTGACATTTTCCATCAGGTTTCTTTCCACGTCTAGAGGTTATTCTGTCTGTTTTCCCCCAGATGCCTATTAGTTTGGAATCCAATTTAAAGTGCTGATATTTACCTTTAAAGAACTAATTGGCTGAGGATAAGGCTAATGAAAAGATCATCTGCAATAATATTACCTGTGTAAGTCTTAAGATTTTAATTTTAGAACGGCATACACCCCTCATGTGAAGGACCAAAAAACTTATATATTCCAGATTAAAATATTCACTGCTTTCCACCTGAGTCATGAGGAAATTGACATTCCTATTCCACAAACAAGTCAGAAAGGTCTACTGGGATATAAACTCCAAATACTCAACAATTTATAGTTGACTGCAGTTCCCTTCTCAGAACCATCTCCATACATTTAATATATTTGAGCATTTTTTTTCTTTTAAATTAAAAAAAATATCTTTGAACAAGAAAAAAATATTACTATTAAGTGGGGTTAGGATCCAAGGTATGGGTAGGAACTGGCCCTCAGGCTGCATGTGATACATGAAACCCTCTGATGTGACCACTGGAACTGCCATCTCAGCCCAACCCAGCGTCAAATGGAGAGTTATATCTTTTGGAGCTTCTAGCTGTTTCAGATGTCCATTTAGCACTATCTTCCATTTTTTGAATCCCAAATAATCTTTCTTTTTTTTAAAAAAATAAGCATGTAATTTTCCAGTCAGTACTAGTTTTGAAGATGCAGAGAGGTATGTGTGGCCTGCATAGGGATGTGGATTGGATATGAGACAAATCAGCTTTCAGATTCTGGGTTAGGATATTTATTCCTTGCCACCTGAGTCATGAAGAATTTAACATTCTTGTTCCATAAACAAGCCAGAAAAGTTTGTTGGTGGCCCTGGGGTTTACAGTATGATTGACTACTGATTTGTTGTATGTGAAGAGATGGACATGGTTTGATCTAGAGAGAAGAGGGATCTTGGGAAAACAGTGATCTGCTTTTTCAATGGTCAATATATAGTTTTCTTATTACAGTGAAAAAACAACAACAACAATCTTACAGTTGGCCCTCTATATCCACAGATTCCACCATCCATGGCTTTGAAATGCTTCCCCCCCCCCCCAATAATCTAAAACACAACCCTTGATTTTATTTTAGGGACATGATTTTACTACACCATTGTATATAATGAGACTTGACCATCCACAGTTTTTGGAATTCACAGGGGGTCTAGAATGAAATTCTGGCCAATGTAGATAGAAAATTCCTTCTTTTCCAAAGCTTTTTGTCTCTGAATGATTTCTTCTTGTACCTCTTATACAAAGGCCTCTGACATTAGTTGCCAAACCACATGCTCCAACTCCCATCTGCAGTAGGAGAACACTAATACTGACCTATCTTACGCAGTTGATCTAAGAATGAGAGGATATGCCTGCAGTGTTTTGAACAGCTGAAATCCCTTTAAAAAAATATGATGCACAATGTTGTGTGGAAGCAGCAACAACAACCATCCTTAACAACAACCTTAACTGTAATTTGATTTCATTCCTTAAAACTTCTCTGCAGATAGGAAAAATGGAATAAATGTGTGTGGGGGGTGGATGATATCTGTTTATTCAACTTGTATTATGGTCAAGTTTACCATAGGGCTCCTGGCCAGCCCCTTCCCACAACCCTTACAAGCAGCACCAACTTTGGAAACTTAAAAATTTGTTTCACCATGATGTCAGTTTGTAGCTTTGGGCAAGTTATTATCTCTTATTCTCAATTCCCCATTGGTAAAATGAGATTAATAATATCCCATTTCCCTCTGGGTTTGTTGTGAGAATTAATGAGATAAAAAAATGCAAAGGAATTTGCACTGCTAAAATGCTGCACAAGTGACAAATATTAATAAGATCCACTATCTATATATAGTTTTATTGAATTAACGATGGGGACAACAACTATTCAAAATCTACTCCTGATGCTCTTTGAACTGAAGACATGGGAAGTTGGATTTAAAAAAAAAAAACTTGAACAGCTGTTTTAGTATCATCTCCTCTCTCCAAGGGAAGATATTATTGTAGTGAAATTTGCTCATACTCAAACTAAAGTCAATTATACAAGGTGTGAGGAGGGAAATGAGCCAAACTCTAATATTAATGATTTATGTTGCTTGCAATCTTGCAGAGAGAGAGAAAATAAAGTGGAAAAAGTTAAACCTGTGAACAAACTATCTGTGGCATTATAATTTATGTGTAATTGAAAAATAATAATCTGCAGTGCAATTCGGCTATATGTCTTTCCCACTTTAATTTGTTCTTGTGCTATTTTTTAAAATTGCATTATTTATACTCTTAAGATCACTTTTTTAGTGGAGAATGCATAGAATGACAGTTCAGTTATATTTATATTTTTAGTAAAACATAAAATCACTTTTGGCTTGGTGACAAAAAAGGATAATATATCCACCCAGCCTTGATCTGAAATAATGCAGAATATAAAAGTGTATTCTCTATTACCTTTTTCATACCACACAATCTGACATTACATTACAGTGTACATCGCAATACAGAGACTGGAATGCCACTGAAAGACAGTTCTCTTTAAGATTATTTTCTTCTGTCACTTGATCCAATATTTGTGTTCATTTGTACATGTAGATATTGACATTTTCACATTTGGGAGTCTGTGTTTCTTGGGCTACAACTCTAATCAACCCAAGTCTAAACCTGAGCCAACATAGCCAATAGTAAGGAACAATGGGAACTGCAATCCAACAATGTCTGAAAGACCATGGGTTCACTATCTCTGTCAAAGTTCTTCTTCAGAAATTAAAAAGAGATAGAGAGAATGGGGGGGGGGATCCATGTACATCAGTTCTGTCCCAACAAGCTCAGCTGGTTCTACCAACAACCTTTTGCATTAAATGGAAATGTCTGAATGAGGATTTTTGTGTATGTTTGGCTAAACAGGAATCATCTGCAAACAAGGATGCTGGTTCTACAGGTTCCACTAAACATCTCCAGTGGAATGATGAAGAATCCCACTTCCCACCTTTCAATATGGGATGTTTATTGATAGAGTCAATAGAAAAACTGTGGGAGAAGATGGCAGGGCTGAGGGCATAGGTAGAAGCTGTCAAGCACAGTACTCTCAATGCATTCTCTTTTTCCTCAAAATATTCTGTGACTGGCTAAATAAACTGTAGATTACAAAACAGGGAGGTTATACATTTATGCTGTATCCTGAAACCTCGAGCTATTGACAAGAAGGGAGGGAGAGAAGAAGGGAGAGGGAGAGATAATTTCAGTTAAATTCTAGTTATGAATTTGATGTTAGAAACATAACGCTGCCTTGAACTATGGAAGTTCAATACAACAAAATCCAAAAACCACAAAAAGTGATATCTTTTTTTTTTTTTTAGTAAACACACACACATACATTATACAAGCTCTTAAAGTTCCATTGGTTTCCTTATCAAACAAAAGATATTTAGAAAATGATACAGGAGAAGAAAAATGACAATGTTAAAGTCACAGGCCTACATTTTTTGTGTCAAATGCTGTTTCTGTTGTAGTTAAGTTGATCTGGAGGGATTTCAAGGGAGGCAAGGGCCATTCCTTTTCTTAGCCAAGTGGATTCTAAGACAAAGGGCAGTAAAATTTAAATTCCATTAGCAGCACTAAAGCATGGAAGTTCAGGCACTCTCTCAGTAAAGAGAGTGAACCTCTCAATCAGGGGAACATGCCATGGATATAGAACAATATTACACAGCTCAAAACAGTCATGGAAGGGGCTATTTTGCAAGTAACACGAACAAAAGAACACATAGAACTATTTCAGTGAAATAGGGCATAGATCATAACTTGCTTGTTAGAAACTTGGAGAAGATAGTCTTCTTTTCATGAGCTTCTAGAAATGGAAAGGGCAGACTTCCTTCTTAGCGATAGGAATTTCTTAGTCTACCTTTCTAAAACACTGTTATATAAAATCATGCCTTTAACCCCACCTTGAATGTCTCCACAAAGTGGAAAAGGTGCATATGTTTTAAGAACTTGATTTCTTATACAGAGCTCCTCCACAGATTGTTGGGGTTCAACTGCAACAGTGTGTTGGTGTGTGGGGATTTGTTCTGCTGTAAAAATACATGCTGCATCCAACAAACACCAATAAACCTTTTTCCATACCAGTGACTTTGGGGGGAAACAAATGCCCCCAAAAGAGTGGCTTGCTGCTGCCCCTTTGCTCACCATGTTGTGGCTGCGACAACCACATGCCACACTCCCACCTTGGCATTCTCCTGGTGTAACAATAAGCAGCAGAAAGCCACTCCTTTTTGTGCCAGGAAAAAGGTGCCCTTGCTGCTGTGGCAGCAGTTTTTCCACATTTCAGTGTTCTTATGGTCCTGAACAGGCCTTCCAATCTAGATATCTGAACTGCAGCCCAGAAGCAGGGCTACATGATTTCCACTCTGATTTAAAATACACTTGAGGGGGTGCAGTACACATACATAGTTTACCTATTCTTGAACAGGGCACATGCCTTGTAACATTACGGCTGCTATGCATTTGTAACTGAGAAGGAGCTTTATGGGCATAGATGTCTCCCATGCTAACATGCATGGAAGATTATAAGTTTATGCAGTATATAGTCCCCTCTCATAATCATTAATTTCACAGTGAGAATGGTGTGTGGCCAATTGACATGTCAACTGTGGAGCAGGACTAGTCTGCAATGTCCTTTTGCTTACTAACATATCTCCCTCCCATGGCATCTCTCACACAAATGCTTTAAGCATATTCATTTAATGTCTAACCTAGCTCCTACAAAATGGGCATACAGGTCCATCCAACCAGTACTGTCTACTCTGACAAGCAGTGAGTCTCCCCACTCTTGAACAGAAGTCTCTCCAATCCTTTCCATCAAAAATCATTTTAACTGAAAACATATCAAAACTGACACCAAGACTAAAATTGCAAGTGAAAGGTATGGCTAGGGAAGAAACAGCTATAATTATGAAATGTAGACAACCATGGAAATGTAGTACACTGTAAGTAGAGCTCTAGAGGCTGAATAATCCAGTCTTAGACCTTGAGCAATCAAATTGTCCTCAGCATATTATATATAGTGAGCATTAGTGAAATGGATGTTATAAAAGTTAAAAATAACAACACACCATGCTTCATCTTAGAGCAACAGAACCATCAAATTAATATTAATTATGCACTTAAAGCTGAAGCATAAAATCCACTAATTTGTTATATCTTAGGCTGTAGATAAAACTGGGTAACTTGACACTTCAAGCAACAGTTGGCTTGTTAGTGTTCTATTACAGTTTCCTATAGCACACAGTTTACAACTCAACACAGTAGCATTGCTTACTGAAACCAATAAGTTTAAAAAGACTTAACTTATGTTTTCAATTGTACCAGTAAGTCACAATACAACACAGAGTTAATTGCTCTTATAGTGCATTTCTCATCACATCTGTTCTAGAGCAGGGGTAGGCAACCTTTCCCCTTTAAGGGCCAAGGGACTTCAGCTCCCAGAATCCCAGGAGCTATTGGCCAACATGGGACTATTGGCCAACATGGCTGAAGCTTCTGGGAGCTGAAGTCCCTCGGCCCTTAAAGGGGAAAGGTTGCCTACCCCTGTTGTAGAGTAATCCCTCTTGAATTTAGTTGTGCTTGCACACAGCTATGCATGGATGAGATTGCATTCATGATCCTACCATTCCTAAGTAAGTGTGAGGAGTGTGGCAAAAATGTAGGAAGAGGAGAAACACTGCTCAAGATCCTACATTGATTTAATGAAGTATAACACCTATATTGAATATCAATGTAATCCAATGTATGTGGATCAATGGTTAATTTACATGACTGGCAACCCATTGTATAATTGCTATGCACAATATACAAAAACAATTCATGGATGCAATATGCATTCATACCCTATTCTGTGTACTTTAATGGGCTATTAGATCTGCAATGGTCCCACTTGTGTAATGTCATTTATTCTGCCATCTGTTGGATACCACTGTCACACACTGAACAAAAGAATCAGTTCTCATACACAGCACAACATGTCTGTGGCTGTTGCTAACAGGATGACAGCCACAGAGTTCTAAACATGTTAGGTACAGAAAAATATTTGGAAAATTGTTATAAATCATGCTTTTCAGGTGTAATTAGCCCTTTTGAGAAGAATCCTGAACTGATCAGAATTCTTGTAGTTTGGAATTGTTTCTGCACAAAATTCATATATGGTAGTTGTGTGCAGAAAACAAGATTTCCTCCACAGAAAGGATTTTATGTATGGGAATTAATATTTACACAGTGAAATTATATTCTTATGCAGAAGATCCTATTTTCTGTGCAGAAAATCCTTTTTCTGTGCAAGACAAACAAATGCAACTTTTGCACAGATGAGTCTCGAACCACAAATACCCTTCCAAAATTGTCTCTTTTTTGGAGCTGCAGCAGGAAGAAAATTGCTGAAATTGCTTGATGCTACCTTAAGTAATTGTGCCAACCAAAAAAGAATGCAGGAACAGTATCTATGGCCCAAAAGACAATTCAAAAATAATCCAGTTTGAGACTGTTTTAACTGCCCTGGCTTAGTGCTAGGGTATTTGTGGAATTGTAGTTTATTATGGCATTAGAGCTCTCTGACAGAGAAGGCTAAGGGCCTTTGCAGACTGGCATAAATAGTGCAAATTGAGCCCACTTTAACTGCCCCGGTTCAGTACTAGGGAATCATGGGAATTGTATTTTTTTTTCTGAGACATTGAGCCTTCTCTGTCAGAGAGCTCTGGTGCCACAATAAACTACAGTTCCCATGATTCCTTAGCACTGAGCCAGGACAGTTAAAGTGGACTCAATTTGCACTATTTATGCCAGTCTGCAAAGGCCCTAAATTTCTCCCAACACTAGTTCCCTAGCATTGAGCCAGGACAGTTGAAGCAGTCTCAAACGGGATTATTTCTGCAGTGTGTCTTGAAGCTAGAACTCTCTGTCATCTTGTGATGAATGGCAAAGTAATGAACTACCCCAACCCTCATTTTTTCCCAAAATTCTTTGCTTCCAGAAAACTTTATTGAAGAATTACACCCATTAAACACATAAACAGCTGAGACTAGTTCAAAGAAGATTAATATGTACTAATGCTTATGTGGTAAAATCATGCATGAGTACTAGCTAGAAATTAATGAAATCTCCACAACACCATCTGTTTTCATGTAGAACATTTAAAGCTAGTATACTTCTTATGCTTGAAAATGATTGCTGCAGAAACACCTTCATAGTGGCAAATGATCTCATCCTCAGTTCCATTATTAAGAACTACCGATTTATTGTGCCACTTGCAGAAAATCTCTGAACCTCTACAGCACCTACTTTGAGGTTGCTGGTGAGTCAACTTAATGTCTGCATTTCATTTCTTTCTGATCATTTGAGATAATTATTCCCAGAGAGAATAAGACACAGAAAATGGGGTAAGGATTTTTTTTTCCTCTTAATTTGAAAGGTTTCTTTAAAAAGTTACCCTCTTACTTCCTTTTAGAAAGGTCTTGCATTTCTCTCTGGTATTCCACAAGCAGCCATTCCTTTCCAGATGACTTGTAAAAATGTCAGAGAGAGAACTTCATGACCATATGTCCTTCGATGGACAATACAGAAATTGTGCTAACCAATAAAGAATGCAGAGCATCAGAAAGTAGTATGAAGATTTTTGTATGTTACAAAGGAACAATATATCTCCCTGACACCTTGTTATGAACTACAAAGTAATTACCCCAAGCTCCCAATTTTTCCAAAAAAATTTGCTCCCCAATTTTTGATCCCCAATTTTTGAGAAATGTTTTTTTTCCCAAACTATCCAAACACAAACACTAGCAATACAGCACTATTTTGGGTTAGCACTCCTTTCTTAGGGAGGCTAGAATAGCTTCCTTTTTGCTGTCCTTTCACTAGCAGGAGAATACTTTTTTATGATTCAGGCAGACTTTTAGAACTGAAGAAAAGGGCTTTAGTTGTTTTAGCCTGTACTGTTTAAAGTGTTTTAAATATTTTACTTTGTATGTTTATAATTGTTTTGATGTCATTAATTGTTGTTGTTTGGTGTTTTCAAGTTGTTTCTGACTTATGGCAACCCTAAGGTGAACCCTATCACAGGATTTTCTTGACAAGTTTCTTCATAAGGGGTTTGCCATTGCCATCCTTATGCTGAGAGAGTATGACTTGCTCATGTTCACCCAGTGGGTTTACATGGCTGATCTGGGATTCTTATACTGGTTTCCAGAATCACAGTCCACTACAAATCACTACACCACACTGGCTCAAAAATAAATACTGTTAATATTTTAATTCCATTTTAATGTTGAAATTTTTTAGGTGTTTAAATATATTGTAATCCTTTTAATGTGTACGCCTCTGAGTCCAAGTTTGGTCTGAAGTGGTGGGGCTTCTGCTGGAAGGAAATGTGTGGTCTACAGATGTGCAATTGTCTATTAGATGTGCAATGGCCCCAACTGTGTAATGTCATTTATGCTGCCATCTGCTGCCTCAGTCTCTGTAGTCTGGTGAACAAGAACAGGAAAACGGGCATTTTGTGTGGGCATTTCACAGGAAAGTTTAAGGACTTGCTGTACAATTACCTACAAAAGGCAACTGAACATGGATGGCAAGGAAGTTGTTGCAATGATCTACAAACCAAATGCATTTGAGTAAGTAGACTGAAGTCTACAAAAGCTTGTACTGCCAATTTCTTTTGTTCAGTTAGTCTCAAAGGTGCTACAAGATCTCTCTATGTACTGATTCTACAGACTAACACAGATATATCTTTGAATTCTACCATCATGCCATGTTTGTTTTGTTGCCAGAGGATGTGGAGGAGACTATACTTGCAGTTCATGCCAATTGTTTGCCCTGCTAGAAGAGAAGATGTGATGGCTAGAGGCCTATATTTCAACTTATTGGGGAGAATGAAACTTTTGGGCATAGCAAAATTGACCCTCCTGGAAGATCAACACATATGTGATATCTTTAATAAAGAGGAAAATTCCCAAACATAGGAGACAGACCCATGGAAAAATGTGTCATGCAGGAAAAGAACTTTCAAGAACCATCCCACATCTTTGGTGCTCCTACATGTTCAGAAATGGAAGGGCTCCTGCTAATTCCCAGAGAAAGAAGAGATATGTGGTAGTAATAGTCCTTGCTGAGGAACAGAAATAGTGGTGTGCAGTCCTTATAAAATATCTATAGAGATTTAGGGATGGAGATCTTTGATGTAACAGGGAGGCTGACAAGATAATCAAACCCACAGACCATTACATTTTCCTTCTTATCCATGTGGGAATAAATGACACTGAAGATACAGCTTTCAGCATATCACAGGGTCTATGATACTCTGGGTAAGTAGATAAAGGACCTTGGGATACATATTATTATTTCATCACTCTTTCCTGTTGAAGAACATGACCCAAGAAGAGAGAGAAGAATACTAGAAGTCAAAACTGGCAGATGCTGCTATTGGGAGAGATTTGACTTCTTGGGCTTTCATCTGTGCTTTCAGAAGAATGTTATCTAATGGCCAAAAAGGCACTGCAATTCTAGGCTGCATCAATAGGAGTATAGAGGACAAAGGGCCACGGCAGATGGCTAATT
>CM034704.1:7785764-7798929 GCA_020142125.1 Phrynosoma platyrhinos
CCCATAGCACGATATGAAGTAGTATATAAATGAAGCTGCTTTGCTTTGTTTTGCATATGTACTGAACTGGGAATGGAAAGACTATTCATCTCTCTCTCTCTCTCTCTCTCTCTCTCTCTCTCTCTCTCTGTTTTAAGTGTTAAGAAACACTGATGAGAAAAATCCTGAACTTGCCAGAATCTTCACAATTGAGACATATGCTTTGCAAAATTCACATGTGGTTGTTTTGCACAGAAATCAGCATTTTCTGCACAAGAAGAAGCATCATTCTCTCTGCATTAAAAAGCTGAGCAATTAAAATATGTTTTCTGCATAAACAAAAACCAAGTGTGAGTTTTGTATAGAATAATTCCCAAAGTGTAAATAGTCTCATGGTGCAAATAAATAAATAACTGAAACAACTTACTGCTTTCTTCAATACGAAAAATAGTAAAGAATTATTTCCCCACTGGAAATTACTGTTGTCTAGTTAGGTTTGTCCTTGTGATGGCAAAGCTTGCTTTTTTTTTGGGGGGGGGGATGAAAGCTAAAGGAAGATTTTTCGTCTTAAACTGTGCATAAACCTGTTTTCTCAGTATTCAGAAATATAAAATATGTGAGTGTCAATGACATTACCTCTGACATAGAAGCAAAAGATACCTTATCGCTTGATTTATGTTACAAAGTTGGAAGTACTGTTTGAGACATGTGTGTCACACGACCTGGTGTGCAGTTACAGAGTAAGAGGAATAGAGTAACAGTTAATAAAATACAGAGGAAGAAAGAAGCAGGAATTGAAAGAATACTCAAAATATTTTTTTAAATGATTGAAAAATGAGTTTTTCAAGTGTTGCAAACCACAACAAGGTAAATCCTCCTCACAGATCACGATCAATTATTTTTTACAGAAAATGACAGGGGGAAAAAAATCTATTTTTTGTGAAGAAAATAAAATGCCCAACTCATCGGGTTACTGTTCGGGGGAAAGAGCCACCAGCTGGAAGGGCATCCTAGCCCATCAGAGCCTCAACATACCTTGTGCTGGGCTGGGATTGGCCAGTTGGGTGGAAGGGGTGGTACTTCCTGCCTTGGCACCAGGACTACATTTCCCAGCAGGTGCCAGGGGCAGAGGTGCTGCCCGATTGGCTGGGCTAACGGGTAAATGACACCTGTGATTGATGGAGGGTCTGGAAGGGGAGGACTTAGGGCTTATTTAAGGCCATGTGGCAACCAGGGATAGCACCATTCTAGCTTGGCTCTTCCTACTCTCCCTCCCTCCATTTGGAGATATGGGCTGTGTTGTCACAATTTTCCAGAGGTGATAGCATATGACTTGGATCTGGTGGACATGGCTTCCAGGGCTGCATAGCACTGGATCAGGATTCCAGCAGAGACTCAAGGGTACTGGGAGCATTGTGGGGGTGCCATTGTGGGGGCAACACCTATTCAGTGTGCCCGGGTGACAAGGAGTAAAGATGTGCACATGTGATCAACCAGTTACCTGAGATATGATTGGGTGATTAACCAGTCCTCCTTTGTCATCCAAAGCTTGGCCGTGGCAAAACAAATGGGTTCATCAATCAATCAATCTATCAATCAGGGATTGGTTGATGACAGATCCAGACCTCATGCTTTGAGTTTTTCCTTCTAATTGTAATATGCTCTGGTCATTCTTGAGGCATCTCCCCTCCATGACAATATTGTTTTCTGTCCATCAAATGATGTTTCCCATTTGTCACAGAGGACATTTGCTTTCTGTAAGAAAAAAACACCTACCTACCTCCCTTTTTTTTGGGGGGGGGAGAGAACAAGCCCTGAACTTCAACTAGTCTTTGCTAGTTTTTTCATTGATCTTTTCACAGTAACAACACAAATGGTAAAATTATTCATTATTGCTGAAGAGAATGAAATGTATGATGATACATATCCTTAGAAACAATACAGAGTGAATATCACTAATATGCACAGTCTAAACCAATGCAAGAACCAAGCAAATGAATTCAAGAACCAGTCGGAATCACTGTGACTCATTCCCAGAGCAGTCCATTGTTAGTACAATGTCAGTAAGATGAATAATGAAAATACATGTTAAAAAAATACCCTGTTTTTTTAACATTTTTAAATTGAATCAGTCACTATCAGCATTCACTCCCTTCTGTATTTTCTACATGTGAACCCTTATTTAATATAATTGACAATGTCATTGCTGGTAATAAGCATTATTTTTCTTGGTTAATTTTGTTATCATTTCTCTTTTAAGACTGATACAAAGTGTCACTTTGACTGTTGGTTAATTTGCTTATGCAATAATTAAGCGGGGGGGGGGAGCCAAGATTTAAACAGATTGTGCATAGAACTGGTCCACATCAAAATCCTTATTAGTTTGATCTTGCAGGCAAATATTATTAGCATTTATTATATAATAAAACTTGAAAAGCCAAGTATTTTGGGGTTGGAGAGGAGGGCAGAATTAGAATAAAAGCTTCAGGAAAAAAACCTCATCAATATCAAAACACATTTTGGATGGCTGATCACACATCCTATGTCCTTTCACAATCCTGAGTAAAACTGATGTAATAAAGAAGTCAGAAAAGTAATAAATCTAAGCATTAATATTTC
Organism: Phrynosoma platyrhinos; assembly: GCA_020142125.1. Lineage (NCBI taxonomy): Eukaryota > Metazoa > Chordata > Lepidosauria > Squamata > Phrynosomatidae > Phrynosoma > Phrynosoma platyrhinos. The sequence continues at coordinate 7,788,363 of CM034704.1, forward strand.
TTAGTACTATTATTTATGGATGGATACTCTCTAGAATACTTTTTTAACCCTCAGTTTGGTATTAACCAAACAATGAATTCTAACCTATTGGGAAGCAGCTAAATAAAGTCATGAGAAAGGACCCATGGCAGAACTTGAAATGTTAATGAAAAACTATAGTGGACATGCTAGTTCTGACCCAACCTAAGCAGTGATTGTTCTGAAACCTACATTTTCATCTACCATTTTTCAGTTGTGGACAACTTCAGCTTGTGACTATAATAATTTTTCCTTCCTAAACGCTTGGGTAGACTAGCTAATACTATCACTGACCAGCCCAGAATTAATATTTTTAAATAAAAGAGATAAACTAAATATTTTTTTCCTCTGCCAAGGAAATGCAAGTGTCCTTCAATAGTGTAGGAAGAGCTGTCCTCCAGAGGTTTTGGACTGCTGCATCCATCATCCCTCTCCACTGCAAGATAATTCTGATATCTGGAGGTCCATTTGTTTCTCATTCCTTCTTGAGTGTCTCAGTGTGAAAATAAATCTTTGTCTTTAACATGTACATTGTGAAAAAAGGAACAACAGCTGTTGGAGTGAAGAGTGTTGGGATTACAGTACCTACAGAGTGAAGACTTCAATCCTTCCTTCCTTTTAGTAACCCTGAGGGAAATCCCACTCTGAAGCTGCTACTTGCTTTGGGACAAAATCCCTGCTTTTTCTTTCTTTCTTTCTCAATTTGCAATAGCAACTTCAAAAGATACTCAACAGAGGAAAAATTGCATTTCTTTCACAGTTACTACAGTTCGAATAATTCCCTGAAACAGAAACTCTTTACACATTTAAATGTATATTCAATATAAGTAACATCAAGTCCAGTTTAGCTGACAGAGCAAATTTATCCTTTTTTTTAGATTGTTTTCTCTCTTTTCTCATCACTTGCTTTTTAAAACTTCCTTCCTCCCTCCCTCCCTCCCTCCGTTTCTTTATCCTATTTTATCTCATCTCCTCTTTCTTGTTTCTCCTTTAGTGTGTTTGTATGTATAGCTAAAATACCATCATCCTGCAGTTTCATTTGCACTTTTGGGAAAATGTGAAAGCATGGTCTGGAGTAAGATATCAACTGGGTGGGAGGAAGAATTACTATAAATTATTTTCAAAATCCCAATATAATAGCATATTCGTCTTTCCTTCCTTCACTCTCTCTGTAAAACAATAATGTTTAAAATGCATGAAACAGTTTCCAAAGGAAAAGACCTACTTTGGGCATTCAACAAAGTTCTTTTAAGACACTATTACACCCTATGATCAGGTGGGAGGAACAAAGGCCATTCAATTTGATTCAAAGTGCACTAAAAGAATAAAATAGGTATCATTATGACTACTAATCCAGAAAGAGAGTGTAGATGAGAACATATAAAAACTGAAGATAACATCTTTCAAATTCTTCTTTTCCTTTGGAGACATCATATTTATTTATTTTAAAAAAATCAGCATTGCTGGGTATCTGTTGAGACATGAGCTCAGTAGGCTGATCACTGTCAAATGTCAAAGACTCCTGGTGCTGGTGCTTATCCTCTTTGACCTCACCACATTCTTAGAGAAGTTATCACCAGAAATGGGAAATTATGCAGAAATATCACATGGCAAATCTATGGACTGAAATTAAAATCAAGTCCCAATATACATTCTATTTTTTGCTTATTTTGTCTGTCCATTGTACAGGTCTTGTTATTTTATTTTTGTAGGGATTCAGAAGAAATTTGTTCAGTTTTCATTTTGATAGTAACCCACTCAATGTGCACGTCCCAACTTAATACAACAAATAAATTCAGTTACCTTTTGGCATTTTCTTAACTTTGTGGATTGTACTCCAGTCACAGAATACATCCAGAAGGTGTATATTAAGGAAATTTGTTTCCTTAATTGTATATTAAGCCCTATGTAGCTGGAGGCTATATAGGGCTGCCAAGAACATCTTCGTCGGCACCATGCTATGACAAGAAAATTATGCTTTTAAATTGTATTTTTAATTACTGTTATCTAGTTTGCTTGTATGTTTGGGGGGATGGGCAGGTGGGTGAAGGAGGGACGGGTTTTAATTTGATGTATTGTTTTTAAGTTTTGTAATGTTGTAAGCTGCCCCGATTGCCTGGCAGAGGGGCGGGATATAAATAAAAAATATTATTATTAATTATTAAATTATTATGTCCATAACAAAGCATTATTAAAGGAAATTGTATACAAAACTGTTCACACAGTGAACACACAGAGATGAATATTGAGATATGAGTACATATATATTGACCTTGAATGAGGAACAGATAAAGCTACCTAACACAAGGCCAGCCTATTAGTCCATTTAGGCCAGTATTGCCTAAGATTGAGGCTGAGGTCTTTCTCTTTTTTTCTGCTCTTTTTATAAATGGAAAACTAGGGTTTGGACATAAGACCTTATGCATGTAAAACATGTTCTCTGCCACTGATTGAATTGAAACCTGAATTATATTGCTTTCTGGCACCTTTGAGTTCACCAACTGCTCATCTACTCTGGTCCATAGTGGGAAAGCAAGAAAAAATGAAAGAGAGAATCCCTTTAAAATGTTAAGGAAAAATACGAAGGATGCACACTTGGCTAATCTACCCCTTTCTCTCCTTAAAGTAGTTCTACAGGCAAGAACTGAGAGCATCGTGATACTACTACAATTTCCATTGTGCTCTGTTCCTTCCTTTCTTGCTCACTGTTCAGAGTTATTGCTCTAAGAGCAACTCACAATGTCAACAAAATAATCAATTAAACCAAAATAAGAAAAAAAATCAAAACCATATTAAAAGAGCACAACAGTTAATACAAAGAAAAAGTTGAGTTTTTCTTATCCAAAATGCTTCCCCCCCTCCTGTTTTTCCTTATTCAAAATGCAAAGTGGTTTGAATTATGTATTTTTATTTGTTATTTATTTTGGATTGAAATATCTGAAATATCTTGGAGATGGGATCCATGTCTAAACACAAAATTCATTAATCTTTCATATTTGCAGTATATAGCCTGAAGATAATTTTGTACAATATTTTACAAGGGCATATCATAAAGTAATAATTATCATCCAGAAGTTATTATGGTATATTGATGAAATTTTGTCAGTGTCATCATTGATCCCTAAGTGCATAGTATTGAGAAAATCCACTCATTGTGTCTTTTATTTTGTGACAGGTTGTGTCAGAAGTGACTAAAGTGTAAAATCCTCATAAGCCACAATCTGAAGATTTCTACAATAACAGTATTCAGAGGGTCAAGAAACACTGGGAAAAATGTATAAATCTGAATGGTGACTACATAGGGAAAAGTTAACAACTACAAATCAAAACAAACTTTCTGACAGTTTTTTTTTAAAACATGATAACTATAACTTTATAATACCCCCTCATATTGATTAAGCTCTTTGAAACAAACATACAAAGGATAGCTTTAAATTGCAGTACCTTATTGAGCTTGAAGATATATCAGGATCATGAGCAGTCACTTGACCAATCACAGAGTTAATAGCAGCATTTTCATGCACTTCCAGAAGATATGTTGGTGATGAAAAGATTGGAGGCTCATCAGCATCCTCTACTACAATTTTTACAGTTGCTGTATCTTTGAAAGGCCCCACACTGATGAAACGTGGATCAACCTGTACATTAGTTGCTTCTATTTTTAGAGTATAAGATCTTTTGGTCTCAAAGTCCAGAGGCTGTTAAGAATAACGAAGAGAAATGTTTTCACTAATGAGTACAGCAGAAAACAAGCAAATACAATGTCAATGGATGGAAATACTATACATTTAAGCTTCAATCATGAGTTTTAATGAAATCCCTTACCACTTTTTTATATGTATGGTAAATTTTCTGGGCATTTATTGATATTTGTTTATTGGCTTCAATGAGACTTCACTGAGACTCTAGCAAACTGCAATTCCCCTTGTTCATTCACTTTTAAAACTAGGAGTGAGCATGTGGTATTACTGCTCTGTTACAGCCATGCATTTTTTTTTTTAAAAAAAATCCTAATGGCCTAGATTGCATATTAATCTCACAATTAATCACCATTCTGTTCATTGGTTAAGAACAGATTTCTCATCAGGACTATCATATGTATTGGCATTCCCCTGGCTTTAAGAGCATTCTATAGCTTTTTCATGATCTATGCAGTCAAAAACTTTGCTATAGTCTATCAAGCACATGCAGATTTTCTTCTTGAATTACTTGGTTCAACAAGGGTATAATTACAGCTTTAAAACTGGCCACTGAGGACACAGTCCACCAAGAAACAAATTCTCCTGATCCTACCTTGTTGACATATGGAGTTTTGCAGGCCAAGGAGCTAAAAAGTGGGGATACATACTGCTGTCTTTCTTCACATTAAGGAGCCTTGGTGGCACAATGGTTAAATGCCAGTACTGCAACCACAAGGCTGTGAGTTTGATCCCAGGGCTCCAAAGTTGACTCATCCTTACATCCTTTCATAGGTCAGTAAAATGAGTACCCATCTTGTTGGGGGCAATTGGTTTACAGACTGTAAACCACTTAGCGAATTCTGAGTTCACTGATAAGTGGTATATAAATGTAAATGCTATTGCTATTGCTAAAATGCTATTGCACAGTTAGCATCACATTTCCAAGAGACTTAAGTCTGAGAGTACAGCTGGATTTAACGCTAAGCCTAGAGGTCCAGAGGTGCATTGCACAATTAAAGCTAGTGTACGAACTGCACCTGGAGAAATTGGAGCTGGCCATTATTGTTCATGCCTTGGTTAAATCCTATTTGGATTACTGTAATGCATTCTATGAGGAATTGCTTTTGAATAGTGTTCAGAAACTTCAGCTGGTCCAAAGTCCTGTTAACTGGCTGATGGTCTGTTTTTAGGCACAATTAAAATTGCTGGCTTTGACTCTATGTGACTTGGATCCTGGCAATTTTAAGGCCTGTATCTGCCTATATGAATTTATAAGGATTTTAAGATCATTCGAAGAGGCCCTTTTCAGGCTTGTTTGGTGCAAACAAGGGACAAGGCTGCTCATAGATTTTGGAACTCCCTTTCAAGAAAGGCCAAGATGGCCCCATCCTTGCTGTCCTTCCAGCAGCAAGTTAAAACATTTTTGTGCCACCAGGCCTTTAGTTGAGGCTGGGCTCTTAGCTCTGTGGTGCTGGATTTTAAGATTTGAGAGTCTGTATATAGTTTTATTGCTATTGTTTTAATGTTTTAGTATTTTTGACTGTTTTAATATGCACTGTTTTTAAATACTATAATTTTTAATTTGTATTTTATTATTTTAGTGAGTGTGCTTTAATGCTATACTAGTTTAATTCTATTTTAATGCTCACTTTTGTATGTTTTTAATTACATTGTAGTTTTTAAATTTGTAAGCTTCTCTGTCTCTAACTATTGGGAAAATGTAGAATAGAAATGTAGAATAATTTCTAGAAATGTAGAAATGTAGAATAATTAATAACAACAAGAACTTGCAAGATAGATAATTGGGAAATTATGCTTATGAATAACCAATCATCGCATATGGGTTGCATAGGAGAATTTTCCAATTGGTTAAGCTCATAAACAAAGCCTGTACAAATGGAAGAAGAAATCAACATGAAAAAAGTCACTGCTTTTTTTTTTAAAAAAGATATATCCTAAACCAGTTTTATGATCACCCACAGTTCCTATCTCTTGCAATTCCAAGTATATCTATAAATGTGGATTCACAACCCAATCCTCTGATGCTTCTCAATGATTAAAATTTTAAACTTGCAAATTTGTCAAGCTTTGGAAAGATATGTACATTTGCATTACAATGTCCCATAGAAAGGAACAAAGAGATAGAGGAAGGAAGAGAGAATGACACAGAAGCTTAAATCTGCAATGCAAATACAAAGAGCACAAATAGAAATCACAGAACCCTTTCAGGAAGACTCCAGAAGCTTAAATATATATTCGTACTTTCAGAAATTGTGTTCATTTTTAAGATATGAATCCAGCTCTAATGGAACTTTGCAATTTTTGGTAAATATGACAAGCTCTTGCTTCTCTGCAGAGTTAGAAATTACTAAGCTTTTGTATGTATGAATGGGTGACTGTAAATCAGCATATGCACAATTTGCCAATCATGCACCCTGTATCATTTCAGCCATTTCAGATTCAAGAGACAAAATCACACCAACCCAAAGCATTTGTCAAACTCATTCTCTGAAAGCATAGTGGGACATTTGTTCTCCAATGTATGTGCATGAATTTTTTTTTTTAAATAATGTGTACTGAAATCAACAGCAAACACACATTAATTTGTGAGAGACTGTATATCCAGTTGTGACTGGAGTGGAGGCCAAGACAAGCACCCTGAAACACCATCTATCCTGATTCCAGGATTAATAAACAGGGCTCTGACTGCAGAGTGAATGTAAGATCTGGCAGAAGACAAAGAGCTTTGTACGTTGGGATGGGCAATTTTGCAGGGTCTGGTGGGGTCTCAATGGGCCACAACATTGGACAGATACATTTTGTCAGACCATTAGAACTGAGCATCATCTGATGAAATTGATGAACAAGAGGTTCAGAAGAGACAAGGCACATAACTAACATAATACAGGCCGCTGTGACAATTGTACTCTTCAAATGTCCCAGTTTGGTAGGGACAGTCTGGATTGACCCCTTGTCACCCTACTTTTCCAGATGCTTTTAAAATGTCCCATTTGCTCTCTCTTTTTCCCACTTCCTCCCTTTGTCTTCAGCTGACTGCCAGAAATGGTGCACATTAAATTGAGGCACTGCCCTGGCTCAGTGCTAGGGAATCATGGGAACTGTAATTTATTGTGGCACCAGAGCTCTCTGACAGAGAAGGCTCAATGTCTCAGAAAAAATTACAATTCCCATGACTCCTTAGCACTGAGCCAGGGCAGTGCCTCAATTTAATGTGCACTATTTCTGGCAGTCTGCAAAGGCCCTTTAAAGATGATTAGATGAATTCACAGAGAATGAGGCTATTTATGAGTACTATATGACTGTTTCTGGGTACAGAGAAAACATGTTTTTTTGAAAACTAGGGAATAAGGAAAAAGGGGCCTACTTTTCCCAGGTCATGTTTATTGATTTCTTGAGGGGTTTGATGAGCTCAATTAAACCAATATCCTGGTTCACACAGTGACAAAATAGATATTCAGTCTGATCCATTAGAGCTGTTTCTATGATGCTATCACTCAACACTCGGAAGGAATAACATAGTATTTTCAACATCAAATGATCATCTCAAAACTCAGATAGTGGTTTTTATTGTTAACTGTCCTTGAGTTGATCTCAACCCATGGTGACTCTATGGATGAGACATCTCCAAGACCCCCTATCCTCTGCTTCTCTGCTTAATTCCTGAAAGCCCATACCTGTGTCCTCTTCAATAGAATCTCATGTGGCCTTCCTCTCTTTCTACTTCCCTCCAAGTTTCTTAGCATTATTGGTTTTTTTTCCCCAATGAGTCCTCCCTTACAAGGAGCCAAAGGTTCTCTGCAGACCAGCCTAAAGGGTCGACCTGGGGGTGGAGTTGGGGCAGGGCAGTCACACGCCGGCTGCCCCAACTCAACCCCAATGCTGTCCTGATGCCACACACATGTATGTAGGGTGCATGGCATCAGGACACCCTCCTAGCACAGCGTGTACACATGCTGCACCAAAAGGGCATGGAAGAGCCACAGCACCGGCTTGTAAGGTGGCCTTTTGCCATACCTAAAAGGAGTGGCATTTTGCTGCTTTTTTGGGGCTGGCAAAAAGGAGGATCAGGGCCATTGTATGGGGTTGCCACTGCTCTGATCCGCTGCTCCCAGGGGCAGCTCTGTGCCACCCCAAACAGGCCGTCCGCATCAGCCCATAGTTTGTAGGTCAGATACAAGGGTACCTGATCCCCCCTGGAGGGTCATTTTCCCTGGTTTTTGACCCACCTTTTAAATATTTTTCGCCCTGTCTTTTTAGCCTTTATGTTTTTAGCTTCCCCAAAACGCTATCTTCCAACAGGAACAGTACCAGATGTTAATATCTAAGTCACCTCCTGTGCTGGAAAAGGTCTCTCCTCAGCCTAAAATGGCTGGGAGGGACAAAAATAAAGCAAAATTATCCTCCATGGGCCTAAGAGGCACTTGGGACAAGAATGAGGTCTGTGGGTGACATAAATGACCCTGGTGGTTGCACGAAGGGTGGAAGCCACATTTTCCTCACCTCTGGTATAGGCTGTCTTCCATCTATTTATATGGATGTCTTTGAGTATTTATGAGAGCAAGCAATTCTTTCATATTTCAGTAAAATTATTATTTAAATGGCTCTATAAAATATCACATACCTTTTTCATACTTAAGCTTTTTTCTTCTTCTGTAACTGTAATTCTAAGTACCCCATACATGTGCTCATGCAGAAATATTTAGATCAGGAATTACTAGTATGACAGAGATGAAAAAAAAAACTTTTCTTTTTAAACTAATATGTAATGGCATGGTCTGGACCAAGTTTAACCCTTTCCTCAATGAAGCAGAATTTTAAAATATTAAACTGGCAGCATAAGTACCAATGAGTTCAACCAGACTTAAAGCCTAAGCAGACTGCCAGAAATAGTGCACATTAAATTGAGGCACTCCCCTGGCTCAGTGCTAGGGAATCATGGGAACTGTACTTTATTGTGGCACCAGAGCTCTCTGACAGAGAAGGCTCAATGTCTCAGAAAAAAATACAATTCTCATGATTCCCTAGCACTGAGCCAGGGCAGTGCCTCAATTAATGTGCACTATTTCTGGCAGTCTGCTTAGGCCTTTAGTCCCAAGAAAAACTATGCAGCTTTGCAAGGAAAAGTCCATGAAGAGGCAGGTCATTTGTATACACTTTTCAAGTTCTCAAAATGCTTCATGTGTATTTTGAAACTTGTCTGTAAAGTAAGGCAGTATTATTACCACACATATTAGCCTCCTTACACCCCTCCTCTTTTGATATCAGAAATGCAGGTTAATTTGCCTTTCTATAACCTTACTGTGAACACCATTCCTGGGATTCCTTCATCACACGTAAGCTAGCAATAGGAGTCACCTGGACCCTGTTTTTCCAGACATCCTTGAGGAGGTATGAAATGCCCACCATAGGATGATGCCAAGGAGTCAATGGTCCTGTCATCTTTACATGCTACTCTGTCTGGCTTCCAAAATGTGCCTCCATCACTCATATTTATACCCTAATGTTACCACCTCCAAAAATTGACTTCAAAATGATTCAAATCCATTTCAAAAGAAGCACCCATATTTGGCCTTTTCTATACCCTGAATTTTGTCCCAGGGCTAAAATTGTGTTTTATGTATGATTGTTGAATCTCCTTTTAAAATAATAATAATAATAAAAAAACATTACTTGTTTAAATTCCTGCCCCTGGAATTCTTAGTGTCTCTGGACTTGGCATAATAGAGATATGGTTCCAAAGCTACGTAACCCACCGGCAAGATTACTTTTGAGTTAATTCATAATTCCCCAAATCTTACATTGGTACTTGAGTGTCCTTTTTGGACAGGTGCACAATCCATGGTTACACACAAGTACCAAGGCTGAAGATTAAACAATTGAGTTTGAGAAAAAGCGGCTTACCTAAGGCCATCTAATGGAAAAGTCAAAATTCAAACTCAGGCCTTCCTGAGTTATAGCCAGGGTGACCAGATGTCATAATTACAAAGGAGGGCAAGGCACCTCAAAATGTAGGACATCCAAGAAATATGCAGGATGTTACTAAATAAAAGTCAAAAACATCAATGCTTCTTAGTCATGCTCCAAATGGAGGACATTTTGATATTCCTTCCAGACAGAAGGCTGAAATGTAGGAAAAGGAGATTATCTGGTCATCTTGGTCATAGCTCAGTCTCTGTTCATTTCCACATTTGCACCAATATGGATTACAGGAATATTATTTGATTTTCATAAACAGAACCATAAAATGCCTCCCAGGTCAGCACAAAATTATTTTCCCCAGTCCTTTCTGCACTGTTGAACCAGCTGGATGACTTTTCACGTATCATGCTGAGCCACTGACACAGCCATTGTGTCAGTGAATCATTTGCTCTGAGGTCAGAACAGGGCATCCAGCCTTAGAAGATTAGCACACCAGCTTTTATTCCCACATTATGTGCAGAATGTAAACACAAAGGGGCAGATTTTACTGCACAGCTCCGTCCCCAGGCAGTACTCTTCTCGTATCTGATCTGGGCTTCTCTCGGACCTTTTAAAGAATGGGAAAATATGTGGGAATAAAAGCCAATGTGCTAATCTCTATAGTTGCATCACTAGATGCCTCATTTTGACCTCAGAAAAGTGATAATTGCTGCCATGGTTGTGCACAGGGGGGTGCATTTCAAACAGCCCCCCAGCTTTGGAAAAGAGGGCCCTTGATCTTCCAGGAACATCCAGAGCAAACAAGATGTTTTTTAAAATGTGTTTCTAAATGATTATATCCCAGGTTTGGTAATGACAGGCCAGGTGTCATCTGGTCTGTTCATGCTGACTCAAGGTTTCTATGCCAAAAAGATGGGGGAGATTACTTA
>CM034704.1:7802316-7817002 GCA_020142125.1 Phrynosoma platyrhinos
ACTTTAGCCCAATGAGGCAGTACGGTAAAAGAAAGTTAAAAAAGAACTACTGGTATAGTAGTAGTAGATTATAGGGCCAGCCCTATCTCTAGGAAAAGAGAGATACATATTTCTGGCATAAGATGCTAAAGGAAAAGGAGATAGCCCTTATTATTCCTATTTTATTTCTTTAAGCTTGCCTGCATAGGGTCCCAATGTTAGTCTGCTACAATGCTCCATGATGTGGTGAATCTAGAAGCAGGGATGTGAAAATATGTCTCATTCTGACTGTGTTTCTCAGAATCCCACCTACATTTTTTGCTCTGTGTGTAAATTCTGTATCTGAGATTTGTAAGATTTTTTTTCTTACTCCCACAGAAATTTGTGTGCACTTCTCAGAATGCACTCTTTTTATATTTGCATGAATTCAGTTGAATGAAATATATTGTTTTACATGTGAATTCACTCAGACACACCATAACTGAACTACAACCTATTGTGAACAATTATGTTGCCCTCTGAAAGGCTTTTGGTTGTAGGATGCATTTACTGGTCTATGAGAGGATGCCCAACACAGATGGGGAGATGAGTACAAGACCTAGCCACAAACCCAGATGCCAAATATGTCCATGCATTTACTTGGGAAATGGAATCACAGGACCTAATCACATAACCCATAAAATTAAAGGGCCTTTCACTTGCTCATCCTCTAAAATAATATATGCCATACTTTGCCAATGATGCCCTTCAGCACTCTACATTGGGCAAATGACAAGAAGATAAAGGGACATAAATCAGATATCTATGAAAGATGATAAAGGGACATAAATCAGATATTAGGAATGGAACTACACAAAAACCTATGGTAGAATGCATCAATCTTCCTAGGCATTACATCTCTGACCCCAGGACAGCAGTCCTTAAATGAAAAAAAACAAAAAAACCCTCCAAAGGGAGATTGGAAAGAGAAGTAGTTGAATTATGATATATTCACAGACTCCAAACCATAAACATTGTGTTGAACAAAGACAATGGCTTCCTGGCACACTACACATATTATAACCCTTGATGCTCTTAGCCAGTTTAACATATCTGCATTCTGGTTCCCAGGCTGCCCACACCATATTCCAAAACTCTCTCCCACCATTTCTTATGGATACCCACCCACCCTCGATATAGTCAACATCTTCCCTTCTGCATTTGGCAGGGAATGAACAAAGCTGAAACTGAACTTGTTACCTAATCACCATATGCACATGTTTTGCATTTCAATAGGTATTCATACTTTTTTTTTAGTTATGCATGTTTTGAAATGCACTTGTGGATTTCTCCACATGCACATTTTTTATTATTCTTAATATATTTATATGTTGTAAGGAACCCTGGTGGCTTGTTGTTAACTGCCCTTGAGTTGATTTTGACTCATGGTGACCCTATGGATGAGATCTCCAAGACCCTCTGTCCTACACTGCTCTGCTTAATTCCTGCAAACCCATACCTGTGACCTCATTAATAGAGTCTATCCATCTAGCTTGTAGCCTTCCTATCTCCTATTTCCCTCCATCTTTCCCAGCATTGTTGTCTTTTCCAATGAGTCCTCCCTTCTCCTGAGGTGTCTGAAATACAAGAGCATCAGTTTGGCTTCCAGGGAGGTTTCCGGCTTGATCTGCTTTAGGACACATTTGTTTGTCCTAGACTGTCAATGCTTTTGGCTGTCAATGCTTTTGGCTGTTCATGGGATCTTCGGCACTCTTCTCCAGCATCACATCTCAAATTAATTGATTTTCTTCCTATCATCTTTCTTAAATGTCCAGCTCTTACATCCATACATGGAAATACTGAATATGATGACTTGTATGATTCTAACTTTTGTGCTCAGTTCTATATCTTTGCATTTTAGAATCTTTTCTAGTTCTTCCATGGCTGCCTTCCTCATTCTTAATCTTCTTCTGATTTCTGGGCTCCAGTCCCCATTTCTATCAATGTTTGATCCCAGGTATAAGAATTATTTTACTATATCTTTTTCTTCATTGTCTAGGTTGAACTTGTGAAGGTCCTTGGTGATCATTACTTTTGTTTTCTTTATGTTCAACATTAAGCCTTCTTTGGCACTTCTTTGATCTTCCTTAGTTGGTGTTCCAAGTCTGTGAGGATTTTTGCTAGTACTATGGTGTCATCTGCATATCTTAGATTGTTGATATTCCTTCCTCCCTTTCTGTGTTCAAACCTGCTTTTCTTATAATGTATTCTGCGTACAAGTTGAACAGATAGGGTGACAGGATACAGCCTTGTCTGACACCTTTGCTAATTGGGAACCATTCTGTTTCTCTGTGTTCTGTTCTGACAGTAGCCTCTTGTCCTGAGTACAGATTCCTCATCAGGACTATCAGATGTGTTGGCACTCCCATATCTTTAAAGACATTCCATAGCCTTTCATGATCTATGCAGTCAAAGACTTTGCTATAGTCTATGTATGAAGCACATGCTGATTTTCTTTTGAAATTCCCTGGTACACTCCATTAGCCATCATATACTTGCAATGTGACCCCTAGTGCCTCTTCCTTTCTTGAACCCTGCTTGGACCTCTGGAATTTATCTCTCGATGTATAGTTGTAGTCTATGTTGCAGAATTTTGAGCATAATTTTGCTTACATGGGAGATCAGTGCTATGGTCCTATAGTTGCTGCAGTCTTTGGTATCTCCTTTTTTGTGGATAGGCATGTATATTCATCACTTCCAATCTGTTGGCCAGTGCTTTGTTTTTCATATCTGTTGACATATGTTGGTCAGCACTAGAGTTGATTCTGTCAAGTGGAATGCAGCAGTTCAATTAGAATATCATCTTTCCCAGGTGATTTGTTTTTCACTATTTCTATTGCAGTTTCCACCTCACTTTTAAGAATTTGGTGTTTATCTTCATATGGCTCTTTGTTCCATTTTATACCTTTTTGGTGCTGAATTATTCCTTCTTGGTCTTCAATTATGTTTTTATTGTCATAGATTGCCCCAGTCCTTGGTTTGTATTTTTCTTTGATTTCCTGGACCTTGTGAAATAGATCCCTTTCTGTTGTTGTCTTCTATTTCTTTGCATTGGTTGTTGTAGTAATTTTGTTTATCTTTCTGCACAAGCCATTGTACTGTCACATTCATGATTCTTAGTCTGTTCCTATCTCCCTTTTGTTTTTCTTCCCTCTTTTTTTCTTGTAGTGTTGTGTTATCCATGTTTTTTTTCCCTCTTTCTTTTTGTTTGTTGAAAATGTCTGTCTGCATTCTTCTTTTATTACGTCCCTAGCTTCAGTCCATAGTTCTTCTGCTTATCAGAATATTATGTTTAGTAGTGCAAATCTGTTTCTTAAGTTGTCAATAAATTATGTTGAGATATATTTTGGTATAGTCACTGGTTTTGTTTTCTTCTTGAATCTTACTTTTATTTTTGATATGATTAATTCATGATGTGTGCCACAGTTGATGCCTGATCTAGTCTTGGCCACCAGTATAGGATTCCACCATCTTTTGCTTCCAATTATATAGTTTATTTGATTTTTGATTTGATTTTTGATTTGATCTGGTGATGTCCATTTGTATAGCATTCTTTCTAGTTGTATGAAGAATGTGTTTGAAATGAATAGGTTATTGGCTTCACAAAAATCTATCAGAATTCTCACCTACTTCATTTCTTTTGTCTAATCCAAATCTGTATATCATTTTTTATTCTTCTTTGATTCCAATTTTTGCATTCCAATCTGCAGTGATCAGCTTGACATCCTGTGTCAATGTGCTGTCAAATTCTTCCTGTACTCCTTCATAGAATCTATCAATTTCTTCCTGTTCTGTCTCTGTGGTTGGTGCATATACGTGAACCATAGTGATAGTCATAGGTTTGCCATGGAGCCTTACTGAAATGATTTGGTCTGATTTTGCATTGTATCCACTGACTGCTTTTGCCACATCTTTTCTTAGTATGAAAGCCATCCCATTTTTTCTTGTCTTTCATTCCGAGTAGAACACTTTGTAGTTGTACGATTCAAAGTGGTCCTTTCATGTCATGCTTGTCACATTTCATGTCCCTATTTTATGTGTGATGCAGCTTTGGATGCCATTTGTCTTTCTAACAGTTTCTGCTATTTGTCTTGGCATCTTTCTTATGCCCTTGGCTAATCTTGCAAATGTGATATCCCTTTATGTCTGCCTCCCTTCTTTTCTGTTAATGCTCTGATCCTGTCTGTGTCCCACTTGGCGTGTCTCAACATAGGATTTAGTAGCTGATGGGGTTACACAAGGAGAGCCACCTACACCTCCCTGTGTGCAATCCCATCCAATGCTAGCTATGATGTCACTACAGTTCTCTCCTGTCAATGATATTGACCACTACTGCTGTTGCCCAGTAGCTGTTTGTCTCCCTGTATCATTCCTCCCATTATTGTTTGCTTGTTTTCCTACCCATCTGCTTATGCCTCCTTCCCTTCCCTTGTGTCCTCCCTTCTTTAGTCCATCACCATCCTTGCCCCCTCCCTCCTTTAGTTTCTTCCCTTCTTTCTCCATGGTTGGGGGAGGGCAGAGATATCTGGTCATCCCCTTCCTTCCTCCACTTGCCCTTGTGGTGCTCTGGCACAGTGCTTAATCCCAGCACTGCAGCCACAACATTGTGAGTTCAGTCCCAGAGGCCTCAAGTTCCATCCTTTCATAGATCAGTAAAATGGTTATTCAGCTTGCGGGCAATTTGCTAACATATTGTAAACTGTTTAGAGTGTGCTTAGTTCACTTTGAAGCAGTATAGAAATGTAAAGTGCTATTGCTATTGCTATTATAAATCTTATAAAGATACAGATTTCTGAGACAAACGGTACTCTGCTTTGCTACTAGTCTGGGCAGATTCAAAATTGACATCTCCATGAAGCCTATAAATGTGAATCCAGGACATCTGTTTTCCAACCCTAAGTTGCAAACCTGTTGTTGTTGTTGTTGTTGTTGTTGTTGTTGTCCTATCAGCAAAGTTTAAGATTCAACAGCCAGTCTTGTTTGATTCTGTATCTGGGATAATGGGATGGGAGGGACTTTTTTCCAGATATCAAAATGTCTAGGAATAGGACTGGTGCACTGCTATATGGATGTAATCACATTTACACATAGATTATAATAATGGAGATAAATATATAGGGAGGACATATCCTGATCTAAACACCAAAACCTACCTTAAAAACCAGTCACCCATCCTGAGCAATGGAGTTCTGCGGCATTGGTGAGTGGTACACTGAGGACGTTTTATCATACTAGGCTCATAAAACACCACAATCCCATTAGTCTGGGAAATGAAAACATACTGGGTTTGGGACAATCATTTCTACACAGTACAGTGGTGCTGCTTCTGTCCTGGCCTCTGTCTGACACATATCAGTCTCCAGAGCTCTGCTTCCCTGTCCTAACCCCTTCCCAGTATGCCTCTCAGTCTGTATTTATATAGGGTGACCAGATATTTTAACCACAAAACTGGACAGGGTACCAAAGAAATAGGACATTTAAAAAAGTAAGATATTACCAAATAAAAGTTAAAAACCCTCGTATAAATATTTTATGCTTCTTAGCAATGTTCAAAATGGAGGACATTTTGAAATTCCTCCTGGACAGAAGTTTGAAATGAAGGGCACATTCTGGGAAATGAGAACATCTGGTCACCATGTTATTTATATTTATTTTAGTACATTTGTACCATCATGGCAATCCATTAGGTAAAGAAATAAAGAAAATAAAGAAATAAAGAAAAGAAAATCAAATCAACTTGCTCGGGGATAGCAATGGGACAAAGAAGGGGAGAGGATCAGAATCATGCCCATTTGTCCTACCTGACTGTGTATCAGAACTCTTTCAAGAGGAACTTAAAATACTCACTCAATAGTGGAAAAGCAGCATGACCAGGGGCCGTTGACTGGTTGTTCCCATCAATAAAAAGGAACAATGTAGCAGCAGATGGACTACAGCTCAACAACTGGACAGACACAGTATTGTCTGATAAGGTAAGACTACAGACACTGCTATCCTGCTATAATTTCACTTTTCAAGCCTGGTGTGATACACTTTTGAAAGATGACATGACCAGCCTTTTATGCCAGTGAGCAGAAGCCCATTCTGCTCCTTGTACTGTTGGCTGCTGGTGGGAGGGGGACCTGTCTATCATTCATCATGCCCTCACACACTTACCAATACTGTAGAACTCCATCCTTTAAAAAAAACACATAAATTTCTTATTTTATATATATATATATATATATATATATATATATATATATAAAACTCATAAACACCAGACAATGCTAATCCAACTACAATTACTTACTACACTACAACTACAAGCTACATTGAACAATAAATACAGACTAAGGCATATATGTGAATTTCAACGTAGAATCTTTGAATTAAAAAATCCAGAAGGGTGAGTGTGCCCCTCATGGCTTTGCCACAGTCCCAGCTCTATCTCCAGGGAGCGAGTCAAGGCAGCGGCAAGGGCTGCAGAGGGAGGCATGTACCCCTCATGGCTTCTTCACTGGCCCAGCTCTCTCTGCTGGGAGGGAGACAGGGTGGCAATGAAGCCATGAAGTGATCAGGTCACTGTCACCCTTCCCTCAGCAGCCCCCCTCAGAACCCAACCACACATCAAGTTTCACCAAACCTGGTTATGCCTCTGATGAGGAATGGTGGGAATGGTGGGAACTGCAATTCACCTATATTTGGAGGTCCACACAATTTCCATCTCTGCTATAGCATGTACTGTGACATGAAGATGTGCAGAGAAAAATGCCCAAGATGACCAAAGATGTGGAAACCAAGTCTTATGAGGAACAAGTTATGGAGCTGGGTATGTTTGGCTTGGAGAAGTGACATTGAAACAGGCATGGTTCCCCACTCCTGCTTCTTAGGCTGTGGGGTTGAGGGCCCTTTCCACCTGCCAGCTAAATCTGGATTCTTCTGGGATCACCTCCATCAACCTCTGGTCACTAGAGTGGGCAGCTCATGATGGTGGATGAACCAGATAGTCAAACCTTAACAACCCTCTTAAGCATTCTTAAATGGAAGAGTTTCATAATATTTACATGGGAACAGAGCAGGCTCTTTTGTACTATTCTAATATTTATTATAAGTAATCCTATCTATCTATCTATCTATCTATCTATCTATCTATCTATCTATTCCCATCAGGGAGAATCACTGATATAGCAACACCTGTGCTCTTAGCTTCAGTAAATTGTATTTCAGGCATCAGCCATTAGAGTATTTCAAAATCAATGGTGCAAAAGTAGAGTTGATTTTTTTTAGGCGGGGGGGGGGTGCAGCATTATTTTTGAATCACTTTGTATATGACCATCAGATGTTACAGGTTCATTGTGACTTTTGTGGGGCCTAGACCAATGTTTCTCTATTCAGTTCTTTAACAGGCTTTAACAGGTAATAATTAACACATGTAATAAAGACCCCTCTAAGGCATTTAACATAACTTCTTAGACATCATGATTATCATTAAGCTCTTCCACATTTTAATTGTGTTTGCTAAGATGTTACACAGACAGTTTACAAAATCTTTTACTTGTAGATCATTCTGTCCCTTGTATCATCTATAACCATCTTAATAATGCAATCCAGTATACTTCCTCATCTATCAAGGAATTACATCTCTAAAGAGGCATCCGATTACACAGGCCTTCAAGGGTTATTCTCCCTGTTAAATCTTCACAGAATTCATTATTTAAGGCCTCAAATAGGTGGCCCCCAAAAGGCCACCATCAGGTTGATCCAGGAGTGGGGCAGGGCACATGACACACAGCCCCAGATCTCACAGAGATGGCAGATAGGCTGCGCCGAGGCTACCTAATGTGGTCCAAAACCAGCTACAAAAGGAGTGGTTTCTTATTGCTCCTTTTTGTGGCCTGTTTGGAACTACGGCAGCAGCCACCCTCAGGATCATAGCATCTGGTCGTCATGGTCCTGTGGCAGTCCTATGGAGATTGGAACAGGCTCCTTCTGCTCCTTCTCCCCTCTATATTACTTCTATATTACCTATTCCTATTAGCCCTACCAGTATCAGCATAAATCAATGTTTCAGGGCAAATCATTGGTTTATTAGGAACTGTAGTTGTAGTTTATAAAACAATGTTTTCAGCTGTGGAGACTTGCCAGAAAGTGTCCTGATAAGATATATTTCTCTGCTTCTTTTTATTATTTTCCTCTGGCCACTCAGCTCATCAGCTGACCAAGCATCAAAGCTCTTTATCTTATGACTCCTCCCTTACCTTGTCACTTAGGGACACCTAATCTAGTGACTGCATCTAATGTTAATGTTCCTCTCTAGTGTCATCTGATGTCTAATGCCTAGTATACATTTGTGGATGCATTTCTTATCTATTTACATGTCAGAGCATCTAGCATTCTCACAGACAGATCTGTACTATAGCCAGTTTTCTGCAGAGTGAGCAAGAGAGAGAGATAGCTACCTTCCTGTAACATTGGCCCCTGGTATCCATTAATTACAGGAACCCCATGGATACCAAAATCCATGGATGCTCATGTCCCATTATATACAATGGTGTAGTAAAAATGTGCCCATTATATAGGACTGCAAGATCAAGGTTTATGTTTTGGAAGGGGGTGTGGATATTTTCAAGCTGTGGATGGTTGAATCCATAGATGCTGAATCCATGGATACCGAGGGCTAACATTAAGTTAAATTCTGTCTTTTAAAGTTATATGAACAGACCAAGAATATTATCTGGCCTGCAATGATGTGAAGGTAAAAAGGTAAAGATATTCCCTTTTCCAAGTCGTGCCTGACCATAGAGGGTGGTGTTCATCTCCATTGCTAAGCCAAAGAGACACCATTGCCAGAACACTGTTTACCTTCCCACTGAAGTGGTACCTATTTATCTACTTGTATTTGCATGCTTTTGAACTGCTAGGTTGGCAGAAGCTGGGGCTGGTGACATGAGCTCACCCGATCATGCAGCACCTTGGCTTCAAACTGCCAATCTTCCAATCAGCAGAGTCTGTGTCTTAACCACTTGAGCCACTGCATCCCCAAATGATGTGAAAGTCATCTTTAAATATCAGAAGGGAAGTCATATAGAAAATAGGTAAAATTTATATTCTGCAATTCTAGGTACTAGATTATGAATCTATGCATTCAAATTGCAAGGAAAGAGAATTCATCTAAACAGTAGAAATAGGATGATGATGATGATGTTTGAACTGTTTGACAATGGAATAGATTGTCTCAGAGGATGTGGACTCTCCATCTCTGGAAGTCTTTAAACAGAGGTTGCATGGACTTCTTTCAAGGATGTTTTACTTGTGTATTCCTGTATGTACAGGCATCAGACAAGATTACCCTTGTGGTTTCTTCAAACTCTATAATTCTATGATTCTATAACAAACAAACAAATCAAATCAGAAGACTTTCAGAAGTTGTCTTTTAAAAGCTTCAGTGAAACTAGAACAATTTCCCAGAATTATTTTGTCCATTCTTGATTCACATTCTAGGAAGTTACCCCTTAACTGGCTTCAATTGGATTTGAACTATTTCACATTACACCTCAGACTTCTCATTACTTAGGGAAAGAATCAAATTGTTCATTCTAAAGACATCTCTCTCTGAATTTTAGTAATGATTTGGAAGTCAGCAAAGCATGGGTAACCTCTGGCTCCTGAACACATCTACAGACTATCTAATTAGGCATGCTTCTTGGTAATTCACTTGTTTCAGCAATGGGTAAGAGGTGAAATTATCAGTTTTAAGACTACTTATCACTGAAACCAATCAGACAAAAAAACAAAAACATGCATACCTGATGAGTTAGAAAATCTTAAATGGAGGCACAGGAACTGTGTTCTTTCAATAATAAAAATCCACTTCAGGGGGCAAAATATGTTGGTATCAGGTTATAGAACAACTGTTATAATTATTTGCATAGATCATTGTGAGCTATGAACCTCTGAATAGTTATAAAGTGCAGGTGCTAAAGATGATACATTTCAGAAATTATACTTAGCAAGCATAGCTTCTAAAAGGATAAAAAATCCATTATCCATGGCATGAGAGTCTGCTCACTAAATTCTATTTTAGCCATAGAACTAAAGGAAAAGGGGTTTCCCCCCCCAGAAGGTGTCTTTTTCCCTTCACATATTCTGGGGCTGGGGGGGGGGGAAAGGAAAATAATATCTGGGTTCAGAGTGAATGAGGAGAAAAATCACTGTGCTACATACAGTTTGAGTCTTCTTTATCCCAAATGCTTGGGATGAGAAGTATTCTGGATTTTAGTGTTTTTAAGATTTTGGAATATTTGCATATACATAATGAGAAATCTTGGAAATGGGACACAAATCTGAACACAAACATCATAGCCTGAAGGTATTTTGATACATAATATTTTTAATAATTTAGTGCATGAAACAGAGTTTACATACACTGAACTATCAGAAAGCAAAGGTGTCACTATCTCAGTCACCCATGAAAAAAGTTTGCATGCTTTATAATGTTTTAGATTTAGATTTTGGAATTCTGGATAAGGGAGGGACAACCTGCATTTGAAATGAAAGAGAAAATCAAATAAGCATAAGAAACTAATGTACTAGACACAGATATATGTAGGTGGAAATCACATATTAATGATTGAGACTGCATCCGCACAGCAGAATTAATCCTGTTTGATACCACTTTAACTGTCATGGCTCAATGCTATATAATTCTGGGAATTTCAGTTTGTTATGGCACCAGAGTAGCACCACCAGGTGAATTTACACACACACATGAAAATAGAATGGGAATAGTGGTTGTGGGTTGGACACACCCGAGTGTAAACAAATTGCAAAGACTTATGTTCGGGAAGATACTCTCCTCTCCTGAAAAATAGCTACATACAACTTTTCATAATGTAAGTTTGGCAAAAGAAAATCTGCAACATGCTATTTCTAAATCTCTGTGAAGGCAATTTGCCATTTCAGGTGACTCAAGACCCTTTGTGTGTGTATTTTTTTAAAAAATATACCATAGAAGGCCATCATTTAAAGCCTTGAAGTGCAATTGATTTCTTTATTCTCCTTTGTTCTCTCTGTTCAGTACTCTGCAGACATTATGTCTTGTGTTTCCTTCTGTGCTTACTGTGTAAAAGTAACATATTATGGGCCACAAAACAGAGCATCCATTCGCTTTGTAATGTATTCTTTGGTGAGTTTGAGGATGAAATATAAATAAATAAGGATCTAATTGACAAATCCCAAATGATTTGTTACAAAGTAAAAGCAAACAAAACTGAATTACAATGGTATCTTTCACCATTTGAACAATTTAGTTGTAATTAATACAAGAATCCATGTGTAACGCAGATGGTTTAAATTATTTAACAAGCATTTTCTAAATGCATCATGAAGGATGTATTGGAAAACATATCTCCATGTTTCCTTCATGTTCCACATTTTGTAACCCACTGCTTAGTAATGGGGAATATTTTAGGAATAGGAATATAGCCCTAGAGTACTGTAGTCACGGTGTTATTTTGTCCTGCATTCAGACCTGATGGACATAAACTCAAATACTTCTGGGCACAAATATCAGGAATAATTATCATCTTGTAGCTGAGGCATACCCTCTCTTGTAGACATCTCAAGATGAATCTTTTAAGAAAGCCCATCACACAGAGAATTTTGTGAGAAGAAAGAAGAACTCCTGACAGACACCATTTCTTCAGTCCATTGCTCCTGTTAATCTTTCCTTACTGGTACTCTCCAACACTGTGCTGTCTCCTCAGAAACCAGTAAAATGTTGGGATTCCTGGTTTGACCAAACAGTAAGTGCTAATGGTACAGAGGAGACATGCCAGCATTGCTGGACTACCTACCTCAGACAACACAGTGCTACATTTTAAACTAGGAGCTATTATTCTGTAGGGAATCCAATGTACACCTTTTTGTATGATTGACTGAATCAGAAATGGATGGAACCAGGAAAGTGATCACTTTGGTCTGGATGCTTTTGAGCTTGTACAAAAAGTTACATGTGGAACAAACTGTTTTGTGGACAGAAGCCCACCACCTGCACTAGTATTCTGTGGCTCTCTTGCCATATGAGATCTGTGAAGACTAGCCTTTAAAAATGGATAATGTTTGCTTGAGGGAAAGATTATAATGATACAACTTTATTTATATTGGCTCATGAATTAAAATCAATGGTTAAAATGCTGTAGTTCTTTTGTTATGTGTGTTCAAGTCATTCCTAAATTACAACAACTCTAAGGTGAACCTATTATAAGTTTTTTTGTGGCTGAGAGTGTGTGACTTGCCCAGGGTCACCGAGTGGGTTTCCACAGCCAAGTATGGAATCAAACCCTGATCTCCAGAGTTGTAGCCTAATGCTCAAACCACTATATCACAATGGCTCTGAGTTAATTGTTGTTCCCTGGCTCAATCCATGGGGAGTAGTGGGTAAGTAGTAGTATTTCATCCCACCTATTTCAATACATAGAGCAGAAGCTGGAAAAAGCTAAACATTCCTAATTGGCCCTGAACTGGACAGCAGAGCCTGTACTAAACAGAAGGGAAAAACACGAAAGTGTCTAGAGATGTAACATGGCAAACCTTATATCCCTCCCCCAGCCATGTCCCTCAGTAACAAGAAACTGTATGTGGCCATATCCATGGGTTGATATTATGACTCTACCTTCCCAGCAGCATTCTTGTTTCTATTCCAGAGAAACAATAGTCCCTGGTTCACTTTAGCAGTTCTGAAACACAACACTAACAATTTTCTTCTCCTATCCAACACCTAATCCATGCTTAGAGCTTATTCCTTGCTTCTACACTCCTAATATATTAGAATATATATGTGAGATAGAAATACATGTGCAGATTTGCCTTTTAGACTCACATAAATCATGACATCATCATGAAAATGGTAACAAAACAGACTTTGATTCTACTGTTCTGATGCAATTAACATTTGGGAATAAGCAATATTTTGTTACAGAGGTTGATAGGGGTTGATCAACTCATTTGAAATGTGGTGATGGAAAAGAGTACTACAGATACCATGGACAGCTAAAAAGTCAAATAAATCAAAGTCAAATAAATGGGTCCAACATTAAACCTGAACGCTCCCTAGATGCCAAGATGAATAAACCATGGACATTACCAAACCAGCCTAGTGTCTCATGGCAACTATAACAGCATTTCATTCTTTTTTCCAAAAAAAAAAAAATGTTCCATGTTCTTAAACACTGGAGGAGGTAAGGCTACTGATACCAAGTAAGGATTGTGAGTCACAAATCAGAAGAACAATAGTAAGCAATACACATTATCTGTCCCTTCCCCCAGCCTCAAATGTCAGAATAATTTTTTGTGTGAATGATCCTAGCACTTAAATTATGAGTTGATTTAAAATATTTAAATCACAACTAATACATTTCCATTCTAGAAGATCACTCATATTTGTCCAGAAGTTAACCACCTTGTTAGAATAGGTGAGACAGACAGCTAACGCTGGGCCAGAGCAGATGGGGCAGGAAAAAGTGGCTTGATCTTACTTTCTCCAAAAGTGGGTCAAAATCCCACTGTCCACATGGCCCACTCCCAAGGGGGTCTAAATAGCTGCAGGCAAACCACACTTGGTAATTTTTTTGTTGCCTCTCCACCATGCATGTGCACAAACACACCACCTGTGACTTCCAAGCATCTCCCATATCCATGAACATGCCATCCCATTGATGTCCCTTTTATCAGCCACACAGTTCATGTGCAATGCTCCACCGGTACAGGACATTGGATTATTGGTGTGTCAGTGATACATTGGCAAAGCATAAACATGGATGACCCCTATGCATGCCCTCTTCACTCTCCCTTCACCCCATGTCCCCTATTGGACTGTTAGGTTTGTGTACATTGCAATTGCATCCATTGGAGTTGTTGCAGTTTCATTTTTGGAGCCCTGGTGGCACAATGGTTAAATGTCTGTACTGAAGCCACTTGACTCAGGCCTACATCCTTCTGAGGTCACTAAAATGAGTACCAAGCTGTTGGGGGGGGGGGGCAATGAGCTTACAGTTGTAAACTGCTTAGACACTGCATAGTGTGGTATGAAGCAGTATCTAAATGAAGTTGATCTGCTTTGCTTTGCTTTTGGCTTTCCTGCAGCCCCACATAGGCACAAAGCTGTTTCCATGTAGGCATGAAGATGCATAGTTTTTTGTGGGTTTTTCAGGCTGTGTGGCCATGTTCTAGAAGAGTTTATTTCTGATGTTTCGCCAGCATCTGTGGCTGGCATCTTCAGAGAAAATGCACATGAAGATGCACATTTTCCAAGTTAAGACCGAATAACCTGAATCCTTTTTGTTCCTGTTTTTAGCCCTAGAGCATGGGTTCATTTAGGTTTCCACCTTTAAAGTGGCTGGAAGCAGTTTTATTTTGTTTGTCTGTTTCACCCCATAATGAATGGTTTATCAGAGTATTCTTTTAGAATGTACCTTTTTTCAAATACAGTTGTCCTCCTCATTCGTGGACTTTAAGTCCACAGTTTTGCACAGGGAGGGACAAGCAGCTGTACATAAAATGGCTGTGCACACACCCTGGGCATGTACACCATTAGTTTCAATGGGCTCAAATGGGGGAGGAAGGGATCCCTTGCAAATTGGGAGGAGCAACTGTAAAATTAATCCTCATTATAATTTCTGCCCCCACC
>CM034704.1:7838237-7860867 GCA_020142125.1 Phrynosoma platyrhinos
CGCCTCCTTTAAGCAAGATGGTATACTACCCTCCCTGAATGACACATTGACCCAATCTCTAATCAAATCCAGACACTTACTATCTTGTCACTTACCATCTTAACTGTCATTTAACATCTTAACTAAGGACAGAAACATCAAAATATAGGCATCTGACTAACATCTCCATTTTTTTCTCCTGTTTGTTTTGTAACATCCTGCTTGATGAAGGAGCCAGTGGAGCTTTGAAAGCTTGCAATAAGTCTATTGTGCATTTTGGTTGGCTAATAAAGATATCACTGTTTTGTGGATTTTTGTTTGAATTTGCTAAATGGCCAATACATGTATGTTTTCTGCCAGGTACCTTATGAAAGTCATGAATCTTTGGACAAGGTGTAATCTAAGAACTATAAGATTTGGGATGCCCTTCACTATTTATTTACAGAAAACCAGCTGATTCATGATTCCATATTCTCAGATATGATTTTGAAACAAAATATTGTGAATCACATCAAAGAACAGCAAGTCCCAACTATGGACAGGAGAATATGTATGAACCTTGTTGCCAGATGGGACTATGAATCTATTAGTTCATTCTATAACTATATCCTCTATAGGTATATAAAGAATATTTGATTTTTAAAAAAATTCTCAACATGAAAAGTTTCCCCAATATTTCAAGATGTCATTGCAGAAAAAAAAAAAAAAAACAGTGAAATGTTGCATCAACCCTTGCATGAAAATAAAGTCCATGGCTTCTTTTTATCATCAGCAAAGGATTTCAGAAGAGGGGCATGTTCCGTATTAGCTGATGTAGAATATTGGCCATGTCCCCTCTCTCCCAGAAATCCTTCTTTTTAAATAAAATAAAATATTAAGGGTATTTTAACGTATATACTTAACTAAATATACTTTATTTAGAAAGAAAAACAGACACAACTGTATCCAGCTTTTTACTGGAGGGAAGCTATATTAGCTGTTCATTTCTGATACATAAAATGTGCACTCCTCACATATAATAATTAAAATGGAAAAATAGTTTCCGCTATGGCTAATGTTTTGAAAAAGAACATACAAAGTGAGTCATAAAAAGTCAGTCAATGACAATGAAATGCATTTGAATCATATAGATAGCAACCTAAGAATGAGTGAAGTTCTTATCAATCATAAGATGTCATGTCATACTGAAGATGGAGTAAATTTGTTTTCTGAAGCTCCAGAGAATAGGACCCAGAGCAATGAATTCAAACTACAGAAAAAGAGATTCCACCTCAGCACTAGGAAGAACTTCCTGTGAGTAAGAGCTGTTTGACAGTGGAACACACTTTCTCAGAATATGGTGGAGCCTCCTTCTTTGGAGGTCTTTAAACAGAGGCTGAATGGCCATCTGTCAGAAGTGTTTTGATTGTGTGTTCCTGAATGGCAGGGGGTTGGACTGGATGGCCCTTGTGGTCTCTTCCATCTCTAGGATTCTACAAAATCCAGCTGTACTTCTTCCTGGGATTTGGTTAGTGTACTTAATGCCTGAATTATCTACCAGTTAGACTACTAATTAAATGTGCTATACAAGAAGCTGGCATTGAAAAATGTTCAGAAACAACAATTTGAACAAAATGCACTGCCCAAACTATTGTCTAGTGTGTGCCTGGAGACCACAAATTATTACTGTATCATCTTCCAATTTGTTCAGTTCAGCTTCAGTTCAAGGTGCTGTTTTGTCCTACCAAAAACTAAAGAGCTTAGGGACAGATTCTTTGCAACACCATCTCTTACTCTCTGAGTCTTCCCAAAACATGGCATATTTAAGGGAATCACTGTTGTGTTTCCTATTATGTTTTTATGAGTTGTATATCACCATGTGACCCTCATTGGGCTGCAAGGTGATAAACATTTTTTTTAAAAAAAATGATGACTCACTGAATTTCATTTGATCCAATGGGATTATTAGTCTAGCTGGGTGGTGGGGGTGGATTTAGGCCAAAGAGATTTAGGGCCTCGACAGACGGCTAATAGAGCCATCCCCGAGGCAGGGAAGAGGAGGGGCAGCCACACGCTCGGCGCCCCTTCCTCTTCCCGAGGTTGCTCTCGGAGCAGCCGGCCCTCCGCACGGCCGGCGCTCCAAGAGCAACCTCCCGCCGCAGTGTCCGCACACGCTGCGGTGGATAAGTTAGTGAAAGTGCACCCTACACTTTTGGGGTGCATTTTCACTGACTTTTGAAAGGAGTGCTGATTTAGCACTCCTTTCAGGGGCATCGATGGGGCGCCATGGTGCGGATGCCTCGTTCCCGCGGCACACCATCTCGCTGCGTCCCAGAGGCCCTCGTCTGCTTCCCCCCTTACGTTGAAGTCCAGTAACACTATGTTTAGTGACTAATTAGTTTACAACCCTGATTCAGAATTACTGATTACATTTCTGCCATAATGAAAGAAAACTTTCAAGCCTACTAGTTACTTGGGAGTAAGTCTTATTATATTCAATGACATGAATGACATGAAAGCACACAACAACAATATATTTAATATTTTCCACATTTCAATTATAACTGAACTATTTTGGTCCTATTTCCAGAGTTACATCCAGTTCCAATCATCTTCATTGTTGTTTCCTGTAAATTCTGTTGCACTAGTTAGTTCTCGACAGGTTGCTAAAACAGCTCATAAAGTTCTAAATACAGACACACTGGAGATACATTGTAAGAGCTACATCAGAGGCCAAGTATCACAGACATGAAATAATGACACCATTCCATGCTCCACAGCTAATGAACTCAGAAACAGAGCTTTCTAAAGATACACATTTAAAATATAGCCATGCCAATATTAGCATACAACCCCTCAATGGGTCATGAGAAGTCTGTGGGTGAACTAGACATTATTGTGAATAATGTGGTACAAGGAGATTAAGGAGTTATTAGTTTTGGATCAGGAGTTGAATCTAATTAAAAATAAAAAAAATAAACATTCACTGGCAAATCTCCTTAGAAGAAGAAATGGGAAAGATTTCTTTAAAACTTTGCAAAGCTATTATCTCTAATGGGAAAAAAATCTGAGTCATGGCTAAACCTCAGACTTTGCTCTCATTTTTCTTTACCAGAGTGGAGAGGGGGATACCACCTCTTTGCAGAGCAGATATCATACATGCATAAAATCCAGTGTACTGTCCTTGGCAACTCCTGTTTAAAAGAATAGTGAAATAGGACTCCTTTTGGGACAGACTGCTCTTCTTCTGAATCCCTACAACAGAAGTAGTAATGGGTCACAGAGGGATACATAACCATAGTAATACAGTCAGCCCTTCTTAGCTACAGATTATTTATCCATGGATCCATAGCCTGAAAATATTATATATATATATATATATTCCAAAAAGCAAACCTTGATTTTGCCATAATATAAGAAGCACCATTTTACTACCCCCATTATATTTAATGGAATTTGAGCATCCATGAATGTTGGTACCCATGGGGGGTTAAGAAGCCAAACACCAGCAGATACCAAAGAACCACTATATTGCCCTCCCCAACATTCTAGGATTTGTATGGGGCAATCTGGATGAGTTTATTTCACACACACACACACACACACACATACACACAGATAAATTTAGAGATGTTGTGGAGCCCTAGAGGCCTGATTGAGAACATGGCTGGGAAGAAAGTAGGGAGTCAGATTTGGTTCTATTAGCAAATTAATCCATATGGAAAGATTCTGGTTGTTTCATCATAGACCCCTGAGGTTATTTGACATAAAAGAAAGAAAGAAAGAAAGAAAGAAAGAAAGAAAGAAAGAAAGAAAGAAAGAAAAGATCAGCACCAAAATGAATCCTCCCTTGCCCTAAATTATACTCCTGAAAGCAAGAAAATATAAAGTACACAGGATTGGACATTTTTGAGCTGAAGGATTGTGAACTTTGCTTTGTTCAGTTCTAGCATTCAAAAGTAGGTCCTAGACACATTTGTTTTTTGTTTTTGTTTTTAAATCAGAGCATTTCTTTTGTAAAAGGCTGCAATGGATGGTTCTTGGGATTCTAGTTAAAACTAAAACATCAGCATAGATTCTGCAAGCCTGAACTTTATCTTGTCCAAGAGTATCTGGATAGGTAGGTAACTAATCTGACCTAGCAATGATTATGTGTATTATAACTCGTGAAAGATGTTTTTGAGCATGTTCAGAGGTCCCATCTGTTTAATGAGATAAATGTTGATATATCACTGGGAGAAATCACTTAATATGATAAGCAGAATGGGAATCCAGAAGTCAACAACCTGAATGTGGCTGGAGAGCTTTATTATGACTGTGGCCTCCTTCCTTCTGATCTACCAATACCTCCCCTGCAACACACATGTGCATGAGATAGTACAAGACTTGATTAAAAACATGCCATCCCACTTTTTAGCTGCTTTTAAAATGTGTGTTTTAAACACACACACACATGGCAAGAGGCTTCTGGCATGCATGACATACCCATATCCTGCAACATTTCACATATGAAAACCAGTATGTACATCAGAGTGTGGACAAAATGGACAGAGTATGTACATCAGAGTATGGCAAAAGTTATTAATGAGGAAGAACACACAAGCTGCAGTGGTTTGCTTCTGCCTGAGTCTATTGAAAAGGGCAAGATTCTCCTCGGACATTTATTCTCTTCCCTGTTGAGGTAAATGAGTGCAAACTACCTGTTGCCTAACTCAATTTGCAGCAATTGAGATAAGCAATTGAAAACAAAGGGGGAAAGTAGGGCAAAGAGACAGAAACTGGGACATTTTAAAAATAGCTAAAAAGTGGGATGATAGAGGTTTAATCAGGACTGTCTCTTCCAAATCAGGATGATTGGAGAATATAGTGCTATTTCAAGCCGCTCAGCATGCCCTAGCACATTGAAAAACCACTAGAACCTAGAGAATTTGAAAATGGTGTTTCCCCCTCCTTATGCTATACAGTGTTGTTTTTTTTTAAGTATTCATTTTCCCATTCTTTCATATATATGCTGCTCTCCATTTGCTATACATTTTACATTATTTTTTGAATTCCTATGAAAGGCAAAAAAGTCAAGTGCAATCTAACTTCTTCTTCCTCTCTCTCTCTCTCTCTCTCTCGGTCACCCCATGTCTCTACAACAGAATGAGGTGTCACTTCACAGTACGTGCCATTGTGATAATTGTAATTGTAATAATAACTTTTGTGATATAGTACCCATCCTGGTGCAAGCTAAAAAATGAGAAATATTTCTGAGCAACTTCTAGTAATCAGCTACAGGGGGAGAAACTGCAAAGTCCACTGGAAAGCCATGAGTTATTATAGAATATATATCATTTGCATGCATTTATAAATAATATTAAAAAGCTGACTTATCAATAAGGAACACATACACACACAAATAAAGTTATAACCTCTCAGGAAACTGGCATGCAATTGCTGTGATTTATGGAGGTTTTATGGAAGTGGAGAATACATCACTAATTTGGTGTCATTGTACACTGAATTTATATTGTCTGACAAGCTGTTCATTTTGAGTTTTTCTGTTCCTTAAGAAAAATAATTTCTGGCGGCTGATGCAGACAGTCCCTAAGGCGTGACTCTGTGCCACCCCTGGAAGTGCCGGATCAGGGCTGTGGCAACCAAACACCGTGGCCGTGATCCAGCTTTTTTCTGCTCCCCAAAGAGCTGACAAATGCCGCTCCTTTTGGGGGTGCCCTGACGCCACATGCTGTGAGGTCGGGCACACAGTGTGATGGTGGCATCAGGGCAGAGTCGGAGCATCCGGCATGTAGTTTCCCTGCCCCAATTCCACCCCCAGGCTGGCCCTTTTGGCCAGTCTGCACCGGACCTAAGATCTCTTAGTGTATGCAAGCATACAAACAGAACTAAAAATCGTGTCCAATGATGAACAAACCCTAACAAGAAATCAACTGACAAACTGGGATAATAATAAAAAAAATGTCCAGATATATATAGATACACTGCATATCTATTGTTGTTGTTTGTTTATTGTTGCTGCAGTTGTGTGCCCTCAAATAGTTTTTGATTTATGGCAACAGTAAGATTGTTACCACACTGCAGAAATAAAAAAGTTTAACATCATTTTAACTGCCCTGACCTAGGGCCTCTGCAGATGGGCAGCACAGAGCCACCCTGGGAAGCAGTGGATCAGGGTCAGGGCAACCCTAAGACATGGCCTCAATCCTCCCTTTTGCTGCCCCAAAAAGCGGCAAAATGTTGCTCCTTTTAGGGATAGCAAAAGGCCACCCTAAGACCAGTATTGCAGCTCTTCCTCACCCTTTTGGCACAGAATGTTTAAATGCTGTGCCAGGAGGGCATCCTCCAACTCTACCCTCAGGCTGGAGCTTCGGGCTGGTCTGCAGAGGTCCTTCATGCTATGGAATTCTGGAATTTGTACTTTTGTAAGATATATAGCCTTCCCTCTCAGAGAGCTCTGGTGCCCTACCAAACTGCAAATCCCAAAATTCTGTAGCATTGCATCATGGGAGTTAAAATAGTATTAAATTGCTTTATTTCTGCAGTGGGGATGCAGCCTTTGGAAACCCCAGTCATGGGGTTTTCTTCACAAAATTGGTTGAGAAGGGGGTTTACATTAACTTCCTCTGGGACTGAGACCCTGTGGCCTACCCAAAGTCCCCGCAGTGGGTTTGAATGATTGAGCATAGCTTCCTAGAGTCCTAGTCCAAAATTCAAATCACTATGTCATGCTTAAATATAACATTGGGATTATCATATACAAAATGCAGCAAATGTGTTTTAACTGTGATGCTTTCTTCAATAGTGAAAGGATTCCATCCACAATTTATTATATGGAAAGGAAAATGACAAATACTGTTCCCTCTTCTATACAACAGTTGTAGCATTGCTGAATCCCCTTGCCTATAATTACTATAAACCCTATATATTAGTGATTGTTTCTTGTTCTGATAAATATATATACTCATATTTATAACATTTAATGAAATAGGCAAGGTGGGGATACCCATAGAATTTAAATAACTTGCAAGAATTAGCTTGGCATAAGGCCATGTATCTTAGGAAGACATCCTAAACCTATGTTCCATCCAGCCAACTATAGCCTATAGAAGGTGTAGAACCTTCTACACCATGACCAATAATGATAGAATACAGGATATGAAGTCCAAAACACCTGGATGACTAAAGATTGAGTATGCCTGGCCTATTGTGCTTTGGAATGTTTCTCGGGAATTTAAGCAGTAAGTTATGTATTGCCCTGCACAAAGCTTCTAGACATTCAGTTTAGAAGCTCCCACATGCAAAATCTGTGCTCTACCACTAGATTATGATACATGCTCAAGTCAGGAATGTCTAAGGATGAAAGAGAAAATCATACTAATTGAAATTCTTTACCATTTTATCCAATTGCCCTCCTATGTACAAATGTATACTCATAGTGGTTTGACTGGCAGAAAATCCTGTGTATTAGATACTATTTTTTTTTATTTTTCAAATTACACAAAAGTAAATGTGCATGACTCAACATGTGTATTTTTTGAAAAATGTTCACAAGCATGATATGGTCAATGGGAGGACTCTCAAATCAATTGGTTGGCACCCTGCAAATCCCTGCATTTCCTTGAAGGACAAAGAGAAGTAACCAAGCCACTGTGGAACTTATACAGAACAAAAAATGCTGGTAGGGCTCTGGGAAACAATGAAAATGGAGCAGACAGATTTTCTCATCCTTAGGCAAGTCTGCACTTATTCCACTTGCTCTTGTAAACAACAATGCTATTCAAACTGCAAAACTGTTCAGCTCCCAGAGATGCATCAAGAATCCTATATCATTTACATGTTTTATGTATGCCATGCTTCTGGAAGGTTTAATTTAGAATGTCGCAAACCGCTGGGACCTGTAGCTACATTTGATCTATTACTTCTGGCTTTGTAACAATTGCACATAAAGTCCCATAAAAATGTCCATGCTGCATAAAAGATATTATCATATCTACTTTTTGCAAATGTTGAGATTGTAAAAAAAATAAAAAAAATTAGTACCATATTTCTTTTTTAATGCTGTTTTTGAAAGTGTTTGTCCTCTAAAACAGGTGGGTTCTTGAGGAACCTATTGCATAGTGCTTGAATGCAAGGGGTTTATGTTCCCTTATAACTTCAGGCATATTGAATTCTTCCCCACAAAACCATCTCCCAAAGCTTCAACTCCACCACTTTCCTCTGAACTTTTTAGAAAGAATTTCTAATTATCGTATATACTCGACGATAGGTAGATTTCATGTATAAGTCAAGGACAGGCTTTGAGGCCAAAATTATGGATTTTTATATGAACTGTGGATAATTTGAAGATAAAACCTAAGGGCATGTAACATAATGAAGAAAAGGAAAACAATGCCTAAGAACTTACAAAATTCAGGCAGGCTTAACTTTTGCACTCACACTAAAAGCTGGATCAATGAGGGAGTAGAGGCTCAATATTTCCAGGACAGATTACTCTCTTGCCATTCACCAAGGGATGGTTTATTTTTAAAAAATAGTAAGAGTAATGTACAGTACTTATATTGATCCATGGATAAATTGACTCATATTGTTTGAGTCATTTTTTTGACTAAAATTTCTAGACTTATACATGAGTATATACAGTAAACATCAAGGTGAAGTTGAAATTTTAACAGTTATAAACAATAAAAGCTGTTGGAGATTCATATTTCCACTCATACTGCAAAGGGGATGCCAGTGGGTGATCCATTATAAGAGTGGTGAAAAATGGGGATGAAGAGTGCTGTCACATATAAAATGTATTGAACGACTACTTGGAAATTACAGCTGATTCAGAATGCAATGACCCATTATTTTCTAATTACTTTCCAAACCGATTACTTATTAGACATGAGCATCACTTAAGCGAGTGGTGGACCAAAAGTGAGGCAAGTGCAGTACTCCACCCTAGGTGCAAAGCAAAATTGAGTGCACTCCTGGCTCTATCATGGAGGGCTATGACCTGATCTTCCTTTCCATTATCCTTGGAATTTATTTGAATAAGGCAGAAAAGAAGGAAGGAGATGGGGTAGGAGGTGAGCAATAGCCCTGAAAAAAAAAGTAGCTCTGTTAGTCTTTTCCTTTGGCTGCAAATGGGACTTCTAATTTTCATTCAGTATTTTTTTTTCTTTGCTGGTGATTAGAATGGAAATTTCAACAGTTTTGGGTCACAGATCTCATCTGAACTTAGAAGCTAAACAGGATCAAAGCTGATTAGTATTTGGATGAAAGACTGCCAATGAATACCTGGTGCTATAGGCTATATTTCACAGGGGAAAAAAAAAAAAACACAGGGAAAAGCACCTTTGAGTATTTTTCACCTGGGAAACCATATGAAATTTATGGGGTCTCCATAAGTTGATGGACAATTTGAAGGTGTGTGTGTGTGTACACACATACAGAGAGAGAGAGAGAGAGAAAGAGAGAAATCTGGAAGCATTTTATTTAAGAGATTATAGAAGGAATTAGTCACACAAGTACAAATCCAACATAAAATACATCTGCTTGTACAGTGGTTGAAAAGTTATAAGGGCACAAGAGCTCACATCCAAAGAGAAAGAGTATCACAAATGAAGAAAATCAAGCAAACAACATGCTAACATATTTCTTACACAGGAAAATCCACTAGCTATTGAGAACTTAGAAAAACACAGCATAGCAGATGCATTTTAACTAATTGTTGAAAAAGTCCTTAGACATTGCTTCCTGGACCACAATTCATAACAAACAACCAAGATTCTGATTATTCTGTTTTGGAGTACAAAAATCTTAAGAATTTAAGTCCATGTCTATTGTGACTATAGTCATCATGCAATCCTTGTTTATTGTTGCCTGCAAAATAAGGAACTGTCAAGCATCTAGCTGCATGTAATATATGGTTAGGAAGCAAAGTATGTTGTGAGGGGGGATTTAGTTGACTCTGAATTCTATGCAATGTTTCATGGATTCTGAGAACAAGAGCTGGATGCTAATGGCGACAGGAAGGAAATTGGAATTTTAAAGAACAACACCTAGAGTGGTATGTACAGATAAATATATTCATCACTTTTATTTTCAATAATTTATAAGCATGTACTGCCCTATTTCCTCATTAACCAGCATTTTTTTTAAACGTATCAATATTTTCATGTATGTGTGTGTGTGTATTTCCCCAAGAAATATGCATATTTCATGCATTTCATGGGCCTAATTACTCTACAGGCACCAGATCCCTTCTGATCTTGGAAGCTGAGCAGGGTCAGCCTTGTTTAGTATTGATAGCCCCCATCTACCTCAGGAAAGATAGATGCCTTGCCTCTAATTACCTCTAATTTTAGCTAATTTGTTATTTCTTCCTCTTTTAATTTGTATTTTATATTGTTATTCATTTTATATTGTTATTCTTTTTAGTTTGCTTCTTTTTATGATTGGGAGGGGGTTGAGGTAGGGAATTATTTAGAAATTAAAATTGTGATTGTATATTGTATTTTATTGTTATTCTTATTTGTTGTAACCCACCTCGATCTGCAGGGAGAGGATGGCTATAAATAAAATGTATTAGTAGTAGTAGTAGTACTTTTATGGGAAACTGCTAATGAATACCAGGCACTGCAGTGTATATTTCAGAGAAAAGAACTGGTAAAACCAACTCAGAATAATTTTTGCCTAGTAAATCCCTATGAAATTAATGGGGCTGTGATAGGTTGACATGTGACATGAAAGTATGCACAAACACACACACACACACACACACACACACACACATTTGACTTTAGAATATTGTGACATGCTTTCACCCTCCCTAATAGTGTATAGTTAGGAATTTCATTATTTACCAGTTTCTGCACTTGCAAATGTTCCAACACAGTTCTTGGCTCAGAGAATAAAACAATGTGTGCATGTGTGTCAATCACAAATTTTGAAAGACAATAAACAGTATATGTGTGTTCACGCATGTGTGCGCACATGCATGTATGTAATTATTGATTTAAAAATGGGACAAATGAGACTCTGTGACAGTTATATGGATTAAGTTCCTTCTTGAATTAAGCAAACATTAATTTTTAGTAATTTCCTTCCTCTTGTGAGATGGTCTAACTTTAGTGTACTTTTGTGACAGGCAAGCAGAATATAGATTCAATAAAATAAGTAGCCTTGAACTACTTTGATGACCCTAGGTCTCACAGCCTAACTTACTTCAGGAGGATTCTTTAGAGATGAATATGGAAACCTTGAATTTCAAGGGAATAGATAAATATAGTTGATAACTAAAATAGGGAATACATAATTTCAAAGTGAAGATAGAAGGAATTAAATGCCACTTGATGAGCACCAATAAAATGGGCAACAAAGTATGTGCTTTGCCATTGAACCTCAAGTCTTCTATTGTATGATTTTCTGTGTCTGAACACACACATGTACCATGTCAATAATAAAATAAAGCTTAGCAAGGAAGACAGTGTATGGATGAACATTACCCCCAAGGTTTGACTTCAGGAGATTCAGACAAAACCTATAAAATCTACTTGTTTCCACTGGTAACAGAGGTTTTGAATTGGTCTTTTCTTCTGTGTCACTCTCAGTTTTCTGAGTAGCATTAGTAAATAGCCTTTTTCTTCTTTTCATCTCTGTATTTTGTCATGCCTTTCCCTGCAGAACTGGAAATGAGTCAGATACTTATGCTCTGCAGATTGACTAATGTTGACAGCCGCCTACCTACGCATTAGGTTTAAATGCAGTGAACAAAGCCACACATTAAAAGCAGTTTTTCTTTCATATCATGTAACCTAGGGAAAGTTGTCATTCAGAAGCACCTACCTGTATGTGGTTCAACTGAAAAGTAAGGCTGCCCTTCCAAGATACTATAGACCAGCTTGGCACTGTTTCCATAAACAGGATCATCAGCATCAGTGGCTGTCACTTTAGTCACATAAGTACCTAAAGAATAAGAAAAAAAAAGCTGGTTGAAAATTCCAGCCTTCAAAATATATGTCTTCATGTCTGTTAAGGAAAAATCCAATCCATGGTCTCTACTTTCAAATATTAAATAAATGCTGATAGGGAAAATAAAAGTTAAGCGTTATCTCAACAGTAAAGAAAGAGCAGATACCAGAGCAAGCCAGCCCCTTCTCAAATAGTCAAAAGATCCCAAAAACTCTCAGAATGAGAACTGTCTCTGCCAAAACAGGGGTGTCACTAGAATGTCACTAGAGTGTGACGGTGGTGCGAGCCAGTCAGGTGACAGCCTAAGGAGAGGTGACACCACTGCTCCCAAACATCTGCAATGGACTATGGCATTTGCCTAGGTCCCTTTAAAATTCAGAAGAAATGGGGTGAGTGAGATTAGGCTGACTAGGAAGATAAAGGAGAGGCCTCAGCATTTTTTTGAAAAAAATAAATTTAAAGTTTTATTTTATATTGAAGAAAAATTTAAAAAAAAATTGAGAAAAATACTATATAGGGGATATTGTAAAGTTTTAATTATCACCTTTAAAATTTTTGACAGAAAGTTTGTTTTGATCATATTCCATATTTTTATTCTTTTTTAAAAAATTTTGGTACAAAAAACATTACTAAGGATTCTGTATGATATGGGAGAAGGTCAATGGGAGGACCACTGTGTCAAACATTTGAAGATGAGTACCAAAGATAAAGAAGGAACATCCTCTTGGGGTTCTACATTCTCAGTGCCACCTTTAAAATGTCCCTGTCTGGATCAGAAGAATCTATTTTATTTCATATAGTGCATTATTTTGTAAGAATATTTCATATAAATATCAAACTTTGGGTCCATCCACAGTGGAAGGCATCATAATTGTACAGTAATGGGACTATATCATCATCATCATCATCATCATCATCATCATCATCATCATTATAGCTATGCTGGCAAGTGAATGACTACAAGTTCAACTTCAGTTTCAGGCACAAGATGGAACATACTCATATGCCTCTGAATATTATTTCAGTTTATAATCCTAAAATATCTGAATGGGTACATGTTCCCCATCTTTGTAGGATGATTTTTGATGTCAACTCCAGCTGTATAATGCTATAGAAGTATTATTATTATTATTATTATTATTATTATTATTATTATTATTATTATTATTATTTATAGCCTGCCCCTCTGCACAACAATCGAGGTGGGTTACAGCATTTAAAACAGACAAAATTAAAACTCCCTCATCCCCCAATCCAACCCTCCCAACCCTTAAAACAGGATTAAACTAGAAAAGGATTAAAATGCTATAATGCAATAAAACAATTAATCAATAAAATCATGCACAATAAGGACAGGATAAAAATGGAAGCTGAAAGCTCATCTCCCTAGGGCAGATGTTATTCCAGGAAGGCCTGCTGGAAGAGATCCGTCTTCACTGCCTTTTTGAAGGCAATAAGCATGGTAATAAGATGGATCTCATCCGACAGGCCATTCTATAGCCTGGGAGCGGCTGCAGAAAAGGCCCTCTGGGAGGTCTGAGATAGCCTAGTTTTTATTGGCTATAGCAGATTCCTCCCAGAGGACCATAGGATGAGGGAGGGATCATACAGGGAGAGGCAGTACCTAAGATAAGATGGACCCAAGCCATGTAGGGCTTTAAAGGTTAAAACCAACACCTTGTACTGCGTCCGGAAACTAATTGGCAGCCAAAGGAGAGATTTAAGCACTGGTGTTATGTGCTCCCTCCTGGATGTTCCGGTAATTAACCTGGCTGCCATATTTTGCACCAACTGCAGTTTCCGGGTTAGGCACAAGGGTAGCCCCATGTAGAGTGCATTACAGTAGTCCAGACATGAGGTTACCAGAGCATGTACCACAGTTTCCAAATCCCTCATATCCGGAAAAGGTGTATCAGCTGAAGCCCAGAAGTATTATTTGTTCTGGGATCACTCCATGCGCTGATGCAGTTAGGCTACATTGATTGTTTGTGTACAGCTAGACATGCACACCATATTATTTCTTTTTTTAAAAAAAATGTTTCTAGGCTTTTTGAGGAGATAGCTCCAATTTGCTTCTGCTCTGCATCTAACTTCTAGTGAAGGCATATAAAACCATATACCTCTATACTTGAGGGAGCACCTCTCCCTGTGTATTTCTACTTAAGAACTGAAGACTGAAGGAGTAATCCTCATCTATGTCCCATCAGTGTAGGCAGTATCAAGTGGGAAGGCATGGGAAAGAGCCTTCTTGGTTTCAGCATCCTGACTGCAGAATGTCTTTCCCCTGGAGAACAGATTGCCAGCCACATTGGTTTCTCTCTGGTGCTAAGCCAAAGTATGTTTTTTTGATAAAGCTTTTGACAACTACTTTATTTCCAAATGTGTATGTGTGTATCTCTAAATGGTTGTAGCTTTTAAAGTTGTTTAATTATTGTTTTGTTCCATATGTTTTTATCTTGTTTAATTATTGATGGTTTCAGTCTGGAAATGTTTTAAATATGTTATACTGTATGCCACCCTGAGATACCATGATAAAGGGTGAGTTATGAACATTTTAATAAACAGATATTTAAATAAATAACTACTTTATCATCCAAACAAATAAACCCAGTGTCTTATCTTTCAGTGGTTCCACTTTGACTCCACTTTGATATGAGAGGACTGAAATTCCTATTAGAGGGAATGCTGATAATGCTGCAAATGATTATGTCTTCCTTTATCACAATATTTCAAGGTAAATTACATAATATTGCAAGCCAGTCATAAAATACAACAAACATTAAAGTGTAAAAATGATCAAAGAAATTAAATGCAGAGAGCATGAAAAACTGAAACCTAAAACTGCAGCCGATAAAAGATTTGTCATCAACTAAGAGTGGCACTGTATATAACAAATCCAGAAAGAGAGGGGGTGGGGGAGAAGAAGAAGAAGAAGAAGAAGAAGAAGAAGAAGAAGAAGAAGAAGAAGAAGAAGAAGAAGAAGAAGAAGAAGAGTATTTGTGAATAAATTCAATTTTACATGCCAGTCAATCTGATTAGGATAGATATCATGTGCACTAGAATGGAGAGAATCCCACAGCATTCTATACATATTATTTATAATTTGCTTTGCAAGTGAGTATTTCCAAGGCAGCTAACAAAACATATTAGCAATAAAATTAAAATGCATAAAACATGCAAATAAATCTTAAAAAAACACTTAATTAGTACAACTTCATTTTAGATCTAGTGTGGTGTAATGGTTTGAATGCTGGACAAAGATTCTAGGATAAAGTTAAAGGTATGAATGTCTATTCATAACCAACTGTGGGGGGTGGTGCTCATCTGTATTACTAAGCCAAAGAGTCAGTATTGTTTGAAGATGAATATGTTGGTCATGTGGCCAGCACAGCTGCACTGAACACTGTTACCTTCCCACTGAAGCGTTTGCATGCTTTTGCATTTGCATGCTTTTGAACTGCTAGGTTGGCAGAAGGTAGGACTAGTGATGGGAGCTCACTCCATCATGCAACACTCAGGCCTCAAACTGCCAACCTTCTGATCTCCCAATTGTCAGAATTGGCATCTTAACCACTAAGCCACCACAGAGTTCAAATCCCTGTTTGGCCACTGAAAACCACTGGGTGACCTTGCTTAAGACTTGTGACTACTTGTTTAAGATGTATGATATTTTATAAGTTGTATGAAAATACTTTAATAAATAAATATCTATAAAGGTCATCTCCCCCTTTTACATTTTTTTGTACAAGTCCCTTTTGAATCTTATCTCAGATGAAAATTGTTTAGACATCCATCCTGGTTTCTTGAGACACTTCCCATTTTTCCTCCTCATTGGAACTGTTTGAAATTGTGCCCTCAATATCTCACTTTTGAAGAAACTCCCATCCTTTAGGAACCCACTTCTCTATTAGTAGTCCTGGTGATAGTGTTACCACCAGTATTTCCCTGATTTTACTGAAGTAGCTTCCTTGAAGCGTAGGATGCATGACTGTCTACATTTGGCTTCTTCTTTCTGCTGTATAACAAACTCCAGGAGAACATGGCCATTCCTTCATAGGGATCCCACTATTTCCATCCCATTAACCAGACCATCATTACTGGTTTCTATCAGATCTAAAATAAGAGGACACAGGCAAGGGCCTTTTCTGCAGCATCACCCTCATTGTTGAATTCCCACCCTCTGAGGCCCAGTTGCTGTCAACATTAAATCATTTGGGGGCCAAGTTAAAACTTAGTATTTGATTAAAGCATTTGGGCAAAATTGATTTTAACCAGGCTGCACATGTGTTATAATTATATTATCATTCAAATTTGTTTTAACTGGTTATAAATTTTCTAGTTGTAAACATAAACCTATTTAATATATTTTTTAATCTTTTA
The DNA here is from genome assembly GCA_020142125.1 of Phrynosoma platyrhinos. Lineage (NCBI taxonomy): Eukaryota > Metazoa > Chordata > Lepidosauria > Squamata > Phrynosomatidae > Phrynosoma > Phrynosoma platyrhinos. The sequence continues at coordinate 7,854,537 of CM034704.1, forward strand.
CATTTTTGTAATTATTTATTTTTAAGCTGATTTTATTTGGAAGCTGCCCTGAGATCATCAGATAAAGGACAGAATATAAATATTTTAATAAATATATATTAGAATCAGATGAAGTTTCAAACATTTGTGAGTGGGTCGTATCAAAGGACTACTAAAGTCCAGATGAATAATGCAATAAAATATATTACATTTAAGTTTTTAGTATAGCACATTTCAAAGAATCTGGCAGTTGCACAGCTGCTACATAAAAAATATCAATGGTTTAAAAGTGAAATATTTTCTTTCTTTGGTTTTCTAACTATAATAATTTGAAACTTTACTGAAAATCTGAATATCATCTATTGTCTCTGAACTGTCCTTGACTCACCAACTCTCTCTTTTGTGATCATTATCCGAAGTTCTAAAGAAGATCATAGCATACCTTTTCAGACCTCTCTTTCAGTTGCTATTGAAAAGAAAGTTAAATCAAACCAAATCCAAATTATGTCTCCTTGCCTTGCTCCAGGCTCATCTTTTTCAGTCTGCATGTTAGAAAATAAATGCTGACATTAATAAATATGCAACATGAAAATTTGTAGGCTTGTCCTAAGTTGGCAGGTGACTTGAAGGCAGAGAGAGAGAGAGAAAGAGAGAGAGAGAGAGAGAGAGAGAGAGAGAGAACTGGCATAGAAAAGGGTTGGTAGGAAAAAATTACCAGTGCAAACCTTTAGGGTCTAAACGTCATTGTGGAAATAATGCAGTTTGACACTATCTTAATTGGCTGCATCTTGTGGAATCCTGGGGTTTGTTGTTTGCTGTGACACCAAAGCTCTCTGTCAGAGAAAGCAAAACATCTCACAAAACTACAAATCCCCAAATTCCATACCATTGAACCATGACAGTTAAAGTGGCATCAAATTGCATTAATTTTGCAGTGTAGATGCAGCCCAAGAAATTATTATAAGACTAAGGGCCTCTACAGACGGGCCGTTTGGGGCACCTCTGGGCCAGCCATGCCAGTGGTGGATTGGGACTGCAGCAACCCCACTGTGGCCCTGATGCTCCCTTTTGCTGCCACCAAAAGAGTGGCAAAATGCCGCTTCTTTTGGGGGTGGCAAAAAGCCACCCTAAGAGTTGGTAAGATGGCTCTTCCATGGCCTTTAATTATAGCGTGTATACACACTATGCCAAGAGGGAGTTCTGACACCATGCACTGTGCAAAAGTGTGTGTGGCATCTGGACAGCGTCAGGATGGAGTTGGAGTGGTCATTGTGCGGCGACCCCACCCCCAACTCCACCCCCAGGCTGGCCCTTTAGGCCAGTCTGCAATACCCCAACTGACTCAAAAGGGCTTATCTCTGAGTGAACGTACATAGGATTGCACAGTCCATTAAATCACAATTTATGTCCAGAGAATGTGAAAATTCAAGTGACATAATTTACTCTTGACCTCCACTGAATTAACAGTCATTGAGATGGCATAGCATACAAGATATCAATAGACAAAACTAAATTTACCGAAGCTGTTGTATTTGGACACCCCAAGCTGCCTTGTAAGCTCATAGAAAATAACATAAATAAATGCAGGGCTGTCCTTACCATTAAGAAATAATGAAAATAAAAAATGCTGGTGAATGTGGTTGAGACAGCAGCCTCATTCCTGCCCACTTAAATTGGCTGTCCTCTGCCTTGGCTGCACCCAATCTTTCCCTTCTGATGGAAGTTAGATCTAGGTATTTCATGAGGCCTGCTTTTCATCTCCAAAGTGCATGTACTGGCCTCGGATAAACTGAGGCACATGTTTTAAATGTGCTTCAGTGTTGTTGTTTTTACTGACTTTAACATTTAAAAAAAATAATGTTGTTTAATTCTGTTTTAACATTTGTAAACTAATGCTTTAGCTTATTTTTTTCTTTAAAAATATAGTAAGCTGTCTTGAATCCCATCTTGGGAAAAAGGTAAAACATAAATTCAATGCACAAATAAATAAAAGGAAATTGTGTCATTTCCACATTGTAGTAAGTATAGTCACTTTCCATCTTGTCCTATGCTCTAGACTAGAAATAACCACTACCACCACTCATTGACATTCCACATTTTCCCCCGAAACTGGAAGTTCAACTGGCTAAAAACTATTGTTTTTATTATGTCTGTTCAGTCAGTAAATGTGGCTGGATTCTGGTGAAATGTGGCTGACTCCTATGAATGAAACAGCTCTAAGGGATGCAACTCTTCTAAAAGAACTGGCAAATGTAATCTTAGAGGCATTGGCAATAATTTTTCAAAACTCCTGGAGAACAGGAGAAGTTCCAGCAGACTGGAAGAGGGCATCTGGAAAAAGGGAAAAAAGAGGATCCCAACAATTATCATCTAGTTAATCTGATGTCAATTCCAGGAAAGATACTAGAGCAGATCATTAAACAGAGAATCTGTGAACATTTAGAAAGCAAGGTCATTATCACAAAAAAGTCAACATGGGGATCTGAGAAACAAGTAATGCCAGACTAATCTCATCTCCTTTTTTGATAAAATTACCAGTTTGGTAGACAAAGGGAAAGCTGTATAGCATATCTTGATTTCCATTAAGGCCTTTGACAACGTCACCCATGATATTCTTTGGGTGATATTCTCTAAAGATGCCAGCCAAAGATGCAGGCAAAATGTCAGGAATTCATTCTTCTAGAATATTACCTCACAAAAAGCCCATAAAAATCTACTGTCAAAACACTCCAGCTTTGAAATATTATTTGCACTTTGTAATTTATTCTATGCAAAACTCATGTGTGATATTTTAATGGTGGAAAACAGCATTTTCTGTACAGGACACAATTTTATCTGAACAGAAAAAATAACATTTCTGTACAGTAATTATTTTGGAGCAGAATCTCCTGTTCTTACACAGAAAATTCTGTCCTTGGGAACTTATTCTGTTCAATATTCATCCTTGGAAGTTTTGTGCAGAACACAGATGTTTCTGTGCTGGAAACATTTTTTGTGCAGAAAACAATATGAAATAACATAAATCAATCCACTCTTCACTTTCTTGATATTATTATATTATATCATGAGTTACACTGTCTCATGATAGATCCAAAGTACAATAGCCTCAGTTTAGTCATCTTGGCTTCTAATGAGTGTTCTGGCCTATGTCCCTTTCACATGACAAATTGCAGCACTCTCATTCCACTTTACTAAATACGCCTCCCTAATATACAAATCTCATAATTCTATAGGATGGGATTATGACAGTTGATGTGGAATCAGAGTATTATAATGGTGTGGTATGAAAGGGCCTCTGATTTGCTCTAGGATACATTAGTTTCACTTATCTATGGAATTCAACTCTAGCACCACTTCTCAACTGAGATATTTTTTTTTCCTGTCTTCTTTCTTCACTGCCCAGAATTCATAACCTTTACATAGAAATCAGAAATACTATGGCATGGAATATTCTGACTTTGGTATTTAATTATATAACTTTACAAGTTGAAGATCTTATCTAGTTCCTTCATTTCTGCCCTTCTAAGTCTTCTTCTAAGCATTTTCATTTATGACAGAGCCAGAGTACAAGAGCTCATCAATTATTTTGATGTTCCCAATGTTAGCATCCCCTACACCCCCTAGCTGGATATGGAGTTTCATAATTAATATCTAGTGTCAGACATGTTTTTAAAAGGTCACAATGACTTCTGGAAACTAGGTAAGGGGTCACACTGACCTAAGGATGTGTGGGAGACATACATAGTACTAAAACAAACACTGAATGGGTTTGCTGATCAACTTCATCTCCCTTAGTATTTTTGCATTTCCTCTCACTATGGACACTATCTGAGTCCCATCACAAAGAGGTTAAAGACATTACCCCCACTTCACCCCAGGCTGTATTTCTATTTACCCTTCCTGTCTGATTGTCAAGGGGGGTGTATCTCACCTCCAACGAATGTTTTATTACTCTGGAGTTAAGACCATCAGCATTCCATATTCCTTTTGTCAATTCACACACGGTGTGGGAACATGGCTCTCTAGTGAACAGAATTCGATTATCCACTTATTTATGGAAACCTACTGGGTGACCTTGAGTAAGTTATACTCAGGGAAGGCAAAGGCAAACCCTCTCTGAACAAATCTTGCCAAGAAAACCCTGGTTCAGCTTAGGGTCATTATAAGTCAGAATTTACTTGAAGGTATGCAACATCAGCAATTCCAGGTAAAAGACATTTGGGATGGTTTCTCCTTGATTTCTTTTTATTCCACTGTTACTGACTCTGAGAGATCCTCTACCAGTTTCACCCCCCCCCCACTGCTTCCACCCAGTAGCTCTTTGGCATATTTGGTTTGGCTCCTTGGCAAGAGCCTATCTGACTTGGGACATCCTATCAATAACACAGATGTAGTTACAACACTAAAATCTTCAGGTTTAGTCAGAAGTAAGCCATAATTAGTTCAATAGGACATATTCCTCTGTACATTGAAACATTTATCTACCCAATACTTTCTCCATAAGAGAAACAAAAATAAATATAATCACTAATGCTGATCTTTACCAAATTAAATATGCTATAATGTGCCAACAAGCTGTTCTCTCTTACAACCAGTTGGTATTCACACAAAGAACAAATCACTCAAACTGATTTATAGGATTAAGCCTTCTCCCCATAATCAAATTTCTTAACAAATTTGGCACAGTGAATCCTAAGAATAGAGCTTAACTCCCTGAAGTCTTGCCTATGTGTTAAAATCTGTTAAACCACAATGATCTGGATTCCACAGCTCTGAGTGCTGAAATGTATGAACTTTTTCCCCACAAAAATACTGTGTAAGTGAATGTTATATAGGCACTGTCTACATCTGTGTGAATAGTCCAGTAATATTTAATGTGCACTATCCAAATTTGATGTCCACATTTTCTGAAGCAGCTGTCAAAACTTTCAGAATCTTGTAACTGGCAAACAGTAGCAGACTGGTGTTTTTTTTTTTTTTTTTTTTCTCCAATGCTATCTGCCTTACAATACATTTTAGTACAATAAGTGGTAATTTATCTCATTCATGTAGTCAAAATTGGTGAAGGAATGTCACTGTCACATGTGAATATCAAAATATTGATCCTAAAAATCAAATATTTATTAAAAGAAAACACTCAACCCAATTTTGAATTTTTGACAAAAATAAATAAATAAAACAAATAGAATAAAAATCATTTCACTTATTGTCAACCTACAATCTCATGTGCTTCCAAGCCTCACAGTCCTCCTCTGGGCTACCCCATTAAAAGAGTGAAGAAGATAGATATAGGTATAGATATAGATATCCACCCAAACAATGAAGGATCCTCATATTGTTCTTTTTCATTTAATCTCTTAGATGGTGGGGTTGTAGTTTATTCTGAAGCACATCACATAGTCCCACAATAGCCCTCATAGACTCTAAGGAAAGCTAAAAAAATCATCCATATTAACAAGACAGTTCTAGTCACTTTCATTTTCATCAGGAACAGTTCTTTCATTAAGCAAATGGGTTTTAATTACCCATTCAAAATCAAGATGCCCTGAAATATTTTATATTACAAGAGAGACAGCTTCTTCCTATCCAAGCAGCTGCTAGTAAATTCTATTACAACCCTGTCCTGCTACTGTGAAGACTGTAGCTTAGTTTATAGGTAACTAGGAAGCATGAATGGACAGGAAATGACCTCAATGTCCTTAAAACATGAATTACATATAAAAGGCAGGTTGAGGACCCAGTGTTTTGACTTTCCAATTCCTACCTGGACAATATGACTGATCTTAGAGGAGTTGAAAGAATAACAAGGAAGCCTAACTTGAGCGTTCCAGTTTTCCTTGGCTTTCCTGCTATTTTTATTACTGTTGTAGATGTAGTTGTTATTATTAACAACAGAAGCACATATGTGACGTCTGGGTCAGCTGTGCCATGAAACAACCTCATCCTTGTTGTTATAGTTAGCTGGCCTCTTTTGCACTTTCATCTCTGACCTTCCTTATTAACTGTTCCAATTCCTGAATCTTTTCTGCCAATATTATGGTGTCAGCCACATATCGTAGGTTGTTACTGTTGCTTCCTCTTATCTTAACTCCTCCTTTTTCTGTTTCTGTTTTTTTTATGAAATTTTCAGCATATAAGTTAAACAAGTAGGGTGATAGGATGCAGCCTTGTCTGACCTCCTTTGCCTATTGGGAACCACTTTGTTTACCTGAGTTCTGTTTTGATTGTGGCCTCTTGTCTTTGGTACAAATTCCTCATCAGGTCTAAAAGCAAAGCAAAGCAGCTTCATTTATATACCACTTCATATTACACTATGGGATGTCTAAGTGGTTTACAACTGTAAGCTCATTGC
>CM034704.1:7875740-7890748 GCA_020142125.1 Phrynosoma platyrhinos
TCATAATATTATTATAATACTATATTAAATAATATAACAAATTAGCACAATACATACACACACATATAACCAATTTGATTAGATTCTGAGAAAATGGCACTATTTGGGTGAGGAGATGGCTCAAGTGCTAGGAAAGGAACAGCTATCTCTAGCCACATCTGCCTTTAAAGCACAGGTTTTGAGGTGAATTGAGACAGGGCATGTCACCCAGTGGTAAGGATGGGTGCCAACTGATTGTAATATGCAATATAGACAGGAAACTTAGCCAAGTGTCTCATTTGTATGCATGAGCGGAGGTTAAGGTAAACGTCACAGTCTTGATCATAGTTTCTATACTAGGGAATACCTCACTGCAAATTGGTGTGTGTGTTTGTGTTTGTGTTTGTACTCCATCACACATGCCTAGTGTCTTTATTTCAAGTGAGTATATAAACCGAGTCCTTAGGAATATATCAGTTCTGTACATTCATTTAAGGAATCCATTTGTATACATTATGAGGATGGCTGCTGGGCTAGACTACTGACTAGACAAATCTCTGGTGGAGGTACTATGGCAAAGGATGTCCAGTCCAAGTTCAGCAGAAATAATAAAGAATAGAGAACAAGAGCCTTCAAGTTGCCTATCAACAGTCTACACCTGGAAAGCAGATTGAGCAGGCATACATTTGGATACAATTCTCCCCACTAAGAAATATATATAATAATTTCTAATTTTTTATCTATACATCTCAATCTGCATATTCAAATATTATGTCAAGATTTGTCCTCTTTTTAGTGTTGCATTTTCTTATTTCAAAAACATCATTCTATCCAGAAGATTCAGTGGAATAACCTAAGGGAGTCACAGCCTTCCTTACCACACATAATTATTTTAAGGTGAATTTATTGATGAGAGGGGGGGAAAAAACAGCCCTTAAAGGGGAAAGGTTGCCTACCCTTGATCTATCATGTGCTGTGCTTATTGTAGATTCTATAACAGGGTAGACAACCTTTCCCCTTTAAGGGCTGAGGGACTTCAGCTCCCAGAAGCCTCAGCCATGTTGTCCAATAGTCCCATGTTGGACAATAGCTCCTGGGATTCTGGAAGCTGAAGTCCCTCAGCCCTTAAAGGGGAAAGGTTGCCTACTCCTGTTCTATAAAATGATTGCATCCACAGAGGGGCAGGATAATAATAATAATAATAATAATAATAATAATAATAATAATAATAACAACAACAACAACAACAACAACAACAACAGTAAATAAGCCCTCCCTCACTTGGACCACATGGCTTGTGAAAAATCAATGTGTCCAAACATTTGATGGGGGGGAATGAATGCATTTCAAAAATATTGTACAAATGCAATTGACTCAATGGAAGAATTAATACACAAATGAAAAAGTTTTGGGGAAAAGTTTGTATAGAACACATACACTGTGAAAAATGTACACTAAAACATATACAGTTTTCCATGAAAAAGTCCCAGTGTAATGCAAATGCAATATAGAAGAAATTTTTTGGTTGGAAACCTCCCCTCGCCCCCAGCACTTTAATAAGACTGATAGATCTGTCCATTCTTTGATGGATCCAGATTTGTTTATACTTATAGTCAGACCACTGAAATCAAGTAAACTAGTTATGACTGACTTAAGTACCATTTTTCTACATGGCTTGAATTTAAACTTGAGTCTGAGTCCAATCCAATATAAACAGGGCCTATCGCTCAATGGCTTATATTCACTTTATCTGTGTGATTTAAGGAAGTGAGGGAAAAATAAATCTTGCCACTGTTACTCAAGGAAATCTTGCTTTGATGTGCATTTCTTATGCTGAAAATATCAGATTGCTGCTTCAAACACTTATCTTTGGACTTATGGAACAATTCTGTATGTCTTAGAAGACTAGGATTTGTATAGGCTGTGTAGTTCTTAACAAATAAGATTCTATAAAATATATTTCATTTTTAGATAACTGCATAAAGTTATATGTGAGACAAGGCAAGTACATTAATTTCTCAAACATCCCACCAAAAAAGCCTCTTTTCTTTACCAAGAAGGTGGTATTTTATTTGTGGAGTGCCAAAGAGATTAATGCATGCATCCTTTGTCTTGCATATAACTACACATGGCTATATATATATATATATATATATATATATATATATACATATATATAATGAAAAAACATGTACAACATCTTTGTTACTCAAGGGCTATGCAGCAGAGACAAGTCCTTCTGCAGTTCTTGGACATGTAGAAAGTAACATGACTTCAAGGCACAAATGTTTCACAGCCTTGTCTTAATGAAAACCTAGACTAAAGCAAGCTGTTCATCTATTAACTGGCAAAGCTGATTTTTATATATTACAGTCATACAGGGTTTTTCATGAAGGAAACAGTACAATGGGCGAGACTGTTAAAAACATGACAATTTAATAGATTTCTACTGATGCAAGGATTTTATTTACACACACACCCTATTTTTTCCACAGCCAAACATATTTTTTTTCCATCTGGTGGTCTCTAGATGTGCTGAACTATAGTTCATATCATTACATGTATTGGGTTTGTGGCATTTATCCTCTAGAAAAGGGGCCGGCAACTTATGGCCCCTGGGCCGATTCTGGCCCAGGTCGCTGGACTTATCGGCCCAGGCGGACCCCTGCCGCCACCGCACGTTTTGGCCTCTGTGTGGCTGTGCGCATTGTGGCTGCCATTTTGGAATCAAAATGGTGGCTGTGACATGTGCTGTGGTGGGTGCAGCCCGCATGTGCCGCAGCTGTGGCAGCAGTGGTAGTGGCGGCGGGCATGCGGGGGACTAATGTGCACTCACCACCATTCGCCCCCCTCCCTCAACCCGGCGGACACCAGGACTTCGGGGGACCGGCCCAGGTCTCAAAAAGTTTGCTTACCCCTGCTCTAGAACACCTGGAGGTTCCTATGTTGGTGAAGTTTGCTAACAGATCTAGGATTTATCTACTACAGTGGTTGTCAACCTCTGATCCTCTGAGTGGCTCAGACTTCAGTTTCAAGAAGCCCAAAACAGCATGGTCAATGGTTAGAGATTTTGACAGGGTTAAAAATCAAATGCTGCTTACATCCTGTTTTCTGCTATACCAGTACTTCCCAAGCACAAGTACCCAAATTTTGTTGGATTACAACCCCCAGAAGCCCTAGTCAGCATGGTCAATGGACAGGGATTCAGGGAGACAACTCCAAAAAACCCCTGGGTTTCCCCATTTGAAAGCTGCTAAATTAGATGATTTTTAGAAGCCCATAGTAGGGAAGAAGGACTGTATATGTTTGGGAACACTATGTACAAAATTGCATGCACTGTAGGGGAGGGGCATACATTTCAAAAACCAGTGGTTATATGTGGTGACTACATTGCTCCAGGGGTCTATGGATGAGGTGGATTATCTAGATTCATTTCAATTTGTTTTCAGACCTGCCTATGGGACAGAGGCAGCTTTGGTCACCCTGGTGGATGACTTACACTGGAAATTGGACATGGGGAGTATCTTCCTGTTGATTCTGACTGACCTTCCAATTACTTTTGATACCACCAATCATTGTATTCTTCTGAGCCACCTTCCCAGCCAGGACTTGGAAGCATTGTTTTTCAATGGCTACATTCCTTCCTGAACAGGCAAGCCCAGAATATGATGTTGGGGAACTTCTGTTTGACCGTTCAACCATTGTATGAGCTATGTTTCTTTTAGCTGTTGTAAACCTCCTTGAGTCCTGAACTGGTAAAAAAAATGAGATAAAAATAAAATATAATACACAAAGAAATAATGGGGGGAATGCAAGAGTTGCATACACATTTCAAGTAAGGCTTACGAAAATTAGTTCTGTACTGGAGAAAATAATACAACTTTCACATGAGAAAATAAGATAAAAAAGACTTAAGTTGGGGAAACTGTGGTAATTTGTACATAACAGGGGAAAATGCATGAGGTGCATATATGCTTATGAAAATGTGCACAAGATTTAGTGATGACTTTAAAGAAATCAGAAACTATAGTGGAAATCAGATAGCACAAATGTTCTATCTATCTATCTATCTATCTATCTATCTATCTATCTATCTATCTATCTTTTATGTCAAACATTATAGAAAATGAAATAGATTTATCCATCCTCAGTTCTCTTTGATTTTTTAAATTCTGTTTGATCCTATTTTAAAGTATGCAAGCCTAACTTGTGGCTGTGGATTTCACAGGTTAAAGACAGAGTCTGGAAAAGTCTCTTTTTTTTTTTTAATTTTGATGTTGTTGTGTGCCTTCAAGTCATTTCTGATTTATGGCAAACCTGAAAACTTGAGATGACATAATTTGAGACGCGGTGCTGGAAAAGAGCGTTAAGGATACCGTGGATGGTGAACAAGTCAAACAAATGAGTCCCAGAACATAACAAACTGGAATTCTCCGTGTAAAACAATATTATTAAATTAAGGTTGTCATACTTCAACCACATCATGAGTAGAGATGACTCACAAGAAAAGACAATAATACTAGGAAAGATGGGGGGCAGTAGAAAGAGAGGGAGACCAAATACCAGATTGATATACTCAATCAAAGATATCACAGCCCTGAATCTGCAGGACCTGAGCAGAACAGTTAAGACTTGGAGGTATCTCATTCACAGGATCACCATGGGTCAAGGCCAACTCAAGGGCAGCTATAACAACAACAAGACAACCCTATCCTAGGTTTTCCTTGACAAGATTGGTTCAGGAAAGATTTGCCTTTGCCTTCACTTGAGCCTCAGAGAAGGTGACTTGCCCAAAGTCACCTAATGGGCTTCATGCTGAGTGGGAATTTGAACCCTGGTCTCCAGAGTCATAGGGCTTGAACAGACTGCCAGAAATAATCCATCTTGAGACCATGTTAACTGCCCTGGCTCAGTGCCAGGGAATCATGGGAACTGTAGTTTATTATGGCACCAGACCTCTCTGACAGAGAAGGCTTAATTCTCAGAAAAAACTACAGTTCCCATGACTCCCTAGCATTGAGCCAGGACAGTTGAAGTGGTCTCAATCTGGACTATTTCTGGCAGTCTGTTCAGACTCATAGTTCAGTGCTTGAACCGCTACATGTTCTACTTCTAAATCTAGCATTGGTGAAATCCACTGGGTGACCAATATGTATTACAATAAATAGGGGAGGCTCTGCTTTCACTTCAAATTGTTTCTATTTCCTCTATGAAGGAGATGGAGAGGAAGAACTACTTTTTTCATTCTTTTTACACTGTCCATAATTTTACTCATATTTATCCTATACTTTTGACTTTTTCTTCATAAAATGTTTAGGTTAACCAATCAACAACAAGAGTAACATCAACCTCAGCAATATCAGCAACAGATATTAGGGAGATATGTTTACTTTTACAATCCACCATCATTGTTATTTCAATGTGCATATTTTCAGGGTTTGTGGGATCAATTTCAGCTTTTTGTGATAAAGCACAAGCTGGACTCTAAACCTTCATTTTCTAGAAACTCATATATATGTTATTCAGAATAGAATTTTGCTGGAAAATTTGGGAAATTAAAGCTTTTCCTGGAGGGTCCCACTATAAACATCACTTAATGAATAGTCATGAAACACAGTGACACATATATAGCAGCACAAATTTCAAGAAGTTGTCAGAATAAAGACAAGGGTATGGATGAAAAAAATATTTGAAAATATTTGAAATATGATCCAAAAATATGTGAATGGAATGTCAGGAAACCCTGATGAGGAAAATTTTGCACTAGTAATACTCTTCACAGTTTGAAAATTATTCTGTGCAAAATTCACATTTTTGCACAGAGAAGACATTTTGCCCCCTCTGGGAAACAACATTTTCTGTGTAGGAAATAATATTTCAATGCAGAAATGCTGTTTACAGAAAATGCTACTTTCTGTAAAAATAAATAAATAAATAAATAAATAAGTGTGCATTTTGCACTGACTAAATTCTCAACTACGAATAGTCTTTAAAAGTCTTTTTTTCACATCAGGAAGAAAATTCCTAAAACTACTCACTGCTTTGTTTAACAGCCTTGTCATAATGAAAACCTAGACCTAGCAAGCTGTTCATCTATTAACTGATTGCCTTTAAAAATAAAATCATTGAAGATTTACATCATTACACTATGCTCCTTTTTGATGTTGAAAAGTCTGATGTGGTCTTCTTGGTAGAACATTGAACCAACTGGCATCATCACCTACATTCTGAAGTGAAACAGTGCTGTCCCAACTGACATTTCATGAACTATCCAGATGTTTGTAAGAGAAGTAGGGATGTATTTTGTTAACATGTCACATTTGAAAGTGTGACAGGGCATTTTTTTAAAAAAATCTGTTCTACACCAAGAGTCAATGCAGTTCCTCAAAACCAAACTTTCCTTGTTGAAATGTTCAACTTGAAATCTCCTTCTATATTATTATTATTATTATTATTATTATTATTATTATTATTATTATTATTATTATTTCTAAATTTCCCACAATTTCTGCTACAATAAACTATGATAGTTCTGGTTGATATTCCCAATTTCTTTTGTTATTGAAGTCACTTGCAGTTGACTAAAAGCATGAAGGAGATCACCAGACTGGGAAGCAATAAAAAAACTGCTAAAGCTGTAACAATCACAGCTTTGAGCTTGAATTTTCTACTACATGAAAGGTTGAGAGGTAGAATTGACTGTTTATACTGAACTGCTTTTACAGTCATTCATAACCTGAGTAATTCAGTAGGACATGCACACACTGCTTACGAACAGCAGCACTGAGTCGCGGCTTACAGGGAAGGAGGCAAAAAATCTATCACTTTTGAGCTTCTTTTGTGTATTAGGTTAGAAGTAGGACACTTTGAAAGTGTTTCACTCTGGGGAAAAGAATATAAAGAAAAAGGTTCTGTCTATACTCTGTTTACACAATTGAAGTCCAACCCCTTTTTCTGCAATGCAGATACAGAAGGACAGTCTCTTTGACCATAGCTGCAGGGAGGTGGAGCGAGATAATGGCTACCAGCAATAACAGCTATGTGCTATCTCTAGGAATAAAGAGACAGCATGCTTCTGATTTACCAGAGAAACAAAACCAAGAGAATGCTCTCATATTGCCCTCATACCCTCCTCATGGGTTTGTTGGGGCCTTCTGCTTGACCGTTTTGAACCAGAGAAGCCCATGTGTGTACGATGGGGTACTGTGAAATTTTAATTATCACCTTTAAAAAAAATGTCAGAAAGTTTGTTTTGATTTGCAGTTGTTAACTCTTTATAGTTACCATCCAGATTTACACATTTTTCCCAGTGTTTCTTGACCCTCCCAATACCATTATAAGGTATTTAAACCGTTATAGTAGAAGTCTGCAGATTGCACCTTAAAACACTCTTCCATTTCATAAATGATATCATCTGTGTTGTCAAATCAGCAACCCTGCTGTGGATTTTTCATTTTGGGGAAGAGAAAAAGTCACTTGGTGATGATGACATTGTCAAAATGTCATCAATATACGATAATAATTTCTGGGTGATAATTAAATAGAACAGAACGTTTCTACAGTTCCCCCCCCCGGGGAAAAACTTAATGAAATTTGTTTTATAAAAGTCTTCAAATAATGAAAAACGAACAACACTTTTCACAATTCTATCAGCACTGAGAAAATATTCAACAGTGATATAACAGTGGTGCTGGTGGAAGTCAGGAGTGGGTAGTGTGGTCAGTGGGATCACAGCCTGATCTCGAAAGAAGCAGCTTTGAGATGCTTTTTCCTGCCCATCTGATTCATTCCCCCTCTCTCAAATTCATATCCCAACTTTCTAACAAAAATGGTTTCCAAGCTGTTTAGCAGCAGCAATGAAATACATACAAAATACAGGTTAAAAACAGAATTAAGAACACATAAGCATGTAAAATAACCACATTTTAAAAAGACCTTTCTTTTGGAAATGAAAATTTCATGCCTAAACAAAATTGTCTTTGCCAACCAGGAGAAGGCAATGAAAAGTGTTCATCCTTAACCTACCTTGACTGTTCCAGACCAACCAAGCATTGGAGGAGCTACCAAGAAGATCCTCTTTGAGAGAACAGCCTTCTCAAAACATTGCAATGGATACTTTAGTTTTGGAATTTATTAACACAGCATATGCCTACAGAATTTTATGTTCTACCATTTTCAAAGGAGAGAAGGCATGATGATAATGAAGGTTTAAGAATGGCTGTTAACCATTAGAATTATAAGAACATTCCTTGTGTAGAGATGCAAGTGTACAATAAGGGAAAGAGGTACTGCTTTCATGTCTTGTTAGTTGGCTTTCCAGAAGCATCTTTCCAGCTACTGGCAGAAAAAGGTTTCTGGGCTAAGCTAAGTTTTGGTCTAGGTCAGCAAGGCTTTTCTATGTCTACGCTCCACAGTGGGCACATTCTTCTTTGATTCAGGGACATTATTAACATTTGAGTACAAAGTCCAGTAGTGCCTTAGTTTTTGTTTTTGTTTTCCACAGCAATGAGGGGACGGAGATGCAAACATGACATCACTTGGGCTAATTTGAGAAAATTTATTTTATTTCTTTAGACTTCTGTGCCTTGGTTTAATTATCTGTATTAGTTGTATTTGGACTATGTTTATTGTGTTAATTGTCATTTTTTTTAAATAGAGGAATGAGTTGGGTGATTAGTGGGATTGGGGTAATTTAGGGCCTCGGCAGACGGCTTAATTGAGCCATCTCCGAGGCCAGGAAGAGGAGGGGCCACCGCACGCGCGGTGGCCCTTCCTCTTCCTGAGGTCGCCCTGAACGCTTCTGGGCCACCGGACGTCTGGCGCGTTCAGGACGACCTCCTCCCGCAGCGTCTGGACGCGCTGCGGGGGATAAGTCAGAGAAAGGGTGCCCGCCGCTTTTAGGGCGCCCTTTCTCTGACTTATGAAAGGAGTGTCTTTTTGGCGCTCCTTTCAGGGTCGCTCTAGGAGCACCGTGGTGGGGCTGCCATAGCCCCACGGCGCTCCGGACCAGGGCGTCTCAAACGCCCTGGTCTGCAGAGGGGGACAGTTGAGTTTAAGGATATGTTTGCAGTTTAGTGCATGTTTATGATTTTATATGTTGCATGTGTTATTGTGCTGTTGTTGCTGTTTTTACTTTGTATGTTTCTTGTTTGAAAACTTAATACATTAATAAAAAGTATTGTGTGCCTTGGTTCCAAGGACTTTCCTCCAGCAAAACAAGCTGACATAGTAGAATTACACCCAACATATGTTTCCTCCCTCACACACATATGAGGAAATGTCTAGTTTGGGAAAATAATGTAAACATCTGGTAAGGAATGTTGTTGTTAAATGCCCTCCAGTGGACTCTGACTCATGGTGACCCTGTGGATGTGACATCTCCATGACCCCCTACCAACCATTGCTCTGTTCAGTTCCTGTAGATTCAAGCCCATGTCCTTCCTGACTGAGTTCATCCATCAGGAGTTTGGTCTTCCTCTCTTTCTTCTACCTTCTACATTTCCCAGCATTATTGTATTTTCTAATGAGTTATGCCTTCTCATGATATAGCCAAAGTACAACAGTCTCCATTTGATCATCTGGGCTTCCAATTCAGGCTTGATTTGTCCAAGGACCCATTTGTTTGTCTTTTTGGTTGTCCACAGTATCCTCAACACTCTTCTCCAGCACCAACCACATCTCAAATAATTTCTCCTTATCCACTTTCTTCACTGTCCAGCTGTCACATGCATACATTCTGGAATGTATGGGGAATACATTGGTTTGGATAATTCTGATTTTAGTACTCAGTTGTATATCTTTACTCTTTAGGATCTACCACCTAAGTTCCAGTTGTCCAGTTCTGTCATGGTGGCCCATGAAAGAAAGTTAGCTGAATGGAAAGCAACTGAAGCACACATACAATGTCTTGTTATCTGACAGATCTACATGGATGCTGAACTCAGGTTCCCCATTCTCTCCGGAATCTGGTTTGTCAGAATGAGGGACAGAAATGCATTTCTTCAAAAAAAAAAAAAAAAAAAAAAAAACTGAATTCTTAATTCACCAGCATGCCCTTCTAATTTTTTTTTTCATGTAGTTACTGGAGAAAGAATTTCATCTGCAGAACCATGAATCTTGGTTCACATGAATGTTCATAGTCTCTTGACCAAATGTTGACAACATTTTAAAATTCTCACCTCTAAATTTTTGTTAGATTTGCCATGCTGGGTGCTTAATATATTAAACCTATGTTGGATCATAGGAACTAACACAGTAGTTGAGAACTCCTATGTCAGATTCAACAGAAATAATTTAAAGGAGCTAAGACATCAGACTTTACAAAGTGCTATAATTGACAAGCTAGTCCAATCTTAAATCCAGAAGTGTTCCTGGGCCAATTGCACTTGGAATGGAAGATGGCCTTGTTCAACCACTTCTACTGGCTGTCAGGAAAATGACAGCTCTGACCTCTTACAGGTTAATGTGTACAACTGCTTTTAAAACTGCAATAGGACAGTCTATTGTTTTCATATCCCTGACAGAATGCAATGAGGGTGATAAAGTGTCCAGGCACTTTTCCAAGTAAACATTTATGAGTGTCTTGTCTTGATAGCTTTATAGAAATTACAAAAAAGTCACATTTGTTGGCCACTGCCAAAAATAACAAAAATACTCTAGAGCTAGTTAACACCTTTCCACACGTTTAAGGTAGGTAAGTAGGTAGACATTTTTAAAGAGGACATCACCGCCTTAAAAAATAAAGTGTGGATATGTGGCACATACCATTTAGCTATTCCCTCCCCCTTCCCCATTCCTTTCATGCATCCTTTCCATTTCTCAGAACTGCTCAGGGCAGAGTACATGTGTCTCTCCATTTATACTCTCAATCATACTTTGAGGTAGGTTAGTCTGAGAGACAGAAAGCTTAGCTATCAGCCAGTAGGTATTTTGGCTACATTTGGCACAACATGTTTCTAAATTTCTAACAATGGCACAGAGGACTGGGTGGATCAGTCTGTCTACTGCAATCATTTTCATTTGTTCATAAGCCTGATTTCTTTCTGGATTAATCTATAAATAAAACCAAATCTGCATAAATTGTTTTGCTGAAATATTAATTGTACAACATTTTTTTCTTAGTGAAATATAAATTTTAGATACACTGCTGTCCAGGCATGCATCCTTAATCAAGTTAGTATCTTAAACTGAACATACTATTTTTGAAATGAGCACTTCATTATATAATTGTAAAGAATATGAAATCCAACAGGCATCAGTCTGGAAATGGGCTAAATTATTTTAAATTGTGGCATGAACAAATTCCTTGAATATGATCTACATAGTGGATTTGCAGTAACCAGAGGGTCTGTGGGTCTCTCTGAGGAAACAGTCCACAAAATGAATGCAGGCACAGTTCATGTTTTGTTTTTATACCTCATGATTTAACTTTCTTCTGTGAAATGTCCAGGAAAATTTATTTTGATGATTAATACAGGATTTTGTTTAAAAATCAAATAGGATGCCACAAGTTCCTGGATCTACCAGAAGAGATGCAAAAAAATTGTTTGGAGTCTAAAGCCAGCAACCTGGGGAAGGGAGGACATAAGTACACAAAAATTGAAATGGAGGGAGATCCCTTTGAAACTGAAGAGGTGGGAGAGGCTAAAGCCCAAGGAAAAGCAGAAGTCCTGGTTCACCAGGATTCTTCCCAAGTAGAAAGAGGATTGTTGCATAGAAATTTTCCAGCAGCTCCCTCTAATCTGATCTAGCTAACCAAATGTATTTTTAAGGGCAAGGAATCTTTTTTAATCCAAGGGCTGAATTAAATTTTAGAGAAATTCATGGAGCCATAATCCAGAAGTGAGTCAAATGAACATAAATGGGACCAAACTGGCCCTATATTTTGACTTAAATATGTTACTGCCAGATACTGAACCTTGGAAGAGACATGTCTATCTTTTAGAACAGAGGTGAGAACAGACAAAAGCTGAAAAACCACCATACAATGGCATCATGTGGAAAATAATGTGCCCATTTGGGGAACCTCAGAAAGTAGGATTTGGCCTCAAGATTTGAGAATCCTCCATACAGAGTTGAAGCATGGCTCCTGCCATGTGTATGTGTGTGTCGTGTGTGCCTTCAATTTGCCTGTGGACTTCTCCATGAATTGCATGGGATTTTGTTAAGCAAGGAATACTCAGAGGAAGTTTTGATAGTTCCTTCCTCTGAAATATACCCTATATTTCAGAGGAAGGAAGTATCAAAACCTCCTCTGAGTATTTCTTGCTTAACAAAACCCTATAAAAGTCAACAGGCAACTTGAAGGAACACTCACACATGCATGACAGGAGCCATGCTTCAGCTCAGCATTGAGGAATCTCAAGATATGGGGCCAAAAAAACCCACAACCACCCATTTTCCCATTCTTTATTGCAGCTGGCAGCAATCACAAACACAAAATAGTTGAAGCTGATAAAACCACCTCTGAGTATTTTTTGCCTAAGAAAACCCAACGGGATTCATGGGGTCATGCACAGGGCCATGAAAGCTCATGAGAGCAGGAGGATGTGCAATTTGCTGGATTCCCTCAGCCTGAGATCTCCCACCCTTAATCTGCCATTAACACTTAATTTTCTAGTCTTGATACTTTTAAAAGAAATAATATTCTTAAAGGTTCTTAAAGGAAGATAATAAATACTTTTTATATGTAATGTGTGTAGTCTTTTGTGAAGCTCTGAGCCCTCCCTTGTATTGCATTAAAAAAAAGTGAGTGATGAAATGCTCCACATTCCTTTCCTTGTTTTTCTGTGCTCCTCATTTTGCTATTCTGCTTTGCCTCTTCTTAGTTCAAACAGTTGATTAAATCCACTCAAGGACTTTACCAATAGCTTTTCAGACCTAGCATCTTTCCTTCCAGCATTGTTGTCTAATTATAGTTGAGGGTAGGAAAATAAATAACTGTGTAGGCATATTTCCTAAGTGGTGCATCTGCATAGTAGAACACACACAAACAGATAATTAAGCATCAACAAAATACCAATAGGATTACAGTGGTGTGTTAGAACAAATTTTGACAAATTGGCTTCAGCAACCACTTCTCGGACCACAACATCCTGACTAGAATGCAAAAGCAACCTGTTCAAGAAAGTCATTATAGCATAACCATTCAACATTTAGAGAGGCTAAAAGTACTGAAAGCATTTTTCACAGATGGATTTGCAAATGTAAATATGATATGGGAATGAAATACATCTTCTACCCATCAGCCATTTGTTCTGGATATATTGATCTCCATTTAAACTCTAGTTTTGCCAAGTACTTGAAACTGGAGGTTCCAATACATACCCACAAGGGACATTTCTGGAACAGTTGCATGATATGGACCATCAACAAATTCTGGTGGATTGTCATTGATGTCTTGGACCTTAATAATAAATTCCGAAGGAGGCTCTAGAGGTTTGTTTGTATCCCTATCGACTGCTTGAGCCGTCAGTGTATACTCTGCTTTTTCTTCCCGGTCAAGCCTTTTCATTGCATGAATGTCACCTGTCTTGTCATTGATCACAAAGATAGTCCCAGCTCCATCACCTGACAGAATGTACTTGATCTTGCTGATTCCAGGATCCAAGTCTGTGTGTAGCTGAAACAAAAAGTAAGCAATTTAACAATACAAATAGAACACTGTGTTTTGCTTTTGGTTTGCCTCTGTCACATATTTTCCCCTTCCATCCCATTTGTGCTTTCATCCAGGCTTTGTTGATCTATAGCACAGCTTAAACACAGAAAGGAAAAACAATTTGCACGCATGCTAATCAAAACTGAATAAAATCTATAAATGTGATATTTGCCAAACACACACACACAACCACCTCTTTCCCCATTCTTTATTGTAACTGGTAGCAGTCACAACCATAAACCAGCTGAAACATTCATGCAATTCCTGTTTTAATAGAGAAACAGTAAAACAGATGACATAGGTAAGCATCAACATTAGCTCTACACATGGCAGTGACTGGGAGCTCTCATCTTTTCCAAAATTTCAATTTTTATGTCACAGAACAAAGACTAGAAATAATATCTGAAGCCATTAAGTGTCAGAATTTCATCCCCCAAGAAACATTTCTTTAGTTCCATAAAATATGTATGAGAATGTAAAGTAATTGTCAAGATTCAGAATCCTTCGGTCATGCCAAGGTTAAAGATCATTAAGCTCATAATTATGTGAGGCCAGGATGAATGATAGAGGGAGACAGAAGGAGTATAAATCACAAATGAATGTGAATGTTCTACTGCAGAGACTTCACAAGTGTCAAAAAGTGACAGAAATGTAAATTTGTTCTTTATACCTGGATCTTTCTGCTTCATATTTATTCCACAAATCAGAACCAAACACACATATTATTATGCCCTCATTCCCTCTTTCTTTTTCATGCACATGCACACCACCCACATGCACATGAACATATTATGACCACCCATTCAATTTAGTGAACTCTGTCACTGCAAGAATCTGGCAGAGGTTATAGTCCTAATATTATAATGTACAGTTATACTACACTTTCAAAGGGCATTGAATGACATTCTCTCTCTCTCTCTCTCTCTCTCTCTCTCTCTCTCTCTTTATATATATATATATATATATATATAATGCAATGCCATAATAACCTCCAACTGTCCTGATTTGGCACAGTCTCAATTAATTCACTGACATCCCACTTTTTCAACTGTTTATAAAATGTCCTGGTTTTTCTTTACTCTTCCCATTGTTACCTTTTGCCCTCAGTTTATTTCAACTGCTGCAAACAGTTAAATCAGCAGGGGGAGAAGGAGGGGTCAGAATCTTGCCCTTCCCAGTATGTTCAGGCAAAAGGAAACTGCTACAGCCCATCCTGGCTTATGTGTTCTTTGTCATTAATAAGGTTTACCATCTTAACCACACATTGATGTTGCCTGGCTATATCTGTCCTTGTTTTCTTCTGTGAAGTATTGGAGGTTACTGATAGAGACTGCAGATTATGCCATTTAGATGTGATCATAGAATCATAGAG
>CM034704.1:7903979-7923202 GCA_020142125.1 Phrynosoma platyrhinos
ACAAGCCCGAAGGAAAAGAAAGCTGAGAAGAACAAAGATCTTTTTCAAGATCACTTATAAGTGCAACTGATAAAAAGGAATGAAACCAACAGGGAATATTATTTCACTATTTTCTTCCTTTTCTTTCAAATTTGGTTCCAAAAGGCATATACCAGACTGGAGCAGAAGGCATGGATGATATTTAAAACAAGAAAAAAAAATAATAGGAACTGAAAATACTGCCTTCTAAATCTCATTCAGTCACATCCTAACAGTAGGGAGAGGGGGGAGTATATGATGATTTCCTAGGACCATTGTTGGGTCCACATATGGAATAAAATCAGATGAAATTTTGGGATTACAAGAGACTCTACTATCCTTCCAAGCAGAAGTCTTTTTTTTTTCTTTTACAGATCTATCTTCTGTTCTCCATGCCCAAACCAAAAGTAAACAGGACCTCATCCTGATTTGGGAAAAAAATTCACTGGCAATTGAAGGAGGCTCTACTTGGTTCAAAAGGGATCTGACCTCTCTGCCTGAACTCATATCTAGATGAAGTATGGACAATCTGGCAGATTTTATTTATATAGATCTGTTTTAATTTGTTTTAAACATGCTTTAATTTTTTAGTCAGTGATACTTTTCTTCTTTTTTAGTGAAACATCATTTTTTTTTTTTTTAGTGAAAAGATGTGACAGAAATGCAAGGCACAAGGTGGATGATGGCAGAGGCAGCAATGACAGAACAGTAAAGAGAGGGTGAGAAACCTCTTTTGATTCAAGAGCCAAATGTAATGTTCTCAGAATGGTGCTCCAGTGGTGGGTGTGCCAAAGTTAAAAACATAGGAGCAAAAACAAACACCATTTTAGTTTAGAAAAGCTTTTCAACTTGTAAGTATGGAAGAAAAAAAATAAACATAAAATACTGATCTCATGGGCAAAGGGTCATTACATCCATTTGAGGAAGTCCTGAAGGCCAACCCTGACTCATAGGGTTTCTCTACCACTGATTTAGGGTGTGGCTTCTATCATGTGCAATGAAAACAGGGATTGCAAATGTTACTGCTCCCACATGGTTTCTATAGGTCCAGTCATACTCATACCCTATTTCAATTGCTGTAAGCAATGAGCCCCATTTCAATACCATCACTCACATGAACATTTACCCTCAAGAAGTTGTTGAAGTGCAGTGCTCTACACTCCTCACTATTAGCTATACTGGCTAAGGCTGCAAGGAGTTGCAGTTCAACAACAACTGGTACAGAGGATAATCCCCACCTCTGTTTTGTAAGGATGGCAACTTTGTAAGAGTAAATGCCCCATACAAGCATGAAGGACTACACTGTGCAAAGAAATAGATTGCTATAGCACAGAGTTCTAGCAGTACCCTTCAGTTTTTGTAGTCTTCCCAAGTTCTCTCGGCTCTCAGCAGTTGACATGTTAAAACTGACTGCTTTTTTCCCCCCCAACTGATGGTTCTTGCAACTCTGAATAATATTGGCAGTTATTATTCAGTTGTGTTGAATTGCCTATCAGGGAGACAGAAGGCACAGGAATCACCTTCCCTCACCTGTTCTGCAGTCATACTCACTGCATATATGATGCTGTGGCTTTCAAAGCAAACTGTAGGGGGTAAAGTCAAATTGTCACATCATTCCATCCCTTCTGAAACAAAAGTGTGGGAATCTAGACACTGCTTCTAAAATTCATATCATCCAAAGAGGCATGTATCAGATTCAGCTGAATCCTAAATCAAACTGGCTGGCCCAAACAGGTATAGAGGATTTCCACACAGAAAAAGAATTCTTCTGAAGCAAACTGAATCTGAATCTCAGATAATAAACTCTCCCTTATGATTTCATATTTGGAGGGATACAAACACCCAGAAAGCATATACACAAAAAATGAATATTCTTCTCAAACTCTGTATTTAAGGAAAACACCATAATGGAAATGGGGAGAGGAAAGGAAGTTTTGTGACCATTAGCCAGTGGAAGACCAGAAGGAGGGCTCTACCCTAGCTACAAAATGTATGGGGATGCAATGGCTCTTCACTCCCCCTCCCTCGCTGAGGTGTCAGTAAATAAGGGAAAGGACTCATCTGGAAGATGGTGAATTGAAAAGTAGATACTCACAAACTGCCTGAAGGAAAGCTGATCTCCCTTCCCTCCTATTTCTCATGATTTTCCCCCCAGTAAGACAGAAACTATATATTCCCATCCACAAAAAAGGAGACACAAAAGAATGCAGTAACGATAGCACCATAGCATTAATTTCCCACACAAGTAAAATTATGCAGCATAGATTCCAATCATATATGGAGAAACAAATCCCAGAGGTTCAAATCCCAGGAATTCAGGAAAGGAAGAGGCACTAGAGACCACATAACAAACATAAGATGATTAATGGAGTGCACCAAGGAATTCAACACGTGGTTTATAGAGACTTTTATTGGAACAGAATATGGAGAAACAGAATGCTTCCCAATTGGCAAGGTGATCAGGCAAGGCTGCATTCTACCAACCTAACTGTTCAACTGTATGCAGAATATATCATACAAAGAACAAGTTTAGATTCAGAAGGAGGAGGAGTGAAAATAGGAGGAAGGAACATCTATAATCTAAGATATGCAGGCAACACTATACTTTTAATTAATTTTCAGCCATTTTCCATTTTTTTTCAGAACTTTCACTTTCCACAACAACAAATAACTGAATAAATGTTCTACACATAACCTCCTTATTTTTTTCCTGGTTTTTCATCTGCCATTTCCATACCAATTGTTCATCAAAGAACTCAACATACTCCAATATTGTGCAGATTAAAAAAGGGGGGGAAGGGGGGGTCATGTGTAGCTGAGCAACAACAGTGTGCCCTAGAGCGTGTGTCCATGAAAAAGCAAAGCAAGACAACAAAAGTTATAAACAAGAAAGAACACATAAGACTACCATTTTTATGCAGAAAAAATATGAATTTATATACTGTGCTTAGGAAAGCCTAAAAATATAATAATAATAATAATAATAATAATAATAATAATAATAATAATAATAATAATTTATATCCACCTCTCTGTGTAGCACAACCAGGGCAGCTTGCAACATTAAAATATACATTTTATATCTCATAAGCCTACTTTCCCTTAAAAAAGTATAAAACAATTGACAATTAAAACACACTTAAAATAATAACATCAGTTGACAATCACTGCAACAGAATCAGGGACAAAGCAGGCTGGGCTATCTTTTGGTGTCTGGGATACATATTCAGGAAAGACCTGACAGAAGAGATCCATCTGAACAGGCTTTTAAAGTTGTTTAACGTAGTAATATGATGGATCTCATCTGGCAGACCATTCCATAATCTGGGAGAGGTTGATGAAAGGGTCCTCTGGGTGGTTGCAGGCAGTCTAGTTTTTATAGGCTGCAGCAGATTCCTCCCAGAGGATATGAATGTGCAGGGTGGATTAGATGGGGTGGTCCCAAAGATAAGTTGGACCCAAACCATTTAGGGCTTTAAAGGTGATAACCAACACCTTGTACTGGGCCCGGAAACTAATGAGCAGCCAGTGAAGTTATCTTAAGATCGGTATTACATGATATCTTCTTGATGTTCCTGAGACCAGTCTGGCTGGCATATTCTGTACTAGTTGAAGTTTCCGGCTAGCATATTCTGTACTAGTTGAAGTACTACTTGAAGAAATCAAGACGGGATGTTACCATTGTGTGCTTTACAGTTTTGAGGTCCCTAACTTCCAGGAAAAGGTGCAGCTGGCGTATCAGCCGAATCTGATAACAGGCACTCCTGATCATCACATTTACCTGATTTATCATCCTAAGTGATGAGTCCAGGAGCACCCCCAGACTGCAAAAACAGTTCTTTGAGGAGAGTGTGACTCCATCCAGGCCCGGGAGTTGTATTCCCCATAACTGGGTTCGGGGCCGCTACTGTAAGTATCTCCATTTTGTCTGGATTCAGTCTCAATCAGTTTTTCCTCATCCAGTCCATTACTGCTTCAAGACAATCATTGAGAGGAGAGATGCCATCTGAAGTCAAAGCTGAAGACCGAAACATGGAAAAAAATATCTGGATGTCATCAGCGTACTGATAACACCCCACCCCATGTTGCCAGATTATCTCTCCCAGTGGCTTCATATATATATTGAATAGCATCGGGGACAGGATGGCTCCTTGTGGAACACCACAATTAAGCACTTTTCTTATAGAGTGACTGTTCCTGAGCATCACCCTCTGGAATCTGCCCAAGAGAAAGGAACGGAACCATTTGCAGTGCAATACCTCCAATTCCTAATTCTCTCAGGAATTCCAAGAGGATGTTATGATCTATTGTATAAAAAGCCTCTGAGAGGTCCAATAGCACCAACAGGGTCACACTACCCCTGTCATTGCCCAGATGAAGATCATCAGCTAAGGTGACCATGGCAGTCTCAACTCCATATCCTGTCCTAAAGCCAGTTTGAAATGGATCTATTCGGTTTCTTCCAAGACAGCTTGGAGTTGAAGAGCAACAGCCCTCTCAATCACTTTACTCAGAAAAGGTAGTAAAGAACTGGCCTATAGTTGCTCATGTCCAGGGGGTCCAGGGAAGGTCTCTTCAGAGTGGCCTAACCACTGCTTCATCCAAGCAGGATGGAACATGACCATCCCTAACGGATGCATTGATGATGTCTCTAAGGAACACCCTCAAGGCATCGCACCCCTGGACGGCCAGCCATGAAGGCAAGGATCAAGAGGGCAAGTTGTTGTCCTCACCTTACCAAAGAGCTTGTCCACATCACTGGTACTCACTCATTCAAACTGATCCAGTATAATCTCATCAATGGAGTTGCTGGGCACCTCAACAATCGATTGAGGTTGGCTCTAATCTGAGAGATTTTATCTACAAAGAAGTTGTTAAACACATCACAGCAGGCCGTTGTTGGGTTAAGTAATGGGTTCAGCACAGGTGGAACCTGTGTTTATTTCCTTTACTTTGTACGCCGCCCCGATTGCTTGGCAGAGGGGCGGGATATAAATAAAAATTATTATTATTATTATTATTATTATTATTATTATTATTATCACCCTAAACAGCTCTGCTGGATGGGACTCTGTAGACACAATACGTGCCTAGAAGATAGATTTCTTCGCTGCATGCATTGCCTCTTGATAGGAACAAAGAAATTTCCTATGACGAGTTCTGTCAGATAAGAGTCGAGTTTTCACCAGATGCACTCTAGTCATTGTCCAACCCACTTCATCTTCCTGAGTTCTTCCATATACCATTGTTGATGATTAGAAGTGGGTTGGAAAGGATGCTTGGGATCAATCGTGTCAATAGCCTTGGCAAGATCAGTGTTCCAGGTATTAACCAAAGCTTCAACAGAATTGCTGGTGTTACCAACCATTAAACCCAATAAGGCTTTCTGGATTCCAATTGGTTTCATTAGCCTTTGAGAGCGGACTATTCTAATGGGTCCTCCACCCCTGACAGGACAGGTAGTGACTCTAAGTTCAGCCTTGATCAGGAAATGATCCATCCATGACAATGTGGATGTTTTTATTACTTCCACCCATGGATATTCCTGTTTCCATACACAATGAGTGGGCCTGATGACCAATTGGGATAGGCCCATGTTTGTCATGGACTCCATGAACTCCCGGGCTGCACCTGTTAGATTTGACAAACTGGTCTCAAGTGGGATGTTGAAGTCACCCAAGACTAAAAGTCTAGGTGACTCCAACAACAACTCTGAGACTAGTTGTGTCAGCTCAGTTAAGGAGGCTGTTAGACAACAAGGTGAGTGGTATACTAGTAGAATCCCCAAACTATCCCTGGTTCTCAGGCTCAGGTACATACACTCGAAGTGGACTGTTTTCTGGACAGATATCCTGGTCAAGGTAAGGTTATTCTTATGAACCAGACCACTCCACCCCCTTGCCCACTTCCACTTAAAGAGGGAATCCTATTTTTCCCCCAGCCCACCCCTTTAGCAGCAAGGAGGAGAAATGGCCAGGGAACTCAGTACAAATCAGAAGTACAGAACCATACAGTCCCTTAGCAAATGCTGTTGAATCTTCCATGATAATACAAATGTTACCAGTTGGTTTATTTTTTTAAAAGCAAAAAATTGCAGGAACAATACATCGGCCAACAGCAACATTTATTCTACATGTTTACCCCCAATGTGTCTGAAACATAGCAGGTATAATATAAATGCATGAAAAGGGGCTTTTAAAATGTTATCTTATTTTGACAAAATCCTAGGATTTTGTAGGACGGAACCACGGCAGTTAAAGTGGTGTCAAACTGCATTATTTCCACAGTGTAGATGCATCCTGAATTAAACTGGTCTCTGAATTAGCTGACCTTGTTTCCAAAGTAGATTGGTATTTCCTTTTTATGTATAGTTTTAAGTTCCTTCAGCTCAGAGACAGAGCTCTGCAAATGAAATGTGGAATTCAACATTTCAGTAAGGAATTCATAAGATAAGGATTTGAGAAGGAACCTCTAAACTACATCAATTTAATGAGAAGAAAATAAATAGTCATCAATTTATGGACACATTTCTGTCTTCTATTCCATTTCAGAAGTAGTGATTTCTGTCATTCTTATCATCCTTTGAAACAGATAGATGACTAACTCTTCTCTTCACAGTGGGCATCAGGATTCAACTTTGATGGTCTTGCTTCAACTTCTATTTTCAAAATCTCTGCACAGTTTGCAAATACAGTGGATCCCCATCAATCAAACCTTAAATTACTCCCATAAGGACTACAACTACCCAACAATTATATATGTCTTTGGAAGAGAGATAGCATCATGAGATGGAGTTACAAAGCCAGGACTATTATTGCTATATATAAAAAATGGGAAATTCTGATTCAACAAGAAAGAGGTCTATGTTAGTGCTACTGTTTCTTCAACACTGTAGATACAGTGTAACACCAGGCCAGCATTCTACCACCCCATGCTGGTGTGGCACTGTGAAGTATGTCTAAAGGGCTATGCAGACCGGTGGCTTTGGGCTGCCACTGCTAGCCACAGATTGGGGCTGTGGCCCTGATCTTCCCTTTTACCACCCCTGAAAGAGTGGAATAATGCTGCTCCTTTCAGGTGTGGCAAAAGGCCGAGCTAACGCCAGCATGGGGCTCTTTAGCACCCTTTCTGGTGCGAGGCATCAGGAAGGCATCAGTGTGGGGTTGGGGAAGCTGCTGTGCGGCTGTCCTAGCCCCTCTCTGCCTCCAGGCTGGCCCTTTGGGTCGGTCTGCAGAGGCCCTAAAACTGCCTCCAACTATGACAGGACCAGGAGAAAGCTGTCATCCTTCTGGCTTCTCTCCATAGTTGTCCTCATCTGTCCCGTACCCTTTTTGTCAGGGGAGACAGTTCAACATATCTGTAGTAACCAATATATACTGAAGATCTGCTAATTCCATTTACCTTCAGAAACACAATCCAAAAATTGCCAATAATCTCATACTACATTTACAACTGCCAAAATAAGGACAAAGCAAGAGTCTGAACATGAACTCTGAAATTATGAACAATAAAATCTTAATATACCTCTTTGTTGGGTCTCTCCCCATCAATGCGCATAAAAGGAGTGCACTTAGGGCAAGTGAAGATTTGTTACCACAAATTTTCATATTTACTTCATCTACTATCAGGAATTGAGTCCCTCAGAGACTGAATCTACATTGCAGAATTTAATGCAGTTTGACTCAGCTTTAACTGCTGTGGCTCAATACTATGAAGTCTAGAATTTGTAGTTTTGCTAGATGCCTAGCTTTATCTGTCAGAGAGGTTTAGTGCCATAACATGCTACAAATCACACTATTTCATAGCACTGAGCAATGACAGTTAAATTGGTTCAAACTACATTAATTCTGTAGTGTGGCAGCAGCCTGAGTTCCTGTCATGCTTGTTTCTCATTTATGCAGTATTTACTTTGCTTTGTATTACTGTATGATGGGTTATGTCAAGGCTTTGGTACTGCTGGGAGGAAAGGTTAGAATCATAGAATCACAGAGTTACAAGAGAGCTCAAGGGCCATCCAGTCCAACCTCCTGCCATGCAGGAAGACACAATCAAAGTACCACTGACAGATGGCCTACAGCCTCTGTTTAAAAACCTCCAAAGCAGCTCTTAGGGCCTCGGCAGTTGGCTTAAAAAGCCGTCCCGGAGGCAGGGAAGAGGAGGGGCAGCCACATGCTCGGCGCCCCTTCCTCCTCCCGAGGTTGCCCTCGGAGCCGCTGGCCCTCTGCACGGCTGGCGCTCCGGGGGCAACCTCCTGCCACAGCGTCCAGACACGCTGCAGCGAAAAAGTCAGTGAAAAAGTCAGCCAGGGCACACCTTCCTAGGGCACACCTTCCCAGGGCAGCCCCGTGCTGCCAGTCTGCTTCCCCCCTCACTGTCCGGAAGTACCTCCCAATGTTAAGGTGCAATCTCTAGTCCTGTACTCTGAATCTGTTGTGTGAGGTCCTATTCTCTGGAGCTACATAAAATGAACTTGCTCCATCTTCAATATGGCATTCCTTCAAATATTTAAACAGGGCTATCATATCATCTCTTAGCCTTCTTTTCTCCAGGCTAAACATACAGTTCCCTAAACCTCTTTCATAGGGCTTTGGTGGTAGTATCCTAGGTTTGCCTTCAAGTAAATGGCTGACTAGGAAGCAACTACATTGTTTGATTGCTCTTGAGGCTTAAGTGTTTTGCCCAAAGAAAAGGTGAGGGGGTGGTCAAGGGTTGATACCTGGCTTCAGCTGGACCTGCATCAGGTTCCTCCCCTTTCAAGGGTCAATGTAAATTAAACAGGTTATAGGTGAAAGAAAGTGCACCTTATTTAACTAACATTCTGTGTCTGGTCTCATTATTCCATGGTTGGTTATCAAACACACAAATCAACAAATTGCTAAATCATTTGGGGGGGGGGGAGTAAATCATCCAAAAAGAACACCAAGAAAAGCCACTGCTAATGACACACTGAAAATTGCTACAAGACCATAAGGACATATTACGTTTTGCATAGAAAATATAGCCATGAGCTATTTAACTTCCAGATGCCCCTTTATTGATTGTAATTTATGTCAGCTGCTTATTTAAACAGATGAGACAAGTCCCTCCAAAGATTTTCAGCAATGAACAGCTAGCTATGTATGACTGAGATAAAGTTTACCTTCAGGGGTGCCCTGAGAGTTTTACATTTGCTGAAGGCTTCTTTTAAAAAAGTTAAAAAATAAAAGAATGGTGGAACAGACTGGGTTTGACAATAATTGCACTCCAAGCCAAATTTTGAGCAAAGAAAAAGGAAGACAGACACAGTCTGAAGACTGAGAGAAGATGCTTGGGGATAAATATTTTTTTTACAAATAATACCCTCATGAGGAAGAAATAAGAAACAAACAGCTGGACAAAATCAAGGAAAAAATGTTCCTGGAGTTGCAAAATTCCTTCCTCATTTTTAAGCTGTGGATGACAAATAGAATGAACAGAAAAAAACCACACAGACTAGGATGGTGTTGGAGGGAGGTTTGTTCTTCTCTAGTTTGCAAAGGAGAATGGTTTAGCTTGCAAAGCTGAGAGAAAAAAACTAATCTGAAAGGAACAGAGGTTGTTGTGACAGTGATTCACACTGCAAAATGAATATCCACACCCTGAGAGCATTAATGTTTGGTGTCCATGTTGACTGGAATCCTGGGGCTACAGAGTTCCATTTTGCAGAAAACTATAGTTTGATGTATAAATACCCTCTCTGTTCCAGTGTTCAAAATATAAGTGTGGATGCTGCATGGAGAAAAGCTATTCCATCCAGTGCTACTGAATACAAAATGGAAATAGGGCTAATACATGCAACCTCATGAAATCATGAGCATGCATTTAATTCAATTTTAATATTAAAAATCTGTATTTTTAACAGTTTTAATGTTTATGCTTTAATTTGTAATTCATCTTGAACCACAATTTTGCAATACATAGGAGTCGGTGTAGTGTAATGGTAAGTGTTGGATTAAGACTCTGGAGTATCAGAATTTGAAAGCCCTGCTCTGTCATGCAAACCCACTGGGTAACATTGGGCAAGTCACATGCTCTCAGCCTCAGGGGAAGGTAATTTCAACCCTCCTCTGATCAAATCTTGATAAGAAAACCTGTGATAGGTTTACCTTGTAGTGCCTTGTAGTGCCAATGTGGCATAATGGTTTGAGCATTGGACTATGACTCTGGAGACCAGGGTTCAATTCCCACGTTGGCCATGAAACCCACTGGGTGACTTCAGGTAAGTCAAATGCTCTCAGTGTCAGGTGAAGGTAATGATAAACCTCCACAGAACAAACCTTGCCAACAAAACCCAATGATAGGTTAGATATAGGGTTGCCATAAATTGGAAACAACTTGAAGGCACGAAAGAACAAATACATGATATTAATAATACTTTAAAATTTCATATAAATAGCAAAAATAAAAATAAATAGAAACATCCCTTTTAGTGATTAACTTTTTGATTATCATGTAATATTTTGCACAGATTTGGAGTTATGTCAGCAGCTGAGAGTTTTGCCTGTATCAATTTTCTATTACCACAATCGATTCATGCTCCCTAACAGAAACAGAGGTGCCATAAGCATGTTGTCACTGATGACTCCAGAATAAATTATTTCTTACCAAAATGTTTATGTCAATGCTAAAATTAGCAGAGGTGACTCTGTTGTAGCTGGTAGGCTGAATCCTGTGTAATGGGAAAGAATAGCAAAGTAGACCTCTAATCCTATCATCTGCCAGGTAAGAAGAAAGCAACAGGAAAACAATTTTACCATTCCTCAAATCCCTCCAGCAGAACAGAAGGATTTGATGAAGACTGCAAAAAATTAATATTGTCAAGTGCTCCCAAAGAGGTTGAGAAGAATGACAACCACATACAAAGATCACTAATCAGAAAAATATTTTTTTAAAAAAAAATCAGCCCAGGTGATACAAGCCACCATAACAAAAACTGAACAAACATGTATTGGTTTCTCAAGTCTCCAAAAATCAGGCTCACATCCTTGGACAATCTCAATAGAGGAAAGATTGTCATCAATACTAGACAAGTAAACACTTAAGACAGCCCCTTGTGTCTTGCACAATCTGACCTGGAGTGAATGTGAGTGATTCTAGCTGCAAATTGTCCAGCAAATTGGCTGCAGCAGGCCCCATAGGATCCCTTACCCTCTGTGGTACTCAGATCTAAAAGTCATTTTACTATTAGATACAGCTCCTGCTACCTGATGAAAAAAAAAATCTTTCCCACTATCCTCATGACCGAAGGAGAGGTTACAAAAATGATCTAGTGGTTCAGATTTTTTTCCCTTCAATTGCCCTCAAATGTTGTCACAAGTAGTTCTGGATCATGGTAGCTCTAGTCTAGGTAAACTACAGCTTTACAAGGATCATTTACAAGCAATTCTAATTACAGTCTGGGAAGTCAGTTTGTCATTATATTTATCCAGTCAGGCTGTAATGAATAGATGCATCCTTCAGAATATTCTGGAAAAGAAATTTACATTGAGTTATGATTTGAGAGAGAATTTTTATGAAATGATGCATAATTGGTATTTATTGTCTAACAGATTATTGAAAATGTTAAAAATAGTTCAAATGCCTGTTTGCTTATATCATACATGCCTTGTGTATTATTAACTAAAGGAAGTCCACTGATAGGAGCATACAACCAACTATAGGTTGGGAGGCAGGGAGGAAGCCAGCATGTGTGTTAGTTTTTGTTAGTTTTTCTTAGTTTTTTTTGTGTTATGCTAAGATTGTTGTTTCTTTTTGTTTGCTTGTAGTTTTTATATGGCTGTTTTTAGTCATACACACACATACACAGTAATTGTGCTTGTGATTTTTATGTTTAATAAATATAAATTATATATAAAAAAGATTATTCTTAAAAATAATTTAAGCCATTTTTTTTTTCTGGAAGAAGGTTGTCTCACTTAATCCTGGAAGACTACAAAGATCAGACAATCCCAATATCTGTGATCAAGCCAAAACTGAAAATTTGATCAGTGGCTACCATTGATTTCTATTTCACCCAGCGTTTCAAACTAAAATAGATTCAGCACTGTGGACAGTTCTTTTAAAAATCTAGAATAAATGCCAGGGTGGATTCCCTGCATTGTTGGTGTGGAATTGACCATCTACCACTGCATTTGATAATTAATATGATGTCTGAAATAAAATATTGGGTTCAGATTATTACCTATGTAATAGGAAGACTTATTCAAAGATGGGGGCGGGGGGGGGGGGAAATGCGGTTATCATCACAGCTATGAAACAGTAGGTTGGACTTGATGGCCCTTGTGGTCTTTTCCACCTCTATGATTCTATGAAAGACATATGAACTGTTCAGACATGACACACCCTTCATCCAAATAGAAATGAGAAGGACCCACCCCCCGACGGGTCAGGAGAGGCCTTCTGTTGCGCCAGCCATTTTAAGAAGGCCAACGCCATGATTGGCTGAGAGGGCAGGAAGTCCCACAATTCCTGCGGTTCCCAGCCAATCAGGGGGGATCTCACGAGATCCCCCAGCAGCTCATGTAATCTCATGAGACTTCATAGCCTTGTGAGATTTCAGGCAAGATTTGGGGCCTATTTAATGTCCTCAGCCACGTGGCGGCAGCCATTACAGAATCGGCAGCTGAGATAATTTTTGACAGGTCACAGAGCAAGTCTCAATCCAAGCGACATGTGTCGCCTATTGGATTGGTCATTGGTCAGTCGGCTCCTAAGAGTTCGGCCAAAGACCAGGGACACAACGATGAGATTGTGGCCGACCTGGCCCAGTTGGGCTGCACAATGGCAGCATGTGTTGCTATATGCGAGCAACTCACTCAGAGGGGGGTGTAGGGTGGTAACCCGGGAATCCCGGCCCCTCCAGCCACAGGCTCCAAGACCACGAGCAAGGTACAGGTGTTGTGGCTGCAAGCAATACAGGTGCAGGAGGTACTCTAATCTGGGCTGTCAGCAGGTGTCATATCACACATTGCTTAAACAATAGAGCAGTGGAGGGTGGGCAGCCAACTATAGCTGAGGTCATGGAGCTCATGAGAAAGGTTCCTGGTTTGGTGCAGCAGGGTGCAGCAGCCTCTGTGTCTGCACATCCTACATTGACTGAATTGTACAAGGTGGTACAGCAGGTGGTGGCTTCAGGCCAGGCTTGCAGGCTGGCTGCAGAAGCCCTGGAAATAGCAACCAATGTGGTGGGAGGTGCTTCCTCCACTTTGCAGCAGAACAACTGAGCCACAGTTGGGTCTCATCCAGTTGGGGATGTTGAAGTGTCAACAGAAACCCCACAGCAGCCGGTGGGCTCAGGTACGTCTAACTCACCTACTTCCTTGGGGTCTTGGCCAGCAGCAGTATGGGCGCCTGGTGCTCAAGCTGGTCAGGACAGTGGAGCTGAGAGTTCACTCTCAGTTTCACTGGGCACATCCTCAGTGGCAGCTGGGGAAATTCAGACTGAGGTAGCAAGGCTCTAGGTGGAGCAGTTCCTGGTTGGCAAGGTAGGTGAGCTCAAAGGAGCTGCTTCAGTGGGGGCCTTAGATCAGATGATTGTAACCCTTACGCAGTCATGTCCACTCCGCTAGGCTCCCATCTCCCACTCGCAATGAAGGAGCAGATTTGACTTTCCAGGACACAGACGCAAGACTTATGGTAAAAGATGGAGTAGTATTTAGTTACCCTAAAGAGTTTGAGGCCCACAAGGACCCAAAGTTGGAGAGGAATTTTGTTAAATGGGTAATGGGGGTTACGATTTACAGGGAACTGATTGAAGAGAAGGAGCCTTTAAGGTCTCTGGAATTGTCCAAGTATCAGGAGATAATGGTAAAGGCCTACACTAATTGTCACTTTAACTCAAGAGGGTCTGCTTGGCTTCAATATGACGTACAGTTTCAGATGTGTGCTGCCCTGGATCATTCCTTTCATGGCGGCACATACAGGTGGAGCTGTGGGCGGACGTGATGGTTGGTGCTTCCCCTTCGAGCAGATATGACAACGGCTTTATGCCTATGGACACTCAGCTGAGAGGGCAGTATGCGAGACATGGCACAGTGGAAAGGAGATTACCACAAGTCTGCTGGGAGTTTAATGCAGGTAAGTGCAGGTGGAAGACTTGTAAGTTCAACCACCGCTGTGGCATCTGTGCCGGGAATCACCCCAGCACTTCCTGCTTCAAAGGTAAGTGGATCAGGGCTGGAGCTGCTCCTCAGGCTACCACAGCTGGAGGAAAAAGTACCAACACCCATTAAGTTGGACATTTTGGCCATCTGGTTGAGGGTTTTTCCCAAGCGGGATTCTGCCCAATACTTACTTTATTGGTTTACACATGGTATTCACATTCCATATTCTGGTTTAAGAGTTTATCAGTTTTTACCTCATGCACATTCGGTGAGGGAGTTACTGAGGGTGGTAAGGGACAAGCTAGTGAAGGAGCTGGCAGTAGGGAAGATATCTGGGCCCCATAGAGAATTGCCAATGCTAACATGTGTTGAACATGACCAAGTTAGGGTTGAATTGCCACATCTGTACAGGAGTGATCGAGTTCATCTCACCCCCGTGGGCTGTGATCTGTACTTGGACTCCATAATTTCTCACATCAAATGAGTCCTATGTGGGAGGGATGGGATGCCAAGCTAGGCTGGCCCCCACCCGTGGTGGGGCAGGGACCCCTCCCCCAGAATAATTGGATAACTGATTTGTCAATATTTGGTCCTTTACTATGCATGATTGGTTTACATCGACAGCTTAAAATCTCTGACCTCATGAATCATAAGGATGATGTCAGGATTAGACAGGGGAAAATTTGATTACATGTTTGACAACTTATGTATGACCCTTGTTGACATATGTTTGGTTTAGGGCATGACTTATCCCTGATGGCTTGACATGATTTATGGTGAGGATTACATCAGGAATTATGGCATGAGCACATACACAAGTGTCAAGAAAGAAGTTATAATAAAGTAAAGATTTTTAGCTGTCAAATTGTTGTATAAGACCATGTACAGATGTACAAAGTTGTGGCCATTTGTTACCTACAAATGGCATTCGGACGTCTTTGTGCCAGTGCGACTGTATAATCAAGTTGTTTACAGGAAATTTTACTATGAAGATCCCTTTCCAGCTAGCTTGATATTGTTGGGTTGCCAGCCTAAACTATGTAGCAGGGCCTAATTAATACAAAACAGCTCTTCTTATGTCACTCTACCAATGCACAGCTGTTAACATTTGGCTACAATACTATCAAGGGTTCTGGAATCAATCTGCCTGGTATCATGGGAACACATGGAATACAGCCATTGGATGATCTCGGGCAAGTCACATGCCGTCAATGGCAAACCTCCTTTGAACAAACCTTACCAAGAAGACCTCATGAGAGGTTCACCTTAGGGTCATCATAAATCAGAAACAACATGAAGACACACAACAACAAACAACAACAATAGCATAATGTGGGCCAACACACCCACCACAGCTGCTTCTGTTATACAAAGCCCTAACCATGCAGGAAGAGATTCAGTGTCTTTTGCCCCTTCTGACCACCATGGAAGTTTCTACAGTGTTTCCCTCTATGAGATTGGAACTACAATCTTGTAAAAGTGAAAATAGATCCCTGTTGGGAGTATGGTGGTCCTCAGGGAAGAAGATGATTTTAATCTATTTGATCTACAGACCTCTAACCTTG
The DNA here is from genome assembly GCA_020142125.1 of Phrynosoma platyrhinos. Classification (NCBI taxonomy): domain Eukaryota; kingdom Metazoa; phylum Chordata; class Lepidosauria; order Squamata; family Phrynosomatidae; genus Phrynosoma; species Phrynosoma platyrhinos. The sequence goes on from CM034704.1 coordinate 7,919,683, forward strand.
ACTGCATCACAGGGGATCCTTCAGTGATCTAAATTAATTTTTTATGGCTAAACTGAAACTATAATGCTTTGAACATATAATGAGAAGACATAACTCATTAAGAAAAGAAAATAATGCTTGGTAAGAGGAAAACCACATTCCAGATGGATAGACTCAATCAAGGAAGCCATGATCCTGAGTCTGCAAGACTTAAGAAAGGAGACTGATGGCAGGATGACCTGGAGGTCTCTCATTCATGTGGTTGCCATAAATCAGTTGACTTGATGGCAATTAACAACAAAATCAATTCATCCCTATGGTGAGTATTTTTGGAGGATTATTTTTTTTAAAAGATTAGACATGCTACATTGTAGGAAAAAATAGAGGGATAAAAGCTCATTCTGCCCTCTTCACTTTAGGATTAGTCTTGTGCACTGCATTCACACTGCATAAATAATCCAATTCAACACAACTTTAACTGCCATGGTTCAAATGCTATGGAATCCTGGCATTTGTAGTTTTGTGAGACATTTAGCCTTTTCTGTCACAGAGCTCTGATACTACAACAAACTACAGTTCTCAGAATTCCACTGCATTGAGGATTGGCAGTTAAAGTGATGTCACACTGGATTATTTCTGCAGTTTGGATGCTTCCACAGCCAAGTTATTCCCTTTATTTACTACAAATTAAAGAAAAGTAAGTTTAATTTTTTGTTTACTTTTAAGAATCGGAGTCATTGTTGATGTTATATGACCCACTCTAGGAGTCAAGTTTTTTGGTTGTTCACTGTACTCAAAACCACAGCTTTAAAACACTTTAACATACCCATATCAAGATACACTCTTCTTTTGCTTAGAGGATCCGTAATGTTTGTGTTATTCCTATCAAGAAATAATGTAAAATGAGCTTTTTTTTCATGTGCTTGGTCTGTCTGCAGGAGACAATTTGGGGTTTTGCTTTTTAAATTTATAATGGTATAAACAAGAAAATTGACATTCTGCTTATAGATTTAGAGCAAACACCCATTTTACTGAATGCTTTGAAGACTTTAAATGAGTGAGATAAGTACTTCCTGCTGGTATTCATCTGGCATTTATTTTACATCTTTAAAATCCAATCTGAGATGGTAGTTCAGCATCGTATAGATTTAAGTTATTGCCTGTTAATATATCTCACCCATGGAAAATAGGCATTTTGTTTCGCTGATAAGGGCCAAAACATCTATAACTCAGAGGATGAATGTAAAGTTAGAATAAGTAATCACATCAAGATGAGTTAAGGCTGGGTGGAAAATACCACATTTATGAAGGCACTGGAGAATTGTTCAAAAATTATGTACAATTTGGAGGACTTTTATGTTTATTTAAGCATTTCTTTTGGATAGAAAGGAACGGAAGATATTGACCCACTATGAGGTAGGAGAGATCATTCCACAAAAATGCAAAAGCTTTTAAACTAAACAATCTCCATCATTCCCCAATGACAGACTTTCTCACCAATTTAAATCAACATGCATCCCGTTAGAATCAATCAAGTGCAATATTCCAAGACAAAGTATACGAGTAAGAAAGTTTCAAGATATTATTGTTATTGTTGTTATCAATATTGTTGTTATTATTATTAACTTAAATGTCCCACAATAACAAACAAGGTTTCTAGTTTATCATAACCATTTTTCAGGCTGGGTATTATGAACAAGGGGAAACAAAAGAATGTCAGGATGCATAATAGAAATCCACAATTTTAATTTTGGAACAATCAGAAGATAGAAGGGGAGACAATCTCCTATGCCTTCTTAATTTGTCTATAATAGTGATGCTGAAGCCCAGAATGGTCAGTTTTAGTATGAAATGCAGTTGTACATAATGCTTATTTTTATTATCATTGAAAGTCAGTAAGAGGATACACTACATTTTAAGACAATATAATGTGTAACTGATGTTACAAGTCATTCCAGAACTCTTTTGGGCAGGAAGTTGTTGGTGTTAGCTTGTCTCTCTGATACAGTTATGGCTGATTCAGTTTCAAATTGAGCAAAGCAAAGCAAAGCAAAGCAAAGCAGCTCCATTTATATACCACTTCATACCACACTATGAGGTGTCTAAGCGGTTTACAACTGTAAGCTCATTGCCCCCCAACAGTTGGGTAGTCATTTTAGTGACCTCAGAAGGATGCAGGCCTGAGTCTAGCCTGAGCCCTGGCTAGTATTGAACTCACAATCTTGTAGTTTATGAGTGACTGCAGTACAGGCATTGAACCACTGCGCCACCAGAGCAAGATGAGTTCAGCTACAAGTAGGCAACAATGTGCCTGGTTTTATCAAGATATGCTGGAGTTATGCAGGTTTGAAGAATCACCAATTTCAAAATAACTGTATTATCTGTTCTGTACCTCCAGGACTAATGTGTAAAACAGAACATAGTTATACTTTGATTATACATTTTTTTCTGAATTTCATGAGGCAGTTTCTGAGACAAGAACCCATATCCAAGTACATTCAAAACTACATTTTGGAGACAAAGTATCAGAGCTTGGAAGAAATTTCTTTTTTTAAAAAAATAGTTACTTTTAAATAATTTCATCCCCTAATGACAAAAGTTGGACCACATTAGATTATGATTTAAATTTAACAAGGGATAATTTCACACCCAAACAAAATGTTCCAAACAGCCACTGAGCAGTATGGAAGGTAAAATTGCAGCAGATCTCTCAGGGACAACAGCAGTGGCACCAAAAATAACACCTTTTAGTACTGCACAGAGGGTGGCATGAAAAGCCTCCTTTTAAAATCTTTTAACATGAAAACACTATGATGAGAAAGTCTAAAACGAAGCAAGAGGTAGTACCAGAAGAAGAAATTCCCAGGTTGGATAGAATTCAACAAACTTCTGGGGGAAGGGCAGAGGACAAGTACCAGTAGTGCTGTAGCAAATGATGCATCTGAACTAAAGATGAAAGGATGTCCAGCTGCTGACATTCTCAGAGGAAAAAGTAAAATCTGAAGATTCACAACACATATTCTAGGAATATGGAATTTGATAAGCATGAATTGGGGATGTGAAAGCATAACCTTAATCCAAAGTTTATGCTGCAACTACCAAGGCAAAACAAGAAAAAATATAATAAACAATGCAGATAAATGTAAGATGATAATAAAAAGGAAGAACAAGACACCTCTTCCACAAGATCCAATGTATCAAACTGAAATTTAAACCAAGAGTGGTGATGCTCTACATCCAGCAAGTTCCTCCAATTTTAGATAGTGAAGTGGAAGCAGCTTTCAGAGCCGTTGGGGAAGTATATCATCAGGAATAAATGAGATATGAATTGGGCTGCTTCAATCTACTAAAACAGAATCTACTCTAGTTCTAATTAAAATCTGTCAAACATGGAAAACAAAAGAATGGCCCACATATTGAAAACACTATACATTATACATTATAATATACATTCATTATACATTCTAATTCCCAAGAAAGTGGCAACATGGTAACCACATACATAATAATAATAATAAATAATAATAAAATTTATTTATAT
>CM034704.1:7956777-7968344 GCA_020142125.1 Phrynosoma platyrhinos
AAAAACAACAACAAACAAACCTCAGACCAAAGCTCTTAACTATCCCATGCATAAAATCATCTTTCAATTCTTGTTATCACCATTTAACATGGCCTGAGTAGCAGATTTCTGAAACGTACTGTCAGTCATAGCAGATAATACTGGGCTCAATAGTCCAAACAGTCTGATCAAAGTCTCCTCCAGACAGAGCAAATGTGCAGGAAGTTGTAATATTGTTGCTGTTTGTTGTCCTCAAATATTTTCTTGCAATTTCTCGTATCAGCTGATATTCACATCCTCAAGGGGTTTCTTTTCAATTCTGAGATTCATCGAGACAAAAAAAAAGGTATAATTCTCATTTCTCTCTTTTTAAAAAAATATATTTTTAGAGTTATAGTGCACATGCATTATAGCAGTTTTGCACTGTAACTCTAAAACAAAACAAAGAGAACAAAAAATGCACTTCAAAACAGGCAACTGGCTCAGAAAACAACTCTTAGGTTTTGGGTTTTGTTTTTTGTTTTTTTTTAAAAAAATAACTTTTGATACAGCATATTGATCCAAGAAATTGCTACAAACAGCTCCTCAAAACAATGGAACCAATGACTGTGGAAGCATTATCAACCAGTGAAACCTGACAAAACTAGCTATATCATGATGATGCAAGTTTCTTTATATCAGTTTGCAGGAGCCTCATGGTAACCTATGTAACTCAACATGATTCTCAGTAATGTCTTCTATTTGGCAAGACTCTATATGGACTTTCTTGATGTCTTTATCACTTTTTTCCAAAGCTCAGTGTGTTGTGACAAAAGGGCTATCTCATTCTGTTTGAGCATCTATCTATCTTGGGGGTTATGACGATGGATTTTTTGGCTTAACTCCCAGTTTTTTATGGAAGTACTTTACCATTCAATGTTATTTGTTTTCTTCTGAGGATGTATCCATACTGCTGAAATAAAGCAAACTGACACCACCTTAACTGTCATGGCTCTATCTTGTGGAAACTTAGGATTTGTTGTTTGATGAAGTATTCAGCTAGTCTGTCAGCACTGATGCCATTCCAAAGCACTAATCCCAAGATTCTTGATAGAGTCACTGCAGTTAAAGTGCTGTCAAAATGCTTTATTTCTGCAGTGTCAACACACTCTAAGTCTTTGGAGATCATTTAGTCAGGTCACTCAATCCATCAGAAAGGATGAGAGACCCATCTCAGATGATAGGGTAGTAGGGATCCCTTCTTTCCCCTGCTGGGATAGGACTACCTATCCCTACACTGTGGCTATTCTTGGGCTACAACAAATGTCACAACTAGAAAGCAGTGGGAAGCCACCACAGGTGGTCCCAATGACAACTTCATCCACAGGGCCTTACTTTGAGGAAGGAAGGACTGCTCAGAACTAGTCATTTGTGCAAATGGTAAAAGAAGGTAATTGAAGGTTAGTGATACAGAAGGGGAGGATAGGAGGCATCTTCTCTTCTCTTCTGGTGGGGTACAATAAAGCATTGTGCTCCTCCTGTTGGATACTTTTAAATAATCTAAATAGATAACAGTTTTTCTAACTAGGAAAAAAGTTATTGATTGTCCTTTTCAATCTGATGTCCACAAGTTGTTCTCTAAATGCACTCACACCAGTTTTTTTAACTGAATTTGGACTTCCACATACATGTACTTTTTTTTATTTTAAAAAAACTCCAACATTTTTAAAGGAAAAAAAAAAGCTATTGCATTGCAGTTTATTCTTATGAAATAGGCTTTGCTTTCTTCCAGTCAGCAAAGACTTGGTTCACGCAGTTGAGCATCACTGTTTCATAGCCAAAGATTAAACAGTGCAGCCTTTTCTGGACCATTAACTACAAAGCAAAGGAGAGAGCATTTGTAGATTGTAGCCATTAAGTGTGTCACATAATGCAAGGTGCTTTCTCCATTAAAGGGGACAAAAAGAAAAGGAGGAAAAATAGGAAAGAAAACAGGATTTAAGCCAATGGTTTAAAGCACTAGCAAAAAGAATCTGTTTTCTTTGCTTTTACTAACCCCCCCTCCATTTCTACAAAAACATTTAATTGCTGCTCTTCATTATGTTTGCCAGCTGGTTGGCCCAAGGGATGTTGTGACCCATAACATACATACTGAATGCAATACATTTCTATATAAGAGCTGAGTGAGGCAGTCATTTTCCTTTCCTCTGATAAGTGCATATAAGAATCTGAACCTTTTTCCCCCTCACACACCTATCTGACAATTGTATCTATCATACAATGCTCTGAAAACATCCACATTATACAGTTATAGTGGTTTTATATTGCCATGGCTCCTTTGTATGGAATTCTGGGATTTCTAGTTTGGCAGGGTACTTTCATTTATAAGTTTATTATAACACTCCTGCCTTTTATCAATGGATCTCAGAGCAGAGGACAAAATAAGCAATTTAAAACATTTCTACATTAAAAGCATAAATAATTTAGACAAGAAAAAACATATTAAACATAGTCATAGTTCAAACCACTTTAAATGTAACAGTTACAACCACTTTTAAAACTACAATTAAGAACCATGTACATACATATTGTTGTTGTTAACAACCCTTGAGTTAACCTTGACTTATGGTAACACAGTGGATGAGACATCTCCAAGACTCCCTGCCCTTCACTGCTCTGCTTAGGTCCTGCAGGCTCAGGCCTGTGACCTCTCTAACCATCTGGCATTTCTTCAGTGTCTAGCTCATTCTTTATATGGTGATGGGGAATGCAATGGCTTGGATGATCCACCTTTGGTGTTTAGATTTATATCTTTAATCTTTAGGATCTTGTCTAATTTTTTTTCATAGCTGCCCTTCCCAATCCTAGTCTTTTTTCTAATTTCTTGATTGCACTCACCATTCCAATCAATATTTGATCCAAGGTATGGGAACTCTTTCACTATTTCATTTTTTTTTGTTGTTGTTGTTATCCAGGATGACTTCTTGTAGACTATTATTTTTTGGTTTTATTTAATGTTTCTTGATGTTCAAGATTAAGCCTACCTTGGCACTTTCCTTCTTGATCTCTTCAATAATTGTTCCAGGTCTTTGTTGGTTTCTTCCAGTAATATTGTGCCTTCTGAATATCTTAGGCTGTTAATGTTTCTTTCTCCAATATTCACATTAGTTCTTGAAGGCTTTACTAAAAATCCATGTCTAGTTTGGCACCAAAATTATCAGATTATATTATTAGTCCTATATACTAGGACTCCTGGATCTCTTACATATACTGTTCTCAAGCCAGGTGTTCCCGATCGTATATCTGTGCATTTCATTTTTTTTTCTCCCTAAGTACTGTACCTTACATTTCTCCCTGCTGACATTCACTTTTTTAGTTTTGGCCCAGATTTCTGTTAAGGTCATTTTGAATTTTGATCATGTCCTCTGGGGTATTAGCTACTCCTTCTAATTTGGTGTCATCTGCAAATTTCATGAGCAAGCCCTCTATTCCATCATACAAGTCACTGATAAATATGCTGAATAGCAATGGGCCAAGGACAGAACCCTATGGTACTTCACTGGTCACTTCTCTCCAGCATTGAGCCCTTGGTGAGCACCCTTTAGGTTTAGTTGGTCAATCAATTACACATCCACCAAACACTACCATTGTCTAGCCACCTTTTACCTGCTTTTTTGAAGAATATCAGGAGGGACCTCATTGAAGGCTTTACTGAAATTGAAATATACTATGTGTATATGCTATGTTCACTTTATTGTGTGTGTGTGTGTGTGTGTGTGTGTGTGTGTGTCATAATGTAATGTAAATTTCAACTTCTGTAGCTATGGCTTGAAACAGATGGGTTTAAAAAGCCAGCTTCTTTTAGTGGAGCATGTTGTTTAGGTGATGCAAGCCCCCAACCCATGTGGAAGCTGTACCGAGTTTGCTCCCAGACCACCTAAGGAGGCCCAAACCCAGCCACAAAAGGAGTAGATCTTTTTTATTCCTTGTTGCAATCCATTAGGGATTGTGGCAGGGTCCAGCATCAGGACCGTGGCATGTTCCTGGCCTGCTCCTTCCTGCCCTTCTGTTCTGCCCCAATAGCCTTTCCTGTTGTTCCATCTTTATATTATATTCAAATTGTTTAATCCTTTTTATTATGCAATCTTTCCCTTGTTCTTCCTTTTCAAATTTTAGCAACAGTTTATAAATTTTATCAATCACATCACCTGTACACAGTTGCAATTCAAATTCTGATTTATCTTGTTCAAAAGTATAGTTCTTTTAATCTAGTTTAAATCTTTCAAATAGTACAAGTATGAAATCTATTGAAAACTACATCCCTCTGCAAGCAACTACTTTTTTTTTTTTGTTTTAAACGTATATTCTCCTTGACAATTCTCCAAGATGTCTTAGGGCCAATGCAGACCAGCCAATAATTTTTGATAAAAAAACAGCTCCACCATAAATGAAAAAAAAAAAAAGATCCTTTTGTTACTTTGCATTTCCAACATGTTGGGTCAACTTCTTTATACATTTTATTTAATTTATCTGGGGTAAGATACCATCTGGGGAGTATCTTGATATAATTTTCTTTAAGGTCGTGAGATTTAGTAAATCTTTGTCTCTTTCTCCAAGAATCTTCCCATTGTTCTAAAGTTATTGTATTTTGAATATTTTGAGCCCATTTAACCATGTCATTTATGACTTGTTCTTTCTCTAATTGTAATCTTAATATGTGTCATAGACACATAGATGTGTCATTTTCCCCTTTTCCTTAATTAAAGTGTCTCCTAATTTGTCATCTTCCATGTCAAAATCTTCCAGTTTTTTTATCTATCGCAAATCTTTCTTGAAGTTGTCAATAAGTAAACTAATGACAATTAAATCCTTTTTTCACCATTTCTTTTCTTGATCTTAATTCTGTGCTGAAGTCAAAGTTTATTTTCACTATATCTTTATATATGATCCAATTATCCTTTTTGTCCTTCCATTGTCCCATGAAAGCTTCTTCTGGGGAGATCCAAAGTAGGATTTTCCTATATATCTTCTGTTTATATATTTTTTCCATGTTGTCAATAAAGATTTTCTGATTATATGGTCTACAAATTCTCTTTTGGCCTTTACTTTATCGTACCTAATATATGTGTGCCATCCAAATTTCTTGTTAAAACCTTCCAAATTCAATAATTCTTCATTGTTTAATTTCAACCATTCTGAGATACATGCTTCATAATACAGTTGTAGTTCTGGTAATCCCAGTCCTCCCTTCCACTGCCATTCCACTAATGATAGATGTCTTATTCTTAGTTTTTTTGTCATTCCATATAAATTTTGAAAAGTCTTGTTGCCAAATTTTGAAGATTTTTGGTCGTACTATTATGGAATATTCTGAAACAAGTACATAATTTTGGGCAAAATGTTCATAGAGATTGCCAGTATTCTCCCTGTGAGAGATAATTGAAGTTTAGACCAGTTATGCAAATCTTTTTTTTTTTTTCTTTCCTCCCAGGATTGTTTATAATTGTTTTCATACAGATCCATATTTTTTTTTATAATCCAAATTCCTAGGTATTTTATTTTTTTTCTCAGTTTTCATACCTGATACATCATAAATTTGTTTTTCTTCATTCCTTTTTACGTTATTTGTAATAATTTTTGTTTTTTCTTTATTGACTTTAACTCTCTATAATTCACCAAATTCTTTTAAGACTTTCAAAATTTCACTTATGCCTTCTAATGGATCTTCCAGGAAAATCATGAGGTCATCTGCATATACTTTCAATTTGTATGCCTGTCCATGGGTCTTTAATTAATCGGTTATTCCTGATGGTATTGTTCAATATGTCCAGCACATTAATAAATAAAAGTGGGGATAGTAAGCAGCCTTGTCTTGTGCCCTTACTGACAGTAATTGTTTTGGATTTCTCCCCATTAACTATTAATTGTGCCTTTTGGGTTTTGTAAATTGTATGCATTCTTTCTATAAATTTGACTCCCAATCCATCTTTTCCAAAACCATGGACATAAATCTCCAATCCACTGAGTCAAAAGCTTTCTCTGCATCTACAGCTATCATTGCTAATTTTTTAACCATAATTTTTTCCAGAGTAATCCAATATATCAATTGCTGTTCTCATGTTGTTTTTAATTTGCATGTCTGGGAGGAAGCCATTTTAGACTTGATGGATTATCCTTTTAAGAATTTCTTTTAATCTCTCCGCTAATATATTTGTGAACATTTTATAATCTAAATTAAGTAGTGAAATTGGGTGATAATTCTTTGGGTCTTTATGATCTTTTCCTTCTTTTGGAATTAAGCATATATCTGAATACTTCCATGTCTCTGGAATTTTCCCTGTGAATGCTTCATTCTTTATTTCATATAACAGTGGATTTAGTTCATCTTGTAAATCATTGTAGAAAGATGCTGTTAAACCATCTGGGCTACACTCTCAGCAAAAAAGATCTTCTTATAGTGACCTTTCAAGGATGATTGATGGAAGGACATGACATGTTTCTGACGTAAAAGTCCTCTGATGATTATATATTTTTAAGTTTTCTAAGTATGACATGGGTGAAGAGAGATATCTGTTATAATCACTGTTTTGTTGTTTTGTTTCGACTCATGGTGACCTTATAGATGAGACATCTCCAAGACCCTCTGTCCTCCACTGCTCTGCTTAATTTCTGCAACCCATACTTGTTAGCTCCTTAATAGAGTTTATCCGTCTGGCATGTGGCCTTCCTCTCTTCCTACTTCCCACCACCTTTCCCAGCATTATTGTTTTTCTCATGATATGTCCAAAGTACAACAGTCTTAGTTTGGTCATCTTGGCTTCCAGGAAGGTTTCTGGTTTGATTTGCTCTAGGACTCACTTGTTTGTCCTTTTGGCTGTCCATGGGAACCTCAGCACTCTTCTCCAGCACCACATCTCAAAGGAATTGATTTTCTTCCTATCATCTTTCTTAACTATGCAGCTGTCACATCCATACATGATAATAGGGAATACAATGGCTTGTATGATTCCAACTTTTGTGCTGAGTTGAAACTGTCTATCTCCATTCTTCTTTTATTACGTCCCTGGCTTCAGATCATATTTCTTCTGGTTCTTGGTCTACTATGGTTAGTAATGTAAATCTGCTTCTTATGTTGTCAGTAAATTCTGTTGAACTATCATTTAGATCATATTTTGGTATAATCACCGGGTTTGTTTTCTTCTTGAGTCTTACTCTTATTTTTGATATGAGTAGTTTGTGATCTGTGCCATAGTCAGTGCTTGGCTATCAGTATAGAGTTTTTTTCTTTTGCTTCCAATTATATAGTCAATTTGATTTTTATGTTGACCATCTGATGATGTCAATGATTATAGCCTTTTCTCTGATTGCATGAAAAATGTGTTTGCAATTAATAGGTTGTAGGCTTCACAAAAATCTATCAGATGCTCACCTACTTTCATTTCTTTCATGTCTTTTGCCTAATCCAAATCTGCCTACTGTTTTTGATTCTTCTTTGCTTCCAACATTTGTGTTCCAAAGTCCAATGATCAGCTTGGCATCCTGTGTTGGTGGGTTGTCAATATTCTCCTGTACTCTTTCATAGAATCTATCAATTTCTTCCTGTTCTGTCTCTGTGGTTGTTGCATATACTTGAATTATGGTGATATTTATAGGTTTATCATGGAGCCTTACTGAAATGATTCAGTCTGATTTTGCATTGTATCCACTGACTGCTTTTGCAACATCTTTTATTAGTATGAAAGCTACCCCATTTCTTCTTATCTTTTCATTGCCTGAATAGAACAAGTGTGGTTCTTTGATTCAAAGTGTCCCATTCCTGTTCATTTTAACTCACTCACCCCCAGTACTGCTATGTTCATGCATTCTATTTCCATTATTACTATGTCCAGATTCCCTTGGCTCATGCTCCTCACATTCCATGTCTTTATTTTATATGTAATTCTGCTTTGGATGCAATTTGCCTTCTTAAAGGATGCTATTTGTCTTGGCATCTTTCTTGTGCTCTTGCAAATCTGATATCCCTTTATCTTCCCCTCCTTCTCTTTCTGTTAATGCTCTGATCCTGCCTGTGTCTCACTTGAAGTGTCTCATCATAGGGTTTAGTAGATGATGGGGTTACACAAGAGGGCCACCTACACCTCCTCATGTGCAGTGCCAACCAATGTTGGCTATGGTGTCATTACCATTAGGCTGTTATACTATATATATTACTCATTATTTAATAACTGCTTCAGCATGATCATATCCCAGCCTAATCAGATAATCTGGAAAAATCCAGAGATGAAACTTCAGCCAGCACTGACCAGTTCCACTCAGACTAAAAATCATCATTCAAGGTCCATGGAGCAAATCCAGTAAGAAAAAAGGATAATGTAAGCCAGTAGCTGAGGATGGACACCCATACTTTGGCCTCCACTTTCATAAATCCTGACTCCAGCCTCATCATTGCATTGGAGACGCAATTTGGAGCTTGAAAGACTGATCTTAAAAATTTAGATTGAACAAGTTTTAGCTATGCAGAATTAGGAAGACCCATCCCTTCATGATATTCCAGTTGAATTGCTACAATCCACACTGACAGAAGCAACTGTCAATAATACATGTCAACAACTATCAGACTGGAAACTATCAATATACATCTTGATCCACAAAAAAGGAGGCACTGCAAAAATTTGATGGCTAATCGAGTGCACCAAGGAATTCCAAATAAAATCTACAGGTGCTTTATAGACTGCAGCAAAGCATTTCACTGCATAGATCACAAAAAGGTATGGATGTGCCAACACACTATGGAGTGCCAACACATCTGATAATCCTGATGAGAAATCTGTACCTAGTACAAGAGGCTACTGTTAGAACAGAATTTGGAGAAATAGAATGGTCCCCAATTGACAAGGGGGTCAGGCAAGGCTGCATTCTATGACCCTATTTATTCAACTTGTATATAGAAAAAAATCAGAAGAAGAGAAGGGTTAGACTCAGAAAAAGAAGTAAAGATAGGAGGAAGGAATATCAACAATCTAAGATATGTGGATGGCACTATACTACTAGTGGAACACATCACAGACTTGGAACAATTACTTAGGAAGGTCAAATATCAAAATGTAAAGGCAGGCTTAATGCTGAACATGAAGAAAATAAACATAATTACCATGGGGAAAATGCATAAATTCAACCCAGACAATGAGGAAATCGAAACAGTAAAAGAGTTCCCATACCTAAGATCAAACATTGATCAGAATGGAGACTGCAGTCATTAACTCCCAAGAAGAATAGGAATAGGAAGGTCAGCTATGAAAGAACTAGACAAGATACTAAAGAGTAAAGATATACAACAAAGCACTAAAGCTAGAATAACCCAAGCCATTGTATTCCCTATCATCATGTATGGATGTGGAAGCTGAACAGTAAATAAAGCAGATTGGAAGAATATCAACTCATTTGAAATGTGGTGCTGGAGAAGAGTGTTGAGGATACCACAGACAAACAAATGGGTCCTTCAACAGATCAAGCCTGAAATTTCCCTGGAAGCCAAGATGATCAAATTGAGGCTGTCTTACTTTGTCCACATCATAAGAAGGCATGGCTCATTAGAAAGTACAATAATGCTAGGAAAGGTAGAGGGATGCAGAAAGAGATGAAGACCACATGCCAGGTAGACAGACTCAATCAGAGAGGTCATGGGCTTGGATTTGCAGATATTAAATAGAGCAGTGGAAGATATGGGGTCTTGGCAATGGCTCATCCACAGGATTCCCATAAGTTAATGTAAACTTGAGGGCAGTTAACAACAAGAAATTTTACTATGGTATTTTATATAATGAGACTTGAGCATCTACAGATTTTGATATCCATGGGGGTAGGAGTGGGGTCCTGGAACCAAACCCTAGTGGATATCAATGGCTCACTGTATATAGCTACACTGAATCACCAAATACGTGTCACCCAAAAAAACAAACAAAAAAAAACAAACCTGATACCTTGCTTTTTTACCTCTGTCACCTCCCCCACGTGTACACATTGCCTCTTTCATAATTACGGTCTAAAGAAAACTAAAGAAGATGTGTAAAAATATTCTGGAGTATCAGAACCTCTGGAATATTCAGAACCTCATCAGAAGAGCATGAGTGACCTATCACTGATTTAAATTTCACTTCAACCACAATCTGATCAGATAGTCATACGAAAGTTTCCAGAAAACAACTAATCTCTCAGCTCCAGATCTCATGTACACTAATAATAGTCCATCTGACAAGACAAGTTGCAAAAGATGTGGGAATGTCTGTTCCTCTAGATGTCATTGGGCTGCAACTCCCATCAGTCCAGACTACCACAGCCAGTTATTATTGTTGCAGCCCACCAAAATCTTGAAAACCCCCCTCTTCTCATGGTATAAGTGTAGACTCTGGAATACTTGAAAATTGTAATATAAATGTCAGCATTGTAAGAAATTGCTGCAGTGATAGGTAATGCATCAAGGTCTCCAATCATTTATTTATTTATTTATTTGGCGTATTTATACCCCACTCTTCAGCTACAAAGACTCTCAGAGTGGCTTACAAATTAGACAATTCCCTGCCCTCAGGCTTACAGTCTAAAAAGACATGACACAAAAGGAGAAGGGAATGGCAGTGGGGAAGGGGATCAGGTCCAGCAGTTCTTCTCTCCCTCTGAGGCCTGGATAACTTACTAGGGAGTAAGCCAAAGTGAGCACAATGAAATTTCTAATAGACACGTTATAAGAAAACAATGCAACAGTCTCATTTTAGCCATTAGATTTGATATGATTTGCTTCTAGTGGAAGATGCAGGAATGAAGGTTTATAATTAGAATAGGAAAATCTGTCAGTCTCATTCTGACTTCTCATTTTTCTACCAGCATTCTTGTTTAATTTCTAATTTGCACTGGACTGTGAGACTTCTTCATTTCTTGTTGAAATATATGCAAATATATATGTATACAAAATATTTTTTCAGTCATTCACATTTTCTGAGGCACAGTTTTGATAAAAGTTGTAATCTCCTCCACTGGAAGGACCTGAAAAGTGGATATTTCTGAAGAAAAATGTGAATCCAACCAATAACTTTCTTATGACTAAGAATTAACAGTGTAGCACTGTTTTACACCAAAATAAAATCCATGGAAAATCAGTGGAGTTTGTGTGCAAATAAATGCAATTTGATCAGCTCATAGCTGGTGGGATATGTACTGGACACTAGTTTCATGAATCACGTAAAGGATGCAAGCCACAGTTATTAGAGAAAAGAAAGGCAGCATTTAAACTGCAGCAATCTGGCCCCAAGTCAATAAAATACAATAAATAATGAGAATAAAGGGCTGAAATTCTATGGCCAGCAATTTTCTGTTTCAGCTGAGGGATGAACTTTACATTGTATGTATTTTAAAAAAATACAATCAAGTTATATTTTTCCCTTTTGTCTTTCAGTCTGCCCTTACTGAAAATGGTTGCAATCTAATGAGTTTCTTTAAGGCTGCAACTTCTTAAAAACCAAATTAAAAATAAAAGGCAATCATTAATTCTGATGGAAGTGGCAGAGAGGAGACTCATAAAAACATAGGCCAAGACATAGGTTACATCACAATCATAG
>CM034704.1:7992064-8002831 GCA_020142125.1 Phrynosoma platyrhinos
CCCCCCCCCCCCATTCCCTTTGGAAGAGAATCCAGAGCATGTGTTAATGCAGGTCTGCTTTCAAAGATATGTGGTGTCTTCATTGACACATGCAGTATGTGAGTGGGTGGGTTTGGATGCAGTTCTGTAAGGATTCTGCTCTAAATCTGGAGCAGAATTCAAAGCATTGGTCTTGATCTTAAAAATCCTAACTGACCTGATTACAAGGTGTCTGATGCATTATTTCTTTCCATATAATCTTCCTATTGCAAATTCCCTTCATAAGACTGTTTCCAAATAGCCCTGCTTTCAAAGATTGTGACCAGACTTAGTGCTAAGGGTGTAGGAGAGTACTGGTTTTCAGCAGGGTGTTGAGAAATTATGAACTATTGGTTTGGATGGGGCCATTTTTATTTTATTTAATCTTATGTTTTAATTTATATCTGTATTTAATATATTTTTAATGGGGGGTTATTGTTATTTGTCAATATAGTTTTATTGTTTATTTTGGGGTAGTTTTATTTTATCTAATTTTAGATGTAAGCAACTTTGTTTGCCACAGCAAAAGGTGTGGTATAAAAATAAAATTATATTATATATTATATTATTTTTATCATTTTTTTTCTCAACAGTCTCAGATGGTCCATCCCAATAATACATAAGATTCTAGGATTCAGAATTAATGTTAACCATATGAAGTTATTTTATATTATGACATATGAAGCTGTTGCTCCATTCTTTTATATTTTCTTAGTATCTTGAATCTTTATTGCAATTTCTAACCGCTATGAAAGCTCATGATACAAAATCTGTTTTGCATATTGCAACTCTTTCCACTGTTAATAGCAAGAACTGCTAAACATAAAGAACTAAATTTCATTGCAACCAATAACACTTCAATTGAAGTACCCATGGCCAGAATTGTGCTGTAAGGGGATTCCCAAGGAGAATTTCCATGGGGAATTCACTGTGACTTTTTCTTCTAGATTTTGCTCACTAAACTGTTGTTTTCTGCTGTGTTCATGCACATATAAATATTTCTAGGGTAGAAACATAAGGACAGTATACAACAAAATATACTTGTGTATATATTGATCAATGTATATCATTGATCTGGAGGGGAAGTTAAGACAATACACATAATCACATATAATGCACTTAACTGCATTGATTGTTATGGCATAAATAGAAAACACTGCAATATCATATCTATGGGGCACAGTAAATCAGTGAACAATGCATTGAAAGTAATCATTAGTTACTTCCTTTGAACTTGTCAGTAAATTGTGTTATCCCACAATGAAAAGAAAGGACTGCAATAAACATTTTCTAAAGAATGCAATTTTTTTTAAATTAACAATATAGCCTTTTAATAGGAAGTCATAAAGTCTCAAAAATCATTTTTAAGGATTTATTCCAAACCACAGAATGCTTGTTTGCCCCAAGAAGCCACTCCATAATCACACTAGTGCATTGATTTACATCACAACTTCCAGCAGAGATTATTTTACAGCCTCCCAAGAGTTTCTCCACATGACAAAATGCTGTGGGCCTTCTTACAAATTGTCATTTCTGTAAGGGCAATCCATTTTAATTTCATTCTGCATTCATTGCTGCCTTGTTGATCATTGTCATTACAAGTTATAGATAAATCCTTTGACCCTAATAATTCATTAAGGTGGGTTTGGTTGATTCATAGACATTTGTTGTTACATTACAAATGTTGCAGCATTGATTTTACTGAAATAACATTGCCACAAGTAAACAATTAAAATTTTGTTTGATAACTCTGTTTAAATGAAGCTTGAAAAAGGAGCAATACTCAAATAGACTGTTAGAAAGGGCAGTCAATTATCGTATTGGGCAGGCTGCATGTGACAGAAATGGTGGCAAAGATGTAAAAGGAGCAAGATCATCTCTACAGACTCAATAAAGGCATTTTATTCCTTTATTTATCCTTTTCCCCCCATCTCTTCTTTTCCTTTTCCCTCTGTGAAAGCAATTATGTATAGTAGATACATAAGCTCCAGCATTTCACAGATGAAAACCAAGACTTGTGTGTCAAAACAGTATCAGAGTGTAGTCAAGATGACAAAAGTCACTAATGAGGATAAAAACAAACTAGGAAAGGCTGTAAAGGTAAAGTTATCCCCTGTTGACAACGTTGTCAAGTAATGTCTGACCGTAGGGGTCGGTGTTCATCTCCATTACTGAGACGAAGAGTCAGCGCTGTCAGAGACTACTCTGTGATCATGTGGCCAGCATGATTGCATAGAATGCTGTTTACCTTCCCACTGAGAAGTGGTAACTATTTATCTACTTGCATTTGCATGCTTTTGGACTGCTAGGTTGGCAGAAGCTGGGACTAGAAGCTGGGACTAGTGATGAGAACTCATCCCATCCTGCAGCACCTGGGCCTTGAATTGCCAGCCTGCTGATCTTGTAATCAACAGAGTCAGCATTTTAACCTCTTGAGACACTATCTAAAATCTTTTAAAAGAACATGGGGAGGAGACTGTCACTAAAGATTGCAGGCTTGCCTCACATTTTCTTTTTAATAGCAATTGCCTGTGTTTTCCATCTTTCTATCACACATCACTCCATCACTCTGCAGCAGTATTAGGACATTTATGAGTTGCAACTGAGTAAATACTGTTTAACTGCAACTCCCATTATCTCCTACCAGATGTGCTAGTTAGGGCTGATATGAGTTTCAGGTGTTTGCTAAAGCTGACAGAGGACACATTGACTGTGCAAGTTGCTGCAACCTAAGCAAGTTTATTTGATATACAGTCAGTCTTTCATATCCATTGATTCTTTATCCATAGAGATTCAAGCATCCATGGCTTGAAAAGATCAAATAATAAATTCCAAACAGCAAACCTCGATTTTCTATTTTGTGTAAGGAACATTGTTTTATTATGCTGTTGTATCTAATGGGACTTGAACATCCACAGATTTCGGTATCCATGGGGGGGTCCTGAAACCAACACCCACTGGATTCCAAGGGCCCACTATATACTGACACAGGACCAAAGATGAAATATAAGGTGAGTAAAGTATAATTTGTGCAAAATTTTTATTATTAGCTATGTACTAAAAAACATTTTGTTATAATTAAAAAAAATCATGTAAAATTACAAGTTAAGAGGGGGAAGCATTAATGTGCAGGAACAATGGACACTTGAAAGTCAAGACTTACTTGATTTTTTTTTATTTTTTTTATTTTAAAACTATAACTCATACTTGCATTAGAAACTTTACAGAGAGGTGTCCTGCACATTTCAGTCATCATTGCATCTTGCAGTTCATTGGCCAGAAAAGGAAATACAGAAACATGTACACTCTATCGAGAGCAATTGGATAGAAATTCTGCATGGATCTTTTCCCTCTCTCCTCAAAATGTGAGTAAACTAGGTGTTTGCTTTTAAAAGAACATGAGGGAGGGGAGTGTTAGACTGTCACTAAGGATTGAAGGCTCTCCGCACATTTTATTTTTAATAGCAATTATCTGTGTTTTCCATCTTTCTATCACACATCACTCCATCACTCTGCAGTAGTATTAGGAATGTTAGAGCAAAAAGCCTAATTCATTAAAATTTTAATTAGACAGCCCAAAAGCCTAATTCAGTTTATGTTATCATCAGTGGGGAAATTTTCTAATACATTAAAATCATTGCAAAATTAAATGTTGTTTAGTTGGTTTTGAAAGAAATTTATAGAGAAGACAGACATACTTACAGTGGTTGAATATGTGCAAAATTCAAAAATAAATACTGCCTTAGGGCTTCTACAGATGGTGATTTGTGCTGTTTTGGAGGCAGGGAAGAGCAGGGGCAGCCGGACGCTGGACGCCTCAACCCTTTCCTGAGGACATCATCAGAGCGCCCGCCGTTGCACACAGCGAGTGCTCCAATGATGTCCTTCCGTCGCAGCATCCGGACACGATGCGATGGAAGAGATGCGGAAGAGGCATGTGCCACCTCTTCCAGTGCCCTTTCCATGCCTTGAGGAAGGAGCATTATTTTAGCGCTCCTTCCTAGACCAGCAGAAGAGTGGATTGGGGCCGAGGTGTGGGGCAGCTTCAGCCCCAATCCACTGCTTCTCAGAGCGGCCTACAGCCGCCTGTCTGCATCCCCCCTAAAATATGTTTTTCTTCTTTCCACCTGCTCCCAATACCCCTAGCAGCATGTACATCAGGGGTAGGCAACCTAAGGCCTGGGGACCAGATGTGGCCTCCTGAGGCCTTTCGACCGGCCCCAGGCTGGTCCTGCCACCACCGCCACCCACCATGATGATATTGATTATTGCTGCTATTACTTGTTCTTGGGGTTTTCTTGGCAAAATCTCCACTGGGGTTTTGCCATGGCTTTTCTGGGGCTGAGAGAGTGTGTATGTATATTTTTTTATTTCTTTTACATTTTTTTATATTTATTTATTTATTTATTTATTTTTGGTGCTTCGGCCCCCCAATTATCTGAGGGACAGCAACCCGGCCCCCGGCTCAAAAAGGTTGCCTACCTCTGATGTACATTGATCTCTCTCCCTTCAAACAAACATCTTTTTTTTGTCTGGATTGCAAACAATTAATAAGGAATTTAGGACTAAATTCAAAACAGCACAGACCTATAGAATGGAACTTGGTCAGTCATGTAATCTATTTCCTTTTGATGCAACAGGTTTACTCTAGGTGGGACAAGAAAATATCTTGGACTAACAATTAAACAACGGGGTAGCCCAGTAGCAGAATGTCATGCCACCAAGCAAATCCTTTCTTTCTAACAACCCAGAACAAATAAATCCAGAGCATAATACTTCTTTTATTTCCAGTCATCCTTTAAAGTTATGACTTTGTTTGCAATATTACTGGTCTACATTATATAATATTGTATACACTGATTATACTGATGTTTGGCTCTCCTTGTGCTTAAAGTTAATTAATTATTAATTATTAATTAATTAATGTCTTTGTTCTCCCTGGTGGACCATGCTTCCAGATCTGAAAATGATTTCCAGGAGAGGTTATCTCAGTATCTTCCCTGGAGATTTAGATGAGACATGGGAAGTTTGGGAGGATACAGTCACACTACACAAGTATTGGCCTATGATTCCACTTTAACTCAGTGGTTTCATTCTATGGAATCCTGCTGTGAGTTACAGTTTAAGGAGGAGTAATTCAAATTCCCAACCATAAAGCTCTAGTGTCTCACCAAACTACAGGATTGATAGGAAGTTGGCATGAAAGTTAAAGTGGAATTGTGATGCTATAATTGTGAAGTATGGAAGGGGTCAGCAAGAGATATTATTGTACAGTGAAAAACTTACCAAGATACCTCTTTTTACTAAAAATGAGTGTGCACCCAAGAGTTCTACACCCAGCCATGAAAATGTCATTGATGTTTTGGATGTATCCCAATTACAGACTTAAGGCAGTTTGACCCTACTGTAACTGCCATGACTGTATGCTATAAGATCCAGGTATTTGTAGTTTGGGGTATTCAGCCTGGTCTGTCAGAGAGCCTTGGTACCACACCAAACTCCAAATTTCAAGATTCTGTAGGACAGAGTAATGGTAATTAACGTGGGGTCAAACTGCTTTAATTCTGCAGTGTGGATACAGCCCTTTTTGTTTGATAATTTTATGGAAATAATTTTCCTTCATCAAATTGAATTATAATGCCTGAAAAATGTGGAACAGTTTTGTTTTTTGTTTTTTTGAGGGAGGAAGGACACAGTACTTTTACATTTTTTTTGTGTGTTTTCTTCCAGAAATATTTCAATGGAGCCAAAAGCAAACAGCTGCCCCTCTTTGCTTTTGGCTCCATTATGCCCAGAATATTCTTTAACTTGCATCCTTTAGAGTTCCATATTCTTTGCTGCAGGTATTTGGCTGCTCTGCTGATGGTACAGTGTATGCTTTACAGTTCTGTTTCTTAACAATTTTACTTCATTCTCTTTTCCATCAGGGATGGCAATACATGTCAAAAAGGGGGGGATCCACAAACATAAAACAGAGACTATTCAGATGAATAGTTTTTGTTCACTGCAACACTCCTCCATTAAACCAAATGATGTGATGTGTACAAGCACATAACTTGAAATGCATTCAGGCAGTTTAGTTGATGGAGCCTCCCTGAATGCTATTGGTAATTATGTGAGCTTATTACAGCAACTCCCTTTAAACTCTGTTCCCTCTGTTATCCATTTTACTTCTTTCCTGGTCAGGATCTAAAAAAGCAGGCTAAGCTCTCCAAGGCAGAATTGTACCTTTTGTGCTTTAATCCAAGGCAGTTCACTTTACTATTCTCTAGCTGGAAGAAATAACTTTACAGTCAGCCCTCCAAATCTATGGATTCTTCATCCATTTTTCAACCATCCATGGCTTGAAAATATATTTTAAAAAAATACATAAAGCAAACCTTAACTTCAATATTTTATATAAGGGACATCATTTTACTAAGCCACTGCATATAATGGAAATTGAGCATCCACAGAGAGTCCTTGAACCAAACCACAGCTGATACCAAGGACCCACTATATAATCCTCTCTCTATTAAGGAAACCTTCTGTGTAGCCTTCACTTTGTGCTAATTATCAGCCTGGGTCTCTTCTCTCACTTTTTTCTAAAATCTGGCCTGTCCCAGTTGACACCATATCAGACTACACATGAACTTCTTGACTGATTTCAACCAGGAGTTCATATAGGTCACTCTACTGAAAACAGCCTTGACTCATGTAGTAAATTATATTCTAGTGGCAAAGGCTCAGTGTCAAACATCACTGTTGATCCTGTTGGACCTTTCTGTAGCCTTTGGCACTTTGGACATCTGATTGTACTATTACAATAGGAATCATTGGCAACAATAGGGAACACTTTATCCCTGTTTAAATCTTTTTTGTTTTATTGTTCTTCCCTTGTTTCATTTCAGAGATCTATGACAAAAGCTTTTTCCTGTAATTGTCAGGGTGCCACAAGGATCAGTTTTGACCCTCTTCTCTCTCTCCCTCCCCCATTATATATCCCTCTCAAATTTCTTCTCTCATAATTTGGTTTTCAGTATCGCACTTATGAAGATGACATTCAGATCTTCCAGAGCTTTAAATCAATTTATGTTGCTGTGTGGAAGTTTGTAATAGACTGCCTGCAGAGTGTTTCTTAAACTGAATATGGATAAAATTGAGATCTTAGTGTTTTAGCCTGACTGTCCAGTCATGTCCTCTGCTGTATTTAAAGTGTTGTGCAGTGGTTCCTCTCTCAGCTGCCAGGAATCAAGAGTCCTGCCCTTTATTGGGCCAACAGCAAAGGCATGTAATTTCCATCTTGAACATATATAAGATCCATGTCTGGATACCTATAGATCCCTTCACTGGCTACTAGTTCAGGCCAGGAACTGATTCAAAATGTTAGTTCTGATTAAGTGCTGCAGTTTAACTTCCTCCAGTACCTGGCAGTTCAGCTAGCATAGTATGTACCTTCTAAGAATCTAAGATCTGCAGGCAAAGGACTATTGTCTGTTCTACCAATGCACACAGCCCTGTCAAAGCTACAAAGCTATTAAGATCTAGCTCTACATCTGTGGAACGGTCTTCCTTTGGACTTCTGGATGGAGAACAATTTCAATTTTCATATGGGGTAGAAGACCTTCCTCTTTTTCACCTGATTAAGGTGCTTCATTGTGCCTCAGATTGCTGAGATGGGTGCTGGGATTTCATTTCATGTATATTTATAATGTGTTTTATTGTCCTTGTCTTTTATTGTACATGTTGATGTTCTGTCCTTTGGTGAAAAGGGTGTTATAAATAAACAAAAAGAATGAGGAGGACGAGGAGGAGGAGGATAAACTGTGGAATGCTTTGTGGGATTTGACTCACTTGGGTAAATCCTGTTCATGGAATGAAAGGTTTACTGGTGAGCAATGAGAGATTCCTTGGCCCATGGGTGCAGAATTATGCTATAACAAAAGCATAAGGCTGGAAGTGGTCTCATGGACTATCACGTCCAATCCCTGTTCAGTGTAGGTTTTCCAGCTACAGCAGATAATTGTCCTGCCTCTCTCTGAAGATGTCCAAAGGAGAGCCTACCACTCTCTAGACAACTGGTTCCATCAGGAGAATGCTTATTTACAACTCACTCCTTTACTTTTGACTACTGACACAATGAAGTTTATCTCTCTCTTTGATCTTGTCCTCATACTGCTCTCCCTTGTGGTATGACTTTTTGATGTTCATTGATGCATATTGCCTGACACACAAGCATTGTTTTAACTTTTGGGCTGACATGATGTGAACCACTTTTGGAGAATTTTTAGTTTGCAAAAGAGAAGATAGACAGGGAAATAAGAGGGGTGGGGAGAGACATATTCCCCAAGGGATGAGAAATCCAGGAGCAGCATTACTAGAATTATGGTGCCATCTTATGCAGATTTTTTTCATATTTAAGTGAGTACTGTAGAGTTACTATTCATCAGACTTTGTATAGTTGAGTTCTTTTGGATGACAGTCTTACAGTGCTTTTGTAATATTTACATTGTTTATAAACATATAAATAATGTATAAATGGAGAAAGAGGCAATCTTATAACACAGCCACTAATCCTATATTTATTTTCCTATAGGGAGGAATTACACCCCACGGATGTTTCAGCTTCAGTCAACATATAGCATATGCTCACTCACTCTTACTTTCCTTCTCTTTTATCAACACCATCACCTCCAACATGAAATTCTCTTGCCACGTCCAACACAAAGTATTAAATTCACTCCAAAATGTGCTTCTATTCTCTCCCAAGGGTGGCAGATATTTCATATTTTAAAAAAAGACAGTCTCTCTAAAGGACTGTTGGATCCAAGCCCACAATCATAATAAGAAACCTTATTACTGCCTCAGTAATCTGCAGCTGAGCAAATGGGTCACCTGGTATTAATTGCCCCCATTGTGCTATTGAATTTCTATTTAAATTTTCTTAATCATTTCAAAGATTGCCTTTCTCAGTGGTTGTGGTTGTTGTTGTTGTTGCTGCACACAACTTGAAGTCCATGACCACTTTTCAAAGATCTTTTTATCTTAAAGTATTCTTTGGGCCCTACATCTTAGATGACATGAGTTCCTAAAATGCACACCAAGATTGCATTACATAGGTTTTGGAAGGATAGATGTGCTTATTCTCAGATAGACCGTTTTCAGTTTCTTTTTCCTCTTTGCTAAGAAAACGCACAGGTCAATACAACCCTCAAAAAGAAAGACAACACTGAAAAAAGTAGGTCATCCTACATCTCAGAGGTGGTTGGAGATGAAAGAGGAGTCACAAAAGAATGTCTTTATTTCAAGGTGACACTGCCATAAAAAGTTCACCTTTACACAAAAGAACCTTCATGTATTGATTGTATTAGGGTGTTTCATTTAGTTAATGTGGAGTGGGCTCCAGTTGCCCCCCATGTCTATAGGTCAGTATGGGCATCTGCATAGATGAAACCTAGCTGCTTGGATTCCAAATCACATGGAAGCCTACAAAAGAGACATGTAGACTCTGTGCAGAAATCCATACCAACACATTCACAGCTATGAATGAGGTCAGCAGTGCATCTGATACCAGGTTTGGGACCAGCAGCCTGGCTCAACAATGGTGTGATGGCATGATTCAAATGATTAAGTAGGAAGAAGCTGGAGTCATGTCTGAAACAAAAGATCTTTCAGAAGTATCACAGAAAACACCCCATACTCATTAAAAAACCCAAACAAGTTACAATAAAAGATTAATTATCTCTCTCACACATGTACACACACAAGGGGCGGGGGGAGATTGTCCTGCCATTTGGCAGTACCATTTCAGACAAGAAATTTACTTCCATGGAAGGAGAGAGATGCTCATAGGATCTTTTGCCTCCTTTGCGGAAATGACTTGTCTAACTTTTATTTATATACTAAACTATATATAAGTATAGTAGAGCAGCTTGGCATAGTGGTTTGTAAGTTGAACTATGACTCTGCAGATCAGAGTTCAAGTCCATGCTCAGCTACTGGATTACCTTGGGCAACTTACACCTTCAGCACCTCAAGAGAAGGCAATGGCAGACCTCCTCTGAATAAATCTTGCCCAGAAAACTCCAAAATAAGGTATCCTAAGGGTCACTATAAGTTGGAAACAACTTGAAGGCACACAACAATAAGCACATATACCTGTGGTAAGTGTGTTAGGGGTGGAATATGTTGGTGGGAAGTTATATAACTGTGACTTAACATGTGGCCATTGATTCAATTGATTTATTATGTTGGGATTTAAGCCAAATTGTTCTTTTTTAAAGCTAACCTATCAGCTAAACATAGTATTTCTAAATTCATATTTTCCGTACTGAGAGTATAACAGCCAATTTCCAAGAGATTCAACCACAAATTGAAAGTGCTTGAACCTAAAATTCACAATTCTATTATAAACAAGTTATTTATTTAAAATGTAAAAAAGAAAGAGGGTCCAACTGATGTGAAGGTGATTAATGTCAACAACCTAGTTGAGTCACAAAGCAGGTGTATTAAGAAAAACTATATAAGATTTTGCTACAAAAAAATCTTATTGCTATTTGCAACAGTAGTGATCAATTGCTTTGGGGGAAAGGGAATTTCCTGACCCCGAGATCCTCCTAGAATCATAGAGTTGGAAGAGACCACAAGGGCTATCCAATACAACCCCCTGCCATGCAGGAATTCCCAATCAAAGCATCCCTGACATATGGTCACCCAGCCTCTGCTTAAAGACCTCCAAGGAATGAGACTCCACCACACTCCACTGTCGAA
>CM034704.1:8010888-8032390 GCA_020142125.1 Phrynosoma platyrhinos
TAAGCACCATCCCCTATACTTGGTTACAACTAGACATTCATGTCAAGGGACTGCTTTTACCTTTACCTTTTGTCATGCTTGTCACCTGCTGAAAATCCCTCTTCTGCTCTAAAAGGTAGAGGAACCCTCTCCAGTTTTAATTCTGGAAGAGAGACAGTATGGCATACTATTTTGAGTGTTGGATTACAACTCTGGAGACCGGGGTTCAATTCCCAACTTGGCCATGAAAGCGACTGGGTGACCTTGGGCGAGTCACTTGCTCTCGGCCTCAGGGGTAGGCAATGGCAAGGCTCCATTGAATAAATCTTGCCAAGAAAACCTATGGGCTTTATCACATGGGGAGTCGCGGGGAGAAAGTGGAAATAGACCGGACGAGCGGAAGACTTTAATTTACGGGATTTGTCCCATTCCGCCTCGTCTGATAACTCAATTCGAATTTAAAAGAAGGTTAATTCGAACAAAAACCTGATCTTTTCATTTCCAAGCCCGAAAATGAAAAGATCAGGTTTTCGTTGGAATTAACCCCCTTTTAAATTTGAATATAGTTATCAGACGAGGCGAAACAGGACAAATCCTGTAAATTAAAGTCTTCTGCTCATCCAGTTTATTTCCACTTTATCCCCGCGACTCTCCATGTGATAACGTCCCTTCACAGGTTCTCCCTAGGGTTGCCATTAGTCAGAAACAACCTGGGAGATGTACAGACCTGGAAAAAAAAGCCAGGAGTAAAAGGCATACTCCAGGCAAAGTTGCGCAATCACGCTGAAAATTTTCAGACATATTGTGCTTAACCAGGATTTCTCCCAGGAAGATAAAGGAAATCTTCAGCAACAAACCATTCATGAGGAAGTTCCGGGAATGGTTTGTTGCTAGATCATTCCTGGTTCTTCCCAGGATGTCATCTGAAAATGTGATCACACAGTTATCCTAGGACTATGCCTTTTCTTCCCCAATTTTCCCTGTCTGATAATCTCCTTGAAGCTGCACAACTTCATATACACTGCACAATCAGACAGGCACCCAAACAACAACAGGTTGGCAAACCAGCCTTCAGACACATACATCCACAGAGGACAATTGGCAGGCATTTCACTTAGAGATTTCTTCACCTCTTCACATCCATCCACTTTGCTAAGGCAAGAGGGAAGCAGGAACATAACACTTTTACTTTCCTTTTCTTTTCTCAGTCCTCCCTTGTCTTCTTCTCTCTCTTTGTCACCCACATAGGCTCACAAAAGGTGAAGGTGGAATTTTAGGAGGAGAGGCAGGGAGACCCTCTGCTTCTAGGAAGGAGGCACAAGCAAGAAGCATTGGGTAAGGTTAAGGCTACCCTTGCCCTCATGGCCCAACCTATACTGCTGTTACCTTGCAGCCCTTAGTTTTCTTGTTTTGTCTTATCTGACACAGTACCTCCATCCCTTGCTTCCTTTCTCTTATTTCCATCTTCATGCCTCTTGCTTAGATACTCCCCTGGTGGCAGCACAAAGTGCCCAGGGCTCCATTAAACTGTCACTCTCACTACTGTGGGGCAAAGAGCAGATGGAGACTGAGGGTTGATGCAGACTGGCCTAAAGGGCCAGCCTGGGAGTGGAGTTGGGGTAGGGTGACTGCATGCTGGCTGCCCTGATGCCGGCCTGACACCGCCATCATACCATGCACCTGACCACATGGTGCACAGTATCAGGGTGCCCCATTGGCGCACCATGCACACATGCACCAAAGGGGTGAAAAAAAAGCTGCCACAGCGGCTCTAAGGGAAGCTTTTTGCCACCCCAAAAAGAAGCGGCATTTACCAGCTTTATTGGGGGCAGCAAAAAGGAGGATCGGGAATGTGGCATGTGGTTATCACAGCCCCAATCCGGCGGTCCCAGCGGTGGCACAGAGCTGCCCCTTAGGGGCATCTGAGTGAGGCAAGGCAAGATGTGGAAGGGGCAGGGAAAGGGGTCCAAGCTTCCCCTGAGTCTCAGGCACGAGAAGAATTCTTAAGCCACCACCAGACTGTTTACCGAGGGGTTATTCAGACAGTGAAAATAATCTCAGTAGAATGTGGGTTGAATCTTTGTTGTTCACGTGCATTTCAAATGCACCCGAGTAAGTTTTGGGAGGGATCTGCCAAAAAAACCCATTTAATCGGGGATAATCAATCTTGGGGGGGGGGGTCTGAGTTTTCCTAAAATATTTACATTGTCAGCTGTGTGAATAACCAATGTAAATAGACTTGGGATAAACCAGGATAAAACTTTGGATGCTCTGAGTGCATTTCAAATACATCTGCATCATACACTCCAACTATATATACAGTGCTGATACATGTGAGCAAAAGAACTTGCATAGAGGTGCATAGATGTAATAAGTAATAGTGCGTGCACACTTCAAGTCATCAGTTGACTTATGCCATCCCCACAAATTTCATACAATTTTTTAAGCAAGAAATAACGAGAGATGATCTTTCCAGTTCCTTCCTCTGAAAAAATAAAAAAATAAAACTGTTATTTATTAGTGTCCTCTTATCCAAGAATTAACCAGGGTTGTTCCTGCTTAGCTTCCAAGATCATACAGGATCTGCTATTTTTAGGGTATTTAAGGAAAAAACAGATTCACAAATATATAATGACTTGACTATACATGTGAAAAGGATTTGAGAAATCTGAGTAGACCAAAACATGTGTCAGTAGTGTGATATAGTGGCAAAAAATTAAAAAAAAAATCAAAAATCAAATCAGTTCTCAGCTACATAAACAGAATTCTGGTGTCTAGGTGAAAGACAGAAATAGTAATATTCTACTTCAGTCAGACATCACATATCTAATTCTAAACTCCATATATCTATATCTAATTCTAAACTCCACAGTTGAAAAGATACCAACTAGTTAGACTTTGTCCAGATATTACCCCACAGACTAACCCTCCTTCACCCAATCAACCTTTGATACCAACTTAATATTAAAAGGGATGTTTTGGACATGTGGCCATTGAAGGTGCTCAATGCAAGGAAATTGCCTGCTCAAATAAGGAGATCCAGTGGGCTCAGCTTGGAAGCACTAGAATGTTGACAGAATAGGTCCATTGAGGTTGGAACCTGTATATTACCTTCACATAGGAGTGTTATTGTGAGTGATGTACCGAGTATTTGGAAATTAAAGAGCTTTCCCCTCCAAAGATGGCACTTCTTTGTGTAAGACATTTGTATTAATTTCCCTGTCATATCCACATACCTGTGGCCATTCTTCCTGGAAAATCCACTCAAACTCCTGAGAAACTGCCCCAGGACACATTTCACTCTATAAATATGTCCATTTGGGCACCTTCAATTTGTCTCAGTTGAGTTCAGACAGCACTCTGTCCATGTCTTCCTTACTTCCTTGCCACACACAGGCCCACCCAGGTCCTAGGTTACATGCTGAGCCAGATTTATCCACATTATCCCCCAATTGGAGCTCTGTGCCTGAACCTAGTAAAGTATTGCCCTCTGCTAAATCCTCTAAATCACTATCAATTACCTCCTTTATATCATTAGTTCCTGTATGTGTGTGTGACTGTGTGTTTTGTGTGTGAAAGCTGACTTCCCTTTACTGTTATAAATAAAACTAAACTAATTTGGAATCTGCTTTCTTAAGTACTTTGCTTTGAAACCATACTAC
This sequence comes from Phrynosoma platyrhinos, assembly GCA_020142125.1. Taxonomy (NCBI): domain Eukaryota; kingdom Metazoa; phylum Chordata; class Lepidosauria; order Squamata; family Phrynosomatidae; genus Phrynosoma; species Phrynosoma platyrhinos. The sequence goes on from CM034704.1 coordinate 8,014,530, forward strand.
ATAGGTTAGACCCTGACTTTAAAACAATACCCAAAGCCCTCTTGCTGCTTCCTATTGAGCTAAATTTATTCCCCCAATTTTGGGTAACTCAGAGCAGGGGAGCCCAAAGGGTATCAATTGGTCTAAATCTATGTATTTTTACTTGTGTGTGTATGTTTTTTTAAATAACACATATTCATTTTTGTGTTTATATAAAATCTGTACTGGTTTTAATAATTTGCAAGCCATATTGAGTCCTGTTATTAGGGAAAATATAGGATATAAATGAAAATAATAAGAATAAAGGAACTGCAAACCAAGCTCTGTGAAGAATGGCTGAGGGAGCTGGATGTGTTTAGCTAAGAGAAGAAATTATTAGGAGGTAATATGATAAACATATTGTCAAATATTGAAATTACTGTCTCATGGAAGATAGAGTGAACTTGTCTTTGCTGCACCAGAAGTTAAAACCTAAGCGAGTGCTGTCAAATGAAAACAAAGGAGATTCTGACCAAACATGGGGAGGGGACTTCCTGGGTGTAAGAGCTTTTGACGGTGGAATGGACTACCTCAGAATGCTGTGGTCTACTTGTAGGTTTTTAACAGGGGCTAGATGATCATCTGATAGGGATGTTTTAGGGATATTCAGTGGTTAAGATGCCAATTCTGATGATCGGAAGATTGGAAGGTTGGCAGTTCGAGGCCACAGTGCTGCATGATGGAGTGAATATGCAAATGCAAGTAGATAAATAGGTACCACTTTGGTAGGAAGGTAACAGTGTTCAGTAGTCATGCTAGCCACATGACCACCAGATTCGTCTTCAGACAACGCTGGCTCTTTGGCTTATTAACAGAGATGAGCACCGCCCCCTAAAATCAGTTACAACTGGACATTCATGTCAAGGGACTACCTTTACCTTTTCTCCTGCATTGCATTATTTCCACTTCATTATTTTTGATAAACCTACCAATTCTACAGTTTTTGGTTGTCTGATATTCTCAGTCTGTGTTCTGCTTCCTGAGTCTCCTTCCTTACACTGTTTAATGGACAGGTCAACTCAGGGAAGGAAATAAGAATGGAGAGCCATGGTGACTGTTTTCTTTCTTTGCTTCCCACCCCCATGGAATACTATATTCTACTCCCAGCAGTAACCAGCCCAGTGCCTCTGGGTGTTCATGAGCAAGACATAAAAGTGATGTTAGTGGCTGGTATTCAAAGACACACTGCCTGAGAACAGAGAGGCTCAGTTAAGCTAATAGCTGTTTTTAGATTTATCCAACATTTGTCTTTCAGAGGCTAATAGTGGTTACTTGTCACTATATCTAGGAACAGTAAATCCCTGCAGTGAATGTTTGTCTTTTGTGAACAAGTACTTTCTTTTGTCTATGAAAGCAAGGGGCTGTGAATATCTTTTTCACTGGCAGTCTTAAGTTCTAGTGCTATGAGAAGGGGAAGAAATGAATTTCAGCTTCTTTTTCTACACCATTCATAATTTCACAAACCTTTTAGATCTTCATCAATGATACTTTCTTTTTTCTAAACTTAAAAGAACCCAGCAAATTATATAGAAAGCTTTAGTGTTCTAGTCCTTTAGCCATTGTGCATACAGGTGTTGTGAAGGTGCTTTTGTTTTATTCTTTTTTTAAAAAAAAAAATGGATCCGCTATTTTTCACTGCTGTAGAAGTAAACTGATACACTCACATGGTGCTGGGCCAGTTCTGCCATGTGGCAGAATGAAGCAGTTGCTTCAGGTGACAGTTAACCAGGGATAGCAATGGTAGTCTTCTGACTGACCCACTTTTCTCCCCCCTGCAAAACAAACAAACAAACAAACAAACCCAGGGCTGTTGTCTCAGTTGTGCTTAAAGACAATTAATTTTTATGGTTGTTGTTGTTGCTGTTGCTGTTGTTGTTGTTGTTGCTTTTATGTGCCATCAATTTGATTCCGACTTATGGTAACCCTATCATAGAGGGTTTTTTTGGCAAGATTTATTCAGAGGAGATTCATCATTGCCTTCCTCTGAGACTAAAAGAGTACAAATTGTCCAAGGAAAGTTTCCATGGCTGAGCAGGGACTTGAATCCTGGTTTCCAAGAGTCATAGTCCAACACTCAATTCACTACACCAGACTGGCTCTTATTATTACTCCATTGCCAATGTTTAAGTAAGATTCATCTGCTAGCCTTGCTGGCCTCTGAATGTGATATGACACCAACTTGTTCTTTGTTTCAGGCACCTGAACATCTTTGGGTGGCCTTGAGGTCTCCTTGTTTGCATTGATAATCATCCCTACTGAACAAATGAATTATTTGATCATTTTTTGTAGGTCACCTCAACAACTGAGTGGCTACTTTGAGCAAGGCTTATCTTTTCCATTAGCATCTGTTTTCCAACACATTTGAAATAATAGGAACACAGTGACACATGGTCACATGAGACACAGTGCAGAAATAACTGATTTGAAACACCTGCTGGTCTATTCACAAAACCCCAGAAGACCATCTGGACAAGCATTATCTTCCAAACAATGTCCAGTCATATGCTTTTGTGTAACCCAGAAGCAGGGCAGGAGGCAACAGCCTTATCCCACCTACCTCCAAAATAATACAATTTGACACCAATTTAATTGCCATGGCTCAATGCTAAGGGATTCTGACATTTGTAGTTTTGTCATATATTTAGCCATTTTGTCATAGATCTCTGGTGTCCCACCAAACTACAAATCCCAGGATTCAATAGCATTGAGACAAGACAGTTAAAGGGTTGACAAACTGTGCCCTTTCTTCAGTGCAGATGCACTCTGATTTCCTTCTGAAAGGAATTGCCTCATACTAAATCTAACCATGAATCAACATAGCTCAAGCTTTACCTAGGGATTGGAAGGGATTTCCTTTCAATTCATTTTTGATAAAAATTGACCAGATAGCAGGTGGTGTCCATATCAGTGATGTAGTAAATCAGCTCTTCATTTTAATCTTAACCAAAAGCAAAATACTGAACCTTGGTTGAGCTGCTTCAAATTCAGATTAAAACCTAGAGTGAATTCACCACCCTATTGACAACCACTAGCCTCCACTAAGATTTACTGAAGTTGACAAAATACTTCATATGCAGAATGGAAGGAACCTGGGTATGTGATAAAGCAAGACAAGAAGATTGCCCCATCCCTAATATTATTTACATGGCTGGCAATGAAGAGGAATGGACACATTTGTTAAGTTCAGTTTCATTGGATGTTCTCTTTTTTCCCTATCACTTAACTCATTCCACCCACGTTCTCCATGTGGATTTCTCCATCCACCCCATACATAAACATGCAAATAATTTTTAAGTGCATTTGTAAATGTACACATTTTTGTATTTATGAACACACTGATTAAAGTGAGTCTGAATGTACTAAAGTGTTCTATCTATAAATTCTATACAGATTTCTCTACATATATCAAGTGTACACTTGTTGCTGAATATGTGTGTATGTGTGTGAGTTTGTTCTGCATCACGTGCTCAGAAATCACAAACTGAGCGCTTTTTTTTTTTGCATATGCTTCCTGCATTTAGAAGTGCACAGTTGATAAATGTTTTATCTGTTCTTAATTCTGTATGATTTTTCATTTTATAGTGTTTTAATGTGGTGATTTTAAATTAGTTTTAAAACTTGTTGTAAACATTGTTAATTTGTTGGTATGGAAGCCACCTTGGGTTCTGTTCTGGGAGGAAGGCAGCATATAAATAAAGTAAATAAATAACAATGAATAAATTCTTATTTTTTTTAAAAAAAAATATTTATTTAAAAATTCTCACCCAACCCTAGCAGCAGCTGTCCACATTTTCAAAGACAGATCTTTCCCTGCTTGTAGAGTCCAGGAGGTGAATTTGAGAGCCTTGTCACATTAAAAACAGCAGAGAAATGGAGAAACACACCTTTATCTTTCTGTCTACCTGGTGTTGAAGCACTTTCATTTTCTTCCAGTCATAAAAGCATGAGAGAGGATCATAAAAGTGTCATAAAAGTGTCTCTGTTGCCAAGCTGGAAAAATTTGTTTGGCAAAAGGGATGGTTTTACCACCCTTTCCCACACTTTTATGACAAGAAGAGAATGAAAGTACTTCAATGTCATGTGGAGACAGAAAGATAAACGTATATCTCCCCGTTTGCCTGCCAGCTTTGTTTTTAATGCAATAAAGCTCTAAAACATTTTCTATGCATTCTATGACTGAGCTAGAGGAATAAGGAATGGAAAGAGTGGGAGTGAAAATATGGATAGAATGAGTTCTGCTAGCATCTTCAAGATAATAACAAGGCCAAAAGAAACACAGCAAAGAAGCAAAAGATAAAGAAAAAGAGGAAGAGGTAATAAAGACAGTCACAAAGGCCCACAGGCTAGGTAGTAGGAGCATAGAGATGAACCTAGGAGGATAAATTGACAATGGCAGCATGTAAAGACAGCAGACACGGGAAATGAGTGAGAGTAGAGATGGAAAGCTGTGAGGCAGAAAAGTTGGGAGAGCTGCCAAGATTATGCTGAGGAAAAGGGCAGAAGAGAAGCAGGGAACAGAGAAAGCAAAACAAAAGAAAGAAAAAGACTTGCCAGGCACAGAAAGGACTGGTGTGCAATTGTGTTGGAGAAGAAGTAGCATTTTATAGAGATGAACAAGGACTTTAGCTATAACTCTGAAACATAATGCACAGAGAGCTACTAATTGTTGCTTGGGATGAAAGGCAAAATGGTGTGCTTAATCTCTGTTATTAATTTCTAAACATGCTAAATATACAAGATCATGAATAGGAATCCTCATTTCAGCATTAAATATGCCCAGCTGCATCTGCACTGCAGAAATAATACAGGTTGACACCACTTTAACTGCCATGGCTCAATACTATTGAACTCTGGGAACTGTAGTTTGTTGTGGCATCAGAGGTCTCTGACAGAGAAGGCTAAATACCTCACAAAATTACAATTCCCAGAATTCCATAGCATTGAGCCATGGTCATTGAAGTAATGTCAACCTGCATTATTTCAGCAGTGCAGACCTATTCTAAGAGTGCAAGGGGAGTGGTATTGCTTGTGGTTCCCTTGTTGCAAGACTGAGTGAATACAGATGAGCATGTGTACTGAGTAAATGTGATTTACTTGATAAACTATCTTGTAAAATTATAGGAAGGATTTTACTACTAACAAGCTTGGAAATTGGGAATGAATGCAAGACTCTATAGAACATACCTGTATATTTCTTCCCTATTTCCCCTAAAGCAGACTATTGTCTGCAAATTTGGCATAGGGTGCTATTAATTGATCAGTGCTGAGGTCTGCCAGTTTGGTCAGCTTTTGTATGAGAAATGGAAAGGACGAAGGGCACTATCACCTCAGGCAACAAATATTTTTGGCTCAAATGTAGATGTGTTTATTTAAATTTATCCCATTTACTAGGCAGAGCACTGCAGATCTTTACACCATCATTACATGCATCCTGTGATAATTTCTCAGAAGATTGTTGCCTCTACCTGGCTTCTTTCACCTGTGACTTCTGGTGAGCTGCCTCAGCCAGTATTTTCAGTTGCAGACATGTTCCACTGAATACAGAGCTGTTCAGTCTGAGAGTTGCTCTCATTTGAATTTCCCATAATACACCTGATGTAGCATTCCTCTGGGGAAATGTCATGGTTCCAGAGTCCAGATCAGCATTATTCAATTCCCTAATCTTTCTGGACTCACACTTCTGAGTTCTGTGTGTGTGTGTGTGTGTGTGTGTGTGTCATTCTAATGTAATAGACACAGGTTAAGCAAGGACCAGCATGCTTCTAGGCATAACATGGGCATGAAGGTCTTCAAGGAAGTGGGACCAGAATCCAGGGACACCTTCACACTACAGTAGTCTGCCCTTATCTGCAGAGAATACATTCTGAGTTTCTTAGGGCATGCCTGAAACCACAGATAGTACTAAGCCCTATACCAGTAATGTTTTTGGATTGTAATTGACAACAGTAACTGAAACTGTGGAGACCAACAGTTAATTAGAGGGAAGTGTATAATATCTTCAGACTTTTGTTGACCACCAGAAGCTCTTGTTAACCTAAAATTAACTATTCCATGTTAATTGTCATGGTTTCATCCTATGGAATTTTGAAATTTGTAGGTTGGGCTCACTGGCTGAGAATTCAAAATAATCTTGCTTTGCAAATCCCAGTTTGGAACCATGACAATTAAAGTGGAATCATAGCCCTATATTTGTGCAGTGTGAGTGGGCCTTTGGTAAAAACTGGCTAGCTACTTAAAATGATAACTGACAATAATGGAACAGGGACAGAATTTAATAGGTAATGAAGTAGAAAAAATTGAACCAACTGCCCTGCTAGTTAAACAAACCTTGTCATTGCTATTGGGCTCACTCCCACTTACATTTGCTAATCGTGTTGACACTGACTGGCTGAATCAATTGACGTCAAGGGGTAGTTCCCACTATGGAAGTGATTTGTGTCAATGGCACTAGTAGTTACCACTAGTATCATTTGTGCTGCTTCTTGGGGGAGACCAGCTCCGGGGCAGTTAGGCCCCGATCCAGGCCTCCCCGGGGTGGCAAGGCAGCAGCGAAGAAGGAGGCCCCAGTCAGGAGGGGCACCTTTGGAGGAGTGCAAGCCCAGCTCCCGAGGGTCTGCCCAGCCTCTCCAGATGTGGGTGGGGGCCCCAGAGAAGCCTCTTCAGCACAGGACCAAGAATGGTGAGGGGGGAGGATGGAGGAGGGGAGTCTCCGATGGGGGAGGGAACCCTCAGGATACCCTAGCACTGCCTCTGCCTGACCCTCCTGACTCAGCCCCACAGCCAAGAATGGCATGGCCTGCGTGGGGGGCTTCTTTTGTGACACTCCCCCCCCCCATGAGCCCTGCCTCTCTCTTCTTCCCTTTCTCTGTGGAGGCTTCCTGGCTGCTTTGGCACCACAGGGGTTGAAGGAACAAGCTCCAGATTCCCCACGGTGGCAGCCAAGCAGGGAGTGATTTGATCAGGATGGCTGTCCTACTGCCATTGCTGCCATTCCTGGCCAGGCAATGCAAAGGCTGGAAGATGCTAAGAGAGCCCCACACTGGTCAGGCTGGCCAGGCCAAGGGAGAGGGCACCTGGGTGGCCACAGAGATCCCTCTGTCCCCTGTGCTCTCCTCTTTCTCTCCTGCCTCGGTGTGCCTGCAATTCCTTGAATACCCATCCACTGTCTTCCCTCTTCAGGGCTGCCAAACAGCTGCAGCAGCAATAGAGTCCCTTCCATCCTCCCTCCCTTATACACTGCAGTCCTCCTACATGTCATACTAGAAAAGGGAGTTCCTTCATATGTGGAGTTGTCAGGCCATTTGCTCATGTGAACAGGCCCATAATAATCTTATATGCCACAATTCATTTCATGGTATGAGTACATTTATCTCCCCCAACCCAGTTGTTGCCCCTAAGAACTCTTGCCCACAATGCATTCTCTGACACCATGTTTAACTTAGGAAGGGCTGCTGAAAACCAATGCCTCAGCTATTTCAATGCCATCCATCAGAGTAGTAACCAAAGACAAGAAAGTGCCAGTCATATCCAGTGAATACTGAGGAATTGTTGGATATTACTTCCCTCCCAGAGGTGTTTGGTTGATCATGGCTGGAAACAGACTGCTTTGACTATCAGGGCTGTCCTTATGAAACAGGCTTCATTTGCCTGTTTTCATTTCCCTTTGCACTCTCTATGTCAAAGGCTGTGAGACTGCTGATTAAAACCTTTGTTGGGAATTGTTCAACCTCTGTGACTCACAAACAATGGAAAGCAGTGGCCTCAAGGCCACACAGAGTCAGACTTCACAACTAAGCTATCAACCCCAGCACACAAATGTGCTAAAAATGGGAAGCACTTCTTCTTTGAAAGGTTTCTTTTGAAGACAGTCAAAGATGCTCTATGGAGAAAAATAAAATCTCAAACATGTTTCTAATCTATACAGATCCTTAAAAAAATCCTTGGAACAAAGATCCAAAGCCACTAGGCTTGACAAGTCAGTAACATTCCATTCCCTGTGATTTCAGAGTCAAAACCTGTGTGTGGCACCATGCAACCTCATGGAGGGGAAGGCTTTGTGCTATCATGGCTGTGTCGAAGGACAGAATATTTGGAAAACTTTTCAAAAATGGTTGAAATAGATATTTCTCAGGTGTCAGGAAAGCTTAACAAGGAACAACCTTGACTGACAAGGGGAGTTTTGGACTTATTCTGCACTAATTTACCTTTTTGCTCCATGATCACAAGACAGATTTTATGTGGAGGAAATGGTATTTTTGTGCAAAAAATATTTCTGTGCATTTTGTGCAGAAAAAAGCTTTTTCCTGTACAAAAATGTGTGCTTTTGCACAGAATAAGTCTTGAATTGCAAATAGTGTTTGAAAATTGCACAATATATGAAGACTTACTAGCAGGAGGAAGACAGCTATTCAAATTACTCCTTGATTCCTTTGAAAAAGAAATGAGTGAAGAATTACAACCCTGTAGGAAGGCATGGTTGTGTATGTGTATCCTGAACTATCTTGGGGCCAACTGGTTGCCATTTCCATAGCTAAGTAATGTAGCAATCCAGAATTGCAGAGGAGAATCCATTTTAGGTGGCTGTGTAGTTTACCCAATGCACCCAGGAGCCCCAGTCTTTGCCTCAATTTATTACCAGAGTATCCCATCTAACCTTAGCTACAGCACACTTGGTATTTGTGGCTTCTTATGTAAACCCTATGTGGCTGCTGCTTGGTCTTATAATAATAGAAAAATAGAGTTGGAAGAGCCTCTAGGGCCATCCAGTCCAACCCTGTGACATGCATGAATACACAATCAAAGCACTCCCAACACATGGAGATCCAGTCTCTGTGTAAAAACCCCCAATGAAGGAGACTCCAACACACACTAAGGGAGTCTTAAACAGCTCTTACTGTCAGGAAGTTCTTCCAAATGTCCAGATGGAATCTCTTTTTCTGTAGCTTGTATCCATTGCTCTGAATCCTATTATCTGGAGTTGCAGAAAACAAACTTGCTCCATTTTCATTATGACATCCTTCAGATATTTAAACAGGGCTGTCATATTAACTTTCTATTCTCCAGGTTAAACGTACTCAGCTCCCTAAATTGCTCATTTTGTGGAAGGCTCAGTATCAACCCACAGGGTATTCTCCTCCACCCCAAGCTCCATGCTGCTTCTGTGCCTAGAACTTGTTCCACAAGATGGTCCATGAGCCCAAGTGATGTGTTCCACTTCTGTTTTTTGAAATGGCACAATGGGCTGAAGTGCCTGCACCTACCTCCACTCTCCACAGTCTCTTCTTCTCATGCCTGATGGTGTTGGGGTTTTTTTTTTGGGGGGGGGTGTTGGGTGGTGGTGGAATTTCCAACACATGTATAAACATTTTGGGGCTTAAACAAAGTTGCATGTGGGAATTGGGGCCTAGGTTATAAAACCAATTCACAGACTGAAAATCCAGCTTCTCCTCTTCCAGTGCTATTTTTCCTGAAATTTGTGTTCTTGAGGAAGCTTTTAGAAGCATAACAATACTTGAGACTTCAGCCATCACCTTGAGACCTGGCAACCATGAAGTAGCTCTCAGTTTCAACTATCCAATATTGATATGAACTCCCAAAAAGAAAAAAAAAAGAAAAAGAATTATTTTAAAGAGGAGCTGCATGGCTGCCATTAGTGTTAAGCCTTCCAAGGTACTGGGCATATTGCCAAGTTTCCTTGAATATGTCCTTCTCAGCCACCCAAGGTAAATAAATAGGGTTATTTTTACATTTGTTTTCTTATAAGGGTTATAATCTGCTTTAAAGATTAGGAGCATGGAGTTGTGAATGCAATTTTTTCTGGATCTATTAGCATTTATACTAAATATACAAAAAACAGAACTATTTGTAAGTGCATTTATGTATCAAACCACCAGTTTACAAGGTGCCCAAGGCAATGTATAATTAAATACAATATAAAGAAAAAACTTATAAAACATTTCAGAAGAGAGACTGAATCAAACCATTCAACATATTAAAATGAAATAACAGCTTTTTGGAAAAAAATAACAACAGTTTAAAGGTTGATGAAACAGAAACATCTCCACAATCTAACTGAAGCATAATAAAGACGGGGCCAGTCTACATTCCAAAGTAGGCAGAAGTGGGGGACTTGTTATGGAAAAAAAATCCAGAATTAGGGTATAGAAGAAGTTCTGCCTTAAGTACTTCTCTAGATGAGGAGGAGGAGCCACGAGAGATGGTGTGAGGAGCTGTGATCATATTCTCCTGAAAGCCAAAGCCTAATAAGCCAAAGAATTTATTCTAAATGGAAAAATGACTGAGTAATTACAAATAAACAAATTGGAATGTGAGGAGAATAGAATGGAATTGTGTCATTAAAGATTTAACAAGAAGAAAGATAAATAAGTGGCATTTTTGGTTTTGGCAATTGCCGGACAGTTGTCTGCTAAGCTGATCAGAAGTTAAGATTTATAAAACAAAAGCAAAGTAAAACAATTAAAAATAAATGTATCTGATTGTGTGGGATTTGAAGAATTGAAATATTGAAATATTAATTAAAGAACAAACTGAAACAGAAAATATAATAAACTGCATGTCAGCAATTAGAGACACAACATTGATTAGAAGTTGGCAAATGTCCAAAAGTAAAAAAAAAAAAGAACTGAAACAAACAGTTTTAAGTTGGAAGAGACAATCTGTACATCCATCAGACAAAATGTATGCACGTTTAAGATGAGTAGACTCACAAGAGAATTTTGAGCTTCATAATAAAGAAATGCAAAAAGCTAAATTTGGTTCCATTGATACCAGGGAATATATGTATGAAAATGAAAGAAAATATAAAGATATGTGAAGAATATTAGAAGGAATTATATTCAGTAGTGAAAAAAATTGAGGAATATATTGAGAAACACTGGAAAATAAAAATAGATGAGGAGGATAAAGAAATAATGGAATAACTGGTCTAAAAAAAAAAAAAAGAATGAAAGAGAGGAAGTGATATATAAATTAAAATACAAAATTCTAAATGGAGAAAAGACCCCACCATCATGGGACCATTCATTGATAATACTGATTCTGAAACCAGACAAAGATTTGACAGATCCAGGATCGTATAGACTATCCCTTATAAATCAAGATGCTAAAATATTAACAGCAATAATGGTAAAAATAATGAATAAGTTCATACATAAATATCTTCAGAAAGATCAGTGTGGGCTTGTGCAAGGAAGACAAGTGTCAAATTTAACAGGAAGAGTATTGAATAAAATAAAGAATTAACAAAAAAGGATTAATGGCATTAGACATTTATAAAGCTTTTGATTGTGTGGAATGGCCAAGATTAAAAAGAATGTTAAAAAAAATGAGGTATGGGGCAGAAATTCAGAGGACTGATAAAACAGCTATATTCAAATAACACAGCAGTGGTATTAGTAAACAATGGACTAACAGAACAAATTCACATTTCTAAATGTACAAAATAAGGCTGCCCTTTCTCCCGATCTTATTTGTAATGATTATTGAAATTTTGACAACTGTTATTAGGAAGGATGAAAATTTGAAAGGAACTGGGATTAGAAAATGGAATAAAATAAGTTTGTTTGATGATGATGCCTCATTGACAATTAAAGATCCATTTAAAAATGGATAAAGTAAGAACACACTTAAAGGAATTTGGGGAAATGTCAAGCTTACAGGCAAACTGGAATAAATTGGAGTTAATGCTGTTTAATTATACTAAAACAGAAGAACAGGATTTCCTAAAGAATAAAATTATAGATATTAAATTAAAAATACAATTATATATTTAGGAATAAATGTTACAAAAATTACTAAAATTGGAGGAACAAAATATAATAAATTAAGAATAGAAATTAAAAGGAAATTAAAAGATTATAAAAATATTAAATTATCATGGTTTGACAGAGTTGCATTACAGATCAAGACCCCCACAAATATGGAAAACCTGTGAATAACCTTCCCCATACATGGCAGCCACTTCCAGGGTGGAAGCCGTGGGGGAACAGAAGTGCCCTTTTCCCTCACCACTCCCACCCTGGAAAGCATCCTTCAAACCTTTCAGGAGGGCAGGGACTCAGGGAAAGGCAGCACTCCATTTCCTGACCCCTCCCATCCCTGGAAGGCTGGGAAGACACTTCTCCTGAGGCTTTCAAGGATGGGAGGGGTCAGGAGAAAAATAGCTTTCTATCCCCTGACGACCTCCCATCCTTGGAAGGCTGGGAAGATGCTTCTCCCAAAGCTTTCAGGGATGACAGGGGTCTGGGGAAAAGGAGTGCTCACTTCCTCTGGCCCCGACTACCCCCGAGAGTCTTTGGATACATTTTTCTGAAGGTTTTCAGGGGAGGGGGGCATGGGAAAGGGGTTGGGGGGTGGAGGTCTTGAGATATCTAATAATTGAAACCATGAATTTTAAAGCCATGGATTTGGACGGTCTACTGTAGTAAAATGAAAATGTTATCTAAGATATATATATTTGTTCTGGATGTTACCAATACAAATATTGGAAGCAGAAAAGAAAAATTGCCAAGTATTAATGAATAATTTTTGAAATGGGAATAAAAAAATGAGGATTAATTAAATATACTGGTACAAATCTCAAAAAGATGGAGGATTGGGTCTCCCAAATTTAAAATGGTATTATAACGCAAATAAATGGAGATAAAATCATAGCATCATAGAATCATAGAGTTGGAAGAGCTGACGAGGACCATTCAGTCCAACCCCTGCCATGCAGGAGCCCCCAATCAAAGCATACCTGACAGATAGCCATCCAGCCTCTGTTTAAAAACCTCCAAAGAAGGAGACTCCACCACTCTCTGAGGGAAAATGTCCCACTGTCGAACAGCCCTTACTGTCAGGAAGTTCCTCCTAATGTTGAGGTGTAATCTCTTTTCCTGTAACTTGCATCCATTGTTCCAGGTCCTGTTCTCTGGAGCAACAGAAAACAAGCTAGCTCCCTCCTCAACATGACATCCCTTCAAATATTTAAATAGGGCTATCATATCGCATATTAACTATCTCTTCTCCAGGCAAAACATACCCAGTTCCCTAAGTCATTCCTCATAGGGCATGGTTTCCAGACCCTTCACCATTTTAGTCACATGCTCCAGGTTTTCAACATCCTTTTTGAATTGTGGTGCCCAGAACTGGACACAGTATTCCAAGTGGAGCCTGACCAAAGCAGAATAGAGTGGCACTATTATTTCCCTTCATCTAGATACTATACTTTTATTGAAGCAGCCTAAAATTGCATTGACTTTTTTATCTGCCGCATCACAATGTTGACTCATGATCAACTTGTGATCTGCTAGGATTTCTAGATCCCTTTCACATGTACAGCCTTTGCAGACTGCTAGAAATAGTGCAAATTGAGTCCACTTTAACTGCTCTGGCTCAGTGCTAGGAAATCATGGGAATTGTATTTTTTTTTCTCAGACATTGAGCCTTCTCTGTCAGAGAGCTCTGGTACCATAATAAACTACAGTTCTCATGATTCCATAGCACTGAGTCAGGGCAGTTAAAGTGGACTCAATTTACACTATTTCTGGCAGTCTACAAAGGCCGTAGTCTCATTGAGCTAGGTGTCCCCCATCCTATATCTATGCACTTAATTTTTCCACCCTAAGCACAGTACCTTACATTTATCCATGTTGAAATTCATTTTGTTAGCTTTGGCCCAGCTTTCTAAACTATTGAGATCATTTTGAATTTTGATCCTGTTCTCTGGGATATTAACTAATCATCCTAATTTGGAATCATCTGAAAATTTGATAAGTTTTTTTCATCCAAGTCATTGATAAACATGTTGAATAGCACTGGTCCCAGGACAGAACCCTATGGCACCTGACTGGTCTCTTGTCTGCAGGATGAAAAGAAGCCATTATTGAGCACCCTTTGGGTTCAGTCAGTCAACCAATTACAAATCCACGTAACAGTTACCTTGTTTATTCAACATTTTACTAGCTTGTTTGCCAGAATGTCATGGGGAACTTTGTCAAAGGTCTTCCTGAAATCAATTATGAAATCAAGATACATTATAGATGGAATTAGACTGTTTAGAGATGGAAACAATAGAAATAGAGAGAAAAAAATAGGAAAAATATATTTTTAAGGAATTTACCATGAAAGGGATGAAAGAAATAGAAAACCCCTTTCTAAAGAATATGTTAAAGATTTGGAAAAAAGGCATAAAGAAAAATTAATGCCTGCTATCTCACCATTAACCTCAGTAGTAGTGTTGGAAAAATTTCCAATAAATTTAAGGGAGGAATTAGGAAAGAGTTAAGGAAACAAGAAGTATATAGGATAAAATATTGGATGAAGATAATAAAGAATAAATGAAAAATACAGGATAAATTGCAAAGTTCAAAAATTACCTGGTTTAATTGCATTCATTTGGAACAATGGACAAAACATTGGAATAGGAAAATTATAAAATTTAAAAAAATATACTAAACTTTAACAGATAATTAGGCAAAGAGATAGTATGAAATATATACATTGTTATCAAAACATAATGAGAAAGAAGAATATCTTAGGACAATATGGGAGGATGATTTAGCATGAATTTTAAAATATTCAAGAATGGGGAAAAATTTGGAACCAACATTTTTTTTAATTATCTATATGGATAAAGAAAAATTATTGTAAATTAATTTGGACATGGTATTTAACACCAGTAAGGTTAAACCATATAAATAAAAAATATTCAAGGATATGTTGGAGGGGTTGTCAAGAAATTGGAAGTTATATTCATATGTGGTAGGGTTGTAGATCTGTAAAGAAATTTTAGCAATTAGTATTTAAACAGATAAAAAATTAGGAATATGTCAAAAGATAGCATAATTGTCTATATTTGATAAGATCAACTGCACCCAGGCTATGAAGGATTTAATCACAAATCCATTAACAGCAGCAAGACTAAACATAGCAAATAAAATAAAATAAAAAAAAAATGGAAAGTTTAGGGAGATCTACAAATACAAGGTTGGTATAAAGAAGTATAGCAAATGACAATTAATGATAAGTTAACATGTGAAATTAAGGTTAAAAAAGGAATAATGAAGAGGAATGACTTTGAAGCAATATGGAAGATATTTGTTTAAAAGGTTCTGGTAAAAGAGGAAGGTGGCTTACCTCCACAGGAAGAGATACAATTTTGAATAACATGAAGATATTAGACTCTAGTGATGAGGAGCACTTGATTATAAAGATAAATTAATAGTATTGCACTATAGTGTAATTTTGAATAGTATAATGTTGAGAATAAGATAGTAATAAGAATGAAGATATTGATAATAATTTCATGTGTTTTTTTCTAATTATTGATTTAGTTAATATTAAATGGATTAATATGAATAAGATTTAGATATGATAATTAAGAATGGATAATTAATCTGTCTTATTACATATTGTATGTGGAATACTATTTATAAGATATTTTTAAATATTATTTAAGTATGTTATATTATTATTAATAAAATATTATTTTTAAAAAAGAATTTCTCTAGATAGTAGAACATATGACAGGGCATTTCATGATTATCACAAGTTATAAGAAGTGGTGGTCCAGAAAATGCTCTTTTTAGAAAACCCTTATGTATTTCTGCAAAAAATAATATGTTATCAAAGTAGGGTTGCCAAGTGAAAAGGGGACAGAGCTCCTGTATCATTAATATAAAATGTCAGCACGTGTTGCTTACCATGCAAAATTTATCTGATGAATTCCCCTCTTCTGCACAAGGATACAGGAGCCCTGTTCCCTACACAAAGTGTGAAGAATTTCATAGCAGCCTTACAGCTGCTTCTATTATTTACAGTTTTACCCAAGTATCAGACAATCCCATCTCAGCCAGGAAATGATGTTCTTTCCATCCTTTCCTGGGGGTGACTTGGCTTCATTGCTGCATACTATATATATATAAAAAAGGAGGAGTTAAGTTTACCATCTCATTCTGTACTAAACGAAATAAAACAAGGAGGAGTTCTTGATTCCTAGCTGACAGCAAATATTACCCTCATACCAAAGACGGATAAAGATCCGAACTGACCAGAGGCCGAGAAATCTAGTCAGGAAAGACCTGCTGAAAGAGATCAAGAACAGGAAAATCCCAGGTTGCAAACAGGCTGATTACTCCCCAGCAACAGGGAAACACAATAAGATCTGTTTTCTTAAAGTTATATCTCGTGTCTATTGCAGGAGCAAAGCCAATGCAATAAACTCCTGTATCAGTCAATTGGTTCCTCTCACACCAACACCTAATTTTATACATAGCATAGTCCAGAGGAACTCAAGGACATAGTCTCAGAGGCTTGAAAATTGCCCATCCCTGCTATCATACATTTAATGCCATTTTCAATAAGGGCTTCACCACAGTTATTGCTTTATTGTAAAATATTTTTAGTATACTGCTCTAAGGTGGTTTGGAAAATCATGAAAAATAATAGGAAAACAGCCTAATAGTAAAGAAAAAGAATTCTTATAAAAGCAAAAGGGAATAGAAAGAGCAAAAGGAGAAATATAGAATAAAATATTATTTTTCCTTATATAGTCATCAAATGCTTAGAAGAAAAAAAATTATATATTTGTTTTACTAGCAGCTAACAGAGAGGGCGACAGGCACCATATGTTTCACCTGTCCTTATTTAAAAGGGGAGGCAGTCAGTTATTATAGCTGAAGTTTTTCTCCATTAACATAACTAGAAGTTTCATTGAATTATAGAGTTGCAAGGGGCCTCAGGGGCCCACCCTCAGTAATACCCTTCCATACCATCTGAACTGAGGATAGCAACCACAACATCTTGACCAAATGCACAGCTATGACTAACATCATCCCCCCCTTCTCCTGTCTCATTATTAATACTTTCGCCCGATGAAGAAGCCAGTGGAGCTTCAAAGGCTTACAACATATATAAGGTGCATTTTAGTTTAGTGGATTTTAGATGATACTGTGCTATATGGCCACTCTTGGATATGAGCATGAGTAGTTCTGGATCCTCTCCATCATGCTTGACTTGTGATTGTAAAAATGGTGATTGGTATTTGCCAAAAGTGCAGAAAAAGGTTATTTTTTCAGCCCTAGAATCTGCTTATCATTCAAGGGCAAGTTTTTTTTAAAAAAAAACGAATTCAATGTATGCTCTTACAGATATCACTAGACTGCTGTCCCAACAATTATAACCTGTATAGCCAATGGTGAGGAATGCTAGAAGCTGAAGTTCAACAATATCTCGAGGGTCACATGCATTCCATCTCTGAATTAAAGCCCAGGAATTTGGAAGAAGAAATGAATTCATATGGAAGTGAAACATTTACTCAAGGATCTGATAACTAAGGACAAGTAGAAATTTAGCCAGCTACTTCTGAGTGACTAAAAAAAGGTTGAAAGGGGAATAAAAATTCTGTGTATAAGCAAAGCTGGCATATGAAATTGGCAGGAAAAGACGAAATAAAGGAATGGAAGAACAGATCATTGGAGAGCCCAAGTGATGTGGAAAATAGTAGTGTTTCAGAAGGAAGTTATGATGGAGGACTACAATGGCCCAAGGCAGGAGAAAACTGAACTGAGAAAAGTGGAAGCTGTCTTATTGAGAAATATTGGCATGTGGGGGAAATCATTTAGAAAAGGGCAGATCAGACATGGATGAATTCATGAAGTTCTTATGCACTCTCCAGAGGTTTTGCATGCCTCTTCCAGAACCCATTGGGAGCTACACTCTCTTGCTCCTGAAAACATGTTGCATAACTTCTAACTGTGCCCATTTGGCTTGGAGAGTCCTGATTAATCCACTGTTGTCCACTTTTAGCTGTTTTTAAAATGTCTCAGTGTCTCCCCCCCCCC
>CM034704.1:8032507-8047180 GCA_020142125.1 Phrynosoma platyrhinos
AGAATCCTGCCCATTCCAGTAGGCTCTGGCCAAAGTAAACTGCTACAGCCTCTCTTAGCTTGGGCTCTTTTCCTCACAAATAGCCTTTGCCAGTATGACCATACCCTGATATTGAAGTTTATCACTTATCATTTCCAGACCAATCCGGGCATGGTCTGGGAATGGGATGGAACAGGTTAGAACAGGTTTTACTGCTCAGGAAAACACTGGCGATCTGCCAGGAGTCCGCAAGCCATTCCCTCTCTGTTCCATGGCTGGGGAAACAGCTCAGAGACTCCTAGTGGCATCAGCAGCCTTTTCCTGAGTGGTAAAAACCATTCTCACCCATTCCATCCCATTCCCAGCCTGTGCCTGGATCAGTCAGTAAATGACAAGTGATAAATTTAGCTGTTTGACCACATGTGTCCTAGTGTTCACCTGTGGAATATTGAAAAGTATTATGTTTCTCCTATTGTTTTCTGTACTGATACTGATGACCCCACCACTGTCAAATCCCAGGGTTTTTATTTGGAAATATGTAGTATTTCTGCTTAGAGCATCATGCTGCTGGGAAACATAGTTCACACTCCCTATTTGCCATGGTTCTCAGAAGAACATAGATATATATACATGACTTCTTCTTCTTTTTTTACTAAATCTCTCATAATTCCCCACTCAGCATGATCACTAATCTTGGGGAACTGGAATTCAAGGAAGTAACATTTCCAAGTTGTTGTATTTTTGTAGTGGCAGTACCTTCAGCATTGTGTAGACCCTCAGAATGGCCAGAAGGGATTACATGTGTCCCATGAAGCATGCACTACACACCTGAAGGCTAGTTGGATTTTCTATTTCCCTACAAGAGCCCATGACAACATAGTACTTTTAAATGAAATTTAATGAGACAGGAGATCTGATCGCACTTCTCCAACTTCATCTGGTTTGGCCCACAGTGATCAAACAGAATAAACAAAACTACAGACAAGATTCAAATGCAATTTTCAAACATCAACTCTTTGATATTTAACATGTTACTTTTGTACTACTTGAGAAACTGAAAAACTTCAAATGTGTATTACTCAGTCCTAAAATGAATTTCAAAAGAAAACATCTGTTTTCAGAATTTAGACCTTTTTTTTTTACTATTTTTTATGGAGCATATGTTGCAAACTTAAAAAACCCTCTTGAACAACACAATATTTGTCTTTATTACTATTAATAATAATATTATTATTTCATATGCCACCTTCCCCTCAAAAATGGGACGCAAGGCAGCTAACAAGGTACTAAAATTCTCTGGCATAGAGTTCAAAACCAAACTACATGTTCCAAAATTCAATAGAATACAGCCAGGGCAATTAAAGTTGTATTAAACAATGTAGGTATACCCAGATAGGTAGACCTGGGAGAAGATGATTATGGAGAGACAAATTTGTCATGTCTGTTTCTATGGACTTGCTCCTTTTTCCACCCCTAAGTCTATTTCATGACAACTCCATATATTTTATAATGTGGGGTGGGTGGAAATAATATTTTAACACATTTTTTTTCTAATGGTTCCATTAATAAACCTATTCATAGGTGTATTTGAGTTTGTGTGTACACTTTAAAAAAAAAAAAACATATGATGTGTTTGTTTGTTTGCCCATGTTTCAAAGGAATGCATGTAATTTTATTTCTTTCACCAAATGCACTATGGACCCAGAACTGTATGTATCACCAACCAGAGATTGTATCTAGTTGTTCAATCTGGGACGTACACAATTGAGTGAGTCTTCATTCAAAAGCCAAAGTGAAAACAAAAATGTACGGTAGAGCAAAGTATTCATGGGTCTCTAAAGTAAATCGTTTAGATAAGCTGATCTCAAGCTGTTTAGAATTTTAATCATTAAGATGAGAACTTTGGTTGATCATTTGATCAATGTTCATGGTTAAGTTCTAGAAGTACTTCTGTAAGAGAAACAAATGAAAATGTCCACATTGGATGTAGGTGAGCAAGCTACTGAAACGATGGGAAAATATTTCTACATTTTAAAAAATCATGTTCAGTACACTGCTTCTCTGCCTACCTGCACCATTCCCCTTTAGCAAAATCACTGTTGTCCTCCTTTGCCCTTTAAACCAATTGACTATGCTGGGTCACATGATTTGGGAAAGTCCATCATTCCACACACACTATGATGATCTCACTTACAAAAATTGTGTTGGCTGACTCAGTCAACTGGATTAAATGGTGGTTTGAGAAAAGGAAAGCTAGCATTGTGGTTTGAGTGTTGGATTTCTTTCTTTCTACTTTATTTCTACTACTGGAGGGCAAGGTTTGAATTCCCACTTGGCCATGGAAATCCAGTTGTGGATCTTGGAAAGGTTTCACTAAGGCTCTCTGAACATATCTTGATGAGCAAACACTGTTATAAGATCACCTGAGGGTCACCATAAATTTCAAACAATTTGAAGACACAAGAACAAGAATAACAACAACAACAGCAAATGTTAAGAAATGTTAAGAACAGAAAGATAGCAAAATGATGCCAAAAATATCAAAGTTATGTGATATTTTGGTTACAAGTGTTGAGGGTTGTTTAAAATAGGATGTGCCTTTTAATACTAAAGAACAAGGTGAAATCTTCTGAGTAAGTGTGAACAGGGGAACTATACGGCCAATGTCCTTATTTCTTCCTCTCTTTTTAAACATTTTGAAAGTGTTGTTTTCTGCATATCAGATTTAAACTTACCCTTGCCTTTCATACAAAGCAGATGAAGCAGCAGCTTCTTTCTCTCTTTCTCTATTTTCTTTGTTTAAAAAAGACATGAAAAGGGAAAATAGAAAAGAAAACCTGAAATAAGTTCTTGATGACAATATAGGAAATAAGAGAAGGCCTTACTTGCTATAGCTAGCAGATACTAATTTTAAAACAATACAGAAGAACTTGAAGCTTGGGGAGGAACACTGCCAATTAATTTCTCAATCCCATGAGATGAGATGCCCGTATACCTTTTCTATGCCCAATAATCCTAGGAAATGTTTGGCCATTGTCCTAACCGCCTACAAAAGTAATATCACATTTGAAGATGAAGAAGTCTAATTTCTAATTTTTTTTAACCACAAATTAAACCACATACAATACAACAGGCCAGCAAACTGACCTTGATGTAAATCTTAATTGAGCAATTAGGTTCTAATTTATTCAGGAAAAAAATGAGTGATGACTCGTGATTCATCACTCAAAGATACAAGGCACCCTCTGAAATTCCAACTTACATCCCCTGGGAATCCAGGCACCCTATTCTGGGAATATTGGTCTATGGGAAGTATGCAAAACAAATGTTAGCTATATCATCTTTAATATTAATAAGTTTTAATCATATTTTAATAGAAAAGCATTTAAAAATTTAATCATATACCTACTCACATGGACTAGTCTCATACAACTTAGCACTGCTTAATTCTGGCTATACATGTATACCAGGGTAAAAATCATAAGGTCTTCCAGATATTGTTGGATTACAACTACCAGAATATCTCATCTTTGGCTAATCTGGCTATGACTCCTAAGACCTAGAGTCCAATAACATCAAGAGAGTTGTATGATTCTTATCGCTGATATATAGAACTGCACTGCTAAAAAAGTAAAGGTGGAAAAATATGTCAGCTGCGCATCTTTTCACACTTCAGTTTATGAACTTTAGTAACTTTCTGATTTAAAAATGAGCTGAACTGCAATTCTTGCCCCGTTCTTGTTGTTATGTGTCTTCAAGTCATTTGTGATTTATAGAGAACCTAAAGCAGACCTTTCACATGGATTTATTGGCAAGATTAGTTCAAATGGGAGTTCTTTTTGCTTTTCTATGAGGCTGAGGTCACCCAGTGGTAGTCACCCAGTGGATTTATATGGTGGAACAGAGGTTGAACTCTAGTGTCCAGAGTCCTAGTCCAGCATCCAGTCCACTACACCTCACTGGCTCCATTCTTGCCCTTGTCTAGGAAAAAAAATGCTAATGTAAATCAATAATAATCTGGCATGTTCCAAATCCCATTTTCATTGTTATCTTTAAAAGTAGCTTGGGGGCTATGCAAATGGAACTGATTTTTCTTTTGCCCCACAGGGTTGATTCTCTCCTATCTTACTATCAAAGGGTTGGAAATCCATCCCTATGAGGAATGGCTCAGAGAACTAGGTATCCTTAGATTGGAAAAGAGAAGAATGAGAAATGACATGAGAGCCATCTTTGAATATCTGAAGGGATATCATGTAGAAAACAAGTAAGTAAATAAGTAAATTTAATGTTGTAACAAAGTTATGGCCAAGCCATAGCATAAAACAACAGAAATGCATAATCAATGAAACAGCGACATCAAAGGCAATTGTAAATAAACAAATTACAAGATTGTGGTTACAACATATAATTAGAGCAAACAAACAACACACATATAAAATATAAAGACTTATTTGGTACAGCTTTCGTTTTAATTTTTAGAGCTACGAAAGTAAAAAAATACCCACTTGATAGATGTCATACTGCATCTGTCAGAAAATAGTTGATACATTCCTGTTCAGACCCTGAAAATCTTACTATAATCTGGCTCAGAAATCTCCCTCTTATGTTTCTATAAAAAGAACAATGTAATACATAATGTTTAATAACTTCCACTTGACCCAGCCCACAGGGACAAAATTGTAATTCCACAGGGACCTTATTAAATCTGCCTTCAAGGTATGCACAGGGCATACTTTGGAAATGTGTTTTGTAGGGGGACAATAGTAAGGTCAATAAGGTAACTAGAGATACATTTATTTTTCTTAAAAAGTGGGTGCTACCTGGAAAATTTTAAGTGTTGGACCAAACTGACACCTTCATTAACACTCTCAGCAAACAGTCAATCATAAACTTCTTTTAATATCCCAGAGTTGAATGACTTCAAGTGAAGGCAAAACATAGATCTGTAAAACAGGCAACAGCATACAAGCCTATTTATCCCCTACCTTAAGGTGCCAAAAGCAAAGTATTTTTAAATTGTCTCCAGAAAGGTCATCCAGGTTTTTTTATTATTATTTTTAAAACAACAACAACAACATCCCAAGAGTTTCAGGTGAGCTCTTACACAGACTGAAGACAGCCCAACTTCCATTCTTAAATGTGCAGCAGGATTAACCTGGAGAAGTCCTTAAAATTCTTTTTTGAAAAACTGTTTTTGTGTTGGACTATGTTGCTGGAGACCAGGGTTCAAATCTCTGTTTGGACATAGAAACCTATTTGGTGTCTGTAGACAAGTCACACTCTCTTAGTTTCAGAGGATGGCAATGGCAAATCCCTCCCCCCCCCAAAAAAAAAGAAACTTGCCAAGAAAACACCATGATAGGTTCACCTTAGGGTCACAATAAGTTGGAAATAATTTCAACAACAACAACAACAACCTCATTCATGATACATTCATGGTACTGCCATGTATTGTTGAAAAGTGTTGGAACCATAGCTTTGGTGGAATATTAGGATCTAAATTGGAATTGCGTGCCTGGATACCAATGGCAACTGATTCTCCAATTTTTAAAACATTTTAAAAATAATATATATACAAAGGCCTAGCTCTTTCCATTGAGCTTTGTAATAGAAAAACTTTTTCTCTCATCAGAAACTTCTTGCATTTGCCACAAAAGTAGATTAACAGTTGGATTGAAACATTAGACCTGTCTTTCCTGACATTGTTTTGGAATTTCCTTAAGCCTTGTTACATGAATCTTCATTCCTGATCAAACCATTCCTTTCTAGCAGCTCCTCTGTGAAACTGATCAATGATTGTCAAATGAGGATTCATCAATGAAATAATATTTGCATGAATGCTATCTATATCTCTGTTCAAGAAAGTGCTGGGAGTACAACAAAAAAATGTTGTTTTTTTTCTCCTAAGTTAATGCTCTAAGTTAATGTTTCACATTAATAGGACCCTGAAAATTATGGTGTGTTGCAGAAGGTGGGGTACATACAGAATATAATACAACCAATGGCAAATGATCGCTCTCTGATGCTGTGGTTTCCAAAATATGGTCCTCCAGAATGTTTCAGAAGCCCCATGCAGCTTGGCCAAAAGTCAGGAATTCTGGAAACTGAGGTCCAGAACATCTGGAGAACTAAAGTTTGCGAACCAGTGCTCTGATGTATTGTATATATAAACAAACAAATCATAGGCAGAAGTAATGAAGATACTAAGAGGTAATCAATGACAATTGCACTGATAGTTTTTAAACAGATATAAAAGCTATGTGATTTGTTGCAATGAGTGGAATAAAGGTTTATAAAGGCCACATCTGTAAGCAAATGCAGGACAGAGATCCCTTGCTTATTCAGCACTTTCTCTAAAGATGTCCAGCCATGGTGCCAACTTATTACTTGTTATCTGAACTGTCTGTATGTAATCACAAGAAGACCAGTTCATTTGTTGAATGTCTCCCTCAACACTAACTGAGATTAAGGCTAACTACCCACCACTGGCTCACCCTTGAGAGCTATTTTTGACAGCTGGCAGAGCATATGAATAAAACTCTTCTAAGAAAAGGGATGATGAATCTAAACTCCATGCTTTTGGTTAAAAAACAAACAAACAAAAACAAACAAACAAAAACTCAACAAAAACTGTTATCCACTAATTTACTTTGCCACCCAGCAGTGTTACTAGATGTAAATTTTACACTGCTTGTATGATCAGTTAGTGAAATTAGATCTATAAGTGGAATTACACAACCAGTAGAACCATCATTTTCTATGAATAAAGGTCTGGACAGATTGTTTTCTTTCATCAGGTGAGATAAAGTATTTGATTGTGGTTGAACCTCTGGTTCATGGACTTTTATATCTGGAGAATTAATATTCTTCAGCTGCAAAGACTAGGTCCCTCTTTAAGGTCTAAAAACTTTCAGATGAAGTAAATTTAGAGGTAAGATTTAAAAAAAAAACTGGAGACCTATTTAAACCTGGAATTAATGGCATGTCATTCACAACACCCTTTGGGATAATATCTTCATTATCACTGAGTCATGAAATAAGTAAATAAATGGAGGAGTGCAAAGATGATAAAGAGTTCTTAAGTTCTACCATCCAACCAAGGATCTCAATTTTTCATTGATTGATGGAATATGGCATCTGAGTTTCTATTATACTGTTTGCATCACTCCTTAAGGTATTTCTATTGAATCCCTCCTTGAAATGCTGCTGTATATGGAGTTGTTCAGATAAAAAAACCTCTGTGGACTTAGGCTGAACAGAGACTTTAGGAACAGTTGTATAAGGCTGGATTTTAAATTAAGAAAACTTAATCAACCTGCTTTGTGAGGGTAGAGTTGGTGAACAGTCATATCATGGAAAACCCACATTGGAGTGATTTTATAGGTACACATGAAAGCTTTCATTTTTAGCAACATAAGTGGAATGGTATTTTTTTTTCAAAGGCAAGCACCACTCTCTTTATTGCTGGTGGGGATGATAGCCAGTTAATAGAAATTAAATCAATAAAATGTGATTTAATATGTAAAAGGAGACCTAAGAAGTGAATAATGCCTCTACAAGATCACCAGAGTTATCTGTTATCATTATTTAAACAAACATGAAAAGCAGCCACTTTAAGGTTAGACTTCAAGGATTCAGAAGCTGAAAATTCCTCTTCTATATGTCTTTGGGTAAAAGTTTCAAAGGATGTTAGCAACATATCCATTTTCTTCTTTACCGAGAAAATTTGTTCATAAATTCCTATTATTGTTTCTGTTGTCAATAAACATTGTTTTGCCATAAAATCCAATAGGGAAGACTGCCAGTGTTTTCATCTTCCTCTCCTCCATTTTATAATAGCTTGTCCAGTTTATCCTTCAGAGACCCTTGGTCAAAGATATTTCCCCTGGTGAAGACCAGTACACAGGGCTCATCAGTCTCCAGAGCAGCATATATATTGCAAGTTAAATATACTGTAGCAGTTTCATTGGCCACATTCTTAAAGGAGGAATTTTCATCTATCTTAAACTATTTGGCAGATTTAGGACATTACTACACGTGGTTTTAAATTGTGATTTCTCCAGGAAAGATGCAACTTTGGTGATACTCATGAAACTGTCTGACCTGTTGCTATCCTCTTCCCAACCTGTCACCATGTGCAAAATATCACTCTGAGATACCAATGCACCATGTGGTGTCACTGTCCTCTCCTCTCCCCGTCCCCCTCCCTCTTACTATTCTGGAGTACCATGATTACCTTTCTTTATTTTTTATGTTTATTTTTATTTTTTAAAATTTATTTAAAGTATTTATACACCACCTTTGTGCCACAAAAGCTCTCAGACCTGCTTACAAATTGTTAATTAGACAGTTCTCTACCCTCAAGCTTACAATCTAAAAAAGACATGACACAAAAGGAGAAGGGAATGGCAGTGGGCAAGGGAACCAAGTCTAGCAGATATTGCTAGTTCTTCTCTCCCTATGAGGTCAGGGTGATGGTCATTGGAATGGAGGGAAGGCCCTTTTTCTGCTTCTGGGCCCAGGCATGGTGGAGCTGTGCCTCCCTCTTATTCTTTCCCTCCAAGGCCAGTGTGATGACAGTTTGGAATGGAGGGAGGGCCTCTAATCTGCCTCTGGGCAAGGCATGGTGGAGCTGTGCCTGCCAGTTTTTCTCTCCCTCTGAGACCAGGGCAGTGGCAGTTGAAATGGATAGATAAAAGAGTTTTCCTTCTTTCTTTTTATTTTTAAATTAAAATGTGTGTGGCAGCAGAGCTCCAGAATTGCATGGGGAAAGGGGAGGGGGACAAGATACCATAACAGCATGATGGGTAGGGCAGGGAGGGAAGGTTGGGGAGGGGGGTTAAGGGAGAGTCAGAAAGAAAGCATGATGGGGACATCAGACCTGGTCAAGTGATTCTGAGAGGTGTGGTGATGGCTGTCTGGAAAGTGCTATGTTACCATTTTATTATTAATTGTGTGACTGCTTATGTGAAAAAGTCCTTAGGCATAGATGGAGATCCAGAACAGGTGCAGATACATTTTTTCACTGCCATGGTGTTAGTATAAATAATATAAAAGAATAAAATAAGATGGAATGGCTCTGGCTGTGTTTATGTTATCTGATGCTGACTGCTTGCAAAGATGCTAAAATTGCTGTGAAGAAGCAATCTTATCTCAGGAATTCCCCCCGCTTCAAAGACTTCAAAAGATAAACACATTCTTTGTGAAAAGCCTGTATATTTTTCACATTTTTCAGAGAACATATATTTTTAAAGTTTTGTACACACACCTAAGGTTCGAAAAAGAAAAGATACTTTAGTTAAGGGAGGACACTGAGGCAGACTCACAAAGGTGAAGCGAGCTTGTTTTCTGCTGCTCCACAGACTAAAACACAAGCCATTAGGTTCAAATTACAAGAAAATAAAATCCACCTAAACATTAGGAAGAATTTATTTAATGAAAGATCTGTTCAGTGGAAGAATAGATTGCCTTTGGAGATCTTTAAACAGAGGTTAGATGGCTATCTCTCAGAAATTATTTAGTTGTACTTTCCTGCGTTGCAGGGGTTTGGACTGGTGGCTCTTGTCGTCCCTTCTAACTTTATGCTTCTATGATTTCTTTCTTTATTTATTAGCAAAATAAATGATAAGTCACATCAAGAGGTGCTACTTTCATTTGATGGGGGGGGGTTAAACTACAATTTCTGTCATCCTTGGGGGGGGGGGAGAATGGTAGAGTAGGAGATATCGGATGGCAAGAGGTGACCAGGCATGACTTTCCAAATCCAGAGGTGGAAGAGGAGTCACATTGTTACCCAAATTACAAGGGGTTACAAGAGAACACCTATTTATTGAATTCAATGGGGAAATTAATTTAGGAAGCAGCAAGAATAATGGGGTAGCTATAGCTGGAACTTTCAGCCTATGTATATCGGTTCCAGACCCAGAACTCCAGAAACAGGTTCTCAGTTAGTTGGTTTTATTTATAAAACCAATACAAACAAATGGAAATCAACTGTCATTCAGATACATTCACTCAAACATGCATACAAAGATTAATGATGTAAAAGGTGGAACCTTGATAGGAATTCATAGGGTAGGGTAATATGTTACCAGTTCCAGAGACAGGTCACCAATCGAAGGAAGGGTGGAAGCTGGGTGGGTATGATACTGAAGAATCTAGTTGAAATTGGATGGGGTGCCTGCCTGGATTCAACAGAGACTGAATTAGAATGGCCCAAACAGCCATTTATATAAAGTAAACCAGGTCTTTGGGTTGATTTCTCAGAAATTTGGAATAGACTTTTCCAGGAAGAAGAATGGCCAGAGATTTGGAAATGACTGGACAATAAATGAAAACATCTTAAAAAAGATGTGTCATTCCACACGACAGTACCCTTCAATTTTCAAGTTTGCTGACAGATAACTGCAACCTTTCTACCATCACACTCCTATGTGAAGGGATTATACAGATTCCATCCTCAAAGGGTATATCCTGTCTATGTATGCTGGCACTGTCAAGTCAGTGTCTACTGAATCCCCATATTTGGGCAGACTAACTCCTAGCACTGGGATGCACTTCCATGGCTATGTAACCAAACATCCCTTTTAATATTGAGTTGGTATCAAAGGTCAACTAGGTGTAATGGAGGGTGGGACTTTGTAGTAACAACATAACAAAGGCCAGTTAAGCTCACTCCTGACAATGTCTAAAGATTGCTGTGTGTGGCATGTGCTTGTTCAACATACTTGAACGCTATCCTCTCTTTTTCATATTATGAACTCTATTGGAAGAACAGTAGAACATAACAAAAACACCTGAGTTCTCCTAAGATGCTATCTGCAATTTTGATTTCATGCTGTCATGTTGACTACTAAAAGGAAGAAACACACATTATGAGAAATCATAAAATGGCATAGAAATAGCAGTATATTTAGGTATCATATTTCTGTCCATTAATTCTCTGGAAGCAACGTGAGAGAAATATTGGATCCTTTGCTTCACTTTCCACTGTATTTTGTCTCATTCAGGTAGCTATTTCAGTTTCACAGGTTTCAAAGATATTTCTTTTGCTCTGCCTTAAGAGCCCTCTAGTGTGCAGTAACTACACAGGTTGCAATATTAAAAAGAAACTGAGAAAGAGAAAGAAAAGGAGGAGAAGGAGAGAGTGAGAGAGAGCCAACATGATGAAATTCTAAAGAAATGTGTAGCATGTCTTCTCTCAGAAGGCATATTGATGATATATTCATAGGATTAATTGTTTGTTTATATGTAAATGTAACATCTATTTTATATAAAAATAATTGTGTACTAGGATTTTTTATAATAAAATGTTACTCTGTTAGACAGTTTTATACTGTTATTCTCAATAGATGTCTTCCACTGTCAATTTCAGTGGGGCCTCTCCATAATATATGCCTGAAGGATTGGGCATTAATACTGTGAAGCATAATCTTGCAGGAAAAAAAGAAAATGCCTATACTTCATATTAATTTACAGCCAAGCATACCATCTTTGTAATGCAGAAGTGATCTATAATACCAAACCAGAAAGTTGCAGTGTATTCTGACTGGATGAAATGGATTGCACAGAAACTGACAAACAATGTGTGGTGTGGATGTCATAGCAGAAGATCTTCACTGGCAGATTATATGTATGGCATGCAGAATATCCAAGGATTAATCTCTGACATCTTCAGCTAAGAGAGATGCTGGGAAAGATACTTACTGAAGATCATGGAAAGCCATCCAGTATTCTGCTAGATGGATGAGGGGCTGCTGTAAAGTTCTGACCAAGAAGGCAATGACCTAAAGCCATTAAATTTATATATCCCCCTCAATGTTAGACACACCTGGCACATAGCTTCTCAATTTTCTTTAACCCTTTTCCCAGAATTCTGATGTTTGGTCAGTGAAATACTGCTCTGTTGCTATTATCACCTCTGATAATATTATTAACACAAAATTATTAACAAAAAAAAATTATTTTCAAACTTTTTTGAAGGTTTGGAATCAAGAAATAGTCATATGGAATAAAATTTGGTGAGGGGGTGATCTATTCCAGGGTAGGCAACCTTTTTTGGTCCTTGGCCGGTCCCCCGAAGTCCTCGTCTCCACTGGGCCGAGGGGGGGGGGGGAAATGGCGGCACCCCCCTGCTGCCGTGCATGACCCCCCATCCACAGCAGCCACCGTGCATGTCGTGCCCACCATTTTGAATTCCAAAATGGTGACCACACCATGTTTACGCATGCACAGGAGTACTGCACATGTGCAAACGCATCGCAGCCGCCCTTTTTGGAATTCAAAATGGTGGCCGTGGCATGTGCGGCTGCACGGACGAGAAAATGTGCAGTGGTGGTGGTGCGTGGCAGTGGCAGGGGTCCGCCTGGGCAGGTAAGTCCGGAGACCAGGGCCAGAACCGGCCCGGGGGCCATAGGTTGCCGGCCCCTGGTCTATGCACTAGAACCCCAAATTCTTGAAAACATCTAGCCATCCCTGTGAACAGGTGCATTATCCTGAAAAAGAGGTCACCTTTCTGCAGCTTCCCTCACAGTTTTTCATTCACTGTCTACTTTAACCAGCACAACAAGTTACAGTAGTATTCTACACTAACTGTTTGGCCATCCTGGAGATAGCGAAGATAGAGTGTCATAAAAAAATATCTTCCTTTTTGCAAAAACTCTGGTCATGACCATTCCTTCTGACCTTTGAGTCTTGAATTTCTTTGTCCATGGAGAACCCAAAATGCACAAGGACTATTTGCTCTCTAGATCATAGTGATATAAGCATGTTTCATCAACAATGATGAGTAATTCTAAAAAATTCTTGCTAGCTCACTAAAAATGCTGTAAAATCCACTTGGATGTAGCTACTCAATTTTGTTTCTGGTCAACATTCAAATATTTTAGCCCCTGTTAAGCTGGCAGCTTCTGCATAGCCAACTGCTCATAAATTATAAGACCAATGTAATCCTGAGATATCTCTAGTGTCTCAGCAATTGTTTTAGTTCAGATTTGCTGATATGCCAAAAGCAGGTCATAAACACACTCAATAATGTTAGGAGTTGACAATTTTGAAGGCCTCCCAGACCTTGCTGCATCTTTGGTACCAAAATCTCCATGCTAAAAGTTGGCATGCAGCTTCTTCCAATTGAATGCAATGGGCACTTGTTACTCAGTTTTGCATCATACACTTATGGATTTCCTTTGAAGTTTTCTTTTGCAGGAACAAAAACATCAGGATGGTCCAAATGAAGAAAACTCCTGAAACAAACAAACAAAAAAACAAAACCTAAAACCCCGTGCACATTAATATTTAGGGAAATGTTTATGTACATCCTATCATATCAGAACTTTTGTGCACACATTTTTAGTATGGGTACTTTTTTTTTTTTTTTGCAAGTGATTCCACTCCCTAATATGGTGCAATTTTATTGTGCATACATTCCCTGATGTGTGCATTTCTATGCACATATTTTTAATTGCAAAATGCATTGAAAAATTATAGATTCTGGCATGTAAACATGTTCCAGTTCATATATAGTTCTGGTAGATCACAACATTTATTTAAAAATTCCAGCAGAATAAATTCTCTTCAATCCTTAGAGAAGAGCCATTAGTGATGTGTAACAGTGGCATGTGTGATTGCATGATAGCACTCCTTAGCTCATGAAGAGGAATCTTACAAGTAGTCAAGATTGCCACTGTTTTAATCTGTACAGTACAGGATGTCATGGAGCTCTCATGTTGATGGATGGTGTTAAGAGACATTGGGGCAGATCAAATCTGTTATACTCAAAGGCCTCTTGAGCTCTCTGTAGCCTTAATGCATGCCACAAAGTTCTGTGAACCTGATCTTTCCCACTTCTTTTGCTCTGAGGACAGGAAAGAGCAAGCCAGTACTACTGCTTCTATTTCAACTAATGGATAATTCAGAAGCCTATATTCACATGCCCTATACAGGGTCAAATTGCTTATCCATCTTGCCCACATTGTCTAAACCAACTGGCATGGTCTCTCTAGGGTCTAATGAAGAGGTATTTCACATCACTTGTTGCCTTGGCCTTTTAGCTGAAGATACCAAATATTGAGCCCAAGAACTTACATATTCAAAACAGGAAACTTGCTCTTTATATTCCAACTCTTCAGATATAACTGTTTTCACATTATATAACCTTCCTGCCAAACAGGTGACAAATAGGTGCAAAATTGTGTGTGTGTGATGAGGATCTTGAGAACTAAAAAACAAAGGAACCAATAACAGAAATTGCAGGACAGTTGACTTTTCTAATGGAATCAAGACTGCACAGTTTCAAATGAATAGGTGCAGGAACATTGTAGATGAGAACCCTTTCCATTTTGAGGGTATCAGAGGATGTGTTTACACCCCTGTGGTTTACAGTTCTGAAAATGACAGATAGCTTGAAACTTGCTCTAATTAAGAAACCTAAATGCAGATGAAGAAGTGAAATGAGCACAAGTGTTATTTTTTGGGCAGGCTCATACAGCACCCTCCTCCTGGCCATATGGCACAGAAGGCTTACTGAAGGAAGGGGGGGGAGAGAAGAAATATGTTAAGTTAAAAACAACATTTATTAGAGAAAGTAATTTTAAATATTTAATGATACAATTAAGTCTTATTAATGCAATAGTCTCTATTCTTCACTTTTAAAATTCACAAGATAATTTCCCCTTTCATTTTTATTATGCACTGTTT
>CM034704.1:8057434-8073037 GCA_020142125.1 Phrynosoma platyrhinos
ACAACAATTAAAGGTATCAGAGCCCTTTTCATTTTTCGCCCTGGAAATCCCACTTGAGCTGAAGTGGCTCATTATATACGCCAACATTAGAAGCTAGATAATTTAGGAATCTATATTTCTGAAAGAAGGAAATATCTAGGTTTGAAACACCATTGCTTGCTTTTTTGGGTATATATGTACATGTTCTGTTGTGGCTTTCTTGCAAGCATGAGCACCACCTCCAGCAGAGATGGGGAAATGTCCCTGTTTCTTTCCCTCTATATTCATTTTTTTTAAAAGAAATCTCAAATTCTTTTCATTCAAAATATGAAGACATTTTGATTTTTTTAAAAAATAAAATAAAATGAATCCCCTCTTTGCCCAAGTTAAAAAAAAAGAAAAAGAAAAAGAAAAGGTTCAGTCAGCATGGTGCAGTGGTTTCAGCATTGGACTACAACTCTGGAAACCAATGTTTGAATCATGGCTTGACCATGAAAACCCACTGGATAACCTTGGGCAAGTCACATGCCTCAGAGGATGGCAATTGCAAAACCCCTCTGAGAAATGTACCAAGTAAACCCCATGATAGGTTTCCCTTAGGGTCACCATAAGTCAGAAATGACTTGAAGGCACACTAATATGCAGGATATAGAAGACCATGTTAGACATATGTTGAAGTAACATCTTGGAGGAGAAACATGGTGATCCTAATTTGATATAATTATAGAATGATAGAATGATAGATTTGGAAAGGGTCTATAAATTATCAGGTCTATCCCCTGCTCAGTGTAGGATCTTCAGCTAGAACATCCTCAGCAGGTAGCTACCCAGCCACTTTTTGAATACACACAGAGACCCCACAACCGCTTTAGGCAATTTATTCAATTGCTGAACCATTTTTACTGTCAAGAAGTCCCTTCTAATGTTCAATAAAAATCTGCTCTCCTGTAGCTTAAAATCTTTAGACCTAGTTCTACCCTCTGAAACAGCAGGGACAACAAGTCTTCTTTCTAACAGCCCTTGAGGCATTTAAGGATCACAATCATGTCACTTCCCCAATCTTCTTTTCACCAAGATGAACATGCCCAGCTCCTTCAACCTTTCCTCATATGTTTTGTTCTCCATTCCTCCTATCATCCTCATTGCCCTTCTCTGGCAATCTTGTATAAATACTTCTTAAAATGAGGTGCCCAAAGCTGAACACAGTATCCCAGATGAGGCCTAGTGAGGTAGAGAATGGGACTATTACTTCTTTTTGATTTCAGCCCAGTATTTCCCTAAGCTTTATTAAAATCAGCATTCCTGAAGTCCAGGGTTTGTGTTTCCCTAGACTTTAATTTGGCCTGTCTCACAATCATGAATTCTAGCACAACATGGTCACTCCCCCTGAAAGTGCCAATTGCTTTGATTCCAGTCACCAATTCCTCCCTTTTGGTTAGGATCAAGTCCAGCAGTGCTGATCCGCTTGTTCCTTCCTCTTTCTTGTGCTTAGCAGAGCTTGTTGATATCCCAACCTATGTCAGGATACCTGAAGTCCCCCGTAACTACCTGCTCTTTCTTCTTTGATATTTCTGAGATTTGTTTCAGAAATGTATCATCCACTACCTTGTTTTGGTTTGATGAACTGTAGTAAACACCTACTACCATGTTGTTTTTATGTCTTTCTCCATTTATTTTTACCCAAATGCTTTCCATTGGTGCCGTTTGACCAATTTCTGTACAAGTGAATTTATAATAATAATAATAATAATAATAATAATAATAATAATAATAATAACAAATTTTATTTATAGCCCGCCCCTCTGCAGAGCAATCGGGGCAGGTTACAACATATTAAAACAGACAAATTAAAACATTCCCTCATTCTATAACCCCACCCTCCCATCCCCTTAAAACAAAATTAAACTAGAGAGAAAGTTAAAATGCACCAATAAAATATAACAATAAACAATAAACAATAAGACAAGGAATTGGAGCAATAAAGGCAGATAAAAGTTCATCTCCCTTCAGACAGCAGCTATTCCGGGAATTTATCTTTGACATATAACGTTATCCCCACTCCATTACTTCTCCAACTATTATTTTTCAACAGATTGTATCCCTCAATTGTTACTAGGGGTGGGGTGCAGACTGCACCAGGTGACATCTCAGAGGAGGGTGAATACCTGGTAGGGCATTTGCATGTCATCCATCTCAACCTCCTGCCCCCACTGCTGCCAGACAGCCAGAGTGTCTCTGTAAAAGAGGGAAGGAAGGTACATGGAAGAGGAAGGAGGATGCCACCATTGCAGAGCCTGACCCTGGCCTCCCTTCACTTCTGTTGCTGTGCTCTCCTTCCTGGCCAGCCGGCCAGCCAGACATGGACTTTCCAAGCACTGAGTTCCAAAGATTGAGTAAGCAATTACGTAGAGCTAGTGGCTGCTAATTCCACCCCCAAGCAACTCCTCAGAAGCCCCAGACCCCATAGACCATGTGCACACAGCCAGGAAACAAAACAAAACAAAACAAAACAAAAAACCCCACACAATTCTCTCCCCCCCCCCAAGAAATCACAGTCAAAGAGTCAAGGGCGACCCCTAAAACACAACTCATATTCTGCTGCTCCTCAGAGATTGAGGTTAAATATACTATTTCTTTCATCATTTATCTAGGATGGATACATCTATACATGCAATCTTTTTTCTTCCACATTCAAAGGATAACAACAAGGTATTTTCTATCCAGAATCTGAATATGATTTTGTAAAATTCTTAATCACAAACTAGAAAAAAAAAGTTAATCATCTCTAGCTATCACCTCTATACAAAATTGGCTTATTTACCTCTTGGGCTAGTTTGCACGAAAGTGTACTTAGGAACTGCAAGGAGTGCTTTCACTGAAGAAGAGATTTTGTGTGAAGCAGCCCATGATGCATGCTTAAATGGACAGCAGCATCCATTAAGCTTCACTTTGTCTTGTCAGAGCTGCCTCTCTAACACCAAAAGATTGGACTTTAACCACTTCTCCTTTGTCAGTACAAGTTTAATCATGGTGATTAATGCAGGCATTAAAAAAAAAATGGGGCCATTTTTTCCATGTTTAGACTTGACAGAGCAAATGGGCAAAAATAGCTGGAATAATCCAGAAAGTAAGAACAGGAGCAGCAGGGAGCAATGGAAGACTCCCTCCTCTTCAAAACACACACAAACTTCCAACAGAAGGTCCACTGTAAATAAAAAATAAAATAAAAATATGACAGCCTCAATGTAGTCATCTTGATTTCCAGGTAGGGTTCATTCTTGATTTGACCTAGGACCCAATTGTTTGTCTTTTTGGCTGTCCACAGTATCCTCAGAACTCTTCTCTAGCATCATATCTCAAATTAATTAATTGTCTTCTTGTCTACTTTCTTTGTTGTCCAACTCTCATATCTGTACATGGTAATGGGAATACAATGGTTTGCCCAACTCTAACTTTAATCTTCAGATGTATGCCTTTACTCTTTAGGATTTTGTCTAGTTCTTCCATAGCTACCCTTCCCACTCCTAGGACATTATCACACGGGGGCGAATCTGCTGGTTAATCCACACAAAACCCAAACAGAAACTGGATTTGTGCCCCGCATTTTC
The DNA here is from genome assembly GCA_020142125.1 of Phrynosoma platyrhinos. Classification (NCBI taxonomy): domain Eukaryota; kingdom Metazoa; phylum Chordata; class Lepidosauria; order Squamata; family Phrynosomatidae; genus Phrynosoma; species Phrynosoma platyrhinos. The sequence continues at coordinate 8,061,022 of CM034704.1, forward strand.
ACACGACATCTCACAGAAACTGGACAGAAAGTAGACAAAAACTGGTGTTAACCAAGATCTTTTGAAATTCAGTTGTTTGGAGGGAATGCAAATGCGAAATTAAGGTAATTTCGCATTTACCATAATGTGAAAAGCAAATGCGAATTTGGGAGCATTTCCCTGCTTTTCCCATTGTTCCAGTGAGCATTCCTCTTTCTGCGCATGTGCAAGCTTATTTCTAGTACATTTATGGGCTTTTATCACTTGTGTGTGAACGTTAAATGCACTTACTGTAAATTCGCAATTAAGGTAATTACGTGTGAAAGCCATTTGCGGAATCAAGGTTTATTTTCCATTTATTTTCGGAATGCCTCATTTCCACTTTATTATCGCTTTCTGGCCCATGTGTGATAACGTCCCTAATCTTCTTCTAATTTCTTGACTGCAGTTTCTGTTCTGATCAATGTTTGATCCAAGGTATGGGAAATCTTTATTTTGATTTCCTCATTATCTAGATTGAATTTATGTAAATTCTCCATGGTCATTATTTTTGTTTGTTTTCTTTTATTTTCTTTAGTGATTGTCACAGATCTGTGATGCTTTCCACAAGTAGTATAGTATCATTTACATATCTTGACTGTTGATATTCCTTCCTCGTGTCTTCACTCCTTCTTCCATGTCTAAACCTGTTCTACATATATTTTCTGTGTACAAATTGAAAGATAGGTGATAAAATGCAGCCTTGCCTGACCTCTTTGACAATCCAGAGCCATTCAATTTCTTCATATTCTGTTCTTACAGTAGCTTCTTGTCCTAGGTACAAATTTCTCATTAGGATTATCAGATGTAGTGGCATTCCCATATCTTTAAGAGCATTCCATAGTTTTTTTTATGATCCATGCAGTCAAAGGCCTTGCCATAAAGCACATGCTGATTTTTTTCTTTGGCTCACCCCTCAATATCCTTCATTTATATGAAACGGCAATGGAGACACATAAAATTGTGGGCTAGAGAAAACAGATTTGAATGTTCATCGAATTTCAAATATTCATATTAATATGAATTTTAGGTAGTGACATAAAACTATATTTTCCTAATAGTTCATACATACATGTTCATGATTTCCTCTTGCAATAAGTGATGATATCTATGTGTGCATTCAATTTCATGGTTTCATCACCAAATATGACATTTTAATATTAACTAGCATCAAGGAATTTACACATTCATCCCAATGTTATAAAGTGATTAAAAAAAACAAAACACAACCCACAAAGTGATATTCATTAAAGTCCAAAATGAGAGGAATCTTATGAGTATAGACTGAAATAATACTGGGGTTTTAAAATGGCTGCAATGATTAGCGGTTCACTTTTACACTCCTGTGAATGTTATGTCTATGTGCTACAGACAAATGTCAGAATAGTCAGCATTATAAATATAACACTCCAAACTCATTTCCCATAGGATATACAATACTGACAACAGGGGCAATAAAACAGGAGCTCTTTTTTTCCACTTTTTGTCACTGCAAAAATGCATTTGGCACAGTGTAGGAGTTTCACACCAATCTCTCTAGAAAGGAGACCTCACAAAAAAACTTCTTCAGTGACTTCAGACAGCCATTTAGTCTCCAAACCACAAACTGCTACACACCCTCACCTTCTGAGTTGTCTCATGCATAATGGATAAGATTAATGCAAAAGTAAAGCTAACATTAATGCATAATCTCAAAGGCTGGCAATGCAATACTTTATTTCTTAATGGAATAACTGGAATGATCTATAAGTGGACTTAAATAGGAACTCATCAAAGATTATCTGAGCACATATATGCTTTGTACTCCACGGCTAACAATCTCAGGAGAGAGAAATTCCCTTATCCTTGATGGGTAGAATTAATAATATTTTACAGTAAGTGGTAGGTCTGATTGGATGATAAGAGTGATGTCATGAGAGAGAAAATAATAGAAGCTCATGCAATAATAATAATAATAATAATAATAATAATAATAATAATAATAATAATAAATTTATTTATACCCTGCCCCTCTGCAGAGCAATCTACTTTCGTTGGGCTTCAATGATATTACTTTGTTTCTCATCATAACATGAAGAGGAATGTGTGAACTCTTAATAATAGTTATTAAATAAAGACCATCTCTCCATGTTCCATCTGTCATTGCTCTGGCCTTTGAGTGAGAGAAGTGCTGCTAGGCACAGCTCCATCCTGCCATGGTCCAGCAGCTGGTGAGGGGCCTTCCCTTCACATTTCAATTGCCACTGTTCTAAAAGAGAGAAGAGAAGCCACTATCTGCTGGACTTAAACCAGTAGATGCCTTAACATCATTCCCTTTTTCTTGTGTGTCATATCCTATTTGGATTGAAAACCTAATGGCAGGGAACTGCCAAAGAAATTATTTGTAAGCTGCCCTGGGAGCCTTTTGCTTAAAGTAGAGGGTATAAATATTCTAAATAAATAAATATTTCACCTGTGGTCATTAAACTTTGATATCAGAGGTATACATAGTGGTCATCACTTACTGCAAAACTCGGGAAGTCATGAATATGCATATATAAACCATCAGGAAACTGATAATCTCTGATAATTACTACATGTGGCTATTGAACCACAATTACAGTGGAAAAATAATGCCTTTGGTGATAATTATCACATGATGTTGTCTCTGACCAGTAGCAGCTGTGTCTCCAAAACATGGTTAAGGCATCCATATTCACTGAGGGGTAAACCCATTAATAAGCTTTGAATTGCACTTCTTTTTCAGCAATGTGAAACAAAGATGTGAAACATTGCTGACAATATTGACAATCATGTGATCTCAGTGCCGAGACTCCTCCTGTCCCTCCCTCCCCCAAGCAGGCTGATTTCTTTTATATTTTCCCTTATTTCTTTTCTTTTCTTTTCTTTAAAAAAACCTTAAATCACATTATCATAACTCAGGAATTATGTTAGGAATAAAAAAATGCAATAAAACTGAAAGACACACTGGGTAGCATAGGGTAAGGAGGTAGGGTTAAGGGGGAGCATGGAAGAGTGTGTGAAAAAACAGCCCCAGTTGTACAATTGTGAAGAGGTGCAATAATGTCTGCTCTCAAACTAATATGTCTCCAGTTTAATAAAGTGACACATTTGGAGTAAAAATGATGCTCATATGGTAAGAATGGTGCTCATGTTTTGGACAACAACTCCTTCTGCATTTACCATGTTTGCAGTAATTTCCAAGTGCTGAAGTCCAAAACACCTGGACCAGCAAAGGTTCTTGATCTGTCCATCTGTCCATTCTTTGTTACCTCTCATTCCTGATTGTGGGTCTCTTCAGCTAAGATCCTGCTTAATACTAGTGCATTGTAAAGTTCCAGTAGTGTATTTGCAGCTATATTCCTCATGAAGTTCTGGTGAGCCCTCCATTGTCTGTTCCAATGTCTGTTTCAGGTTGTGGGAGCAAGTGAATGTGAATTTTCTTGCATGAACATGTACTGGATTACTACTTACATGTAAAACATACCCTAACCAGAGTTACCCAGAATTACATCAAAATTGTATCAATAGATTTCCAACAGATAAATCTTTCTGTAGTATGAAGGTTTTTTCTTTCTTTCCAACACATCAACCATACATACCTTTGCAGTGTATACATCATTCCTGTACAAATATAATCACAATGGGAATTTTGTTAGCCCATTTTGCTAGTTGAATAATATGGGATCAGAGAGAATCTTACAGAAGAAAAGAATGACTGACATATATAGTAAGGGAGAAAATCGGTGTCATGAAGGTTAGCACTTAGCTAATAGCTAAGATGTTAGACCAGGCGAAGCAAGAGAACAAATCTTTTACCTCTCCTCTGTGGATTTTTTCTTTAACACTGGTAGACACATTTTGTATCTAGCATTTGTCACCTCTGAGAACTGCAGGTGTTCAGATGGATTTTAGCAAATGCCTCCAACTGTGTGACATCTGGAAGCTGTCACAAGACTAACAAGAGGTAGCCTTTTGCCATTGGGTCTGCTTTGGCAGATGCTTTCTGGCTTTATCTATTCATTGTTTCTTCTTACTTCCATTTTCAAGGCAAAACATCATGTATTAATTTAAGTAACACCAAGGTCTTTTTAAAAACCATTTTAAAATGTTGTTGACCAAATGTAAACAACACAACATAACTGCTTTGCTGGATCATATCAAAGGTTCATCAAGCATAGTCCATCCTTTCCAACAATCAGAAAGGAGACACTCTTCACATGTAGGATATGGAAGTCTTACCTTCTCATTTTATGCCCTTGCCATAAAAGACCCATTTATGTGTTGCCCAAAGTAGTCATTTGTTTTTGCAGAATGAAAATTGCTAAGTGGAATTCCTTCAGCAAATTTTAAGGAATAGATTGGTTTGGGAAAGGAAGCATTAAGCCAATAGTGATATGGATATATTGGATCCAGCCAGTATCAAAGTTTGTATATTTCTTTTTCAGTGTTCATGCTTTTAAATGTTTTTATCACTACAGAATGGCGGTGACAACAATCCTGAGCTTAGCCAAGGCTATCTTCTACCAAAATGCATATCAGCAATAAAGCATCATAGTAATGTAGAATCCTTCCAGTTACATTGTGAGACCTGTACTGTGAGGTAGCATTTTTCCTCAGATGTCTTGTTTTGTGATGGTCAGATGAAGATCACTGGGTTTTTATAATGCAAAGGAAAATTAAAGATCAAATAGAGAAGGAGGAGGGTGGGGTAAAAGGTACAAAAAACTGTTCTGTTTTCCCCCTCCCCAGTCCCAGTTCTCTTACACCATGGGGACAAGCTGTCTCCATTTTTGCAGGCCAGCAATATGGGTTGAAAGGGATGAAAGCAATTTTAGACTAACTATTCCATACAGGGATGCAGCAGCTAGTGGTTAAGATGCCAATTCTGATGATCGAAAGATCGGAAGGTTGGCAGTTCAAAGCCCAAGTGCTGCATGATGGGGTGAGCTCCTCTCACTAGTTGCAGCTTCTGTCAACCTAGCAGTTTGAAAGCATGAAAATGCAAGTAGATAAATGGGTACCACTTCAGTGGGAAGGTAACAGCATTCAGAGCAGTCATGCTGGCCACTTGACCACTAGATTCATCTTTGAACTTATATGTGTCTTTATACTGGCCTGATGGCTGTAATAAAATGATTTGATTTGATCTTTGAACAATGCTGTCTTCAGCTTAGAAATGGAGATAAGCATCACCCCCTACAATCAGTTATGACTAAACATTCATGTCAAGGGACTACCTTTATCTTTTATTCTATACACACATTGCAAGATTGCTCTAGACTGGGGTAGGCAACCTTTCCCCTTTAAGGGCTGAGGGACTTCAGCTCCCAGAAGCCTCAGCCATGTTGGCCAATAGTCCTATGTTGGCCAATAGCTCCTGGGATTCTGGGAGCTGAAGTCCCTTGGCCCTTAAAAGGGAAAGGTTGCCTACCCCTGCTCTAGACTCTGTATTACCAGACTGCATTTTGCATCAAATGAAAATAGTAAAAGGCATCTCTAGTGCTTTGCAAGCATCCAAAACCATTAAATTCAGCTAAGCACAGCAATACTCGTTTCTGAGCTAGCATTAATAGAATCAGATTGGATGTCTGTACACACTGCACATGTGAAATTCACTCTAGAGTCATTCCTCTGGATCAGGGGTAGGCAACCTTTCCCCTTTAAGGGCCGAGGGACTTCAGCTCCCAGAAACCTCAGCCATGTTGGCCAATAGTCCCCTATTGGCCAATAGCTCCTGGGATTCTGAGAGTTGAAGTCCCTCGGATCTTAAAGGGGAAAAGTTGCCTACCCCTGCTCTGGATTCACTGACTTTCCATTCATGGTATTGAATTTCCATGGATGGGAAGCCAGGAGGGACAACATGATGCTTGCAGGAGTGTGCCACCATTATTTTCAATGGGGCTCAAATACTTGTGGCTTTCCATTTTCATGGGGGGGGGCAGAATGGGAAGGGCAATTGTATTTTTTCCTTTCCTTTTCTACTTTGGATATCTTACAAAGTTTGGACAGCATTTTTAAGTTTTGGACCAACTATCTGACATGCTCACCACTTTTGATCAAGTATTACTTTATGTTTGTGTCATCAGTATTCTTTATCCTGTACCTATCAATTTTGTTCATCAAAACTGTCTACATTTTTTAAAAATTGTGGCAGAAGGTTGCCATCTCATGCAGGCCACTTATGCAAATCAAGAACATGATTTAGGTTTAGCATAAATATACATGAAAATGGACTTGAAATTATACACCACAGCTCCTGATCAGTTTTGGTTTTTAAAGTTCCATTGTATAATGTAAAGCATTCTCTTGCAGAGAGACAGGAACATTTGGGTGAGGAAATATAATCACAAAATGGAAATGATTTTTCAGCTGAACATATTAATGTTATTTTCAGCACAGCAGGGGATCAGTAAATAAGGCTTATTGCTATGAATACTCAATGTTAAAAAAAAACCCAATAACAAAGAAAGACTGCTTGGACTTCAAGAGAAAAAGCCTAATATATATTGGCTATGATCCAAAAGGAAGGATGATTCACAAAGGATAACCTTTGCATACCAGCTCACACACAAATATTGAGGAAATTCACATGACTATTGCTTAAAGGTTAAATCCAGTGGACTGACATGCATAGCAGCACAATGCATAAGCTCATGTTTGAACATAAACTTAGAATGCAGAACAATGTGTCTTGAAAAGTCAAAGTGGATTGAATTCAGATAATTGAGGAGGTCACATGTGGACTGGTTCCACATGTTTCTATAGTAATAATGGATAAACGTTTTCACTAGCTTTCCCCCCCCCCCTTAACTCTCCTTGTGTGCAATTGGGAAAATACGCCTATTAAGCTTTGTAGAAAGTTCCTATCATCACAATTATCCCATCTTTTCCTCAATCGAGGACTCAATGTGATTTACAGCAGTTAAAAAGAATATCAGTTTTCGTTATTAATTGCTGCCAAGTGAACTTTGAATGAGACCTTCCAAGTCACTCTGTTATCAACAGCCCTAGTCAGGTCTTGTAAATTCAGGGCTCTGGCTTCTTTGGCTGAGACTGTAATGCTGTCTTCCTCTTTTCCTACTACCTCCTACCTCATCAAGCATTATTCTTGTTTATAATGAGTCATATCTTCCCATGATATATCCAAAGTATTGTGCCAAATAGAAAAGTTAACAATATCATTAAACTGTCCATAAAATTAAAACCAGTTAAAAAGCATAACTATTAAAAACAACAAATAAATAAAACACAGATTGATGGATCAGCCATTCTGCTCGGTGCAGTCCTCTTGTGCAGTCAGTCTTCAAAGGTCTGCTGATATATATATATATATATATATATATATATATATATATATATATATATAGTCTTTACCTGCCTGTGGAAATATAGCAAACAAAGTGTCAATCTAGCTATTTTGGAAGTTATTCCAATTTGCTGCTCCGTGTCCATCCTATTGTCAGGAACTGGTGCTGGTAGTTATTTGAGTGTCAGACTAGAATTCTGGCAGATCAGAGTTTGAATCCACACTTATCTATGAAAATCTACTGGGTGACCTTGGGCATGTCACACTCTCTCAGCCTAATGTGGTCAATGACAAGTTTCCACTGAAGCAATCTTGCCAAGCAAACTTATGATAGGATCATTGAAAGTTGGAGCTAACTTGAGTGCACATAATTAGGTTCATTAGGCAAAATCTTTAACCATGAAACTATGTATGCCTTTCTCATCTGTCCCCTCCCCTTTCCCAGTGAAAGATTGTGCTTTGCTGACCGTGGGATGATTAATTCACTCCATGGTTTAATCTGCATTGCAAAATTAATGAAGTTTGACACCACTTTTATTACCATGGCTTAATGTTATGGAATTCTGGGATTTGTAGTTTTGTGTGATATTTAACTTTCTCTGCCAGAGAGCTCTGCTGCCACAACAAACTACAAGCCACAGGATTCCATAGGATGAAGCCATGAAACTTAACATAGTGCCAAACTGCATGGAATTGTCCAAGGTGCTGATCTTTCTAACAGGCCTGCTTAAAAAAAGTATTTAACAGTACAATGTTGTAATACAAGTACTGTGCCCCAACAAAATGGACCAAATAAGTATAACCTCCTACCATTGGAGCATCTAGAATGCTGCTTTAAGCATGCCTCATACAAAAGGAGGTAATAGAAACACCCACTGGAATCCCATTGTGTCTTTGGTGAATGTATGTTCTCCTATGGAAACAATTCAGCTTTTTTTGTTGAATGTAAGCTGCCAAATTAATTTCAAAGTTGTGGGAAAGGCACTGTTTTACGGTGCCATTGCATTCATTATTTTACATGCAGAAAATGTTGTTTCAGCATTCCTTATGTCAATGTGGCTGGTGTTGCTCAGTTTAGTGACACTCATTTCCTGATAATTAGGTATAGATGTGTAGCGCTAGACTGGAATCCTGTTGCCACACTATGCTCATGATTTATTTATTTATTTATTCATTTATTCATCTTAGAGTATTTATACCCCACTCTTCAGCCACAGATTGGCTTATAGATTATTAACTTGACAATTCTCTGTCTTTTAAATTTAAAAAGACATCACACAAAAGGTGAGAGTAATTACAATGGGGAAGGAAATCATGTCCAGCAGATACTTCTGGTTCTTGTCTCCCTCCAAGGCTAGGATGATGGCAGCCAAGATGGAGGGAGGACCTTTTAATTTCCTCTGGGGCTAGGCATAGTGGAGCTGTGCCTGCCTCTCCTTCTCTCCCTCTGAGGACAGGGGGGTATAAATTAAAATTAAACTTTTCCAAGGAATTTCCCACAGCAGGCAGGGAGGACAGACTAGATTTGATGGACAGAGCAGCCTATAGCTGAGATGTAATAAGCATATTGTCAGAGCGCAACTCAGTGTACTTAAGCCACTGCCTAGAGAAGAGTGGCTGCACCACTTCCCACTTGCAACAGCAATTGGCAACAGCACATGCAGAGTTGGGCTTCCTTGGCAACAATCACCTATAAGGGTGTGCCTGGATGTATTCTCCACCTGGGGAAGAAGAAGCATCCTGTGCCTTCCTCAGGTCTGCTTTAGAAGCAAGAGCCCATCCTGATGCAACCTCCCAAACAAAGAGTGAGGAATGCCACTGTGATGTGCCTGCAGTTTCACAGCCAAGCTGAGGAGTGTTGTGCAAGAAGAAACAGGATATCTCTTTCTACAGTGTCCCAAATAATTTATATGCAGGTGAAACTGGGGACTTCTTGTCAACTGCTGTCAAGTTGACTTCAACTTATGGTGACTCCATGAATGAGATACCTCCAAGTAACTCTATCATCAACTACCCTGCTCAAGTCTTGCAGACTCAGGATGGTGGCTTCTTTGATTGAGTCTATACATCTGTAATGTGTAATGATGTCTTCTCATGATATCACCAAAGAACAACATTCTCATTTTAGACCTTAGCTTCTAGGGACAGTTAGACTTGATTTACTCTAAGACACATTTATTTATCTACTTAGAAACCACTATATGCATAAAACTCTTCTCCAACACCATATTTAAAATGACTGGATTATCTTTCTATGATCTTTCTTCACAGTCCAGCTTTCACAACCATACAGAGAAAATGGAAATGTGATGGCATGGAACATGCTAAAGTTAGTATTCAAGGATATACTTTTACACTTCAAGATCTTATCTGGTTCCTTCATTGCTGCCATTCCAAGTCCTAATTTTCTTTTGATTTCTTGGCTCCAATCTCCATTCTGATTAATGACTGAGTAAAGTATGAAAAATCTTGAACTATTTCAATGTCTTCATCATATACTTTAAAGTTATAAAAATAGGTTATGGTCATTACTTTTGTTTTCTTAATGTTCAGCTGTAAACCTGCCCTGCAAACCTGCACTTTCTTCCTTGACTTTTTTTGGTAATCATTCTAAGTCTTTGCTATTCTCTGCTAGTAGTATAATGTCATCTACATATCTTAAATGGTTGACTCTATTTCTGTCACTTTTATTTAGTTTCTCACCTGTTCTTAACAGCTTGAAGAGTTACATTTGTCATCCATTGAGGTGTATTTTTATTTTTGGATGCAAATGTATATTTTTACCTTTCTCCATGTCATTTTTCTTGGCTTCAGTCCACAGTTCTTCTGGCTTCCATCAATTATGTTTAATAGTGCAAATCTATTTTACATTAATTTTAAATTGTACAAGGGGGTTCTTCAGGTTGGTTCATTTCAGTGTTCTTCTTTAGCTTTATTCTTATTTTTTTATTTTTTTATTTTTTATATATATATTAGAAGTTTATGGTCTTTGCCATAATCCGCTCCTGGTCTTGTTTTGCCAGAGAGAATGAAGCTTCTCTATATTGATTCCAACTATTCTGAATCCAATGATGTAATCTAATTGATTTCTATATTGACCTTCAGATAATGTCCATGTATATAGTCAAGTCTTGTCTTACTTGAAGAAAGTGTTTGCAATGAATAAACTGTTGGCCTTGCTAAATTCAGTCAGTCAGTTAGTCACCAGATAAAAGGAGTGCTATTGGTGAGAACTAGGAATTATACCTGCATATGTCTTCACAATTATTCCAATGTTTTATTTCCTTCTTGGCTTAGCCTTTTCCCACTTCCTGTAATTATGACAATAGCATAGTGACACCACTATAATGCACCAGCATGATTCCAGCCTGTATGCCTAGCCTCTCTGTAGAAGGAATTAAACTTTGGAAAAGGATGACATGAGCAACCCTTTCTCCAACCACATGATACATGAATTACCAGGGACAACCAGTGGTCACAAGGTTATCAAAATGATAAATTACACAAACACTGGTAAATAAGAATTACTAGAGCATGTGGTATCTCTGGGCAGCTCAAGGAATACATTATACCCTCCTGTGTGACCCTGTTTCCAGAGGGACATTTGGTACAGTCTGTAAGGCAGTTTGTTTTGTTTGTTTACTTAAGTATGTCAGACAGACAATTGAATGGCTGCCTTTTGAATATAAAACATTTTGCAGCATTCCAGCCTGTATGTTGCTTCAGAATAGATCCCCCAGCAAGACTCTTTAGACACTTGCTTGTGCCAACAGTGTGCAATTGGTATGTGAGAGGCCTACAGACCATCTGCGCTGCTTGGCCTTAATTCCTTCTTTGCTTTAGCTCTTTGGCATGATTAATATGCAGAATCATGACAAGGGATCTGCTACAATACTCTTCATTGATTCAGGAACAGTGGCCAATTAAACTAAGAAATCAGTCTAATGTGGAAACAGGAACAGAGTGGAAGCTTTCTTTCTTAGACCATCAATAGAAACAATGGAGAAATTGCTTCATTTCTAGGGAATCTATATATATGATAACTATTCTTGCTATGAACATTCTGTGATAGGGAATGCTTTCTAAATTATGACAATATTCAAAACCCTCTGTATTCATTTTCTAGTTTAAATTCTTACAATAATCCTGTGAGGTAGATTAATTTTACTATTACCATGTGGTAGATACAGGGATGAGCCTGAAGAGACAAGGGAGGCCTTGCACACAGACTTTTCATATATGGAAAGACTGTAGAAGTCAAATGTCTTTAACTGAAATAACTGAAAAGTTATTTACTGAGAAACTGTAATGACACAGCTCACCACATGGAACACTGGTTAGCATTTCCTGACATGACAGAGAATCTGCACCAATGTGCCTGGACACACAGAACAGTTCCTCACATCTAATAAGCAAAGATGGAGATCATGGAAATTAAACAAGATTAGTTGTGATTAGTACGAGGGGGTATTGTAACATTTTAATTATCACCTTTTAAAAATGACATAAAGTTTGTTTTGATTTATAGTTAACTTATTTCTACATTGTCACCATCCAGATTTACACATTTTCCCCAGCATTTCATGACCCTCCAAATACTGTTAATGTAGAAGTCTGCAGATTTTGCCTTAAACCACTCTTCCACTTCATGAATGGTGTCGTCTGTGCTGTCAAATTGGCGACCCCACA
>CM034704.1:8089197-8120041 GCA_020142125.1 Phrynosoma platyrhinos
CCAAGACAGTCCAATTCTTTTTCAGATTTTTTTTTAATATCCAGTTTGGTCTCTTTTATCTCCTCTCTCATTTTCTGACAAGCTTCTCTTAAATTGTCCTTCATTTCATTTATCATTTCTTTCATTTCTTCATGTATTTTCCTAATTCTTCTAAAAGTAACATATTGGGATCTATTGTTCTCATTAAGTCCTCTACAAATCCCCTTCTTTACATTGGAATCTGTAGTTGTGTTTAAATTGTTCCTTTTTTTGATGCTGCCATTTTCTCCAATTTTTCCTATCAATTAAATTTATAAAATCATTGGAATATGAGAAAAAATATCCAACAACAGTAATACCACAACCACCCTTATCTATATTGTTCTTAGAGTTAGTGTTATTCATAGCATTCCCTGGAGTTAACAAAAAATAACTTCACTTAGAAAAAACTTAGCATTGCTATAATATAAATCTACATAATTTCTTGTAGCTACCAAGCCTCTAAATTAGTTAACAAAAGTTTCTAATGTTTAAACTCACACCATCACATCCAGTTTATCAATGTTGCTACTGAACCTTTTAAACCAAGATAAAAATAGTCAACAAACTATTTATAACTTACTACTACTTTTTCCAGATTTGTTTTACTTACATTTAATTAATCCTAATTTGTTACATCACATATATCATTCTTAATATTTATGGTGTACTCCAGAGTCTTCTACTATATACTATTATATATCTTATATAAGTATAGTGTTTTTTTTTTTATTCCAATTTTAAAGTTTAAAGTTAAGGTTAAATAATTTATGATCTGTTGGGCACAAAATCTGGGAAGACCAATTCTGTTGGAAGAATGGGAGAAGTTGTGGAAAACAAAAGTAAGATATACACTGTGTTATAATCTCAGAGATAATTTTTATAAGTTGTTATATAGGTGGTACCTTACCCCTATAAAATTAGCAAAGTTTAAAAACAACCAAAATGATAAGTGTTGGAAGTGCCAAAAATATAAAGGTACCTTCTTCCACATGTGGTGGTCATGCCCACTTGCAAACAATTTTTGGGGAAACATACATGATAAAATTCAGAAAATACTTCAACTTAAACTAGAAAAAGATCCTAAAGTATTATTGTTAGGAATAATGGAGAAAAAAACCTGAAAAGAAATAAAGCAAGAAATGTTTCTACATGATAACAGGATCCCCCTGTGGAGCCTCCCAGGGCAGGTAGAGGGAGCGGAGCCCCATGCACGTTGGTGCCGCTGCCACTGCCAGACCAGGCACATCTTCTTCTCCTTCTCCTTCTTCTCCTTCCTCCTCCTTCTCCTTCTCCTCATGGCCACCTGGGTGCTGAGCATGAGCGCCTGCCTGGGGACCCCGGGAGAGGAGCCCGTCTTCGCCCAGCTCAAGCCTGTCCTTGGTGGCGGGAGCAGTGGCAGCAGAGAAGGAGCCCTTTTCCCTGGGACCGAGGACATTAAGCCGCCTCCACCTCCTCCGCCTCAGCAAAGCGGAGGAACCCCCCACATCCCTGGGGAGGAGATGGCACAGGCACGATGTGAAATGGAGAAATACCTGACAGCCCAGCTTCCTTCTGTCCCTGAACACAAAAAGTACCGACGAGACAGTGCCTCCCTTGTTGATCAGTTCTTCACCAACATGAAGGGTGCCTTACAGTGTCAACATGAATCTACATGATAACAGCGACAAGAATAACTTATGTGGCTAATTGGAAGCAAAATAAAGCTCCAGAAATAACTGAATGGTATTCGAAGATACTAGACTATATTAAGATGGATAGATTAACTCAAATGTTGAGAAATAAACCAATTGAGAAATTTAATAAGGAATAGATAGAGGTAATTGAATGAATCCAACACAAAATGCATTCATAGAGGGATACATAAGGAAGATAAATGATATGAAAATATTTAAAGTGTTATTTGAAATGAGAGGGAGACTTAAAAGTTAATTAAATGGTTTAATGATTTCAAAAATTAAAACAAATATAGGTTGTATCACATATACATATGCAAATAGAATATATAGACATGGATAGTTAAAAATAGATACATATATAGAATAAAAACAAAGGTACAACTAGAAATAATTGTTTCAGAATATAGAAGTTAAGATAGATTTTTTTTTCCTTTTTTAATGTGCCAAAATACTAGAGATAATAATTTAATGTAAGATACCACAATTATAGCCTTGAGGAATTGGGTTTTAAATTGGAGTGAGGTTGGTTTGAATGCAGATGTATGGGGATTGTTAGTGTAATATAAGGTGTATTGTATTGTATTGTATTGTCTGTATTGTCAGTTTTTCCTTCTTCCAAATTTATATTTTTCTTATGTAGCTGTTTATAATATTCTGAAATTATTATTTTGATCACGTCCTGATCAGTGTATTTCTGGCCATCTTCTATCAGATAGTTTATTTGTTATTTCTCCTTATCTTTTCTCATTTGATAAGCAAGCCATTTCCCGGGTTTATTTGCCCCTTCCAACCTTTTCTGCTTCAGATAATTTATCTTTCTTTCAAATTCATCCATTAATACTACCACTATTTGTTGTTGTATTGCTTTACATTCTAATATCAGTTTTTTTTATTAATAGGTGTTTTTTCTTTTTCTTCCAATACATGCTTTTAGATTAAATGGCAGAAACAGAATGCATTGATGGACCTCCTTGTGAGATCACAAATATGGCAAAGGAAAAAAAAGAAGAAACATTATATGTAAAAAAGACAAAGAAGGCTTTTCCAAAGAAAAGGTCCAGCTAATAGTAATAAAGAGGCACTATTATGCATTATAAAATATCATGAATACAGTTCATATCAGTTTCACTGACAAATGTGAAAATGAAGAGATATAATTACACAATGAATCAAGAAATATTGCTTTTCTTCTCTGGGATTTGGAGATTCACTGTAAATAAAAAAGAGGAAATCTGAAGTTAAAGGAAGCTTGTTGGTTAGTGTAAGCTTAATGACCCCAACCTGAGACAGGTTTATCAGAGAGTCAGCCCCTTCACATACAGCAGGACTTGATTCTAAGTAAATATGCTTAGGATTGTATTCTTAATCTCCAAAATCTCTCTTGAGTGTTTGTTCTATTTTGTTCAAAGAAACAGCCATGGAAGCCTTTTTCAGTGTAAAAAGAAGAGAGAAAACAGAAAAGGAGTCCTTTGGCACTTTTAAGAGTATCAGGTTATTTCAGTATATATGTTTTGGTGAATTACAGCTCTCCTTTCTAGATGCACCTAAGGAAATCAGCTGTAGTCCACAGAAGCTTCTGCTGAAATAGCATGTTAGACCTAAACTGCCAGAAAACACCTGTTCTATTTTTCCCCCTTGTTTTGCTATACTCCATTTGTTCTATGCTGTATTTCATTTCTGTTGAGTCTGCTGACTCTTTCAGCTCTCTTTCATTTCCTTCATCATGCAGCCAAGTTTCTGACTGGGGCTGGTTGCAGAAGTCATATAACTCCTCTGGCTATCTTGAAACTTTTTCTCTTACTATCAGTCAGAGTCTATTTTAGGGCAGAATTCAAAGTGTAGGTTAGGATCTTTAAAGGCCTATGTGACTTGTATCTGGGTTATCTAAAAGATTGTATCTCCCCATATGAACCAGCATGCATTTTAAGATATTGGAAAAGGTTTTCTCTCTGACTCACCATCATCTCAGGTATGTCTGGTGAGGACATGGGAGAAAGCCTTATCAATGGCTGCTCTTAGGCTGTGGAACTTCCTTCCATGGGAGATCCAGTTAGCTCCCTCCCTGCTCTATTTCTCCTTGCAGATTAAGACCTTTTTGTCAAGACTTTAACATCTAATATGGTGGCATGGGGTTCAAAAATTGTGTGCTTTACGCCCTTGTACCTTCTTAACTGTATTTTGAATGTATTTAAGAATATTTTAACCATGCATATTTTTAACAGAATTGTTATTTTTATTTTAACTTTTTTATAGAACGAGTTATTTTAACTTAACGTTTATCTTAAAATTTTGTAAGCCACCTTGGATCCCATCGCAGGATAAAAATGGGGTATAAACTGAATGAATTAATAAATAAATAAATGAATAACTAATATAATTTTTTTTCTTGTTATAGAATAGGGGTTGGGGAGGAAGGAACATCAATGCAGGCAAGGCTGCATTTTATCATGCTATGTCTTTAACATATGCTGAACGTATCATGCATAATGTAGGATTACCCTCAAGGAAGGAGGAATGAAAACTGGAGGAAGGAACATCATCAATTTAATATATGCAGATGACACCAAGCTCCTAGCAGAGGATAGCAAAGACTTGGAACAATTTCTCAAGTCAGAAAAAAAAGTGCAAAGGCAGGTTTACAGCTGAATATTAAGAAAAAAAAATAATGACCAGAAATGATGTTAAAGATGGGGTCTAAAGCAACTGAAGATACTGAAAAAGTTCAAGATTTCCCATACCTTAGATCAGAATGGAGGCTGCAGTGAAAAAATCAGAAGAGCAAATCAAACCTGAACTCTTCCTAGAAGCTAAGATCACTGAAATGAGGATGTTGTACTTTGACCACATCATGAGAAGGGACAAATCACTGGAAAAGACAATAATATTTGGTAAGATAGAAAGCAATAGGAAAAGAGGAAGACTGCATTATGCGGATAGCCATGGATGCCCTGAGTCTGCAAGACCTGAGCAGGGCTGTTGACAATAAGATGATTTGGAGGTCTCTAATTCATGGGGTAACTATAAGTTAAAGTTGACTTGATGGGAATTAACAGCAAAAACAATGCTTGGTTGTCCAAATATTATTGAACTGAAGCTGCTGCCATGTTTAACTTTGGCTATGTTGTATGTTGCAGTCCAATATCTAAAAGGCCACAAATTACCCAGTTCTGCATTAGGAAGCAGCACGCACAGTAAACTCCACTTAAATAATATGGATACATACCAATTCTTTTATACTAAGACAGATTATTGCTTCAACTACCTTATACTAAATCAGACTATTGGACTAGATCATTGGTGCATCATTATTATGATCAGCGATTGCCAACCAGTATCCAGGTTTTCATACATGATTTTTTTCCAGTCCAATCTGGAGAGGTCAAGGATTGATACTGGGACTCCATGCCAGAAAATTTGATGCTTTAAAAAATGAGATGTCTTCTTTTCTAATGGGGAGAAAGTATTCAAACTACAGTTCACAAATAAAGTAATGACATATCATAAACAAACACTAGAATGCCCCTATAATAGGCTAAAAGAATAAAATATTGTCTCAGATTTTAAGCCAAACCAAAGCCAAACAGAAAATTTGCAATTTCAGATAATCATTTTCATGACTTCCTTGTTTCTCTCCTCTTCATCACCACTCAAGATCACGACTTGATATTTATTCCAGGCAATTTGAAGGCCCTTTGAAATTTCATTTGGATCATCAAAACTCTTTCTACTTCCTTTGAAAAATGATTCCCTGGAAGTTCTTCTCAAGCTGGAATGTTAAAATTTGCTTATAAATCTTCCCTTAAGGGCCAACCAGTGGCAACTTAACAAGGTGTTAACTCCTCATGAGACCTGTGCCTTCACACATTATACAGTAGCATAACTGGATTTGGCAATGATCATACATTGACCCACAACCAATCTGACAGATGCTAAATTCACAGTTTCTAACTGTGTACCACTAGCATCTTCATCTGCTCAAGATGGTTCCAGTTTCTAAGAGGGAACCAAAGAACTCTCTGATGGATCACCTTCCTGTTTGGTGGGCTTCCATGGAAATCAGCAGACATAACAGGTGATTTGAAGGTGGTGCCTTAATTTCCTACAATGCAGTACTATTTAATGTATTGTAAGATATGAAAAGGTCATAACCTAAACTCAAGGATGTGGTGAAGCCTCAAGGAGCCTGTTTGACCCTGCACAGCCATCACTATCACCTTGAACAACTCCCTGGGGAAGGAGCCAGGCAGCAGTGAATCCATGGGGGTGCACTCACTCCCTGCTGCAGAAGGAGGAGGACACCACCAGAGTGTCACCTCTCTTATGGGGTGTCACCTGGTGTGGTCTGCACCCCCTGCACCTGCTTGGTGATGCCACTGCCTTTATTTATTTATTTATTTATTTGTTTATTTATTTATTTGGAGTATTGATACCTCACTCTTCAGCCACAAAGGCTCCCAGGGTGGCTTATAAATGGTTAATTAGATGGTTCCCTGTCCCCGGGCTTACAATCTAAAAAGACATGACACAAAAGGAAAAGGGAATGACAGTGGGGAAGGGGATCAGGTCCAGTGGTTCTTCTCTCCCTCTGAGATGTGGACCATGGCAGATGGACTGGAGAGAGGTTTCTCTTTCTTAATCTAGGCTAGGCCCCATGGAGCTGGCCTGCCTCTCTTCCTCTGAAGCCAAGGAGGTAATGCAGGTAACAGACCCTTGTCTCTGTCCAACAAAAGAACAAATCTTTGCTCTCTATATCCAGTGTAAGAACAAAGTGCAAGTGTAAAGAGCAGTGCCTGCTGAATTGGGGCTTCAATCCTGCAAATAGTCAGACCATTTATTTAATATTGATTTCATAGGAATAGGATATTTATAGCCCAAGATGACTTTGTGATCCTTGACTGTTTTCCTGTCCCCATGAAACCAGGCCTTCAAATTCCAATCATAAATGTGGAAAGGGATTTCAGAAGACAATTGTGTCAAAGTATGTGTGTGTGTCTGATTTTTGCCAGTATACATCAGCATGGACTGCCACTGATTTTCCCTTTAGAACTGTGGAAGCATGGAACATGTGGACGTGTCCTTGGTCCAAATTATTTATTTAGGACTGTGTCTTCCTATATGAGCCCATTACAGCACTACAATCTTAAGGAAATATCCTTTGCTTTTTCTCATTACCTTTGCAAGTTCATTTGATGGGAACATGGAATAGAAACTTCTCAGTGGCTGCTCCTGGATTTTGGAACACTCTCCATAGGTAAGCTAGTATGGCTCCTTCCTTGTTCTCCTTCTATTGGCAAGTAAAAATGTTCTTATTCTACCTGGCTTTTATAAAATGACTGTAATGGGCTTTGAATAATGTGATGTGCTGTTTTGTTGATTTACATATAGTTTTTAAATTAATTTTAATGTTTTTTAACTTTACAACTTGTTTACTTTTAAAGTAGCATTTATATTTACACGTCTTCTTGGTGTTCTTGTATAGTTGTTAAACTTTACTATTTTAATAAATTGTGAGCTGACTGAATTAAATAAATAAATAAATAAATAAATAGGTAGGATGAAATGCCCCTGAAGCCACCAAAACTGCTTGTTTCCTTAATAGAGAATGTCTTTCATTAGAGGACTCTCCTTTGACAGTTCTTCAAATGAGAGGCTATCATTCGTAAAGTAGGACTCTTGACCATCTTCATGATACCCAACACTGTACACCACAATGAAGAAAAGTCTCCTTTTAAATGAACAAGGCTTATGCATGAGATCAGCAGTAATATGAAATAGTTTCTTCCCAAATGCCTGTTATTCCTGTTGTTAAATTACTTCCAGTCATGCTCAAAGGCATACATACTATGCTACAATCAAGCAGAAACAACACTTTGCATATCATTATATGCCAAATTCTGTCTGATACTTTAGAAGTAGAATCATAGCCAAAAATATGTGCTCCTTTCATTGCTCTTTTGCTGTTCCAGTTGCCAAGTGAGCAGAGGCTAAGAAAGGCTGTGTTGCCAAGCACCAACCATGCCATTAATATCCTCATTATTCTCTGAGAGCTGAAGTATATAATACTGTTTTCTTGAATGACACTATTGATACAAGGGATTAACATTACAATTTTTATAATTATTGATGTGCCCAGTAGGGAATCTACCAAATCAAATATTAATTCAGAATAGGACACTCAAGTAATCCAAAATTCCAAAGCTTCATTTGCATAACAAAGAAAAGAAAGGATGTTACACTGGCATAATAAAACCAGGTGATTAATGTCAAGGTTGAGCAACACAGAGCAATTATGTTGTCACCTTGCAGAGAGGTGTTTGATCAATACAGTTATGAAATCTCTTAGTTGCATATCTTATATTTTGCTCCTCCTCGGTTGTTCCTTAGCTCCCTTCATTTTACTGTCTTTTGAAAGTCAGAATCTTTTAAAAACAACCAACTTCTGAACAAGGCCATTCAACCTTATTTTTCTCATGGCCACAAAATGACTTTTGACTGTATGCTCTTGTTTCAGTGGTATTTTATTATTAACATCACCAAGCCTGCAACTATTAAAATACCAGCTACCACTTTGCTTTTGTATAGCAAATAATGACATTCATTGTTTAGTGATTTGGGGGAAAAAAAATCTTGCTGTTGATAAGAACTTTGTTGAGACTTGTTGTCTCAGTGTTGCAAGACAGCATGTTTTCTTTTCATTTTTATATTTAAATTTATTTCCATTCAAAAGGAATTATTGTATTACATACAATAATATTCCAGTATAAAAAAACCAGGAAAAATAAAACATTAAAGAAGGAAAAATAACTATATCTGTCATAAGTTTTTTTGTAAAAACTTATCAAATGTTCAAATATAAGTCCATTTGCAAATTTTATCTATACAACATGCTTTAAAATGTTGTGAGCATTGTTAGATCTTCTAGCCATTTTATCACAGACTGAAAATATTATGTTACCAATAAATAAGTATCAATAGTTTAACAGTCAAAAGGGTTCAAAACTCCACTTCTGTTGGCCAATTGTTAATTTCCAAGAAACAGGTAAATAATGCATACATACATACATATATAATTCAAAAGAATATACACATTGCTAAAATATCAAGGAACTGTCCAAAAATTTATTTGTGCAATTACCTCCCTCCAAAATGTAACTACAACTCCAAAATATATGTATTAAGGAAGCATTAGCAGTACTACATCTATGAAAATTTGCTGATTTAGAAAGCCCTTTCTTGAATAGCCATTGTGGCAACCAATATACCCAAAAAATCAATTTTTGTTGTTTAAGGCATAGCCGGAGATATATAGCCATACTTGTTAGAGATGTTGAAACTTATGGCCATTGATTAGTCAGAATTGGATATTTGAATTCTTTTTTCCATCCTTGCTGTAAATTTGGCATACCACGCAGGGTGATTGAAGTATATGCAAAAGAATGGCAGAAAAGTGAAGCCGTTCTTATTTGATTTTGCACCATTTTTTTTCAATCACCCTGTATTTATTTATAGGTAGCAGAAATTTATTACTGTTTTTACTTTTGTACCCATTACTTTTTTAAGCAGCATTGCTAGCACAGCTTCCTTCCCCCAAGAGTATTTCAGCCCATTGAAAGTAGCAGCTATGTTAGTAGTTTTGCTTTCTCTACAGTTCCTCCATACTGGGTCTTTCTGGGGCATTGCAAGATGGGACACTTCGACTCAGAGATTTGTACATTTATGAAGCTTGTTGTACAGAGAAATAAACTATACACAAAACCACCTTTTTATATAAAATGAATATATCTACATTAGTAAAAAGAACATATAAATGCTTTATACAAAATGCATACAAAGTATGCATAGTAGAATAGATACATATATTGGGGGAAATGAATGTGAATTTTTATGTGGGAAGAAAAACAATCTGATATTGAACAAAGGATGGGATGTGGAAGTATTTGAGATTAAAGGAGACACAACAAAATCAAGACTAGGCAGCATCCATACTTCAAACATAAACCAGGTTGATTCCACTTTAACTGTCATTACTCAATGCTATGGAATTATGGGAATTAGCCTTCCCTGTCAAAGAGCTCCACTGCCACAACAAACTATAGTTCCCAGAATTCCATAGCTTTGAGCCATGGCAGTTAAGGTGATGCCAACCTGGATTATTTCTGCAGTGCAGATGCAGCCAGTTTTCCACATTTCTATAGCCAACACACAGACAAATTGGGAAGATTTCAATTCATGCATCGCCTTTCTTTTTCTATAGAGAGGAGGGAGATAACAACTTTAGATATTTCCTCAAGCAACAAAAGAAAAGAAAAAGAAAACACTATCCTCACTGCATCTGCATAGTGTTGTCTGATACAGCTGTCCTGAGTGATTAAGGTCTTCTATTATCTGCATCACAAGGGAACACAGAACACTCAAGCAGCCTGCTGTGAATAATTTGCACAATTTGCAAATAAAATTGTAGATCTGCTCTATCTTGGAACCTGTACTTGATATAGGTCCCATGGATATAAACTTTGTTCTTGCTTGTTATTGGATATGTTCCAGTTGGACAGGATCCTTCAAGAGATTACAGCCACCACATATATGCTGGACCCAGACCCTTCCAGGCCCCCAAAAGCAGCTGCTGAGTGGAACAGAAGAGTAGTCAATCAATCACAGTGGCAAGGAAGATCTCCATACTGCCTGAAGGAAGCCATGGAGAAATATCTATCTATCCATCTGTCTGTCTATCTATCTATCTATCTATCTATCTATCTATCTATCTATCTATCTATCTATCCAAAATTGCATTCTTCAGGAAGTTCCAGTACATTTCATGGCCTTCAAATTGAAGGGTTCCTGGATGAAATGTATTATCCAAATCAATTTATTCTGGCATCAGGCCTGGTTATGAGATGAGATAGCTTTGGTCACCTTGGTGGAAGACCTACATCATGCACTGCACAGGATGTGTATGTTCTTGTTGGGTCTGCCAAACCTCTTGACAGCTTTTGATGTTATCAAATCATGGGAACTGTAATTTATTGTGGCACCAGAGCTCTCTGACAGAGAAGGCTCAATGTCTTAGAAAAAAATACACTTCCCATGACTCCCTAGCACTGAGCCAGGGCAGTGCCTCAATTTAATGTGCACTATTTCTGGCAGTCTGCAAAGGCCCTCTGTTGGCTTGTGAGATTCCCTCAGACCTCTATCCATTCTCTTGAACATATACTTGAAAGTGCTGGGAAAAAGTTTTCTGGAGTTTGGTGTTCAGTGTGACTGGTATGCTGATGAGGTAAACTCTATTTCTTTTCTCCAACCAATTGCAAGAAAGCTACTTCATATCCATGTAACACACTGAAGGGATTCTGACATACAGCACAATACAAGACACAGACACAATTCTCTGCTTGCTTCCAGTTGGTTGTTCTCACTCTAGTTTAAACCTCTACCTTAGGGCCGGAAGAGACTGACAAGACTGGGGTGGCTTGAAGCTGCCCCTGCCAAAGACAGATTGGGACCACAACAAACACACGTCATGGCTCCAGTCTGCCTTGAACTTGGCCCAAATAGGAGTGGAAAATATCTGATCCTATTTGGACTAGGAAAGAGCCTGCTTTCCTGATTCTGCTGAGCCCCAGGATGGCTTCAAGATGCTCCGGCAACATGTGACATCTAAAGGCCACAGCACTGGAGCATTTGGAACTGCCCATGTTAGGGCAGCCACCCAACTTCAGAGAAGTTTCCAGACATCATCAGAACATGCAGCATGTAAACACTGTGCTCCAATGATCCATGGAAGTGGGATTTTTGCCACCATCTGTTTTGGCCATTAATCTCTCTTCAGTACTTTTTATGCCCCTATTAACACCTTACAGAAACCAAACAGGCACCACCTGTTTGACACCACCTTTCCACCACTGTCCAAGGATACAGCCTTGCACTTTGGATCATAGAATCATAGTAGACTCAAGGGCCATCAAGTCCATCCCCCTGACATGCAGGGAATTAAAATACCCTGACAGATGGCCATTTAGCCTCTGTTTAAAAACCTCCGGAGAAGGAGATTCCATCACTCTCTGAAGGACTCTGTTCCACTGTTGAACAGCTTTTACTGTCAGGAGGTTGTTTGTAATGTTTAGGTGGAATCTCTTATTCTATAGGTTGCATCCATTGCTCAATGTCGAGGTCTCTGGAGAAGCAGAAAACAAGCTTGCTCCATCTTCAGGATGACATCACCTGAAATGTTTAAACAGGGCTATCATATCACCTTTTAGCCTTCTTTTCCCCTGGCTAAACATACCCATCTCCCTAACTCACTTCTCATAGGGCATAATTTCCAAAGCTTACACCATGTTGGTTGTCTTAAGGTGAGTTTAAAAGATACAGTCTGCATCTGCACTGCACAAACAATCCAGTTTGACACCACTTTAATTGTGATGGCTCAATTCACAATTTTGGCAACTGTAGTTTTGTGAGACATTTAGCCTTCTCTATCAGTGATCTGGTGCCACAACAACCTACAATCACAGAATTCCATAGCATTGAGCCATCACCGTTAAAGTGGTGTCAAATTGGATTATTTCTGCACTGTGGATGGTCTTATAGATATAGAATGAGTGCAATTATATCACCAGATCTGTTGAATCTTGGAAACTAAGCAGTCAGCCCTGGTTACTACTTGGATAGAAAACCACTTAAGAATACCAATTCCTGTATACTATATTTCAGAGGATTACTAAACTACTTCAAAGATTCCTTGCCTAATAAAAACCTATCAAATTCATGGGTTCACCATAGGCCAATAGGAGGGTTGACAGTATGTGTACAGACAGACAGACAGACAGACAGACAGACAGACAGAGGATCATGTTACTACAGGCTCTGGGAACCACATCCACATGGAACATCTGGATTGGACAGGCCTGATATTTATGGCATGCCACTTAGAGTAGTCCTTCTTGCATTCCACCTTGTGGGCCAAAATATTGATCTCTGGTAACTTGAGCTGCAGAATGTTCATGTCTAGTTTCGTCCATACAGCCTCAACCTGTTGCAAACCCTACCTTTCTGTCCTAGAAAACTTGATGAATTAAAGAAGACCCAGGCAAAAGCCAATTTCATTACTTGCTAATCTCTTTCAACACCTGAGTGCCCTTCATCTAAATTATCTCAATAAAAGCTGTTAAGTACTAGGAGTGGAGGAAAAGGAAGGGAGATCTAGTGTGAAACTCAATTTCTTTGCTCTCCTCCCTTCCAAATATTGCAATCCCAGTAATTGCAAATGGCTTGGCTACCATTAACATTACTGAAGTTTATTTGGAGAGCAAAGGCAAGCAAATAAAATCAACTCTGCAAAATTAAAATAACTCAACCACTCTTGTCTTTCAGGCATCCCTCTACTAATTACTAAAAATTGCTTTCTGGTTGAGGGTGTTTGGCTGTAAATCAGGGAAAGATGCTGCAAGTTAAGCAATAGCAAGAGAAGCAATGGCTGGCTTGAACAAGATGAACTCAATATACCAAACAACACATATTTCTCACTCTTGTGCATTTGCACACAGAGACATACATGCACAGATCAAGAGAATAAAAAGAATCAGACAGAGCTGTAATAAACTGTTTATACACTATAATTACAGCAAGAAAGGCAACCCAATTGCATTATATGCTTCTGATACATCCCCACAAGCTACTGTTTCTAGTTTCTCCTTAGTGTTTTCCCTCTACTTAATAGAACAGTTGGCTTTTTACAAAGTGCATCATTGCAAAGGTGTCAAGTAGTTTGCCCTTTCTATGAGCTGTAATGATTCCACATTGAGTGAATTGGTTTAGACTTTTTCCCCCAGTGACTGTCAGCACTGTGCTGAAAAATCCATGCCAGCTGCTTGTGGTTGAACATGCTTGGGCATAGTTATTGTCCATGCCATAGTAATTAGAAATGAGATAATTCAGAACAGCTTTGCCTGTGTCTTTTCTTTGAGGGTGAGGGTAGGATGATCTCTGTGCTGTTTTGCAGGAAGGAGTTTTTTTTTTTTTTTTTTTAATTAGAAAAATCATATATCTTCCAAACAGAAGCCAAAAGATATTGCTGCTTCCACAGTTTTACATACATTTGGATATCTCAGCATGGTAATATTCTGTGTGAACATTTGTAAAGCTGCTAGAAAGACCTCCTCTCCTGTTTAAGAGAAGGGATAAAGTCACGTTGCACAAATTTTAGCAGTTTGATACCATATTCACTGCCATGACACCATCCTATGGAATTCTAGGCCTTGTAGTTTTGGTGAGGGACTTTGAATGTTCTGGTGCTCTCCCTTGAAGTAAATATTGTAGCTCTCTGGCAGCCAATTTTAAATATTTTCTCAAGGTGCAAATCCCAGTATTCCATAGGAAGAAGTCATAACCTCATGGAAATTATAGTATCAAAGTACTATAATTGTAATATATACCATTATATGCCATTTCTCCCTCTCTGGCCTTTATAACTGAATCAAAATTTAATCTATGTGAAACTCCAGTTTCAGTGCCAAACTAGTATATGTTTCCCTTTGTGAAGCTGAGTGCAAACAAGAACACATTGATCAGTCACAAGTACACCAAAAACCCATCCAATGTCACTACTAGTCATACTAGTTCATGCAACATGTTAATACTGGTTAATATTGGTGTTCCCTTCCAGGTCACAGATACAAGCAATCATTGAGTTTTCCTTATTGACATAGGGCCTTTGCAGACTGCTAGAAATAGTGCAAATTGAGTCCACTTTAAGGGTTAGGGAATCATGGGAACTGTATTTTATTGTGGCACCAGAGCTCTCTGACAGAGAAGTCTCAATGTCTCAGAAAAAAAAATACAGTTCCAATGATTCCCTAGCACTAACCCTAACCCTTAAAGTGCTAGGGAATCATAGGAATTGTATTTTTTCTGAGATATTGAGACTTCTCTGCCAGAGAGCTCTGGTGCCACAATAAAATACAGTTCCCATGATTCCCTAGCACTGATCCAGGGCAGTGGATTCAATTTGCACTATTTCTGGCAGTCTGCAAAGGCCCATACAGTCATGGCTTTGGGTGGAATATCTTTTATTATTTGTGAATAAGATGAGGAAGAATCACTGCATGCTCATGTGTACTTTTACATGTAATTTTATATACACATTTTACCTTCATAATGGGTTTGTGTCAGTAAAGTAAATTATGTTGATTCAGTAGCCCAACCCTAGTTGGGATTAACAATTGGTTTTAGGCCCAAGTTTCCTACTCTCAGTGCACTACTCTAAAGAAACCACATTGGATTTTATATTATATTGTCCTGTAAGCCATTTCATAAATAAATATGGGAGGAGCATAAGTATAACAACAGAGGATAAGATACATAAAGATTAATCATCCATTGAGTGATACATGTGGGCTTTTCATTTTTCCACAATTTACTGGGAGAATCAAGTTTCAGTGTTGATGTGAACATGTAAATAATGCAAGAATTGTGAATGTTTATTTTTGTGTGCCTTCAAGTCATTTCTGGCTATCTTTAATGACTTTTGCAATGCAAATACATTTTTTAAAAATGTAAAAAGAAAGTTTTACATCCACAAGCTATTAGACTAGTTATGTGGAAAATATTTACAATTAAGATGGGCAAGATTTTAATTTAGTTCAAAGTTTTGATAAGAATTGTCCAAACACATAGGTTTATAATTAAATATGATAAAAACTATTACACATTCATCCATCCATCCACACACAGGACGTTTTCACACGGGGCAAAAGGAGGACGCTAGCCGGCCTCCCGCCGGCCTCACTCTGGCTCCATTTTCCGTGTGTTCACACACGCGCGGCGGCAAACCCCGCCCCTTCCGGTGTCATCCCAGCGTCCAACCGGCTTTTCACACCATGTGTTCAGACACACGGAGCCCTAAGTCCGGCGTCACTCCGGACGAAACAATGATAACTCCGGCTAACTCTGGCTTCAGGTAATTCTGGCTGTCAACAGGAATTAGCCTTTCGGCGGCGGAGCCATTCCGGAATCGGCGGCACGACCCATTCCGGAATGGCTCCACCCGGCTTTAGGAGGACAAGTGTGAAAACGTCCATACACACATGAGATGTGCTGAAAAGTTCTCAGCCCAACCCATTTCCCAACTTTTCAGCACCTCTCATGTGGATGTCATTTTGTCATTGTAGCATGAAAGAGTGTTCTATTTCATTGTAAATTGTCAATTTGCAGGACCATAGTTCTAATTTCCAGTTCTTTTCAGATCACTGATAAAACCATGTTGATGAAAACTGTGGAACTTTCAAGTGCTGATCTCTGGTCCATCATGAAGTAACTGTTCCTGTTGATGAAAACACTCTAAGGAAGTCCATGAATGTATGATGCAAACATTGGATGATAACTACCCATCAAAGTCAGCTATGAAGAAGTGGTGTGCCAACTTTCAGTATGGAGATTTTGAGACCAAAGATGCAGCAAAGTCTTAGAGGCCTCCAACCATGTCAACTCCTGAAACTGTTGAGTGAATTCATTAATTGATTTGGTAGATCAGCAAATTCTCAACTAAAACAATTGCTGAGATATCCCAGGAATGTATTGGGTTCATAATTCATGAGCAGTCGACTGTGCAGATGCTGTCAGCCAAGTGGGTGCTGAAATCTTTGAATCTTGCCTAGGAACAAAATTGAATGGATACTTCCAAGTGGATTTTTCGCCATTTTGAGTGATCTAGTGTGAATCGTTTGGAACAACTCAGCACGGTTGATTAAACATGCTTATATCACTATGATCGAGAGAACGAACAACAGCTCTTGTAGAATTTGTATTTTTTTTTTAAATCATCTCTGTTACTTTTCCACAAATAAAAAAATACATGATCTAGGTATTTAGTCCAAATTATAAGCTTATCCTTATGTTCTCCTTATGTTCTCAATTTTTTATTATTTTATTTTATTTTATTTTTTGCAAAATCTCCCATATAGAGTTTTGCCACTATTGGAGCTATTGGGCATTCCATGGTTACTTTCTTAATTTATGGATATTGTTTGTTCTCAAAAAAATTGTTTATTTTGGCTTCAGGTGTTTTGTTAAAAGCTATTAGAAAACAAAGAAATTTGCAAAGGATTAAAATTTGTAAAGAAGAATCTAAAGTCAAGGCTTTGTGGATGATGTTGTAGTCTTCTTGGAACACCTGAGGTACTTTTTTTCCATAATCAAAGAATGTGGAGATGTGTCAGGTTTTAAAATTAGCAAGCTAAAATTAAAAATTTGCCATAAAATTTAAAGGGCCATGAAACAAGATATCTGTCTTTGAGGTGGTGAAGAAAGTGAAATATTTGGGTATACAAATTACTCTTAATAGCAACCAATTTTATAATAAGAATAATTATGTAAAGATCTGGAAAACAATTTAAAAAGATTTTGAGAGATGGAAATTGATGAACTTGTCTATGTTGGGTAGAATATTGAAGATAAAAATGAATGTCCTGCCAAAAAATTATACTTTTGTTCCAGATGATCCCAGTTATTAAATCAAATAAATGGTTTAAGCATTGGCCTATCTATTTTTATATGGAAAGGCACAAAATCAAAAATAAGATTTTGTTGAAGACAGATGGAAGAGAAAGAAGAGGTTTTGGACTACCCAGTTTCAAACATTATTTTGATACATCATGCCTGGTGTAGATGCAAGAGTAGATACAATTGAATAAGAAGAAACATCTAGATCTAGAGGGATTTGATCTGTGGTTTGGTTGACATGGCTGCTTATGGTATAACAAGCTCAAACCCCAATCATCCTTCAACAATCATGTGGTCAGGAAAGATTTGCTGAAGGTGTGGCTTAAATATAAACATATATTATGGTCCAAAATCCCTTTGTGGATATCACCTTTGGAAGCTTTTTACATAAGAAGTTTAAGTGGTCTAAATTTGTGGCTAACATATAAAGATTTACCGAGTAAAGAAAATAGAAATGTTAAGTTAAAAGAGAGAAAGCAATTGAAGGAACAAAGATGTTGCTATACAATGGTTTCCCTATTGACAAACATGAGAAAGTTTTAGGATAGAAAAATTTGAATTTGGAGCCATTAAAGAATGAATTTGAAAGTTACATAGAGATGGAAGAGAAACATCTGATTGTGAGAATTTATAAACTGTTGTTGAAATATAATACAGAAAATGAGCAAATCAAGGAATGTATGGTGATTTGGTCTAGGAATGTGGAGCATAACATACATTAATGGAATTAGGAGATGTGGACCAAGGGCATCTAAAGGTTGGTATGTTATGATTTAAGAGTAAAAGCTATAAAATGATAACCAGTAGTACTTGTTGACAGAGATCATAGCAAAAATGTATAAAGAATCCAGCAACAAATATTAGGAATGTGACAAAGAGGTGGGGACCATCTTTCATGTGTGGTGGAATTGTCCTAAAGCAAAGAAGTTTTGGCTATTGATAAGATCAAAAACACATAACATTTTGAAAATAACTTTATATATGAAGCATTCTCATGTGCTTTTTTGGCTTTGAAAAACAGATAGAAAAAGAGATAGGTAGACTGGCTCAGAATATGGTGGCAGTGGTGAGAATGACTTATGCTAAATATTGGAAGATGCTGAAGACCCCATTTGTGGATGAATTGATATGTAAATTAGTAGGGAGAGAAGAAATGGACAAATTAATACAACTGATACAAATTAAAACCTATAGAACAATCTTGTAAGATGTACTTATCTAATGTTACAAATCTTATTTGTAAAGGGGGAGTAGCATCAGCTGGCTTTGAAGATTGAATTTATTGATTTTAAGAAAGAGATGATATTACAAAGTGATTTTGTTTTGGATATTTCTTCCTGTTTTAGTTAGAAGGAGTTAAAATTAAGATAGAACTGAATACAAGAAGTTAATATATGAAAGGAGTGGGGAAAAGGATTAAGAAGTATGCTGTTTCTCTTGGCAATTTTTTTTTTTTTTCTGAGGAGGCATATATGCATATGGGAGAATGTTGTGGTAGGATGCAATGTGTAGTGTTGCTACTATACAAGATCTCATATAGTTTATGTGTCTACAATTATATATGTGTTTAAATGTCATTTCTACCAGCAAAAATAAAAAATGTGAAGGATGATGTTTAACCTCTCTCCTCTCTAAAGTGGAATATATGATTGTTAAATCTTTCCCTTAGGTTATATTAGTGCATAATGATTTTACATCCATTTCACCTAGTAAATCATTATCCTACAGGTGGAGGGGTGCTGTTTCATTTATAAAATCTGGGGTGTTTTGTATGTATGATGGAATAAAAGGAATAAATGCTTTCAAAAACTGATCTACGTATATTGCTGTTGGTTCAAGAACTGAGTCACAAGCTGATATTATCAGTCCTCCTAGGGAAGAGAAAATTCCTTTATGTATTTTATGTATTTAGATATAGAAAAGAAGTGTCTTGGGATTGGGTTTAAAAGAAAATGATATCAGTGACAAAATTAAGCTCAAAATTATGCTGACTCATCAGTGAGTCAGGCTGAAGACTTTTTAGCACCTCCTTGTACAACTATAAAACAAGGAGATAAAGGTATAGCAATAGTAATACATGATAGAGAAAATTACAAAAGAAAAGTGCTTTGACAACTGACTGATGACACAGTTTATAGTCTGTGAAGGAATTATCCTTAGGACATATTTCCAAGATCATTAAATTATGGTAGAAGAATGTTACACACAGAGAAAGTAATTTTCTTATGAAATCCAAAACTTCTTTTCTATGGCTGCATCCACACTACCAAAATAATCTGGTTTTACACCACTTTAACTGTCATGGCTTAGTGCTATGGCATTCTGAGATTTGCAGTTTGATTAAATATCTTCTCAAAGATACATTAGCCTTCTCTGTCAAAGACCCCTGGAGCTCCACCAAACTACAGTTCCCATAATTCCATAGCATTGCCATGACAATTAAAGTGGTGTCATACCAGATTATTTTGGCAATGCAGATGCAGCCCAGATCTTGCCTTACAGTTTAACTTCTTTGTGTGTTACCTTCTTTCTTATAATATTCAAATATCCACTGGTATAAAGAGTGGAGACTACAACTCCAGAAATTTCTGAGAGTAAGTATGTATACAATTATATATATATATATATAAACAATGTTTTTAAGAGACATTTTATGTATTATCTCAAACATTTTACAGAAAGTAAATGTGAGATTCTGTTTATTTTAGAATAGCCCTTATAGAAGGCCAGTAGGTGGTAAGGCCAAAACACATTGAGTTTTTTAAAAATAAGTTTATGAACATTACATAGCTTATGGGAAGAGATATTGCACTGGCACAAAGGACAAGAGACCTCTCTTTTTGGGTTTAAACAGGCCACAACTTTTATTTTTGATGTACGGGGTCTATTAACAAACATTTACAATTAAACACACAATACTTTGTCACATGTGTATGTGAAGGTGTAACCATCCCAAGTGGGTGGTCCTTCACATCATATAACAGAGCATGTAAATATATAACAACAAACAATTTTAATCCCTCTCAACCGGAAATGATGTCATATTACATCATATGACGCCACTAACTTAATGATGCCATGCACTTAGCTGCTGACATCATTTCCATTAATTTATTTTAGCCAAATTTACCCAAATTAAATTTAATTAGCCAGTTAATTTCCCTGTGGGGCGGGGGTCGTTACCCACCCCACTACAGTTACAACCATATTCTCCAAATTAGACTCAGGATCCCCAAATTGTGAAAAAGCTATCAGTAACAAAATAGCCAAAAGTTACACAGATAACAAATGTGAACCATGACCCATACCCAACAATCTAATACACATTAATCTCAGGGATGGTGAAAAACCCAGGGTAGCACCCTGGGAAAAAATTCCCTTCCGGCCCCCGAAGGCAACCAGCCTAAGCCTGAGAGTAACCTAACATTAAACCTTAAATTAGGGTGGGTGGGTTGGGGCGCTCAGCTACAGCTCTAAAATGGCTGCCTCCACATGGCAGCACAGGGCTATATAGCCCAAACTCCCACAGGAAATCTTCTGATGGCTTGAGCACCATGAGATTTCCCAGCATGCCTAAACATAACTCAAATAACGCCTGACTGGCCAAGCATGCAGGAATTCGGTGGGGATTCCTGCGTGCTTAGCAAACCAAGCGTCTCATGTCCTAAAATGGCCGTCAAAACAAGAAGCCCCTCCCGGCGAGTCAGGGGGGTGTCTTTGTTGCACCTTTGAGATTATTTGAAATAAAGAAGTTGGAGCGTTAGCTTTTGTAGACTTCAGTCTACTTCCTTAGCTTATGCATTTGAGGAAGTAGACTGAAGTCTAAGAAAGCTCATCTTGCCAACTTTATTTCAGTTAGTCAGCAAGGAGCTACGCAATCTCTCTACATACTGATTCTGCAGACTAAGGACCTTTGCAGACTGCCAAAAATAGTGCACATTAAATTGAGGCACTGCCCTGGCTCAGTGATAGGGAATCATGGGAACTGTGTTTTTGTCTGGGACATTGAGCCTTCTCTGTCAGAGAGCTCTGGTGCCACAATAAATTACAGTTCCCATGATTCCCTAGCACTGAGCCAGGGCAGTGCCTCAATTTAATGTGCACTATTTCTGGCAGTCTGCAAAGGCCCTAACATGGCTATACATTTGAATTCAATAGTTTATAGGACTTTGTTATCTCTTGTTCTTCCACACTGAATAATGCCTTCCAATATTTTAGTACTTGTTTGTTTTGTTCATTTTTGATAGAAACTTAAACAAATCTATCATAGGCTTTTGTAAGTGGATTGGAAAAATACTGAAAAAGAATAGAATGTGGGATAAGCAAAAAAGGACAGATTCAGCCATCCCTACTTGTCAGGTGGATTTATTATTCAGCAAAACAATTTCTTTAGCCATAGTTACCTGAACCTTTTTGGCTTGAAAAATATGCACTTGTCTAATGAAGATAATGGGCTTTAATTTGTTCTTAATGGAAAGGTTCATTTTATTTTTCTTGCCTAGTGCTTTTGTCCTTCATTATCACAATCCTCTAAACCTTGTAACACATCATGGTCATCACTATTCTCTCAAACACATTGAAACAAAATACAGTCCTAATTGTACATGCACCTAGTCTTTAAAGCAAATAGGCATTTGCCAAAGCTCTCATTATAACAGATGCCCTCTGTAATTAGCAGGATATTGTCCAAAAATTAGCTGGAAATCAGTTTAATTAAAGTTTGTAAATTACTGTTGAAGTTGCAGGCCTGCCACATTGTAACTGACACTGAATGATTACATTTGCCATATTATGGTCACAACAATAAATGGTTGCTTTAAAGAACAACAACAAAAACCCTTATAATATAGAAGATACCTTTAGGCTCTCTCAGACAGAATATTTCTTTTCACCTGAGTGTATTTTTGCACATACACTAATGCAGCTAGTCTGAGGAGAAGGAAGCAAAGATGGGAAATCTAAAAACAGACCAGCTTTTCCGGTGCCTTTATAGATTAAGAGGTCTGGTTAGAATCAGAACAAATGTTTTCGAGGGAAAGGGAAACACTATTTTTCTCTTGTTTGACTCCTGCCATGCTGATAATTGGCATGCCCCTTTCCAGCAATGATAACATTATGTTACAGCAAAAAGAAGTTTCCTTCTTCAGAAAACTAAACTCCAGTAAGGTACATACTGTTGTTACTTTGGGTACCTCCAAGTAATTTTGGACTAATGCTGACCCTACTGCAAACCTATCTAAGGAGTTTATCACATTGGAGGGAAGCACCAAAATCCCATGGATAAACGGGATTTAAATCTGGGAATATCCTGCAAAAGTGGGATTGTTTTAGATGACATTGGTTAACTGAGCATTAATGCAACATTAACCCAAGCAGAAAGTCACAAAATCGCACCACTTTTTTATTTTTGGGAAAATCCTAAAAGTTAAAAGCAGCACAATTTTGCCCATTTTCTGCCTTAATGTCACCTTAATGCTCAATTAGCCTGATGTGTCTGAAAACAATCCTGCTTTTGTAAGATATTCTCAGGATTTAAACCCTTTTTATCCATGGGATTTGGGCACTTTGCCTCACATATGTAAACTCCATAGGGTTTTGTTGGCAACTTTCTTCAGAGGGGGGCATCCCCTGAGGCTGAGGGTGTGTGATTTTCCCAAGGTCACCCAATGGTGTTTTATGCAAGGATAGGGAATTCAGCCCTGATCTCCAGAGTCAATGCACTCAAAACTTTACACCATACTGGCATCTATACGTTGGGTCAAAAACTGATTGGAATGGAGAATGAAGTAAAAAAAAATCAGAAGAAGACTAGGAATTGGAAGGGCAGCTATGAAAGTGCTAAAAAAAAAAAAACCTAAAGAGTAAAGATACATAACTCTGCACTAAAGTTAGAATTGTCCAAGCCTCTGTATATTGTGTATCATTGTGTATATATGTGAGAGCTGAGCAGTGTAGAAAGCAGATAAGAAGAAAAATCAATTCATTTAAGATGTGGTGCTGGAAATGAATGCTAAAGATACTGTGGGCAGCCAAAAAGAAAATTATCTTTTCAAATGGGTCCTTGAACAGATCAAACCTGAAATTTCCCTGGAGGCCAAGATGATCAAACTGAGGCTGTCATACTTTGGCCACATCATGAGAAGTCATGACTCATTTGAAAAGATAATTAAGCTAGAAACGGTGGAGGGAAGTAGAAAGAGAGAAAGATCACATGCTAGAAGGATAGAGTCAATTAAGGATGCCACAGGTATGAATTTCCAGGACTTAAGCAGATGAGGTGGGTTTGCAGATGTCTCATCCACAGTGTTGCCATGATTCAGGGTCAACTCAAGGGCAATTAATAACAGCAAAGGAATCTATGTTTTATGGATTAAAGGGAACACAAATTTTCATTTTTGATGGTTACACTACACTACCATTGCTACCTCAGCTATCTGTCTAGATGTTCAAATCATTCATTAAGGGAATATGCATTTTTTACAATTATGGTTTCCCTTTAGTCTATCATTCCTTCAGAGTTCTACATCTGAACAGTTGGACTTGCAAGTGAAGCCATGCTAACCTTTCAATTATCAGTCACAACCCAAAGCCATGCTAATTTGGCCCTTTTGAGACTGGATTAGATTGGCTTTCTCCCTTAGGGCTCAGGGCTTGAGGTGGACATGTTCAGGCTTCCAGGACGTAGAACATTATTGCACGGGGAGTTGCGGGGAGAAAGTGGAAATAAACCGGACGAGCGGAAGACTTTAATTTACGGGATTTGTCCCATTCCGCTTCATCTGATAACTAAATTCGAATTTAAAAGGGTGTTAATTCGAACAAAAACCTGATCTTTTCAAATCCTCAAAAATCCTGAAAATGGAAAGATCAGGTTTTCATTTGAATTAACCCCCTTTTAAATTTGAATTTAGTTATCAGATGAGGCGGAACGGGACAAATCCCTTAAATTAAAGACTTCCACTCGTGCCTGTTTATTTCCACTTTCTCCCTGCAACTCCCCGTGTGATAACGTCCATAGATTGGCTGGGGACCAGATAGATTGATTAGCTTATCTCTGGGGTCAGGAGTGCCTCAACTTTACATGCTAGATTACACCTTCAATATAAACTGCAGTGAGTGGCCCTGATATGGATCAGAATTAAATAATTAATATAACATCCCTTAGTGTAGCCATACATATTGTGTGTCTGTCTCTATTCTGACTGGGTAGGTCATTTGCCACTCACAGAGTGAGGCAAGCTTATGCTACAATAAACACCTGCTCTTAAGGGAGCTCTGCTGTTAAAGACATGCTGAATCACTGGCAGCCTTTTTAGTGGGCTGCCCTTAGTATGGGATAAGTGAACTGAAATTAGGCATGAGGGCCTTCTCAAAGTTCTTCTGCATTATGGCATCTGACTCATTTCACTTTTCACTATACATAAAGACGCACAGAACAGTGTGCCATTTTCCTCTTTTGTTTGCCACTCATCATCACAACTTGGAAGGTGAGCAAAGGGAATCAGCCAAGAATTGGAGAAGCCAATTCTCCAGGATCCAGCTGACACACACATTGGCATCCTCAGTTGCCTATTCTTCCATTTCTTGCTACCTCACTAGGGACAGGGGGTGAAGATGCCCAGACAGCATTTACTTCAGATATCAGCCAAGTTGTACACACCTTTGCCCAGCATTCATCGCCCCAGTTAAAGCAACAAATGTGGATTCTCCAAGTAACATCTGAATTGCCACTTGCCAATTTTGCTTCTCTCACACCTTTTTCAGTTGGAAAATGCAAGGCAGACATGGTGGCCTCAGTAAATAGCCTTGATGTCTCCTCTGGCCAATTTTGAAATGCTCAACTGGCTTTGGGCCTTTCTTCTATTGTGCAGCCTGGAGTCCACAGCTCACTGGCTTTTCTACCTCCCTTTCCTGCATTTGCAGCTTCCAGGAAGGAATGAGAAGAATGAAAAGGCTAGATAGTCTGGTCTTGGCAGGACAAATTTTGCCCAAAGAATAGAGGTTATCCAGTTTTGCTTTAGATCCTGGAGTGATTCCACCACCCAGGCTAGTCATTTAATTCTTCTGGATATGATGGGCCTCCTATTCTATCTAATCCTTTCATGTAAATAGTGCCTGGTACTTTTTGTTGTTCATCATGTCTGCATTTTAAAACCAAAGCAGTAGCTGCCACACTCCCACCCACATGCCTTTGTCAGTATACCAATTGACAAAGAAAACAATGACCCATAATTTTTCTATCAAATGTATTTTCTATTTCCTCATCCTTCACCCATTTCCATTCTGAATATTTTACAGGCTAATTTGTCTAATCTCATTAGACGGTAATAAAACCTTGGCACAAGACACTGGCAAATGTTGGCATTGCAGAGTTTCCCAATGACATTAAGGTGAACATCTGTTGCAGCTCTTGAATCACATTTAGCATACTTGCAAACTCTCTTTATGAGCTTGAAACTACAGCATGGAAGCTTATTAATGCTATGCCAAATACTGTTTTGCATTTCAAGTGGTCTTGTAAAATCTTTCTTGCTTCTACCTGCAGTAGTAGTCACTCTGTGATCATAGTCTTGGTGTATATTGTCCAACATCAGTACCCTCATGTTGAGCTTACTTGCTTCAGTCATGTTTTTAGTTTAAAGATGATGACATCACTGGGAAACAATGGCTGGCCTAGAAACAGATATAGTCTTGCTGATAATAAAGTACAATTAACAGATTCATAGAATCATAGAGTTGGAAGGGCTCACATAGGCCACTGAATCCACCCCCTCCCCCAAATGCAAGAATTTCAGCAAGAGCACTCCAGCAGGTGGTTGTCCAACTTCCTTTTGAAGACATTGAGAGAAAGACACTGCCTTATGCTGAATCACTTTTATCATTAAGAAATTTATTATAAAGTTAAATTAATTTCTATCTACCTGTAACTTAACACCATTAAACCTGTCCTACTGTCTGAGTCAAGAGAGAAGAAACCTTCATTTCTCTCTCTTTGACCCATGTCTTTTAAATGTTTAATGAGTGAAATCATGTCATCTCTCAGTCTTCTCTCCATGACGCTGAACATGCCCAGCTCCTTCAATCATTCCTCATATATTTTTTCATACTTTTATCAGCCTCCTTGCCCTTCTCTGAATGCACTCCTACTTATTTATAGCCTTTTTAAAATGAAGTGCCCTGAACTGAACACAATACTCCTGACTAGCCCAGAATATAACAGGAGTATTACTTTCCTTGATGTGCAAACTATGGTTCTATTAATGCAGGCTTAAATACCATTTGCTTTCTTTACTGCAGCATCATACTGTTGGGTCATGTTCCATTTATAGTCAACAATAATATTCTTTCATAAGGAATATGCAATAACACTCCTTTATAAGCAATATAGGATGCAGTGGCTGAAGTGGCTAAGACGCTGACTCTGTTCATTGCAAGATTAGAAGGTTGGCAGTTCAAGGCCCAGGTGCTGCATGATGGGGTGAGCTCATGTCACTAATCCCAGCTCCTGCCAACCTAGCAGTTCGAAAGCATGCAAATGCAAGTAGATAAATAGATACCACTTTGGTGGGAAAGTAAACAGTATTCTGTGCAATCATGCTAGCCACATGATCACATAGTAGTCTCTGACAATGCTGGCTCTTTGACTTAGTAATGGAGATGAGTACTACCCCCTATGGTCGGATATGACTTGACAACCTTGTCAACAGGGAATATCTTTACCTTTACCTTTATAAGCAATATACAAACTGAAAAATCAAATTAGAAAAATTAAATATTTATTTTCCCCTATTTCCCATCAAATTTTTGTCCTGCACAACAGCTTTAACTGACAGAACTGGGAATCTAACACTAAGAGGATATCTGCTAATCCTGAACTGTTTTTTTGTTTTTGTTTTTTTTTTTTTGTCTGCAGAAAAGATTCTTGCCACTCACACAAGAATCTTAAGTCCACACACACAAATAACTCTGAAATGACACCAACAAAATGGGCCACACATTTCCCTCTGCAATGTTTTCACCATCCTAGCATACATCAGCCTATCAGACAATATCCCTTATGGTTTGACTGTCCATCTACTCGACACTGTGTACCCTGAAAGGACCTCTCCATCCAATCTCCTTTTCCTCTTTGCTGCTTGAGTAAGAGAGGGAGATAATATGTGTAAATACTCCCCCCCCTAAACAGAAATATATGATGGAGAGAGACAAAAAAGTGCATTTTATTTATCTTTCATTTCTGAAACTGTCCAGCCATGAGACCCATGGCTTGTTCATGTGATTGCACATGCTCCCTCTCTCCATGCTCCCTTTACATACATTGCAGATCTCCACAAGAGTGCATGAGAAAGCAATGATAGGAGCATGAGGAGGGAGTGCATGTGAGTGAATGAGTGAATGATAATGGGGAGAAGGAATGTGCATGTCCTGGTCACTGAAGTCAAAACAAAGGCTACACAGCACTGAAAAGGTCAGGGAGGAGGATATATATATATATTTATAGTAGCACTATATATATAGTATAACAGTAAAACAAATGCAACAATCAGGCAAGTGGGAGGATGAGGTTGGGGGTAGCTAA
This sequence comes from Phrynosoma platyrhinos, assembly GCA_020142125.1. Classification (NCBI taxonomy): domain Eukaryota; kingdom Metazoa; phylum Chordata; class Lepidosauria; order Squamata; family Phrynosomatidae; genus Phrynosoma; species Phrynosoma platyrhinos. The sequence continues at coordinate 8,116,969 of CM034704.1, forward strand.
CCCATCAACACTGATCCCATGGCTGGATAGCCCCAGAACTAGAAAAATCTGGTGACACCCACCAGTCCCACCACCCAAATATTCTTTCTGCCCTCAACTCCACATTGACATTAGTATGGAGCCCAGTCTACACACACTCACACACACACACACACATAAATATCCTGATTTCCCACTTTTATTCTCTGGATTAAAGACCTAAGGGGATGAAAAGTGAATACAATGTGGAAATGTTTCATTTGGCTAATACAGACAAGCCCTATATGACAATCCAAGAGAAAGCATAGTAGTACAATGACTTTAGTCAATCAACACATTGTCACTGATCTATTCTAGTTGGTAGAGTCTATTGGATTTAGGCCAAATTTTTAACCAGTATTGTGGAGGCAGGGAGTAATTTACACACGTATCCCATCTAATTCATAAACTCCTGAGATTACCATTAGCCATCTTCTCCTTCTTGTTGTCCCTATTTCCATTTGTACACAATCTGAAAAATCTATGTCAAGTAATAAAGAAAACTGGAAAAATAATTTTATCAAAAGAATACTGGAGTAACAAGTTGCTACATATTAATTGACAGTATTCACACATTGTTCCCAAAAAGTCTAAAATTAGATAAATTGGGTCCAATTTTCATGTCATCAGTAAGGATAAGTGACAGGAGAGAATAAGGGGAGATAAATAATCATTTGGAGATATCTAACATGGTTTCTGTGGTTTACAAGATTGTTTGTCCCTGCAAGGGAAGGAAGACAAACTTCCTTCTCTCTTCCCTTGTATAGATTGCAGCCATAGAGACTTCATGGTGACATGCATACAGGAAAGAAAGATCAACCTGGCAGAGGTCCAACTGCAAGGGTGAATCTATGTTTTGTACCTGTATAATAAGAAAAAAATAAGAAGGTATAGAACACACAAAAAAGGGAGGTGAAAGGGCTGTGCTAATTTTTGTCTATTAAGCCCAACCACATTATGGAAAAGACAGCAAAGAAAGTGAGAGGAAACACAACCACAGAGCTTTTGAAAGCACTGTTCGGTGAAACTAATCGATAAGACTCTTTTACTCCCTCTTGGGAAAATCATGAAGAAAACAAAACAAAACAAGAATAAAAGCAGCTGTGGTGCTGTTGACTGAATACTGTATACAAGCATTGCAGCACTTCATTTCTGCAGGTAGGCATAGCTGATGGACATGTGATGCCAGAAGAAGATACATTATGTATTACTTGAAAAATGATGTTATGTATGGGAACATAGCAGGGCAATTGGGTCTGCTTCCTGGGGAAACCTCTATTTGTTTCATGCTGAGAAGCAGTAGCCAGCATAGAGGAGGCAAATGAGGGAACTGTTGTAGCTATGTGCCTTCAAGTCACTTCCAACTTATGACAACCCTAAGGTGAACCTATCACAGGGTTTTTGCAGAAAGTCTGTTCAGAGGAAGATTGTCATTGCCTTTCCCTTCCTCTGAGGCTAAGAGTATGTGACTTGTCCAAGATCACTCAGTGGGTTTCCATGGCTAAGTAGGGATTTGACCCCTGGTCTCTAGAGTCGTAGTCAAAAACTCAGACTACTACACCATGCTGGCTCTCAAGAAGTGAAGGGCAGGATATAAATGAATTGAAGGAGAATGGGATTTGTAGTTCTGTGAGTTATTTAGACTTCACTGTCAGAGAGCTCTGGTGCCACAACAAATTACAAATCTCAGGATTCCACAAAACTGAACCATGAGAGTTAAAGTGGTGTCAGATCTACTCCAAACCACAAATTTAATTACAGTTACTGTTCACTTGTTGCTTTTTAATTTTTTTCACCTCTTTGGCCTCCCATTTGGCCCAGTACAGTGGATTGGCTGGATTAAAAAGTTTGTTGGAGGCACCAATGGGTTCTTCTATACAACAACAAAGAAGTGAGATCTCTTTCAACAGAGAGCATTGCTTAACATCAGCTGGTGCCTCTACTTAGAGGCTTTTCAATTGTTGTGGATTGCAGAAGTTGTCAGGGGAAGGAGGAGGATGAATGAAGCTATACAATATTGTAGACAATCTGACCAATCATCATTTAGATGTCTTCTGTTTCTTTGCTCACTAACTATTCTGGATGTTATAAGACCCATAAGGCCATGCCTTCTTTTTTATAGGAATAATATTTTTGAAAAAAATAATGTTTTGTAAGGGAGTATCTGTGCTTCCCATCTCCCACTGAGCAAGAACAAGGGAAGAATGGCCAATGATCCCAATATGACTCACAACCTTTAGGAAAATTGATTAGTTTTGGCTTTTGTTTTGCTGCAATATATCCTATTTTTTTTTTTAACACCTGATGATGTGGGAATAAAATGTTGCTGATGGTATTAGAAAATGCCACTTAGTGTTCTGGGACAACATAAATGTCATCTTTTTTGTTTGTTTGTTATTGTCTTGTGTTAATTAGTATTATAGTAACAAATATAATAGTCAACAGTCTCATTTACTCAGTATGGATTTCTGGAAATTTCAAAGAATGAAAGATTTGACTGGATTGCCCTTGTGGTCTCTTCCAACTCCATGATTCTATGCTTGGTTTACTGGAAGTAAAGAGTGATGGTGGTGAATAAACCTGATGTCAACTAGGAGGATCATACAGAGGGGAAGGTCAAACAGGGGTTCAAAACCACACATGTGTTACCCTAGTTTAGTCTTTGTTTCCCATGCTGTGAAAATGAATCTGCTAAATTGCTCTCTGCATTAGATTTCCAGTTGCTATGAAATAACAAAATTGGCACAAACTGGGGCTTTGAAAAGATCCATTTTATTGAACTACTAGCTCAAATGTACCCAGTGCTACCCAGGTCTTTCAGGAACTATAGTAGTAGTGCCTCAGAAAACTTCCACACACACACTGTCCACATCACTGTCTGGTTCTGCATTAAATATCTGCCGAAGCTTCCCATTTTCTCATCTACCTTGGTTTGTATAAAGTTTAAATGTCAGATATGGGTTGTGGGCTGGGGAATGAATTTTTGAATGAAAGATTAAGACCAGAGTGTAGGGAAATCAGATTAAGGTTGAAAGAAACTGACACCTTTTTTCAC
>CM034704.1:8133384-8178143 GCA_020142125.1 Phrynosoma platyrhinos
ACTATTCGCTTCGTGGCCAGCGTTTGATAAGGTCCAAAGACAGTTTTCCTGTCTTCCAGTTCTTGGCCACCTCCATTCTGGCTGCTGTTATTAGAAAGGCAAACTTATAAAGATAGCAGTGAAAGGGCTGGACAGAGGTCAATTTTTTGCTGTGTAATACTAGATATAATATCCAAGACCTCTGTCCAAAATCTTTTTATCTTAGGGCATTTTATCCACATATGTAGGTATATGTCCACCTCTTTATAGCCTCTCCAGTAGTCAGGGGATGAGGATTTTGTTATTCTAGATCAGGGGTAGGCAACCTTTCCCCTTTAAGGGCCAAGGAACTTCAGCTTCCAGAAACCTCAGCCATTTTGGCCAATAGTCCCATGTTGGCCAATAGCTCCCGGGATTCTGGGAGCTGAAGTCCCTCGGCCCTTAAAGGGGACAGGTTGCCTACCCCTGTTCGAGATGATTAATGAACTGGTGTCAGGTACCATTTGTGGGGTATTTTTAGTGAGATCTCTTTTGCACTGGCCAATCTAGATGTATAAGGTGAGGATCTCCAAATTGAGGCCCACGTTGCATCTGTTATATTTATATCTAATTGCCAGGCTATTTTAGCCAAAAGCTAAACTTTTTCTTCATCTTAAGGAACTTTTTCTTCATCTTAAGTTCTGCCTTCCCTCAACTGGAATCTACATCCCAGTGGTGGTCAGGTTCCAAAGTTGGAAGAGCCACCAGATGCTGTCCCTGCCACATCCCTTTCTTTGTGTGTGTGTGTGTGTGTGTGTGTGTATATATGTATATGTATATATATATATATATATATATGTATGTGTGTATATATATATATATATATATATATATATATATGTATATGTATATATATACATTGCATACATACATACACATACACTTCCTCTCTCTTCTTCTTTCCTGTTTTCTGACCAATATGAAGCCACAGGAGGGCTGAATTCCTTTGAAGAGGACTTTTGAAACTAGGCTGAGGGCAATACATTCTTTTCTCTGCTCAGACCCATGGAAAGTGCTCCCATGAACATTTAGAGCGGCAGGTGGTCCACCTCCTTCTTGGCTTCATTGTCAGAAAATTTCTGTTGTGTGTAAGAAAGAAAGGAAATACATGCCCTAACCTGCAAACTGAAAAGTGTAATGTGACCCTAAGATCTAACTTCTACTGAAAGGCACAAAGTTGAACTTCAAAAGTTAAACGAGAAAAAAAAATCTATCATTGAGGTCAAATCATTTGGGAGCAACATGTTCTTTCAAATAAGACAAGCCGTTATTAGTAGTATTGCAAAAGAGAGAGTGAAATCTTCATTGTGTCAGGATTACTCATGTAGAACAGATTAAAATATGCATACATAATATCTAAATATGGAGTCAATTAACAGAATGATTTAACCTCATAAATAATGCTAACCTGCCAGTGTCCTTTGGGATGACTTTAAAAATGAAATGTTTCTTTTTCTGTAGATCTTAGCTCAGCTAAACAAGAATCAATAAGAGGTAAATACAAAGTCATATCAGTTGCCAAATGAACCATGCCTAAACATAGCAGAAAATTAATACATTTTAATACAAAGCAGGGCTTTTACTAGAAAATATTAGTTCAAGGGACCATAGCTTGGTTGCAGAAGTAAATCAGATGTCTGTGTAATAATAAGTAACAAGCCCTGGACTCACCTGGGGCAAATTTATGGGTTGCAGCAGCAGGCAATGAGAAAAAAAGCATCCATTTTTCCCTCCAGTATGACATCTTCTCAGGTAACCTAGCAGCTTTTGCTGGGCATTGGAAGAAGTAGCCAAACAACAGCTGTTTTGGAGTTCTTCCAAGGCACCAGACCCTGAAGCTGCAGACTTCAGTCAGGTCTGCTTGGAAAGTATACATTCCAGTGAGCCCTAAAAGGCAAGATGTTCTAGTCTGAGCTGCATTCCCATCTTCCCATCCTATGGCTCTTGTTTTTGTTGGCATTTGGGTTAGTTTGGATTCATTCTTGTTTCTTCCAATATCATCTCTTTCCCCAATTTTGGGGTGGTGTGGCATGGGGTAAGATCCAGTTTGTGGATACGAGTTGGGCCTCAAACCCTTCATTCCTCATTGGGGGATCCCTTGAGACACTGTGGGAAAAGGATACAGGATGAAGCCCATTAAGGGGAATGATTCTCTTCACCTGAAGTGCCAAGGAACCAGACAGTGTCAAAGTGCCTCGGTGGTTCCTCTGTTGCTGTTCCCTTGGTTGCCTCCTGCTTCGGGTCAGGAGGTTGGGTTAGGTTGAATGCTTTTGGTCATTTGATTTCTGGGGTTGATCTCAAGATCTGTGGGTTGTGCCAGGCCAGCCTAACCTGTAATGACAATAAGGTTTTGGACATTTACCTTCAAGACAGGTTTTATTTTATCTTATTTTATTTTTTGTGGTGGTTAATTGTTGCCATTCTTGTCTTCTTTCATTAAAACCACACTCCCATTCTCCCTCACAATAACTCATTGCTCTTAGGCCTGCAATAAAAAGAAAGAAAGAATAAACCTAGGAAGAATATTAAAGTATAGCAGAAACAGTCAAGAATTGTGTGCCATCTTGAATACCTATAAATGTATTACCACATCAAATTTTGTGGTCTGGGACTCAATTCCTGGAATGCTAAAAGTGTCACACTGATTCTGCACATGCACTGAAGAATTAATCAGTTTGACACTGCTTTAACTGTCGTGGCTCAATTGTATGTAATCCTGGGATTTCATAGGGATTTTTTTAGACAAGCAATAGTCAGAGTTAGTTTTGCCAGTTCCTTCCTCTGAAATATATGCTGCTGCACTGAGTATTTGTTGGTCATCTCCCATCCAAGTACTAACAAAGACTTATCCTGTTTAGCTTCCAAGATCAGATAGGATCTGGTGCCTTTATAGCATTTAGGCTGTGGGACATTACGGAGCCTAATGATATCAGCCACAACATTACAGGTGCTTTCACTTGTTCGTCCTCTAATGAAATATATGTCATCCTTTGTCAACAATAGCTTGCATGACTCTACATTATCTGTGCCACAGGAAAGGACAGTCTATATAACCAAAGCACAAATGGACACATATTAGATATTAGAAATGGGCATACTGCAAATCTTCAACCTTTCCAAACATTATATCTCAGACTTCCAAGCAAGAATCCTTGAACAAACAGAGAAAGAGACAAACATAAAAGATTTAAAAGACCAGCAGACAAATTAGGATATATCCATCAAGAATTCCCTCCCCTATTCATATGTTTAGCTCCTTATCTTGGCTTGTATGCAAAACCTGTTTCCATTATTGTCCCTTTAACTGTTCCCTATGATCATTGTGGAGACAGAACCTTTCACCCTGTCACAAGGGGCTTCCTGTCTATGCCTTGAGGTTACTATTTACCTCAGAAACATTTGAAGACACTTGTAAATGACACCTGCCCAGCATCCACCCATTATACACTTTTCCTAAATTATAAGGACTACAGTCCCCAGTGACTTCCTCTTATACATTTTATATCATTGGTAGCATGTTTTATGTGCCTATATAGTTGTGAATTCACTCAGGCAGAGGCTTCTTTTGTAACAAACAAACCTTAAATCTATTTAATAACATTTAGCAACAATGTAGCTTATGTAGAATTGTTTCAAAGGTAGTATGGCTACAATAATTCAACAGTTGCAGGCAATTCCCCACTCCAATTCTGTTCCCTGAACTTCTGTGAACAGATAACTGAGGGCCTTTACAAACCCTCCTAAAGGGGCAGCACAGAGCCACCCTGGGAGTAGTAGATAGGGGCCGCAGCAGCCATATGCCATGGCCCCAATCCTCCCTTTTGCTGCCCCCAAAAGGCATCAGGACAGCGTCAGGGTTTAGTTGAGGTGGCCAGTGTGTGGCTGCCCTGCCCCAGCTCCAACTCCCAGGATGGCCCTTTAGGCCCTTCTGCATAGCCCTGACTTAACTCATCCACCTGACTCTCTACTCAACAGAACTCTGAACTCAAATAACTGAACATCCTATTGAACTAATTGAACTCAACTGAATTGTAAACCCTCACTCACACCTCCCATTTATATCTACTCCTCCTCCTGACAGCTCCTTCCCCACAGCCAACCTGAACCAGGATTGACTGTCAGGAAATCAAGTCTGCCCCAGTGACTATGTCACACTACACTCATGTTTCACATTTCTATTACAATTAACATTTCCCAGTTATTCTTCTTGTTGTTAAATCAATCTCAACCCATGGTGACCTTGTAGATTTCCAAAACAACCTCTTCTCCACTGCTCTGATTAGGGCCTTTACAGACTGCCAGAAATAGTGCAGCTTGAGATCACTTTAATTGCCCTGGCTCAATGCTAGAGAATCATGGGAATTTTAGTTTTTTTTTCCTCTGTTACAATGAGCCTTCTCTGTCAGAGAGCTCTGATGCCACAATAAACTACAGTTCCCATGATTCCTAAGCACTGAGCCAGGACAGTTAAAGTGGCCTCAGGCTGCATTATTTCTGGCAGTCTGTAAAGGCCCTTAGTTCCTGTAAATTCATACCCATGACCTCTTTAATAGAGTCCATCCATCTAGCATACCTTCCTCTCTTTCTATTTCCCTCCACCTTTCCTAGCATGATTGTTTTGTTTTTTTCCAATGAGTTGTGCCTTCTCATGATGCAACCAAAGCATGATAGCCTCAGTTTAGTCATCTTGGCTTCCAGAGAGATTTATGGCTTCATCTGCTCTAGGACCCATTTGTTTCTCTTTTTGCTGTCCCTGGAATCCTTAGTACCTTTCTTCAGCACCACATCTCAAATCAACTGATTTCCTTCTTATCCACTTTTTAAACTTTTCAGCTCTTGGATCTATAATGGTAATAGGGAATATAATCGCTTGTACACTTCTAAGTTTTGTGTTCGATCCTTCCTTCCCACTTCCCTGTCTTACCCCAATTTTCATATATGTGCATCCAAAGAGGCTCCTCCCCATTTATCTGATGAAGTTTACTGGAGTCTATGAAAGCTTGTACTAGAAATTTCTTATTCTTAATCTCAAAGGTGCTACTTGATTCCTTTATATCTCTTTATGCTGGAGAAGACTTACATGGCTATGTCTTTGAATATTTTGAACAGTATAGTTTGTTTATTGCAAATTACTACAATCCTCAAGCTCACTATGATCCCCATGCCTACACAGTGTTTCATATCTCTGTTATTGTTGAGGCCTATACATATTGTCACATTAGGGATAAGTTATCTAAGATGAATCAGGATGCCAGAAGTGAGAACCAAAGCTAAAATGCCAAGACAGAACTGAAGCCAAGGAATCCAGAGACATACATTAGTTAGAAACTACATAACATAAACAGCAAGTCCTCAAATGGTTATTTCTGCCTGACTTGCTCAAGTAAAACATTTATTGGAATTTTTAAGAACTTTGAGGAAATTTCACTGAAAATGGTAAAATTTCTCTGGACAACTTTGCCTTCCCTCAACAAATCCAGGTATTTTATCTTAGTGAAAAAAATCTTTAAAATGTTAGGGGTGCCATTTGAAATATATTCTCTGTTTTTGACATCACTGAAGGATGGGATCCATTATTTTCCAAGGTTAACTTTAGATTTAAAGCTTATTCTAGCAGCCACAGTAAATGGGAATATATTTTAGTTTAGACAAAAACTTCACAGGATTGTCATGCACAGACTATTTGTTCCCTGTCCTCTATGTACTTCAAACGAATGACAATTCTGATGCCAGTGTGTAGTTCTGACACAGACTCATTCTCAAAACATTTGAAGATAATAAATATGTTCTCTTATTTTTAAAAGTATATATTTAACATTTTAAGATAAAATAGAAAATCACAGCCACTTGAAAGCACAAAATTATATCCAAAGAGTTACAAAGCAGTGGTTGCAGTATAGAATTTACTCAGCTAAAATCTAGCCTTGTTATACATAACATCAGAGAAAAAAAAGAGATGTGAGAGTGTGTCCTTAATGGAATTTAATTCTGAATGATATTGAAAGGTCAACGCCAATACGTAGCTCATTTTTTTGGGAAAGATAACATATGTGAACTCATTATTTCTTCCTTTTGACATATAATGACCTTGTCTATTGACTTAATGAGGAAATTATACATGCTGTACTCAGAGTTAACAAACCACTCAGAATTAAAGAAACTAAAAAGGAAGAAAGATACAGAAAAACTGTACTTGTCAGTAAGCCATCTGGTGAAGACTGCACCCATAGATTGCTACAATATGACCTTTGGAACCAACTTTAAAAAGCATAACTTGCAATGGCTATGCAATGCATAGCTGCTGTATCCATCAAACAAAATACACCCAGAGATACCAGATACCAATTATCTATGCTAGACAATCAGGAGGGTGATAAATTTGGGAGGCAAGATTTGTTTTCCTTGGATGAAAGGAAAGGAAGAAAGAAATCTTCTAGCAGCTCACAAGTTATGATTGGTAGGGTGTATGGAAAACAATTTCAATGAAGTAGCAACATTTTATACCAAATAGTTTGGTGTTATGAATATATATATACCTGTTCAGAAAGTTGTTTGGTTCAGGTCTCCTTTGGCACCATATTAATGAACTGTTTTTCCCTCCTTTCTGGACATAGCATCCATGTCATTTTGTTCATTCTGAATGCTCAAAGTAGCTGGGGTCAGTCATGTTAATAACATAAAACACCCAGCTATCTAGAGTTCCAAGAATGAACAGAATGTCATTGACAACTCAATTTGAATTTGATAATCAGTTGACTAATAATCACTGATATAAGTGAATATAGTGCTTCTTAAAATATTTCCATCTATTTCCTCATTGGAAGAGTTAAAGAAAGAAGAAACAAGATTGTTTGTATTATAGAAATTATCAATGAAGCAAATTAAGTAAGTATATGTATGTTTGTATGTATATGCTTGAAAGATTGTACATGTATTGTTTTGTAATTTTGTAATTTTAACTAATAAAAGAATAATAATAATAATAATAATAATAATAATAAAAAGAAATATGAGCTCATAGAAGAAACGGGAGTAATTACTCTGGATGCTCTTGTAAGGTATAAATATATATATATTGTCTCAGGAAATCCATCTTAAGATAGGTAGACAGACAAAAGAAATTGACCTATACTTAGAAAAGTGTTCTTGTGTGGGGATAAAGTTGCAGCCATTATTGGCTAGGGAATCATGGGAATTTTTTTCTGGGACATTGAGCCTTCTCTGTCAGAGAGCTCTGGTGCCACAATAAAATACAGTTTCCATGATTCCCTAACCCTAACCTAACCCTAAAAGTGGACTCAGTCTGCAACCCCCCTATGTGGATTTGTTTCCCTTAGCCTCATAATGCCTAGTGATTAACAAAATACATGGTTCAAAAAGCACACAAGCAGAGTTACTCCAATATAAAAGAATCCACTTGAAGTTCCATACTCATGGTGGATATTCGTGAAATTCAGACCTATGCAATGCTGCACTAAGACTTTCTCACTGCCTAAAGCAGTGAGGAATGTGCAGCCTTTTCATGCAATATTTTTCTCTACTCAGCCGAGACATGATGGGATACAACATATATCCTCTCATGTCAGGGTCAGTCACATTGCACATGTTATTTTGAGGATAAGACACAAGGGAAATTATTTAATAGACCATCTCATAAGCTTCAAGAAAGTGTTCAATTGTGTTCTAAAGCTGGCTGAGGTATGTTCTTTAGGCTGTTTTACACAAGCTTGTAAAATCACAAACCTGTTGAAAAGAAACAGGAGAGAAAGCAGGAACCCTGCTAATATTTATTGAGGGAAAAGGCAAAAAAGATCATAATGCTTTTATGGTGGCAATTTCATTTTTGCACCAACAGTCTCATGAAATGTCCAATAAGGCTTGTAAGAAGGGATGCTGCTATTAGACAATTTATTAGAAATATTGCTTGAAATAGGTGTTGTAGCAGGGAAAGTCACATCACACAACTTTATATGTTTCCAATCTGGTATCACAATAGTCAGTTATCTTCTTGCCTGTTGGTTTTGTATTTCAAAACCGATGTTTACTGTTTTTTTTTTATTATTATTTTGGTATCCCACATTTTCAGAAATTACAAAATATTGCTTTCTTGCTTCTTTGTATCTCAGTCTCTACTTCACAAAACTTTGGATTGTCAAGAAAACCTTTCTAAAAAGTTTCTGACCAAACAAACCCATGTCTTGGACTTTTTTCTTTTTTTTTTTTGTATTCTCTGTCTAGAATGGCTAGGAGCTGGGGATTCCAAACTAGTCTGTCTTTCATTGCTCACTTTTTTATTTACTCTATAGTCATTCCACTGAATGCTTACTTCTGTTTTTTTTTTTTAAAAAAGCTCATAAGAGAAATAGTTCAGTCCACATTTTAACAGAAACCAAACTCTGTGAAGAATGGCTGAGGGAACTGGGCATGTGTAGCCTAGAGAAGAGAAGACTCAGAGTTGATATGGTAAGCATATTTCAATATTTGAAGGGATGCCATGTAGAAGATGTAACAAGCTTGTTTTCTGCTGCTCTAGAAACTAGGGTACAAGCCAAAAGAATTACAAGAGAAAATATTTCAAAAAATATTGGGATGGTAAGAACTGCTTATCAATGGAATAGATTACTGCAGAGGATGGTGAAGGCTAGTAATTTTTAAGCAGAGGTTGGATCGCTAGTGTTTAGAAATGGTTTAGCTGTCTCCTGGTACTATTTGGACTAGATAGCCATTGGGGTCTCTTCCAACACTGATTTTACAATTTTATGATTACTTAAACCAAAGCTTGATTGTAATACCTCACACATCAATATTTTTTTTTGGGGGGGGCTTCTTCATGGGGAGAATTTGTGTACAAAATGTATATATTATTGAAAATAAGTGCAAAAGTGTACTACAATGGGGAAAATTAATTATTTGTTGTTGCTAACTGTTCTCAAGTCAACCCTAACTCATGGTGATCCCATGGATGAGACATTTCCAAGTTACCCAGTCCTCCACTGCTCTGCTTAGTTCCTGAAAATCCATGCATGTGACCTCCCTGATTGAGTCTATCCATCTGGTGTGAGGTCTTCTTCTCTTTCTACTTCTATCTACCTTTCCTAGCATTATTATCTTTTCTAATGAGCTGTGCTTCTCATGAAGTGGCCAAGATTTGACAGCCTCAGTTTGATCCTCTTGGCATTCGGGGAAATTTGAGGCTTGACCCGTTCAAGGACCCATTTGTTTATCTTTTTGGTTTTCTGCACAGCATTCTTTTCAACATAATATCTCAAATGAGCTGATGCTCTGTCTATCTGTTTTCTTCACTGTCCAGCTTTCACATCCTGGTGATGGTGCATATGATGACTTGGACAATTCTAAATTTAATGTTAATGTATATAACTTTACTCTTTAGGATCTTGTCTAGTTCTTTCATAGTTGTCCTTCCCATTCCTGTGGATTCCTTGATTGAGTCTATGCATCTAATATGTAGTATACCTCTTTTTCTACTACTTCTCCTAGCATTATTAACTTTTCTAATGAGTCATTCCTTCTCATGATTTATCCAATGTATGAGTCTCAATTTGGTCATTTTAGCTTCTAGTAGTAACAGAATCAATAGAAGAGGTGTCCAGCAGCTCCGCTAATGTAATTTCACTGTATCATTTTCAATCTGTGAGTACTGAGGACGTGGGCAAGCTCCTTGGTAGTGTGAGGAAGACAACTTACCCTCTTGATCCTTACCTTCATGGCTGGCCATCTGGGGTGTGTGTGTGTGTGCTTTGAGGGTGTTCCTTATGGATATCATCAACACATCCGTCAGGGAAAGACATGTTCTGGTCAGGCTGCTTCTGAAAAATCCTTCCCTGGATCCTCTGGATATGAACAACTATAGGCTGGTGTCCATGTTACCCTATTTGAGCAAAGTGATTGAGAGGGCATTTGCTCTTCAACTTCAAGCGGTCTTAGATGAAACTGATTATCTAGACCCATTTCAAACTGGCTTTAGGATGGGATTTGGAGTTGAGACTGCAATGGTTGCCTTGACTGATGACCTGTGTCTTGGCATCAACAGGGGTAGTGTGACCCTGTTGGTGCTCTTAGACCTTTCAGCAGCTTTTGGTACGATAGATCATAGCATCCTCTTGGACCACCTGAGTGGGTTAGGATTTGAGGCACTGTGCTCCAGTGTTTTTGTTCCTTCCTCTTGGGCAGGTCCCAGAGGGTGCTGCTCTGGGACAGTTGTTCCACAAAAAGGAGGTCACGTGCATCATCCCTCAAGGTGCCATCCTGTTTAACATCTATATGAAGCCGCTGGGTGAGATCATTCAGAGTCATGGGGCTGGTTGTTATCAGTACACTCAGATCTATTTCTCCATGTCTCAATCATCAGCCTCAAATTCCAATGGCATCTCTCCTCTCAATGACTGTCTTAAGCCAGTAATGGGCTGGATGAGGAAAAAAAGATTGAAACTAATTCCACACAAAACGGAGGTGCTCACAGTAGTGGCCCCGAAAGCAGGAATTGGGCTGCAACCTTCAGTCCTGGATGGGGTCACACTCTCTGTGAAGGACTGTGTTTGTAGTCTGGGGGTGCTCTTAGATTAGTCACTCTTGATAACTAATTAGGTAAATGCGATGGTCAGGAGTGCCTGCTATTAGCTTCGGCTGATACGCCAGCTGCACTTTTTCCTGGAAATAAAGGACCTTGAGACTGTTGTGCACATGCTGGTAACCTCCCATCTGGATTTCTGTAATGTGCTCTACATGGGGCTACACTCGTGCTTGGTCCAGAAACTTCAGTTAGTGCAGAATATGGCATCCAGAGTGGTGTTGGGGACATCTAGAAGAGACCACATACCTTGGATCAATCATACCTTGGATCAATCATTGATGATCTTCACTGGCTACCCATCAGTTTGTGGGTCCAATATAAAGTGTTTGTTATTACTTTTAAAGCCCTAAATGCTTTGGGTCCAAACTATCTTCAGAACTGCCTCTTCCCATACAATCCACCCCATGCACTCTGGTCCTCTGGGAGGAATTTGCTACAGCCAATAAAAACAAGGCTGTCTGCAATTTCCCAGAAGGCATTTTTGGTAGTTGCCCCCAGACTGTGGAATGGCCTGCTTGATGAGATCCATCAGCTAACATCTTTAAGCAGCTTCAAAAAAGCTGTGAAGACGGACCTAGATTTCCCAGCCTCAGGAGTTGTTTAGTCATTTTGTTTTTGGCTCCCGTCACTGCCCTGCTTGTTTGCACTTTTGTTCATTTTATTATTTACTTGTTTTTATTTGTTTATGATGTTTTTCTTATGTTTTAACTGACACATGATGTTATACATTTTAGGGGTGGGTGGGTGGGATTTGGGGGTTTTAGATTGTATTTTAGGATGAATTATATCGTATGGATTATTATTATTATTATTATTATTATTATTATTATTATTATTATTGGACCAATTTTTTGGGGGGGGAGTCTGTCAACATTATTCTTAACATTCTCCTCCAGCACTATATCTCAAATGAATTGATTTTCCTTCTGTCTGCCTTTTTTGCTGTCTAACGCTCACATTCATACATGGTGATGGACAATATTATTGCATAGACTATGCTAACTTTAACTTCTTCTGATTTCTTGACTGCAGTCTTCATTCTGATCAATGATTGATCCAAGGTATAATTGATCCAAAGTATGATTGATCCAAGGTATGGGAAAAGGCATTAAGCCTTCCTTAGCACTTTCCTACTTTACTGCCTTTAGAAATGTTAGAAGTCTTTGTTGTTTTCTGCTAGTAGTATGGTGTCATCTGTTTAACTTAAGTTGTTGATATTCCTTCCTCTGAATGTAAATTGTTTTGTGCATACAAGTTCACTCTACCTTCCTCTGAGTCTAAATTGTTTTGTGTATACAAATTGAACAAGTAGAGTGACAGAACACAATCTAGTCTGAGTTCTTTGCCTATAGGAAACCACTCTGTTTCTCCAAGTTCTGTTCTAGCAGCAGCCTAGTGTGCAGGTTTCTCATCAGGACAATCAAGTGTAGTGACATTCCCATTTCTTTAATATTTCAACATATAAAGATTAATTAATGTACATAAAATGTTTGTGTGAAGAAAAAGACTTTATAATTAGAGATTTATTCTGTGTAAAATTCATATATGACTGATTTGCATATAAACAACATTTTCTACCATAAAGCAGCATATATTATGCAGAAATTTAAATTTCTGCATTGAAATATTATTTTCCATACATGTGAATTTTATGCAAAATAAGTTCTGAATTTCAACAATGGTGTGGTTTTTGAAGACTTTCTCACAGTGGGGAAAAAAATGCTGAAATTATTCTTTGGTACCTTCAAGATAGTTTTACCAAGTTGGGTGAGGGAGATCATCCAAAGGAAAGCACAACAGAAGGCATCTTTCTAGTTTCACTCCCCTATTCCACTTTTGATAGTACATCTGTGTCTCTTACATGGAAGATCTCTCCATTCTATTAAAAGACGCTACTACTATCACATGATCATTCTAAGAACTTAAATGTCACCAGAAATTAATGCACAATGTTAATACAGAACAAAGCTCTTAATGGAAAAAAGTCAAGAAACAATATTTTGTCAGAGCAGATGGACTGACAAAAATAACTGTATTTTCTTCTTCTTTTTAAAATAAAGCAGCACTTTACACATTTCTTCAGGTTTAACATGTTAAAAATAATATTTTAATTTATTCTGATTTGAAATGCACATTTCTTCCAAAAGCATTCCCGATGATCCCTTTATTTGAACAATAACAGAATTAGAAGATTTTTAAAATTTTATTTTATTTATTTATTTATTTATTTATTTATTTATTGCAATCTATGTTCTTCCTCAATGTTCTCTTTTGTCGGCATCAAACTTTCCTTTGGAGCAGAAGATCCTTGTTAACTCATGATCTGATATGGCTTTTAATCTGTATTGTTTTTTTCTCCCTACACTAGCCATGATGATTAGCAAATGAAAATGAAATCCAGATTATGGGCAGAAACAACAGGACAGAACTGCCTCCTTTTTGTTGTGTTTGTCAGGTTGAAACAGAGTGGCAATTAGAGGAAGCAGAGGATTTAGATTAACTTCTAGTCTGATTCAGGAGCACAGTTTTTAGATATTTGATGGTATCAGCATCAATGTTCCACCATTTCAACACACACAAAGGTGTGGATAGGATTCAACTTCACAGAGTCAAAGTGTTAGAATCTTTCATTATCAGGGATGACGATTTTGTGTAACAGCATTCCATGTTTCCTCATGCCATCAGATTATTTGCTATCTTCACAGTAGAGGTAAAGAACTACCTGAATTATCTCTATTGAAATGTGGATTATCTGAATTGTCTTGATCTTGAATGAGCCACAAAGACCATGGGTTCACAAAAGACCAGATCCTGCTAAAGAATACAAACAATCAGGCTAATACTTTTGTATATGAACCAACACAGTTGTTTGCACTTTTGACATCTTGAGGATGTGCCTGTGGGGACTGTCATAATGAATGTTTATACTTCATAATATACCACTATGTTACTGAATGCTCTGAAACTATTCTGACTGTAATTCTTCTACCATGGAAGAGTTAAGTAACATTCTCACTCAAAATGGAAGTATGCCAGTACTGCTAGAAATGGTTGTGTGTCCTCAGTAACTATATTCTTTGTACCTTTATTGCCAGAAGTTCTTTGGCAGAGAGGGAAGCAGCTAAAACTAGGAAATGCTCTGCAGGAAACTAATCCACATCAGCAGGCAGTTGGACTGCCTGATCAAATACATCTTTCCTCTTCCCAGTGTCTATGATGTTCAAATAATTTCTGTTCTTCACTAACTCTGGATAATACACTCTTCATTTGACACCTACTGTTATTTTGGATTCATAAGCATAACATTGTGGAATAATACTCTTATACCAGGTCCTTGCTAAGAAGAACATAATCTTCCTTTGATGCTGACCCCATATGGTTGGTTTCAAATGCTGCTGTAAGCCTGGAATAATTCATATGAGATCATTCCAAGTTTTTGTATTAGTAGATGCTACCACCCAGGGGGTAAATCTGAAGAGTGGAAAATATGGTTTGAGTATATAAGTGAGCTTCAGATTTTTATGGAACTCCCATATTGACACATGGATTCTTCTAGGCCTGATTCACACACATAGCTTTTTTTTTTTTTTTTAACATTTGATAACTTGTGGCGGAATGTACTAAAATGCACCCAAGGAGTAGAATGTTGAAAAGAGGCTGGATGGTCCCATCTTGGGAGAAAGGTGGAATATTAAAGAAGCAAAGTAAGTTTCAATCTTTCATAATAACCCACCTCACAGTGTTCTTTATTTGTTTATTACATTTAAAAAAATGAAATGCCTTTCATCTTGCCATACTAGTGCAGTATATATAGTGCAATTTTAAAAATCCTGATTTTAGAGACAGTAAGAAAAAATGTTAACTAAAGGAATAAAAGACAAAAGTGACACAAAATAGACAGCTCACATCAACTAGCTTAATAAATACATTAGAAATGTCTGTGCATATAAATAAGTTTTGATTGGTAAGGAAGAGAATTTAAGGTTTTCACCTGACATGTAAGTAAAGTAAACAGTAAGTGCAAGTTAGACTTTCATAGAAATGGTATACTGCAGTCAGAGCACTGTTGCAGAGAGGCCACTTTACTTTGTTGCCACATAATGTACATCAATATCATTTCTTTGTACATATCAGTAATCACTTGATTAATGTCAGTTTATGCTGAAATTTCACAATTTCATAAAATATGTACTTCTTTCACATTGTACATAGAAAGTGGACATTTGATTGTTGGTTGCTATTGACACTTGGGTTTTGTAAAAACATGTATCACATTACCTATGCAACTACATTCTCTGTAATCGGTGGGGAAATGTCAGAAACATGGCTCTACACTGATATTCCCATCTGCTTTTCTTGAAACCAAATGGACAATAGCTGGACATAATTTGCAGTTGAAAATCTATTCATTTCTAGGCTACAGATATGTATCCTGCTGATGGTTATAACAATTTTTTTATTCCTATCAGAGACTCAGTTTACCAAATAAAGGGGGAAATGTTTATGTTACAATCCAGAAAACTGTTCTGCCTAATATTTCTAAAACTGATGCTATCTTTATACTTCTAATACTGGCTTCACCAGTTTGTGGTTTCTGTTGCAATTATACTTTCAAAGGGAAGTGTCTATCTTACATGATCAATTAATCCAGGCTACAAACTCTAACAAGTTTATTCATGCTTAAAATTCACTAGCTATCTCAGTTATTCATGAATTCCTTCTCAGAGTTTTTTCATCTTGTCTATCCTCCCCTAAATCCACTTACCTCACATTTCCCATTTTCCCTAGGGAACCAGAGCAGGCTTATGAGAATCTTTCGATTCCTTCGAAGTCACAAATATTGAATTGATCCAAATTCACAGTTCAAACTTCTTTTCAGTTTTTTCTATTACTTGTGAAAACTTTACCAATAGGTTACTTTGTTCTCAGCACACATAAACACGCACACCAATCTCACCTCTCTTCTTCTTCTTCTTCTTCTTCTTCTTCTTTCTCACTTGAGAAACTGACTTTGTGTGATACAAAATAGTACACATTTGATTTAATAATTTCTGGACCACTGGAGATTTCAGAGATGGAAAAAATGGCTCTGTTGGTGATGTTACAAATGCAGTTAAAGCCAATGAGTAATGGTGCTAAAATGTGTGAGAGCTACAGAGCTGAACTGTCTCTTTAGTGTACACAATGGCAACCAAATGTCTGCCTCTTTCAAAATGGACCCAATTTGTTTCTAATGGTACAATGACACATTTGTTTGCTTTTACTTTCATGTTTGCTAACACCTAAAATAACTTCAGAAAGGATGAAAAACTGAAGACACAGTGATCAAAGGAGTTGTCTTTGTCAGGTTTTGTCAGGGAGCTTGGACCCTGGTGGTTGCTCATGAGTGCTGGGTACTCACACCAGGCCTGATGGTATTGTGTTGCGTACCTTTGTTACACATTTGAGTGTGATGCTACCTGGGTTTTCAACAAATGTTTTGATGAAAACATAGTGAGAAAACAGGATTGTATCTGAGGGACAAAACACCTGAACCATACACTTAATCTGGCTAACTGGTGACCTCATTCCATACCAGGGAATTTCTCTTTGGTTCCATACCCAAAGCACCACCTTGTAGGAAGAGAGACTTGGCAGAAGTTGTGAATCTATCTAGCTAGGAAGTTGTAGCTGGCCAGATTGTATTGAGAGTGGTTTGTATGCACAGGCCAAAAGGGCTGTGTTACCCTTGGCCTCACGTTCTGTATAGACAGTTTAAACCAATATCTTTGGAACAGAACTGGCCAGTTTGGACACTAATCTGGTGGTCCCAGACTGATCCTTGGCAGAAGTTGTGAATCTATTTAGCTAGGAGGTTGTAGCTGGCTAGGTTGTATTTACAGAGGGCAGCATTTTTTTTAATTGTAAATGCCGCCCAGATTGGATTACCAAATGGGCGGGGTACAAATAAATTTTATTATTATATTATTATTATTGTATGCACAGGCCAAAAGGGCTGTGTTACCCTTGGCCTCACATAGTTCTGTATAGACAATGTAGACCAATATCTCTGGGCCAGAACTGACCAGTCTGGATGCTGATTTTGTGGTTGCAAAGATGCTTAGTGGGGAGCAAAAAGACCATTTGTTTGTTGCAGAGGGTCTAAGCAGACAGACAGGATACCATGGGCTAAGCTCGTTCTAGCCTGCCCCTGATTCAAATTCAAGTTACACAACCACCCACTGCCATGCCATGGGCCTGCTGCTGCCATTGTTCCTGTCTTGAAGGCCTCTGCCACAGCTCATAAGGGTGGAAATGGCACACTTGGATACACCCATATGGCCATATGCCCCTTCTGACATCAAAGACCACAGCAGAGGCTTTCAGGACAGAAACAACTATGGTAGCAGGTAAGTGGCATGCAGGGACATCCAGTCTGCCAGCTGTCACTGCAGAATTTCCTGGAAATGCCATGACAAGCCAAGCTTTTAGAAATGGATTAAGATACCTTTGAGCCAAGATTGGTCTGGGACTGCTTCATCAGCATCTGGCCTGCCCTGGGGCTAATGACATATGTCGTTCAGACTTGATGATGCCAGAGGAGAACACAGGCCTTTTGTCCCATGTATATAGGCCTGGAGTTTCTTTACAACTCTGTTGTGACAGTTGGCACACCACATGGCCCCACATGGCCCTTATTTGCAACCATTCCCCCATTGCAGCCTGTGATGTCAGATAGGGAGCCTGGTCATGTAGGTGTAGCCAGGTGCTTTGTTTCTGCACTTATGGGCTGTGACAGGGACCTTCAAAGAAAATGTGATAGTGGCACTGGGTAAGGTTCGTGCAGCAGCAGTGGTAGGCAAGTATGGAAACACCCACCCATTGCCACGCCAGCCTGGGGATTGACCCGGATAAAAACCAGGGGCAAGATACCACAGACTTGTCTTCCTGTCTGTTTAGACCCAGAGTTGTGTTTATCAGTCCATTCTACTCCTTTCTTTTCTTTTATTCTGCTTATGCCATATCATCATAATTTGCCTCAAAGTTGAAGTCTTTTTCCTAAATTAGCAAAATTCCACTGATAGTGCATAGACTACACAGAGTATGATGCAAAATAGCCTTTGTTTCTTTTTAGCTGACCTCAAGTTGACCTCGATTCATGGCAACCCCATGGATGAGCCATCTCCAAGGGAGTCCTGAGTCTAGATATCTGGCATGCAGTCTTCTTCTCTTTCTACTGCTTTCTAACTTTCCTAGCATTATTGTCTTTTCTAATGAATCATGACTTCTTATGATATGCCCAAAATACAGCAGCCTCAGTTTAATTATCTTGGCTTCCAGTGAGAGTTCAGGCTTGATCTTTTCAAGGACCCTTTTGTTTGTTTTTGTCCATGCTATTCTCAGCACTATTCTCCAGCACTGCATCTTGAAATGGATAGGAACATTTTTAACTATTTCAATTTCCTAGTTGTAAAGGCTGAGTTTATGTACATCCCTCCATAATCATTTTTTTTTTGCTTTATGTCCAGCAGCAAGCCTTTTTGTGCAGTTTCTTCCTTGATCTTCCTTAGTAATTGTTCCACACCTATGGTGTTTACCACTTGTAGTATGGTGTCATCTGTATATCCTAGATATATTCCTTTCTTCTATATTTACTTCTCCTTCTTTTGATTCTAAACCTGCTCTTCACATGACATGTTTTGCATATAGGTTGAAGAAGTAGGGTGAAAATATGCAGGCTTGTATGATCCCCTCCCCTTGCCAATTGAGAACTATTCTGTTTCTCCATATTCTGTCCTAATAGTGGCCTCTTCTCCTAAGTACAGATTTATTATCTGGACTGTCAAATATAGTGGCACTTCCATGTCTTTAAGAGGGTTCCACAGCTTTTTCTGATCTAGGCAATGAAAAGCTTTGCAATAGCCTATAAAGAACTTGCTGATTTTCTTTTGGAATTATTTGAATGCATTGCATTGCAATTCCTTGATCTCCTGACTTTTAGCAATGGTCTTCTTCTAAGTGTTAGAGGCAAAAACCACTTTTAAAACTTTTCTCTTTTCACAGAGGACCCTCACAGAGGGAGCATCACAATGTCTCTATTCTAAGTTCGGCTGCTTCCAATAATTCAAACATTGCTTAGCAACCACTCCATGTCATCTTTGCCAGATTTTCTCTTCAACAGTCACAGAGGTGAAATAAAAATGTGTACAGAAATAGAGGTGGTCGATGGGGGGGGGGGAGACCTTTTTTGTGGAGGAGGCAAAAATGTGTGTGTATGTGCTTACAGGTGATCTGTGACCTTATGGTGATCACATGAATTTCATCATGTTTTTCTCTGTCAAGAGACACCCAGAGTGCATCTGCACTGCAGAATTACTGTGCTTTGACATCACTTTGACTGTCATGAATCTGTCCTACAGAATCCTGGGATTTGTATTTGGTGAATTACCAGAGCTCTCTGACAGACCAGCCTGAATACCCTACCAAACTACAAATCTCAGGGTTCTGTAGGACAGAGTCATGGAAGTTACAGAGATGCCAAACTGCTTTAACTCTGCTGTGTGGATACATTCTCAGAGATTATTTTCCCAGATCCTTCTTCTGAAACATTAGTCTACAGCACATGATATTTGTTGGTGGTTTTTCATTTCCTTCCCCTGTTGGATGAGAGTGATAATTGCTATTTATTTATTTAGAATATTTATATCTACTCTTCCCCCATAAAGGTTATCAGAGCAGTTTACAGATTGTTAACTTGACAGTTCCCTGCTTACAATCTAAAAATACATGGCACAAAAGAAGAAGAGAGTGGGAGTGGAGAAGAAGATCAAGTCAATCAGATTCTGACTCCTCTTTGCTCTCTTCCTCCAAGGCCAGGATGATATCAGTCAAGAAGGAGGTAGGACCTTTCAACTTCCTCTGGGCCTAGGTTTGGTGGAGTTGAGCCTCTCTCCTTCTCTTCCTCCAAATACAGGGTAGTAGCAGCCAAGAGGGAGGTAGGATCTCTCAGCTGCCTCTGAACCTAGGCTTGGTAGAGCTGTGTCTCCCTCTCCTTCTCTCCTTCCAAGGCCAGGCTGGTAGCAGCCAAGACAGAGGTAGGACCTTTCAACTTCCTCTGGGCCTAGGCTTGGTGGAGCTGTGCCTGCCTCTCCTCTCCAAGAACAACAAATGAATGAAATGCTCTGTCTTTCATATTGTGGTGTGAGGCTCTACCCTCATTGTTCTATCAACCTCAGGTTGTTGACGTTGGGCCATATATAGCACATTCCATAAGAAAAACAACAAAAAGACTATAAAGTAAGAAAAATGGAACACCTTGGTTGCCCTATAAGAATAAGAAAGGTAAATATCAGTGTCCCCCAAATTTCCCCACTCTACAAAAATCATTAGAAAGACACTCCCATTTTAAGAGGAGAGGTGAGTACTCTAAGGTAAATGGGGGAATCTGGCCAGCTGTAGCAGAATTATTACCAGGTATGGAAGAAAAGAATCATGAGTCATTACTCATCACAACTGTTAGACAGCTGTGTATGGATGAAAAATTGCTTCCATGAACTCTCTTCTCTTTGGTCAATTTTTTTTTAAAAAAACTGCAGAATTGTCGTCTTGCTAATAGATATCAGCAGTGGATAGTAAATTAGATGATAAAATTCTAATGAAGATGAATCTCCCCTTCTCTTAAAGAGGCTTTTTGGATGCATTTCCTGCTTTCACGGTGGAAGCTGGATGCCAAGATTGTGTCACAAAATTAGACATCTGAGAAGCAGGGAACAAGTTTGTTAATTATTGGGCTTAATTTAATGAACTTATTCTTGTTAGGTTTTATGAGCCATGTTGTATACGGGGATGTGTATAAGCCCACAACAGCCACATAGTGATGTCATTCTGAATTTTACAAGAGTTGCTGAGAAATTTTGCAATCAGAAGAGATGAGAACAACCAGACCAAAAATGTTTTGCTCAAAACCACACTAATTAATTAAAGAGTATCAATCATAGATTATTTCAGGTCATATAAATTTCCAGGTAAGACTGTGACAGTAAGCACAACTTTACTGAGGATGAACACACATCTTTAGCGATGCTGCCAAAGTTAGGAATCGAGGTGTTCAGAGAATTAATTTCTTCACCTTGGAGTTTCTGAACAAATTACAAGCAAAGCTAAAACTCAGCTGAAGTTTGAACTGCGTTCCAGCCTCAAATGTTTCTAGCACCACCACCACTACTTTTCTTTGTATTTTTTTTTTCTACTGAAATTTACATGGTAAGTAGCATCAGCATGATGAAAAAGGAATCTGCTGTGGAGGCCCCGCAGCTCTTTGTGTGCTTCAATTGTCTTAAGAGGCACAGTTCTCAAGAAAACATGACTTAGAATTTTCCTACAGTGCAACAGGGCCTTATCAAGACTGCCATAAAGCCAATTCTACCTGTCATCACAACTAAGAGCTTATCCAGAAAGGAGAAAATTTTCTAGAAATATTAAGACATTCTAGTTATTTTTTAATTTGATTTTAGCTTCATAGTAATGATTTTGCATCCAAATTCTTTTTTGAAATAGCCCAAGTTTCTCTCACTCCTCTTCTCTTATGTTCTTCTTCCTTTTCCCATTGTTCAACTGTCACATCTAGACTCAGGGCCTCTGCAGATGAGCCCAAAGGGAAGCAGTGGATCGGGGCCAAGGCTGTCGGACCGCGCGGTCCTGATCCTACCTTTTGCTGCCCAGAAAAGAGTGGCAAAATGCTGCTTCTTTTACTGGTGGCAAAAGGCCACCCTAAGAGCTGGTACGTGGCTCTTTAGCAACCCTTCCAGTGCAACGTGTCAAAACGCTGTGCTGAAAGAACGTCCTGATGCTGCACACCATGCGTAACAGTGTGCAGTGTCAGGATGTCCTTGGCGTGGGGCTGGAGCAGCAAGCGTGCAGCCACCTCTCCCCCTTTCTGCCTCCAGGCTGGCCCTTTGGGCTAGTCTATAGAGGCTCAAACAACATTTCAGAAACAGACTTCAAACAACTTTCACATCTGCACTGCAGAAATAATGCAGTTTGACACTGCTTTAACTGCCATGGTTCAATGGGATCAGGGTTCAATGGGAACTCTTGGATTTGTAGTTTTGTGAGATTTTTAGCCTTCTCTGTTAGAGAGCTCTTGTACCACAACTAACTGCATACCTCAGGATTCCATAAGATAAAGCCATGACAGTTAAAGTGATGTCAAACTGCATTAATTCTGCAGTGCAGATGCAACCTGAGTCCTTTTTAATTATTATTTAGAATATTGCTTTTGCAATATTACACTCAGAAGGGATCAGGATCATTATCTTTTATTGCTAGTATTCATCTTTTCCTCACTTGATATCTCTTGAATCTTTGTCTTGGAAACAATTCTTGTGTTTTTTTGATGGTGGCCATCTTAACTAATTCTGGTTTAACACAAACAGACAGCCATGAAGAGGCACATTTCATTTTGGGAAATGAGTGTGCCCACTCCTAATTATGCTTTCAAATAAAAGCCTGATGTTGCTACATGCTCAGCTATGGAACTGTGTATTAATTTTCATAGCTTAATATTCCTAGTTTGAAAATGTCAAGTGTAGTCTTCCATCCACTTTGGCCATCTAAATGAAATTATGGCTTAATTATAATAGAAAGAAATGAAGAGGAAGATGTTTGAAAAGGTGAAGATGATTTATCTATCCCAAATCCAAATGGACTACAATATCACAGAACCTCATGCAAAGTTCACAGAAAATCTTACTAACTTTATATATGTAATGTTTTTGTTGTACTAAATTTTAAATTTGATTTTTGAATCACAATTATTTCCAGTTTTAAATAAGAAATACATTTCTTTAAAAAAAGATCTTGTAGATTGTTGATAATTCATATGAGAATTATGTTAATATAAAGTTGCAAATCAAATGCTTTTATATATTTTAGTCCTAAAACACCAGTGTATAGAAGAAATATTCTATGATAGTAATTATTTAGGATAATATATTTGCAATTCATTGGGTTCCTCTCCCAATGTCTCCAGTGTTTGGTTTATTTCCCAACCTGAGTACGTTCCTGCTGTAGATATCTTAACTTATCCAGGAATAAGTTCCATATAATGCAATTCTGTTGTCTTCACAATAGACAACATTCAGTCTCTGGGTATATTCTATCGGTAAATGATGGGACACAACATGTAGGAATAGTAAGTCCAGCACTGTTTTCATTTACTTAATGTTTATTTCTTGATTTCTGTGCCAGCCGTCAAAATATTTCAGCAAGGTTTGCAAAATTACTTTTATTTTAAAAATAGCAATAGAGAAAAACTCAGTCACAAAAATAAATGTGATACTACACTTCAAAGCAGCTTAAAAACCTAGATCAAACATTTGCAGGGAAGCAACATTCAAAGTTTTGTTCTTTTGCTATGCTGGAATTCCAAGCAAATGTGAAATTAACAAATGTGATAGATTTCATCTATTAGGAGCCAGTCTGTCCATTAGGCAGAAGGAAGTGGTCACTAAAGACAATGGACCACAAATCTCCACCAAGTCTCCTCACCCGTTACCACTTTCTCACCTCCAAAATCAGAACATTGATTCCTAACTCCTCCATCCCACATGTCTCACCTCCTCTGACCAGTGCAAATGCTTTAAAGCAGTAGCAACAGCAGTAGCCTTCCTGACACCCGAACCTCTTTGTAAAATATCAGGTCCACTACAAGGAAAGGCACATAGGAGGGGCAGGGGAAGAAAGCAGTGCACACATTTGCAATAATAATAATAATAATAATAATAATAAGAAGAAGAAGAAGAAGTATGTAGAGAGATCTTGTAGCACCTTTGAGACTAACTGAAATAAAGAAGTTGGCAGCATCAGCTGTCATAGACTTCAGTCTACTTCTTCCTGTACACATCTGAAGAAGTAGACTGAAGTCTACGAAAGGTCATGCTGCCAACTTCTTTATTTCAGTTTCAAATGTGCTACAGGATCTCTCTGTATACTACTACTAATAATAATAATAATAATAATAATAATAATTTCTTACCTGCCTCTTCGAAGCAGGGAACAACAACAGACACACCATATCAGTTAAACTACATCATTTAAAATACACATCAGTTTAAAAGGACAAACAAGATATACACATATTAAAACAAACCACATTTAACATTCACAATTTAAAAATAATCTGGATAAGCATGCCAGAAAAGAATGGTCTTTAATGTTCTTTCAAATTCAGACAGCGTATTCAGTCAATCAGACAGTAAGGAATGGGGGAAGAGAAGATGGCAACAATAATGATGGAAAGGTGATGTTTCCTCTCCTGGTTCAGGCAGAAGTCAAATTTGGCTCATCTACCTCACCACAAGAAGTGGAAGCACTCGAAAAGAGTCATGGGGAGATTACCGCAGCAGCCAGGTAGATTAATATGTGGGTAGAATTTTCCTTAAGTACCTGTGTGCTGAGCCATATATGACATTGTAGGTAAGCACTAATATCTTGAGTTGATTTTGGAAATGGATCAGGAAATTGTAAAGTTTTCAATACCAGTGGCAAGTTGGGTTGACTTCCCAGTTCAAAACCATCATCACTCACATCTGTTCAATTTTACAGAAACTTCATGCTGGGCTAATAATAATAATAATAAATTTTATTTGTATCCTGCCCCTCTGTCAAACAATTGGGTAGTACAGCAGTAACAGCAGGCTAAACCTCTCTGGCTTTATTGCCCAGATAGAGTTCCAGAGAGGTTAGCAAGAGATATGTGGTGGCGGTCATAACCACCTTTGTTAATTTCTTTCAGTACCTGTTGATGGAGATGTCTTGATTTTATTCAAGATGGATTCTACATAATCACCTGCATTTGGAGGCTTCAGTATTTTTTATTTATCAGACAGCAGTCAAGAGAGTTATTCTCCATGAATTTAGGTGGCTAGGTGTTTTGTTTTTTTTTAAAAAAGCCCTCAATATCAATGGCCAACATAACACCCTGCACAAGGACTGTGTCATAAATTATATGTGTAATGAAAAAGTCTGTATTTTGGGGAGGTTATCTCTGTCTTTATCTATAAAAAGGACATCAGTAAGGGAACTGGGCTGGAATATTACTTCATACATTAATTGTATGTATTTATTTCTACATACTCAGTTTTGCAATATTTCAATTATTATTTTTTCCCATTTCTATCATAAGGTAAGATTGGACAAAATACAAGAATGCCTTGGTTTGTTTGTTTGTTTGTTTGGAGGGGGGAGGTTGATTGGCATGAGAAAAAGAAGTAGCATACTTGAAATATGGGTTCTTAGTGTGGTACAAAATGTCTACTTTACTCCAAGAGTTTTCTGACAATCTTTCTTCTAATCACATCTCATCTTCAAGCACTGTGTTCCCATAAAGAATAAAATTGGTATATGTGGGTTTTGTTATTTACCTCTTGTATAAAAATTCTCTGCCTCTAATAAAAATGACACCTCTGAGTTATTTAAGGATTCGTGCCATGCCTACTAATCATCTCAGTAAAAGGTCATTTTGGTGATTGAGACTGCAGTCTCTAGGAGCAAGTCTCATTGAGTTTGGCAACTTGCTCCTGAATAGACAGGCATTATCAGACTCCATTCATGGGTCTTAAAGGGTTCTTTTTCACTTTCATAAGTAGAGTTTATTAATTTTACATCTTTTCCTGTTGACACCTTTTATCTTGCAGGCTATTCAACCCCACTCAGATGAATGAAGTGAGGAACAGAGGGTGCTTGGATGGAATTTGCAAGGCTAATCCTCAGACACCTCCCCTTGTTTTAAGCTACAATATGCCCTTTCATAGCAGTCTAGAAACATGAACTAAAGGAGGAAGATGCAGAAGATGTGAGGATGGATTTGAGAACGGTTATACCTCTCCAATCTACAGCAGAAGTCACAGATAGAGGAGACTGAATCCTATTGGTTTTCCTGCCAACCACAGTTCCAGCTGGAGAAAAATAGCTGAGCTTCCTCCCTTCAGGAGCATCACTTGTCTTATGGATTCAGCTGTGGCCAAAGCCACTCTGAGCTCATCCACCTGTGATCTCTCTGCAGGTTAGAGAGGATAGAGCACACAATTCCATTTGCATTTTCATGTGAAACTATCCAATCTATGCCACTTGGACCATGGAACAAACTGAGGCACAGATTCTCTTATTATTTACACTTCCCTGAAATCTGTGACCTAGTTCTTCTTTTTAAAATAGCTATTTGTGAACATTGTACACAAAAATGGATAAATTAGCAGAACCTTAAAAAAATTATGTCATGAATTAGTCATAACAATAACTTCCACAAGCTTTGCATGGTAGTGAACATTGTTATGGATCATATTCAATAAATATGAATATTAGACTTTTATGCATAAGGTAGGAAAGCCAACTGCTTCCAGAGTTTAGACAAATTGTTAAGAATTCATACTGGACAGGTAGGGTTGTGGCTTGGACCCTGTTCATCTTGGAAAAAAGTTAATTTTAGAAATTTAAGAATGTCTACCTTATTCTAAAAGTGAAAACTGAAATTATACTCCAACCACCTTGCTCTGGCTAACAAGGAAATGGTTCCATTGAGAGCAGTGAGTGCTTAAATGTCTTGTCTATTTCCACTGAATGGAGAACTGCCAAACCCTCCCCCTACTGTGAGGTATTGGGAACTTCCAGAGAGGCTGAGCAACCCATCTGGATTTGAAAGAGTGTAAATATTTATATTTTTATGTAGAGAGAGCTTGTTATTATTATTATTTATTATTGTAGCACCTTTGAGACTAACTGAAAGAAAGAAGTTGATAGCATGAGCTTTCATAGACTTCACTCTACTTCATCAGATGAGTCTGAAGTCTACGAAAGCTCATGCTGTTAACTTCTTTCTTTCATTTAGTCTTAAAGGTGCTACAAGATCTCTCTACATAGTGATTCTAAAGACTAACACAGCTATGTATTTGAATATCTATATGTGATTGTCTTTGTCTTGTGTAAGCAGCTCAATATTCTCTACTATCCAGACCACTTAAAAGCCATTATCAGTATCTGAAGGGCACATTCACCTCTGCCCTTTGCAAGTACATGTTTCTGCATTTAGCAATACTAAGGCCATGTTTCTCCCACCCAGAGGCATTCCCTTCACTTTTAGTAGTAGGTTAGGAAAAGGTTAAACACAGAGACAGAGAGAATCTCTCTCTTTAGACCTCCTTCCCTGCTCTCTCTAGGACCTGTGTCTGTTGTTCCAATCTCATCATCTTCTTCATGTCACAGGATGAGAAAATCCCTCTGTGTGTTTTATCTGTAGTCCCTTAAGCTTAGCTACACCTCTCTAGACCCTATTAGATTGTTCCTGAAAGGGCTTTAGCTCCCTTGCTATTTTTCTCATCTTTTACTTTGAGAAACAGATTGTGATGAGTATAGACTATTCTGTTAGTTTCTACTGCTATCTTTTTCTGTCTTTTTAACAAAGAAAGAATTGTTGTTGCTGTAAAATAAGCCTGCCTTTCTATCTCATTCTCACTTGGAGCAACTCTGATTAATTGTTATTTTTAAAAAAATCTTTACTCTTTTAAAACTTTTAGGTCCTGCAGACAGCAAGTGCCTGGGAGAATTTTTCCCTCCAAACTAGTAAAACCAGTGGGCTACTGAACAACATAATATACAAAATGGATTTTATGAATATAAAGTGCTTGTATTGTGTATTAAACATGTCAAATTTGCAGATGACACCAAATTAGAAGAGGTAACTAATACCTGAGAGAAGAGAATCAAAATTCAAAATGACCTTAATAGATTACAAATCTGGGCCAAGACTAACAAAGGGGGCATACAGAAGCACTGAATCATAGCTATAGCAACCACATGCTGCAGCCCTGATCTGACTTTTTGTGTCTCCAAAAAGAGCTGGGAAATTCCACTCCTTTTTGGAGTGGCAAAAAGCCATCCTTACTGCTGCCACTACAGCTCTTCTGCATTCCTTTGGCACAGTGTCTACACGCTGCACCAAGGGAATGCTCTGACACCACACACTGTGTGGTGGAGCATGCAACATGATGGTGACATTGGGGTGGAGTTGGAGTTTGCAGCGTAAACCCTTGTGGCCAGTCTGTACAGTCCCATAATGAATTTCAATAGGGAGAAATGTAAGGTACTGGGGTTAGACAGAAAAAAAATGAAATACATAGATATAGGATGAGGGACACCTGGCTTAACAAGGCTACATGTGAAAGGGATGTGAAAGGGATCTAGGAGTCCTAGTAGACCACAGGTTGGACATGATTCAACAGTGTGATGCAGCCAATATTATTCTAAGTTGCATTAGTAGAAGTATAGTGTTTAGATCAAGAGACATGTTTAGAAGAGGGCAACCAAAATGGTGAAGGGTCTGGAACTGTACCTTATGAGGAGAGATTTAGGGACCTGTGTATGTTATTCTGGAGAAGAGATGGTCAGAAGGTGATATGACATCTCTGTTTAAATATTTGAAGAGATGTTGTATTGAAAATGGAACGAGCTTGTTTACTGGTAGAAAATAGAACAGGGGTAGGCAACCCTTCCCCTTTAAGGGCTGAGGGACTTCAGCTCCCAGAACCCCAGGAGATATTGGCCAACATGGGGCTATTGGCCAACATGGCTGAGGCTTCTGGGAGCTGAAATCCCTCGGCCCTTAAAGGGGAAAGGTTGCCTACCCCTGGAATAGAACATAGAATAATAGATGCCAGTTACAGGAAAAGAGATTCCACCTAAATATTATGAAGAACTTTGTGATAGCAAGAGCTGTTTGACAGTGGAACATGCTCCCTTGGAGAGTGGTGGAGTCTACTTCGTTGGAGGTCTTTAAACAGAGACTAGATGGCCATCTATCAGATGCACTTTGATTGTCATGTCCATGGCAGAGGGTTGGACTGGATGGCCCTTGTGGTCTCGTTCAACTCTAAAGTGCATACATTATGAGAAATATACATGGAAGTAGCAGATAAGGAACTAATGCAGCTCTTTCAGAGTTATGTGATCGTTTATAGTTGCTCCTGATGTAACATTGTATATCAGTTTTAATTTCCAGATTATTCTTTTCAAAGTCAAGTTTTTTTTTTATTTTTTAAAAAAATAGTTTAAAAAGTTCTAAAATAGGTTTCCAAAAATTTGGTCCCAGAATTGCCTAGTGATCAACTGATGCTTCTTCTTTTTTATTATTGTCTGGTGATTGACTGACAGTTGGATACACTAGATGGTTTCAGCAATTGATGACTGCATGTTTCACTGAATCCTATATAAAGTTTATCCCTCCTCCCCATATTTTTTTTTTTGTAAGTTTGATGTTTCTAGATGCATATTATGTGAAACCTACTGGGTTTCAAAATTCAAACAACTCTGTCACTCCTCAACAATACAGAAAAATAGTAAAAACATAAGAAGCACCAGTACACCAAAGTTAACTAGGCTAAATTAAAACAAATAAATGTCTACAAACACAAAGTCTCTGAGTAAAATATCTCTCACTAAATACAATTTAGTTTGGGTTAACTGAAGATTCTGGGGAATTAAAGTTCACATTTGTATGAAGTGTGAAGGCAAGATAATTGTTTCAAGCCCACTGTCCTCAGATTTGCCTAATTTTCACCAGTTTAAACAAGTCTAAAATGGGTTTCCAAAAGTTCCAAGAACTGCCTGATGATCAACTGATACATATTTTTTTAATTGTCTGCTTATTGATTGACACGTGGAGACACAAGATGGTTTCAGCAATTGATGACTGCATGTCATCAGTTTTTCCCTCATCCCATTAAATCTGCCAGATGTCCCCATTTATGTGTATGTAGATTTTAAAAGGTATATTTCAAAATGTTGTCCTGGACCAAGTCATTTTCAACATGTTTGTCAATAATGTAGATTAAGCTTCCCATTGTGAATTTTGAAGATGATGCTAAATTTGGTGGGACAGGAAAAACATTCAGTATGACTTTTATAAAATAAGCCTAAAATCCAATTTGGATCTCCCCTTGCCAGTGGCATTAGTAGCATTTATGTGATAACTCATGGTGCCACCCCCCCACACAAAAATAGAGGATATCTGGCTACAGTGTCTCAGCCACCAGAAATCCCAATTATAGGTTCGCCTTAGGATCACTATTAGCTGGAAATGACTTGAAGACACACAACAACAATTAACTTCTGCTGTGTCTATGACTCACCTGTTAAAACCACAGAACTCTTTGCATAGCAGTTTGCCTCATGTCAGAAAACTCTTTCCCAGAGCAAAATATGCATTTTAAATTCACCTTCTACATTTCAAATTTCTGTCCAGGAAGAATCTCAAAATATCCTTCCTTTTGAGCATGACTTAGAAGCATGGCTTTATAAACATATTAAGTCTTTGTAGCTTAAGTTTTCTATTAAGTGTTTTTAGTCCAACATTTTTCTTGAATGTCAAACATTTTGTGCTGCCTTGTCCTCCTTTGCTCATAACCTACATTTTCCCACACATGTCTGATATTTTGCAGGGCCTTGTCCTACTTTTGATTAGGCAACCAGGCATCCCCCTTTTCCAGGACACATACTGCATTCCAACCTTCTGCCCAGATGGAATTTCAGAATGTCCTCCATTTGGAGCATCACTAAGAAGTATGAATTCACACTTATATTAAGTATTTCTGGTTTTTCTTTGGTCATGTCCTACATTATTTCTTGAATGTCTAACGTTTTGTGGTGCCTTGTCCTCCTTTTCAGTTAGGACAACTGGTCACCTTACCCAGCAGGACTTTAAAATCAACACACAAATATAGACATTCCCATGCTATCCACGCTGTTTCTTGCAATGACATTTAAGACAGGGTGACCAGATGTTGTCCTAACCACAAAGAAAGACAAGAAACCACAAAATGGAGGGCATTCAAGATCAACATAAGACTAAAACAAAACAAAACAAAACACTTAATATGAAACAAACCAAAAACACTTAATATACATAGACATTCAATATTTTTAGTTATGCTGAAAATGGAAGACATTCTGAAATTCCTCCTGGTCAGAAGCAGACTGAAATGTAGGACATGTCCTGGAAAAAGAGAATGCCTGGAGATCTAGGTACCACAAAATGGAGGATGCAAAACTAAAAAAAAAAAAAAAAAAAAATAGTACAAAACAAAAGCTTTAATAGAAATATTCTGTCCATTGTTGGACAGCTCTTATGGTATAGAAGCTCTTTGTAATATTTAGGTGGAATCTCTTTTATTGTACGTAATTTTATTCCATTGTTTTGTGTTCAAGGGATGAAACAGATGGCTCAAAAGGGCTGCCATGGCACCGCATGGGCCCTGTTTGCATTAGGACTATGGCTGCCCCATGTGTCCGGCCCTGATTTGGGCCGCTGTTGCAGTCTCCAACTGGCATGCCAAAAAGGGGTGGATTTTTCTGTTCCTTTTTAGGCTGGTTTTGGGCTGCCTCTATGGAAAATAACCTCGTTGGGGCAGCTTCCAGCCACATTCAGGGTGTGCATTGTGAGCACACCCTGCTCCCAACATGGCTCAATGGCAGCCCTTTTGAGCCATCTGCTTAAGGCCCTAGTCTCTGAAGCAGTTTGTTCCATTTTCTATGTGACATGCTTTCCAACATTCAAAGATGGTTATCATGTTGCCTCTCAGTTTTCACTTAGCACCAAGCAGCTGATGGAAGATCTGGGGCTCGGTAGATTCCTATACAATGTAATGATTTAAAGGAACGTATAGCCCTGTTAGGATCTGTGCAAACTACAAGAAGAAATGGTTCCATAGTGTAAAAATCATCATCATCATCATCATCATCATCATCAATCTGGAAAACTTAGAGATGAATGTATGAGGAACCCCCTCCTCTTTAGATCCTTTGAGATGTTTTTTTTTTTTTCTTCCCCCTGTATGCTTTACTCAAGAAATCCTCTCAACATGACACTATCCTCCTGGCAGTTTGGAGTGGCATAGCTCCAAGATGCCTGTGCTGTGTAATTTTTTCAAATGTGCTGCCCAAATCCTCCTCTAGACTTTTTCCTGCACTCCTGTGGTCATCTCTGTATTTTCCCCCTTTAGCAGATGAGAGATAATGGGGGTAAAGCAACACAGCAGGACTGAAAGGCATTCTCCTCCTGGAAATTCCTGGAAAGTTCAAATCATAGGGATAAAAAAAAATAATCCAATGGCTCTGTGACATTCTATAAGGCATTTTTATGCTAGACGCAGGTTAGAATGCAAAAAAAAAAAAAAAAAAAAAAAATCCTGCTCCCTCTGGACCTTGTTGGTTCTCAAAACAGGCCAGGGCTGACGTCACTGAAGGCTGTAATTAAACAACAAATGATACTTTGGAGAGCAAGATAAGGTCAACCCACTCAGCATTTGAAAGGGTCAGTAATTAGCCATGTGTCACTATTAGAGCCCAGGGAACAGTGTACTCTTACCAATTAAAAGGCCATGAGCCTCCCTAATCAGGCATACAAGAAACTTGACAGGGACATTTGTTTTCAGTTTGTACTTCTAGGGGGGAAATGCACAATAATATTGCCAGGATATGTGGTTCACCCACTGTATACTCTTGGTCTAAACTACTTAAAAAGTCAGTTCTTTCAAAGAAGGAATTTCTGCTTTGCATTAGTCTAGAAGACCATTTCATACATTATGCAGAACTTCATCATTGTACCTGTTCACCACAGGGAGCTATCTGCAATTATAGGGACAGGCTGTAGTTCAGTGACAGAGCACATGCTTTGTGTGCAGAATGTCTCACAGCATTTGTTATCATTGGTTAAAGGGATCATATAGCAAGTGATGGAATGACCTTTCTTTGTTGGGAACTCTGAAAAGCTGCTTCCAGTGGACAATTTCAGGCCAGATGGACAAACAGTTTGACCTAGTGTAAGGCAGCTCTCTGATCTGGACTATAAAAGTTTAGGCCATAATAAATTAAGGATATGAAAACCCATTTCTCTCTCTCTTTCTCTAACACACACACACACACACACTGGTTCAGTGATACTCTGACATTGAGGATCTTAAAATCAGAATATCTCCTCTCTGTCTCAGTGTTTCTACAAATCCCAGCTACATTACTTTCTTTCTGTGTTTCTTTTTTAGGTCTTTATGACATGAGGCTAGAAAAGTGGAATTTTAGCAGGATAAAAGTGTCTTTGGTCAGTACTTATCACACTACATGTCTTCCCTATTGCTGCCTTACATGCCATTCATTACTGGAGTGAATCTTTTCATTGATGGGCATAAACAATAGGCTCTCAATCTTATTGCTGTTCCATTATCCCATTCCTGTAATAGGTCTTTTCCACAACAATTATGTTTCTCAGGAAATCATGTGGTGAGAGTTGATATGATTCTGTGCTTCTCTCTCTCTTCCTCTTCTACTAGCAGCTATAGTAGCTACTAACATCTTCCCAATGCCAGCTGATGTACACTTACACACAACAGCCAACTTCTGGAGGTGGTTGGCTCCATATCAGCCAAACATCTTCCTCCCAAAACACAAGACTACTGTGTAAATATACCCACAGCAGTCTCATGCTTTGAGAAGGGGAGGAGTAGCAGTTATAGCTGCTGACATCTTCTCAAATCTGTCCGCTCTGTGCACATTCACACAGCAGCTGACTTTGGGAGGTAGTTGGCTCAGCAGTGATCACTCATTCTGCCACCTTCTTCCCAGAAGGGTTTGGCAGTACAGAAAACAGATCACATGACCATGGATCACTAAAGTGCAATCGTGGGGGAAAGTGTGATAAGAAATGATGCCCAATTTTTATGCTTCCATTTTTTAACTAGCATGATCGTCATAGGACAAGAGACTAGTGTGATAAAGTCCTTATACTGTGTTGCGAAATTCTCTGCATAAAAATTCATGTACACTTGGATGCATTTCTTAAAGTACTTTTATTTACAATTGTTGTTATTTGCCATCAAATTGACTTTGACTTATGGTGACTCATGAAGAAGAGATCTCCAAGAGCCCTGGTCATGAACTGCCCGGCTCAGTTTTTGCAAACTTATGGCTGCGGCTTCCTTGAGCAAATCAATCCATCTGTCTTCCTCTTTTCCAATGCCCTCTACACTATCATATTTCAAGTCATGTAGTCTCATGATATATACAAAGTATGACAGCCTCCATTTAGTCATCTTGGCTTCTAGTAAGAATTCAGGGCTGATTTGCTTTAGAACCAATTCATTTGTCTTTTTAGCGGTAAGTAATATCTATTCTTTCTTTCTACACAGCATCCTTCAAAACCATGCTTTGAAACCAGAAATGCAATGGCATGGGCGATTCTGACTGTTATTTAATTATATATCTTTACACTTGAGAAGGTTGGCTAGTTCCTTCATAGCTACCCTTCTTAATTTTCTTCTGATTTATTGATTACAGTCTCAATTGTGATTAATGACTGAGTCAAGGTTTAGCAAATCTTTTTTTCAGTATCTTCATTAAGCACTCTAAAATCGTATAAATCATCTCTACTGATTTTTTGTTTTCTTATTGTATATGTTTTCCCTATTGACTGAAGTATTTCTGTGTATTTCCCCAATTCTATATTATTATTATTATTATTATTATTATTATTATTATTATTATTATTATTATTAATTATTAATATCCCACCTTCCTCCCAACACAGGGACTCAATTTTACCTTCATTTTACCTGCATTTCAAAATCTGCATATCATTTTATTTCTCCAAACACCTTAAAAGCCTCACAGCTGTGTAGTCTTCAGTTAAAGTTTTTTTCCCCCTCCTCAGAAGTAATATGGAAGTCCTGAACTGATTGATCTTTGCATCATAAATGGGACAATTTAATAATCCTGTCATAAGCCTCTGATAGACACTGAGTCTTTTCAGAAGGGGCATATTCCAATGACTTGTGCATTTTTATAAAATGTACAGAACTAGAAGATGTGATAAATGATACCTTATTGTATGGTCTAGAAAAATTGAATGACACAGTACAATATTGGGTTTGTAATGTTCACTTCTTCATTGTGTCTGTGCCTCACACAACTGAGTTATCCTGCACCTAAGCAGAGGGTTCTAAAAACATTCTAAATTGAATTTTGGGGGTAGCCCTGCTCACCCCCTCCAGCCCTATATAAGGGATCATTACCGATGCATACCAGTTCCTTTTAGTCTGCCACTGCAAAAGCTTTAATAGGAACAGGATTGGCTTTGGTTTCCAGAATGTTGATTCCAGGAAACTTCATTGGATTGCTTCATCAGCATTGGTTGTTGACCATGCTAGCACTCTGGGCTCTCTTGGTACTGCTGGCTTCTTTTAAGAAGTGTGTTGAATGGATTATCTCAGAGTGACTGGAGAATTGTCAAAATGTTGTGTCTCCATGGTGAGAGGATCCATGTGTATATGTGCATTCAAGTTACCTGTCAATGTAAAGCAGCCCCGTGAGTTTCATAGAGTTTTCTTAGACAAGAAATGCTCAGAGGTGGCTTTGTAAGTTCTTTCCTCTGTAATATAGCCTACAGCACCAGATATTCATTCATGGTTTCCCATCCAATTACTAACCAATGCTGGTTAATTTCCATAATTAGATGGGACTTTGTACCTTTAGAGTCAAACTCAACTAAATTTTTTACAAGGTGAGTTTTCTTCATACGTCTAGTCTCAAGAGCTTGGAAAATACTATTTCACTGACACTATCATATTCAGCAATCCACACACACACACATATCTAAACTAGTCTGTTAAACCTAGATGCTGCAGGACTCTTCTGAGGTATCTTCCCTTAGTGACAGAGAAATATGAAGACCCCTTTTTCAGCTTTGCATAATTTGCAACCATTTGATTGAAATAATAGGAGGTAATAGCTTTTTTCTCCCATCCACTTTTGTAATCTGAGGAAGGTGAAATGATTCTGAAAGACACACAGATTTTGAGATGATAATTGCTGGAAAATATTAGCATTAGATTTCTGAAACATTTTCTGACTGGCTTGCATATAGTGCAGGGGTAGGCAACCTTTCCCCTTTAAGGGCCGAGGGACTTCAGCTCCCAGAATCCCAGGAGCTATTGGCCAAAAGGGGACTATTGGCCAACATGGCTGAGGCTTCTGGGAGCTGAAGTCCCTTGGCCCTTAAAGGGGAAAGGTTGCCTACCCCTGATATAGTGGAAAAAAAAAACTGAGATCTCAAGTATTTTCCACTCTTTTTGTCTTTCTGATGTGCATCCCTATAAATACAACTATTATTCACTCAATACTTTAAGAGTATCCCTACTATGTACTGTAGCAAACGTTTCTACCCTATCCCATCCACCACACCTCTAAATGAGAAAGCAAAATGTGAAGTCATTGAGTCTAGTCACCATCTGGAAAGACTTTTCTCACTTTCAAATGAGGTCATTGACTGGTTCTGAATGCTTCTTGTCTGGAAGTTGAGAGATGTATAATTGTGTGCCCATGCATACCTTTCTAGACCATCCTCTCTTTTCCCACTTTTCCATGTTTCATTCTAGCACAACTTTGGGGGGAAGCAGACTGGCGGCTCTGCGCCACCCCAGGAAGGTGCGCCGCTGGATCGAGGCTTCCCCACGCCTCGATCCAGCACCACACTTTCACTGCCCCTGAAAGGACCGCAAAAATAGCGCTCCTTTCACAAGTCAGTGAAAGTGCGCCTCAAAAGTGTGAGCTGCACTTTCGCTGACTTATCCGCCACAGCGTGTGCAGATGCTGTGGCGGGAGGTTGCCCTGGGAGCGCCGGCCGGGAGGAGGAAGGGACACCGAACGTGCGGCTGCCCCTCCTCTTCCCTGCCTCCAAGACGGCTTAATAAGCCATCTGCCAAGGCCCTTACTCTCTATTACTTTCCACTTTCCTTGTGCCAGAGTGTCTTTTTTCAAAGTAAATGTCTCATTTTACATTTTCTTCTTGACTACTTTCTCACCATTCCAGCTTTTCCTCTAGCATAACAGTCCATTCTTCTAACTCTACAAAGCTGAGGATGTTTGTGTATATTTATCAAATTAGAGCAGGAATAACATTCAGTGTGATATACTGGTTTGAACATTGGACTGTGACTCTGGAGACCAATGTTTAGCCATGGAAACCCACTGGGTGATCCCAAGCAAGTCGCCCACTCTTAACCCCAGAAAACCCTGTAGTAGGTTTAGGATTTCCTTACATAAGAAATCACTTTAAGACTCACAACTCCTGAAAGTGAGAAATCTGTCATTTTACAAATACCCCTTGCAGGAATGGCTGGTTGTTTCTATACATTTACAAAATTCATTGTATCCACTACAATTACAAAGGGTAATCCATGGGTAATCCATGATCCATTTATCAGAAAGTGTACATTTTAGCTCCAGAGCACCTTATAACAAAATCCTTTTACATCTCTATCTTAGAATGTTGTCATTGGAAATAATAAGACATAAGTTAGACATGTCTAAATATGAATCCATTTCATTTATTAGAATTATTTATTTGTCTCTTCTGTGCTTCAGTTTCCATCTACCTCCTATCAGATTTATATCAACAAAATAAGACCAGAATAAGTTGAATCTGGCTTTCAACTATTTCTGACCCAGTCAGAAGAAACTTGTCAAAGAAGAGGTGGAGGAGAAAAATAAAATTAGCTGTTGCAGTTTATTGAATTTGTTTTGTTAGATCACAACTACAAGCAAGAAATGTCTGTTTTACAATATTATGGTGGACATGTGGCATGTCCATTCCAAAGATTATGTGATAGCAATGGTTGCATCTTGCAGCAGTAATTCTCATGGTTTACTAGTATTCAGATTCAGCGATTGCAACAGTGTATGTGCAGATGCCCTTTTACGTTAATTTGGAAATTGTGTGTTAGTTTAGGATATTTCATCAAGTTGACCTACTAAATGGAACTGACCAATAGACTGTAACTCATAACTATACAAAATATTGGCCCAAATCCTTTTAACCCATTGGCAGATCATATGTCTTCAGTGGTGTACTTATGTCATCATCTGGGTGTCAAAGCTACATCTTTTGCAATAGCACCTGGGAGTAAGAGGTTTCCAGCATAAGGCTTATCATTCTCTTTCAGGTGCTCAAGACCAGCCAGAACATACCAAAGTGGATACTTATAGCCAAAAATAGTTCAGTACACAGGAGGTCTCATTTCCTGCAGTTGTGCACTCAAGGAAAAAGGGGCTACAGAAGGTTACTGGTTACCTCATTTTGCAACACTCTTAAAGGCACATTTACTGATATAAATGTAATAACACCAGTATACATCACTGATAGGTTTCTAGCTATCTCACTGCTATAAAATAACTTCAAGACTGGAATTTTAACCTGTAAAGATTTATTCAAAAATGATGAGTTTGTTTGTTTTCCTTTTTACATTCACATTTTTGTCCCAAGCACAATTTCAGTCAGTTCCATTTCTTCATGACCTTACTTTTTATTTTTGCTGCATCCAAAACTTTATTATGTATTTCTTCCTAATATCTGCATTTTACTGCCAGCAGTCTCCTATAATATATGTACTATTTTCCTGCATGCATGTATCTTTATGTACATTTGGAGGAGTGTGCAAACTAAAAGATAATTGCATTTGAGCATGGATATTAGTTTTGTAAGCATAAATTATCACAGTTTATTTTAAAACATAAACTATATTACTCACTTTCCCATCTTTGGGCCTTAGGTAACTTTTGACACTGATGTCGAATTCAAAGATAAAGCCATGTTAGTCTGTAGAATCACTATGTAGAGAGATCTTGTAGCTCCTTTGAGACTAACTGAAAGAAAGAAGTTGGCAGCATGAGCTTTCTTAGACTTCAAATGCTACTAAAAGCATCTAACGAAGTAGACTGAAGTCTACGAATGTTCATGCTGCCAACTTCTTTCTTTCAATCTTGACATGGATGAATGTCATTCATCATCCTGTCCAGATATGTCTAACTAGCCATCAGTTGCCAGTCACCATTTATTTTTTTCAGATTGATCCAAGTATAGGAGTACTCTGAAATATTTTTTTTTATATAATGTGACAGACCCCATTAACAGCCAAAATCCTTAGAATATCTTGCAACAACACATAGTCTAAAGGATTCTGATAAAAAAAAGGGGGGAGCTACTATCTGGAATCTAAAAGCAACACTGCTATCATAGTTTGAAAAGGAAAGAATCACTAACATATCAAAGATTAAAATCATACATGGAGAAGACTTGAGCAAAAAGCCTTCCTACTTCAGATGTTTAGTTCCCAACATGTGGAAGACTGAAGAAAGGGTGGAAGGGATGTACAGAGTGAGGCCAAAAAACTCATGCCTGTTTCCCCCTGATATAATGACAACTGGGGGCATCACTAGAGTGTGGGGGAAGGGGGTTAGGCTGCGCCAGGTGACATCCTAAGGAGTAGTGACACCACTGCTCCCCAAACATCTGCCTTTTGGAGTTTCCCTATGTTCCTTTAAAATGCTGAAGAGGTGGTGGGTGGGGAGATGTAGTGGGAGAAGAAAACTTGTTTTTGTTTTTGTTTAAAAAAAAAAAAGAAAGAAAAAAGTTTTTCCTTAAAAACTTCAAATCTTACCAAATGTTCACTTTAACCACACAAAATGATGGACATGTAAATATATTTAGGTTGTGTGCATGATATTGTAATTTAAAGGTATAATTTTAATTTCGTTAGTTATTTTATGACTCAACTATTACCATTACATAAGTGATATATAGGAATTATGATTTATGAGTAACTCTACTAAGGATTCTGTATGGTGTAGCATAGAAGAAGGTCAGTGTGTGTGGTAGGTGACATCATGAGTTACCACATTGGGTGATGTCAACCATAGTGATGCCCCTGATGGTAACCATGTAGGTGGAAAGAAGAGCACTAGTAGAATAATTCCTTAGAAGTTATTTTCAGACTGGATATCAGATGTTCTTGGTGATGCTGTTATGATACAGCTGCTGTCTTCACTCCCTTTTAATAGCTGTTTAAAATATGTCCCTCCAATACTGCTACTATTTTAGACAATGAACACTGGATGAAGTTCAAATACTTCCAGGTCTAGTTCTCTGACTTTCCCTCTTCTTTCTTTTTGTCCTTTTGTCCTTTAGAAAAACTAGGAACTCCTATATAACCAATTTTAAGTGCAATTTTTCCAGTACGTTTGTTTCCAGTGAGCTAGCACTGATGTCCATCTCTTATAGCAATTTCAACCACTGCAGCTTCACTGTTCTATAAA
Organism: Phrynosoma platyrhinos; assembly: GCA_020142125.1. Lineage (NCBI taxonomy): Eukaryota > Metazoa > Chordata > Lepidosauria > Squamata > Phrynosomatidae > Phrynosoma > Phrynosoma platyrhinos. The sequence goes on from CM034704.1 coordinate 8,173,160, forward strand.
GCAAAATGATCAAATTTGGCATATAACTTATGAGTTCTTCCAAAATCACTGATGCTACCTGGACAACCTTTCTTCTCCTACCTGCAAAATATCAGTACTAGTCTTGCCCTGCAGCACAGTGAAGTCAATGAATTCAGGCAGGAAATCTCATATGACAGAACAGTAATGTATGGGTCCAGTCAACAACAAATCCCATCCAGAGGACACACGACTGCAGCCTGAAAGGCTTACAGTAAGGGTGAGAATCATGAGATCCTCCAGATGTTGCTTGATCACAACTTCCTACACTCCTCATCACTGCCTATGCTGGCTAGGACTACTGTGACCTGAAGTCCATAAACATCTGGAAGATGATAGGTAGGTAGGCAGGCAGGCAGGCAAGCAGGCAGATTCTGGTAAAAGAGAGTAACAGATGACTTTGGGAGCTATTTTTCAGGCAACTAAATGTCTCTGGATGATACTGGACACTAGATGGAGAAAATGGTATGTATATATACTAAAGATGTGCTGTGTTAAATTATTCATTATTAAAAGGGAGAACAAATAATTTAATCAATTTTTCATCTGCTTTCAATTATTATTATTATTATTATTATTATTATTATTATTATTTTATTTTTAAAAAAACCTAAGCTATTTCTATCCCTTCAGGTTAAGTGGGCATGTATGCTGTCCAGAGGTGTTGCAAGAGGCAGAACTACTCAATACCTTTTTTTGCCTCAGTCTTCTCATAAAAAGAAAAGGATGCTCAACCTGAGGAAAATGAAGGAGAGGACACAATAGGGGAAATGCAGAACAGAATAAGTAAAAATGTAGTACAGGAATACCTGGTTAATTTAAGGATACCTGATCTGGTTTAAAATTTAAAGAGGGTGGCATCCTGATTTTATCAGAAGGATTTAGCTGCTGAAATTGCCACCCAGGTCCATCTGGATCCATCCTCACTCCCAGGGCTGCACTGGTGGCCATTTTCCTAAGTTGCAAAACTCCTGGTTCCAAAAAGAGGCATGCTGAGTAGCCCTGGGAACAGAGATGGACCCAGGATGGACCTGGGCAGTGATTTCGGTGGCTAAATCCTTCTGACAATATCAGGATGCTGCCCGCTTTAAATTTTAAACAAGATCAGCTAAGTTGGTTTTAAAAATAATGCAATAAGCTTCTAAATGAATATAAGTCTCCAGGAACAGATGAACTGCGTCCAAGGGTATTAAAAGAACTGGCAAATGTAATATCAGAACCGTTGGCAATAATCTTTAAGAACTCCTGGAGAACAGGTGAAGTCCCAGTAGACTGGAGGAGGGCAAACGTTGTCCCCATCTTCAAAAGGGGAAAAAAAGGGGGGATCCTGATAACTATCATCCAGTTAATCTGACATCAATACCAGGAAAGATTCTAGAGCAGATCATTAAACAGAGAGTCTGTGAACATTTAGAAGGGAATGATATAATCACAAAAAGTCAACATGGGGTTTCTGAGAAACAAGTCATGCCAGACAAATTTGATATTATATATATAATTTGATATTATATATATAATTAACAACTTGGCAGATGAAGGGAATGCTGTGGATATAGCATATTTTTATTTCAGTAAGGCCCTTGACACGTTTCCCCATGACAGTCTGTCAAACAAGATAGTAAAATGTAGGCTAGACAAGGTAACTGTTACATGGATTTGTAATTGATTGACCAACCAAACCCAAGGGGTGCTCAAAAATGGGTCTTTTTAATCCTGAAGAGAAGTGACCAGTGGGGTGCCACAGGATTCTGTCCTGGGTCCAGTGCTATCCAACATCTTTATCAATGACTTGGATGAAAGAATAGAGGGCATAGTTATCAAATTAGCAGATTACACCAAATTAGAAGGAATATCTAATACCCCAGAGGACAGGATGAAAGTTCAAAATGACCTTAATAGATTAGAAAGCTGGGCCAAAGCTAACAAAATGAATTGTAACATGGGGAAATGTAAGGTATTCCATTTAGGGCAGAAAAATGAAATGCATAGATATAGGATAGGGACACATGGCTCAACGCGACTACATGTAAAAGGGATCTAGGAGTCCTAGTAGACCAGAAGTTGAAAATGAGTCAACAGTAAAAAGGCCAAAGTGATTTTAGGCTGCATCAGTAGAAGTATAGTGTCTAGATCAAGGGAAGTAATAGTGCCATTGTATTCTGCTCTGGTCAGGTCCCACCTGGAATACTGTGTCCAGTTCTGGGCACCATAATTCAAAAAGGATGTTGTGGAACTGGAGTGTGTCCAAAGGAGAGTGACTAAAATGGTGTAGGGTCTGGAAACCATGCTCTATGAAGAACGACTTAGAGAACTGGGTATGTTTAACCTGGAGAAGAGATGGTTAAGAGGTGATATGATAGCCCTGTTTAAATATTTGAAGGGTGTCATAAGGGGAGCAAGCTTATTTTCTGCTGCTCTAGAGAATAGGATTCAGAACCAGGAATGCAAGTTACATAAAAAGAGATTCCACTTAAACATTAGGAGGGGTTCTCTGACAGTAAGGGCTGTTTGACAGTGGAACACCCTCCCTCAGAGTGTAGTGGAGTCCCCCTCTTTGAAGGTCATAGAATCATAGAATCATAGAATCATAGAATCATAGAGTTGGAAGAGACCACAAGGGCCATCCAGTCCAACCCCCTGCCATGCAGGAATTCCCAATCAAAGCATCCCTGACAGATGGCCATCCAGCCTCTGCTTAAAGACCTCCAAGGAAGGAGACTCCACTACTCTCCGAGGGAGTGTGTTCCACTCTCGAACCGCCCTTACTTTAAACAGAGGCTGGATGGCCATCTGTTAGGGGTGCTTTGATTGAGAGTTTCTGCATGGTAGGGGTTGGACTGGATAGTCCTTGTGGTTTCTTCCAACTCTATGATTCTATAAGTAGTGTTGAAGTGGTGAGAAGTTATCCCAGCAGCAGAGCAGGGGCACTATCCCTGATCACTCCACATGACATTGAGGTGAAGCTTTCTAGTATGGCTTATCCTCCAGCCTCCTGATGGCATGCAGGGGCAGGTGGAGAGCCACAATATTATCATGGAAGGCTCTTCCTGCCTGCCCCCAAATGCAATCATGAGGGTGAGGAAAAGCCAGAAGAGGCGAGTAAGGCTATAGTTTCTGAAGTATTTTCTTCTCTCTCTCTCTGCCTGGCCCCACATCAGGAGGGTGGAGGGAAGTCATGTGAAGATTGAAGAGGCTATAACTTTCCAGTATATATTTGTGCCTCCTCCATGTACCCCAAAAAATGTTGGGGTGGGGCAAAACTAGGCATGGATTGTAAGGCTATAGCATTCATTTTCAGAGCATTTTACAACTTGTCCAGAAGGTTGCTGTAATATGTGCCAGTGATGGTTTGTCCCTTTGCTAGGTAATCTGTGAGAATGATTCCATGGCAGTCCCAAAAAAATTGAGAGCATGGCCTTCTCTGCTGACTTTTGCCTTTTTGAGAGGAGGGGAATAGGTGTGCTTCCACTGCATGCTCATGGTTTTGGTCTCTGGATCATATTGATAGATCCAAGATTCATCCATGGTTGCCAGATGACCAAAAAAATCTTCCTCATTCTGTTCCAACAGTGTCAACATGTCATGTTTGTTTCTGGAAAGGGATTAGCAAACATGGAACCCAGTGTGCAGACACCATAGACATGTGCAGTTCATCATGAATAATTTTCTACACACTACCATAACTGAGACCAGTTTCATTCATGATCATTTGGATGGTTGCTCATCTGTCTTCCAAGATTAAACACCCCCTTTTCTCCACTGTGGCCACATTGTGTGTTAATAATGATCTTCCAGGTCTTGGCTTATCTGGGATGAACATGTGATTAGTTTGGAAATTCCTTTGCCACCTCACAATAGTGTCATAAAATGGGCAATCATTTGCATAAACTGCCATAATGTCATCATGAATTCCCCAGGTACTATTACCCTTCAAATGCAGGAAGTTTAACACACTACAAGTCTCAGTATTCTCCATCTTACACTTTAGTCACTTCTGGCACAACCTGTAACAAAAATAAAGGACACAAAGAGCGGATTTTCTCAACATCATGCACTTAGTGACCAATGATGACACTGACAAGATTTCATCAATATACCATAATAACTACTGGGTAATAATTATTCCCTTACAATACCCCATCATAGTTTATAAAAGTAGTCAGGCAGCCATTTGCATGCAGCCTGAACCAGACATAGTGAAGCAAACAAAAATGTAAATAAATTAAACCAATTAGTTCATCAGAATTAACTGCTGGAGCAGTGGCATCACAAAAATTGCTGTCACCCAGTGCAGTAACTCATTGTGTCACTACAATAGATATCCTCCCATACCAGGAAAAAAAAAAACACCTCTGCAGGTTGCCCTCATGAGTTCACCTGGGGCCACGAAGGCATCTCCTCCATGTCACCAAGCATAGTCCGCACCCCCTCCCCCAGTGACACCACTGAAAAAGCCAACGTGGTTTAGTGGATTGAATGTTTGACTAGGACACTGGGAGAACAAATTCTAACAATAAAGCCCTGTGATACATGTGCCTTATTGTCATCATAAATCAGAAATGACTTGAAGGCACACAACAACATTACACAAAACCAAAGTGACCTTAGATTGTTTATTTCTTTGATTTATACCCCACTTTTCTCCCAACCAAGGGAAGCTCAGAAAATAAATCAAAACTAAATACAGATTTTAAACACACACACACACAATGAAAGTAAGTTAAAGAAAAGATGAAAACCAATTACATTAGACTATTAAAACATAACTAATTTCAAACAATATAAAGCCACTAGCAAAAGTGAACAGGAATGTATTGCTACAAAAGCAGTGTGCAGTGTTCCCTCCTGCATCTATATTAAGCACATGATGAAGGTCATCAAGGGCTAGCATAAATAAATAAAAGTACAGAATGAAGAACCAAAGTTGTTAAATTATGGGCCAATCGAAGGCTAATGGAGCCAATTG
>CM034704.1:8199897-8210047 GCA_020142125.1 Phrynosoma platyrhinos
AAGCAATAGATTTGGAACAAGACTTAGTAAAAGATACGATGATTAGATACCTAAACTTTCAAGCAAAAACCCTTAAGCCTGGCTCTCAGGTGCAGAAGCTGGCTAGAAAAAGGGAGACAAAGGACTTAAATTTGAAAGAAGGGATAAGTAATTTCTGCAAACAGGAATACTCCCCCCCCAAAAAAATGTATTTGAGTACATAGTTCTTTCAAATAAAAAGCAGAGAGGTGAAATAAATGGGCAGGCATTCTCTTTAGAGTCCCTTCTATCTATGCAAGCATTGATGTCTCTTTACTTCTAACAATATTCTCTTGAGTGCAAATAAATGAAGCTCTGGCTGCATCTGCAGTGCAGAAATAATCCAGTTTGACATTGCTTTACCTGCCATGGATCCATGCTATGGAATTCTGGGAATGGTAGTTTGTTGTGGCACTCTGATGCTATACAAGCTACCATTCCTAGAATTCCATAGCATGGAGCCATGGCAGTTAAAGCGATGTCAAACTGGATTATTTCTGCACTACGGATGCAACCTATGTCTCCATGCCCATTGCTCAAATGGAGGCAGGAGCATGGTTATTGCATTATGGTTCCTATTTCACAATAGATATCAGACTGCTATTCAAGATGTTGTGGAAAGAGTTCCAAAACACTACTAGACTCACTGGAACATAGTAACTCCCATTGTACAACAGGATAGCATGAAGGATTTGCCAGTACAAATTGTCACAGTTCACTAGAAGGGCCAGGTGTCCTGTCAAGGATGTAGCTATAACAAATTGTAGCCTCTGATGCAGGATCTTGGCCAAGGGTTGCCTGATATTTTATGTAAAATTCAAAGACTTTGTTAAAACTCAGTGAAGATGAGAAAACATTAACATAATAGAAAACAAACCCCTTAGTCCTTTTGCTTTTGCTCAAGGATGAAAAATTGTGCCTTGATTATTATTATTTTTGTGACAGCTTGTCACAGAATCATAAGTGTCAGAAAGGACCTCATGGGCCATTTAGTCCAATACCCTTCTACTGTGGAGATTCACTGCTAAAGCAGCCCTGGAAGTCATCCATTTAATCTGTCATTGAAATCCTCAGATGACATGCTTTCATACTGAAAGTGTCCTCTGACCATATAACTAGACAGAGGTGTCAGAGGCATATGTCATAGGAAAGGTTTGAAGAAAAGGTAAAATGGGCATGAAAGATCATATTGGCTAGAATCCTATTAGTGGTATATTTGTACTTTATGTTGGTATATGCTTTCTTTCAAACAGGGAAACCCCTCTTAAAGGCTATCCAAAATCATCCCCTAGCAGCTTCCAAGCCCTTTCATCTAGGGTTCCAATATTCTCTCATCTAGAGTTGCCATATTCCACTTCTTAAAATCTGGGCATCTAATTTGCATATTATGAAAATATTCTCCTTATGTAAATTACTCTAATTTATATTCTAATTATGCAAATTCAGGACATTAATGGTTACATTTCTTCTTCCACTATGTTTAACTTTTCTACGATTTAAAAAATTAGACCTGATCTGACAAAAACAATGTTGAAATTGTTGGACTTGGAACAGAGAGATCCAAATCCCTAAGGTGAACCTATCAAGGGTTTTCTTGACACATTTCTTCAGCAGGGGGGTGGGGGGTGCCATATACCATCCTTTGAGGCTAGTCCTAGCAACCCCAATGAAATGCTTCTGAGTAGACCTATTTAGGATTGTTTTCAATTTTTTGTTCATTCTGGAGGGCAGCAGATGGTGTGAAAAGCCAGGCGACAGAACAGATCCTGAACCACTGCCACCTCCATTCTTGTCTCTACCCCTCTCCTTAAGGCTTAAGTGTTTGCAGGATTGTCTTTCTCCTCCCCTCCCACACACACATCTTGAAATTTTTTTCACAATTTTTCTCCCCTGGACACATTTAATATATTTTGGTTGTTGTCTTCCACATAATATTCACCATCATTTGATGGTCTCCGTTTCTCCTTATAAAAGTGTTTTTTTTTTTGTTATTTTAATTATTTATGTCTTTAACTAGTTTTAATTTTTGATAGGCTAATCACTTTTTAACTTTTGTATTTTGTGAATTTTTAATTATGCATTTTTAAAATTTGTTGTAAGAGGTCTTGTTGTAAGAGGGCCAGTGTGGTGTAGTGATTTGAGCATTGGATTAGGGCACTGGGAGACCAGGATTCAAACTCCCAACTCAGCCATGGTAACCCATTGGGTGACTTTGAGCAAGTCACACACTCTCAGCTTCAGAGGATGGCAATGACAAACCCCCCTCTAATGAAACTTGCCAAGAAAAACCCTTAGGGGTTCCATACATTGGAAATGACTTGAAAGTACATGACAACAACAAGAGGGCTTGTGTTCTGATTTGAGGAAAATATTTGACATTAACTACAGCAAAGTGTAAACTCTTTGGAGTTTATCACACAGGGAAAATTGGAAGTTTAAATGGGTCAGAACCTGCGGTTATCCAGCATATTAGACACAATTGTGCAAATAGTTTTTACATGACGTTGCATGCAAACCTCTTAGAATCTGAACAGAAAGTGACATGAATCAGGTAATAGTCTTTTTGGGGAAAATACCATATTTCCATTTCCATTTCATTCATGAATTCGCTTACTTTGCACAATTGCTGTAATGTAAAAGCTATTTGTATGATTCTCCCTATTTTTGTGCTCATTGCCAGATTCCCCATGGTCCTTTGCTGCTTTACTGTGCTTTGTTGTGCTGAGAGGGACGAGAGGGACACCGCACAACAAAGCACAGTAAAATTTCATGCTTCAGCCAGGGCTCTTAAAGGATTAGCAGGCACACAAACACACACACACACACACACAGAGAGAGAGAGAGAGAGAGAGAGAAACAGCTTACTTCTCTCCCACATGTGGTTCTCTCTCCTCTTCCAGCCTTCCCCATTAGCTGGGGCTCTGAAAGGATCAGCTGGTGGGGGAAGGCAGGGACGCAGTGAGAGTGAGAGCGAAAAGTTCTCTTTCCTTTCCTACTTCTTTTGGATAATGTTCTCTTCTTTTTATTCAGGTTGGATATCAGTTCTTGGAAACTAAGGGCAGTACTGTATATTTTTATAAAAAAAAGTTGTGTAAATAAAATTGTTTATTTCTCTGGGTGATTTCTGGTAACATATCTACTGCTGTGCACATGTGCAAAAAAAAAGTTATTTCCAAACCATCAACAGGATTTGTCTGCATCTGTGTGAAAACCAAATGTGCTTTCTACCCACTTTCTCACATTAATAATATGTTTTTAACATTTTGTTGTGTTCTGTGTGTGAAAATCATTCACTCATTTGTGTGCTTTTGTGGGATGGGGATGCTTTAACCATTTTCAGGATGGAAGCACATAGGTCCCCATGTGACAAACTTCTCTGTTGAAAAGGCTAATGTTTCTCATAATGTGACCATGTGAAATTATTTGCCTTGATCCAAAACATCAGATAATTCAGTTGATAAAAAATATTGGCAGACATCCTGTTAGTTAGTTTCAACTAGAGTAGACCCATTTAATGAATCATCGAACACGAAGTCAACACATAGCTAAACCTCACTGATTCAATGGGTCTACTTTAGGTAGAATTGCAGCAGAATTGTATTTATTTAGGTAGACTGAACATCTCAGATCATTTCACAAGTGACAGCAAGAATACACTGATCATTGAAATAAATTAATGAAATATGCTGCAATGTATAGAATTTCAAATTTTTGGCTTTTCCCATTTATTGGGCTAGTGGATAGTTATTTACAACATGAGTGAGGTAATAAATTCAATAGTTTATAATACTAAATGAAAAGGAAATTATTTCAGCTATTAAAGCCATTCATGACAAATTACTACAGGTAGAGCCTTTTGCTCAGTGATGGATGAATGATGACTTCTCTGTGCATTACCTTGAGCATGTCCCAGCTATAGTCAAACAGACTTTCCAAAACAAAATGCAGGCACTGAAGCCAATTGATCCTGAATGCTAATTTGAGAGATCTTAAGAAATGAAGGTAAAACCAGGGATGCAAATGAACTACATTTGAGGTGCAGTATTATTTCCTAGTTCAATGCTGATGGATGTTATGGAGCTAGCTCATGATTTCCAAGTTTCTGAGAAAAATAAAAGCATATAATCCAAACAAGGGAGACCACTGGCATTAATTGCTGATTAAATGAAAGTAAACATGAAATGGAAATATTCAGCTTGTTTTTTGTGTGAGGAATGGAAAAAACATGTTGTTTTTTTAAAAAAAAAAAAACTGGAAGCTTTGCAGTGTAATAATAATAATAAAAGCCACAGTAAATTGGGCATATTATAAAGAAACACATTGCTGTCTCTGGTAGGATAATCCTGATATGATGAGATTTCCTTTACTGAGCAAAGGATGAACTCTATTATCAGAAAAAAAGCCATATGCATTTAATGCTTTTATAAAAAAGAAATTTAGAAATAAGGGGAAAGGAACATAAAATAGTCACAATGCTAATGGTTCCCTTCTTTCTGCTCCAGAAAGGGCAGAATGAGGCATTAAAAGAGTGATCTCATTTGTTTTACCTGGCTTGGGGATATTTTATTGTTAATTAGCAGTCATATGTACAGAGGCGTTAACATTCTCCTTATTATTTAATATCATATAAATAAAAACCCATCCACTTTCCTATATTTCCTATGAAAGGAAAACTGCTATTAGTGATAACATGTTCTAGTGTGGTCATGTTTGGACTGGATAGGGATAGGGGTCCCAATTAAGCAGATGTCTATCCTGTTTACCTTTTAAAATGAACCTAATATTTGCAATTTAAAGTACTTTGGCTATATCATTTATATCTGTTTGGATGCCAGAGCCACATTCAAGAAATAAGATGTTAGTAGTATTAGCATAAGTTATGTCTGCTGGTATATAATGTAATATGTCTCTCTGTGTGTGTATAATGATGTATTGGTTTGAATGTTTGACTCCTAGTTATATCATTTCTCATACCAAGAATAGGGCAGCTCAAACTGAGAGATCTTCCTTGTTTCAATCTTCAGAGGAAAAAAAAAATCATGATCAAATTATTGGGTTTCTGGCTTTCAATCATGTTTCCTATAGGATAAAACCTATCATATTTAGACAGTAACATATAGTATAAAACATTCCTGGTTGTGCAAAACTACCTATCATTGGGTTATGCAGGACTATACATTTAAGAGATGCATTACACAGGTTTCTTTCAACACAAGTAGATAAGTCCAACCATTGTTCCTGCTGCCAATAATATTTAGAGGGCATCCCCCAGGCTCCTGGTTGGGTCAGGGATTATCCAGGAGGTCATAAATCTGCCCTTGTGGAATCTTTCTGTAAGTATTTAAAAAGATAATAATCATCAGATAAAACTGAAGCAGCATTCAAATTGTGCTAGTAACTGTAGGCCATCCTGGCCAGAACCATCCTAAAAACAACAGAAATGTATTTAATCATTGCAGCCTTCCTTAAGGATCTTAGACTCAGAATACTATTTAACATGATTTCACAGGTCCACCACTGCAATGCTGAAAAGTACTATTTGTACATTTAGACAGAAGGCTTTTGATGGCATTAAAATATTATTATTATACATACCAGAGGGGGTAGAGAGAAGTGTTTTGAACTTTTTGTCCCATGTGTAAAATAAATTAAAATAAACCTCCCTAGATGGCATGGGATACTTTCACCTTGACTTGAGAAAGTTGAAAAAGGAAACAAAAAGAGTCATTATACCAAAATATGATTTGACCAATATCCCAGCACAATTTACTGACAATGTAAGAAACAGATTTGTTATAATAAATATAACTGACAGAGAACCAGGAGAACTATGAGAAGAAGCCAAGGACATTATTAAGTAGAAATGCAGAAAGATACTAACAGTGGCTAAAAGGAAAGAGAAAAAAATAAAACAATGGATGACAAATGAAACACTCCATGCAATAAAGGAAAGAAGAGAGGCATAAATTTAAGGAGATAGGAATAAAACCAGAGCCATGAATGTAACTGTGCAATGACTAGTGTGCAAGGATAAAGATAATTATTATAATAATCAATGCAGAGAAATTGAACACTACAGTAAACAGGAAGAATGAGAGACCTTGGAAAAGCAGGGAACTCAAAGGAAAGTTTAAACCAAGGGCGGGGGGGCGGGGGGAGAGAAAAGAAGGAAGCCACTTCTAAGATTGTTGTTGTTGTTGTTGTTGTTGTATGCCTTTGAGTCATTTCCAACTTATGGCAACCCTAAGGTGGCCTTATCATGGTATTTACTTGGCAAGGTTTCTTCGGAGGAGAGTTTGCTGTTGCCTTCTCCTGAGGCTGAGAGAGTGTGACTTTCCCAAGGTCACCCAGTGGGTTTCATGGCCAAGTGGGGACTCAAACCCTGGCCTCCAGAGTCATACTTTGATACTCAGACAGGGTGACCAAATGTCTTAAATGCAAAGGAGGATGACTCACTACAAAAAATGTAGGACACACAAGAAAAAAATATAGAGAAAGCTAAAAACATAAATGTAAATCCATGCTTCTTGCACTGTGCTCAAAATGGAGGACATTTTGGAATTCCTCCTGGAGAGAGGGTTGACATGGAGGGCATGTCCTGGAAAAGAGGAGGCTAAGTAGTACATCGAACTACAAATCCAAGAGCTCTCATAATATGGAGCTGTGGCAGTTAAAGCTGTGTCAAACTGCATGAGTTCTGCAGTATGGATGCAGCCTGAGTCTGCACTGAAGAAATAATGCAGTTTGATACTGCTTTAACTGCCATGGCTCCATCCTATGGACTCCTAGGATCTGCAGTTTGCTTTGTGGTACCAGAGCTCTCTGGCAGAAAAGGCTAAATATCTCACAAAACTGCAAATCCCAGAATTCCATAGCCTTGAACTAGGGCAGTTAAAGCAGTTTCAAACTGCTTTAATAAATTTCTGCAATGCATTTTAATTAAAATTACCATAATGAAATTAAATCTGATGTTTTGTTTTTTAAATTTTTATTTGGTGTGTGTGCGTTGGAAGGGGGGGTCATCTTATACAGTGACTATATCCCAAACTCTATATTTTGACTGGAAAAGTTGGGGTTCATCTTATGTGCCCAGTCGTCTTATACCCCAGGAAATATGGTACTTTTAACAAAGAATTATAGACCAATTTTATTACTCAATATAGATTGCAAATGTTTTTTCTACCATATTAACTTAAAGATTTAAAAAGTCCTTCAAAATAGGATAGGAAAAGAACAAAATGGCTTTTTACCAAAAAGACAATTAAGATCAAATATAAGAATGCAAATTGATTTAATAGAACTATTTTAAAATAATAAAAATGGAGAATTGGCGTTAATATTCTTAGACATGGGAAAAAGCTTTCAATAGAGTAAATTGGGATATAATATTTGAAATCCTAAAGAGAATGGGAATAGGAGAAACAATTCAAACCTAGATCAGAGCAAGTTACACAGCTCAAGAAGCACAACTGATAATAAATTGAGAAAAGACTACGGCAATAAAAATACAAAGAGGCACCAGACAAGGGTGCCCTTTATCTCCAATATTATTTATTGTTATTGGAGATACTGATTAAAAATTAATTTCAAATAAGAACATTCAAGGGATTAGAAATAAAGGGAGTGAATGCAAAATTAGAGCCTTCACAGATTATAGAACAGTATTCTTAGAAAATCTACCTGAGAGTATAGAAACTCTAAAGAATGAACAAAATAATTTGAAAAAGTATCTGGATTAAAGATAAATGAAGGGAAAATTAATATATTAAGTAAAAATATTACAAAAATAGAAGAACTAGAATTAACAGAGCAATCTGGCTTTATATATGTAAAAAAGTAAGATCTCTGGGGACAGATTTATCAACAAATAATACAAAACTTTATAAAAAATAATTACAAAAATAGAGAATCAATTTTTAAAAGATCTAGAAAACTGAAAAACACTAAAATTATTCCACTAGGCAGAATAGCTTGTATTAAAATAAATATTCTACCAAAATTATTATTTTATTCCAAACCATTCCAATATTGGAGAAAGAAAAACCAATCCTGGAATGGCAAATAGAACTAACTAAATTTTTGTGGCTTAAAAAAAAAACACCAAAAAAAACGAAAGTTAGAATCAGAACAATGCTAAATGCAAAAGAATGAGGTTTATCTATCCCATACTTAGATCATCAAGCTAGCTGTTTATCATGGATTAAAACCTGGATAAATCTAAAAAAAATTGTTATAATTGGAAATTACAAACATTATTTTTGGCTGGCATGCATACTAAAACCACAACAGAGATAAATGCAACAAGGAATTTAACAATCATTGTTTAAGAAAGCCATTATTGTGAATTTGGAAGAAAATTAGGGAAAAAATGGGGAAAATATCAGTAGAAACTTCACCACATGAGGCTTTACCAACTGGCTTCACCAACTGAAGGAGAGACTTAAATTGGACAAAAAAAAAAAAAAAAAAAAAAAAGAAAAAAAAAAGAAAAAAAAGAAACCATACTGAAGTAACTAAACCAGAATTAGAAGAATTATTGGCATCAGAAAATAAGGGTATGTTATTGAAATTATACAAATATTTGTTAAAACATGAAATGGAATAATAATAATAATAATAATAATAATAATAATAATAATAATAATAATAATAATAATAAACACCATGATTACATGGGCACAAAACATGGGTCACCTTATTGTGTTATCAGAGTATACATTGTCCAAAAGACTAAAGTATATTAGAAGTCAAGATGTAAAATAAAACTATTACAAAATGTTCTATGATTGGTACCTATCCCTAGATAAATTTGCTAAAATATATGAAATAAACAATAAATGCTGGAAATATGCAAAGGAAAAAAATGACATTCTTTCATGTATGGTAGTCTTGCAAAAAGATTTAAAAATACTGGTTGGAAATTCATAAAAAAATATGTTGTATATTTAATATTGTGTTGGAATTTAAACTAGAAATATACTTGTTAAACATTATGGATCCGAAAATTGAAAAAAAATATATATATGGTAGAGTTCTATTTCATTTAATTGTTGCAGCAAGAATGGTCCTTGCACCAAACTGGAAAGACAACCTGGTTCTAGAAAAAGAAGAATGGACTGAAAAGTTCTAAGACCTGGCAGAAATGGACAAATTACCATATTTTCCTGTGTCTAAGACAACTTTTTAACCTAGGAAAATCTTCTTAAAATTTGGGGGTCGTCTTATACACTGGGTGTCATCTTATAGGGTGGGTGCTGAAACTTCCAAGCTGGACTGGAGAATCTGCGGTCACTGCATATGTTGGGGGGAGCTCAAAAATAGCTGCGACCGCATCCCCAACGTATGCGGTGACCGTATGAAAGCAGCAACAGGCAGAGAAGGAGGTAACAGGATGCAAGGGTGGGCCAGATGGGTGAAAGAGGTGTGTTTGTGCTACTGTTCTAGTAGTCTTGGAGACAGGGAGGGCTGGGCAGGCAGGGAGAGCTAACTAATCCAAGCAAGCTTTGTATATAACAACCAGCCAATAGCTGGTAAGGTATATTGCTTGCTGTGATTAGCCGGTTGTTGCATACTGGGTACCACATAAAGTACAGTACCAGTATCTCTATCTGTTCATACAGTATAGGACCAGTACATACAGTACAGTATACAAATGTTCAACAGTCAAAACCCCATCATGACCCCACCAAGAAGAAAGAAATATGAAACCAGTTTCCAAACTTAAAGTTGTAAACTTTTCCTTGGAATATAATAACTGTGCTGCTGCAAGACAATATGGAGTAACAGAAAATGTGGTTCAGGACTGGAAAGGAAATGAAAAAGCATTAAAGAATATGCCAAGGGGTAAGTGTGCATTATGAACTGGCACCCCACATTGGCCAGAACTCAAAAAACATGTAGCAGACATGATGAATGAGCATCACCAAAATGGTTATGTAGTGATACGAAATAAAATACATTTGTTTGCACTTCAGTAGGCCAAATCTAATTCAGATCACCGCAACAGATTTAAGGCCACTGTATCCTGGTGTACTAGATTCATGGGAAGTCATAATATGGTAATGAGGCAAAAGACAAAAAATGTGCCAAAATTACCTGCAGATCTTGATAGCAAAGTAAATAGTTTCCATAG
>CM034704.1:8264576-8280468 GCA_020142125.1 Phrynosoma platyrhinos
TTAAAAGCTCTTCACTGGCTGCTGATTAGTTTCCGGATGCAATACAAAATGTTGGTCACTACCTTTAAAGACCTACATGGCTTGAGCCTGAGTTACTTGAAGGATTGCCTCTCCCTACATAATCCACTCCGCACTCTCAGAACATCTGGGAAGAATTTATGGAATACTATAACACCAGATTGTAAGTAATTTTCTAGAGATCATTCACAGCTGCAGCTCCTAAGCTATGGAACAGCCTGCTGGAAGAGATCTGTCTTATTAATACACTAGAAGCCTTTAAGAAGGCGCTTAAGATGGAGCTCTTCCGGTGGGCCTTTAAGAAGGTGCTTAAGATGGAGCTCTTCCACCTGATCTTCCCAATTATAACTCTAAAGGTTAATATTACTATCTGATATGGCCTCCTGGATACTTGAAGTTGATGACCAATCTGGGTATATGATTGGTATTGGAGTTTATTATATGGATTGTGGGTTATTGTTATGATTTTACATATTGTATTTTATATATTGTATTTTTCTATATTGTTTTATATCTTTCTGTAATCCCGCCTCGATCTGTAGGGAGAGGCAGGAAAATACAAATAAAAACTATTTATTATTATTATTAACCAGGTATTCCTGTACTACCTTTTTACTTATTCTGTGCTGCATTTCTCCTATTGTGTCCTCTGCTCCATTTTCTTCAGGCTGAACACTCTTTTCCTTTTCTGAGAAGACTGAGACAAAGAATGTGTTGAGTAGTTCTGCCTTTTCTGTGTTCCCTGTTAGCATTTTGCCATCCTTGCCATGCAATATCCTACCGTAAAGTCGTAGGCTTTTTTGTGGGTTTTTCGGGCTGTGTGGTCATGTTCTAGAAGAGTTTCTTTCTGATGTTTTGCCAGCATCTGTAAAGACAAAAGATGTCCTCAAACCCTTATTACTGACCTTCACAGATTATGTTCTTGTTAAAGAGAAGGTCACTAGCATTTTTATGAGAGCACCTTTTACTCTGCTAAAAGGGAATTCTATTTAAATGCCCAATGTAAGTTCCAAGATGTGTGTTGGAATGCATAGATAGCAATTAACAAATATACTGTTGGCAGTCTAATTCATCCCACAGGGCACATGTTCAGGGTGGAAAAGATCAGAGATTTCTCAAGCTGTTTTATATTTCATTTCTAGTGGCCTAATTGCAGCAACCATGGCAAAAACAACAGTTCAGAATTAAAAAGCAAATGGAGCTTCCATTATTTCTTAAAAAAAAAAAAGCTGCAACACATGTTATATAAGCGCAGATGTGAAAACTCTTAGGTTAAACCACATAGTGAATATTTGTGTGCTGAATGCATTTGGACATACCAACTATTCAGAAATTAAAAGTGGCCCCAAGATTGTCATGATTGTATGCTGATTAACTATGTTTCAGGAAACAACAGATGCATTCAACAGAGCTGCCTCACACCAACACATTTTCTACCCATTGAGAGATCCAAGGTATAGCTATGGGCACAATTATATTAGTGGTTTACCAAAAACATATTCCATATTTTATAACCATTCTTATTAATGAGAATGAGATGAGATTGTTTTTTAAAAAAAGGGGGGATGTGAATTTCTTAAGGATGGATATTTAGAGTTTTCATTTTTGCCTTAGTTATAAGATGGCTGAGGTGTGTATCACTATCTTGCTTTTCATTGTAAAATCATCCAGTGACATGTTGCAGTGTTAGTGAGATGTTACATTTGCTCTTGTGCCTAGTCCAAACTTTGAAGGACTTGTGCAGGGTACAGAAACTCTTTTGGATTTAAGGCACAGCACCTTATTCAGACTAAAATCCATAGCAGATTCACTACCTCGCTCTAACCAGCAACCACTGAAATCATCTCTCTGACTAATTGAAAACTTGCTTGGTCCCCACAAATCATCTGAAACATCATGATATCAGAGTTGCATAGACAACCTGACTGCCATAAAATGTTAAAAAGTAGGTGTGGTGGGTTATACAGTGGATATGGAATTGCTAGACTATGGTAATCTCAGATACTGGTTGTGAGGTAATAATGGAAAGGAGGTGAGCATGAGCCAAGCCTGTTCAAGATGGTTTTTGTGAAATAATCCAGTAACAACAATGAAGGAATGGTATGGGAATGAGAGGAGATGTGTGTTTATTAATTATAAAAAAATTAGAATTAAGCCTGTCTGAGTTTTGAAATTGTGTGTATTTTAATTAGGGAAATGTAATGCCTTCTGGTAAGTTCTGATAATGAGCCTCACTGGGCTGGGTCTATAGTTTCTTAATAAATGTTTTCTGAGTTTTTACCAGTGAGCCTGGATTTCTGAATTTGGTATCCAGCCAGACTAGATACAGGGTAGTTTCTAAGGATCTTTTCCAGGTCAGATCAGCTGTGGAGATTGTAGATTGGTGCAAGGACAGGATACACAGCACTGTCAAAAAACAAAAACAAAAACAAACAAAACAAAACACACACACACACACACACACAAATCCACCCTAAAAATGAGATAAATTTTAAAAGTATTTTTGGTATGAGGCAGAAGGGGAATACCTCTTTCACCGAGGAACAATACTTTCATTAAACTGAAAATGAGATGTTAGTATAGAGCAGGGGCAGACAACCTTTCCCGTTTAAGGGCCGAGGGACTTCAGCTCCCAGAAGCCTCAGCCATGTTGGCCAATAGTCCCATGTTGGCCAATAGCTCCTGGGATTCTGGGAGCTGAAGTCCCTCAGTCCGTAAAGGGGAAAGGTTGCCTACCCCTGGTATAGAGATATGAAGGCCTGTTTGTGGTTAGGAGGGAAACCAGAATAAATCAAAGTTAAAGCAGCCCTTCATTTCCAATGGAAAAACATGAGGAACAGGGATTAAAAAGTTCAGATTTTTTTTTTCCTTTGAAATTTGTAAAATGATTATAAAAACAAAGTTTTATGCACTCAAAATGCCAGAAGATGCTTAGTATGAATATTTGTATGTAAGACAGATTCATAAGGAGGGGCAAATGAAAGAAAGTCTTCAAAAACCATCTGTGCAGGAAATAATATTTTTGTTCATAGAAAATACTTTTTCCCCTCTGCAAAACAACCATTTTAAACTTTATACAGAATTAGAAAAGAGATGCAGCCTAAACATTAAGAAGAATTTCCTGGTGGTAAGAGCTGTTCAACAGCACTCATTGCCTTTGAGTGTAGTGGAGTCTCCTTTTCTGGACACATTTAAACATGAGATGCATGGCCATCTGTCAGGATTTCTTTGATTGTGTGTTTTGCATGGCAGGGGGTTGGCCTGGATAGTCCTTGTGGTCTCATCCAACTTTATGATTTTATGAATACTAGGAGAAAATGTGCAGACATTTTTTTTTACTGTTCTATTATTACTCATGATGAGATTTCTCAACTGTTGTGAAACTTGTTGTTTTTTTTTATGTGAAAACAAACATTTACAAATACTTTTCCATTCTAGGTTGTTGTGCCAGAAAATAATGAACTGGGAAGACTGAACATTCAAAGTAATACCCATACATTTCAAAATTGTACTTTTGGAGTAGGAAGTAAACAAATACTTTAAAAGTCTAACATAAAAATGTCTGAAGCCCCATGTTTGGAATTTGGCAGTATTCATATTCTCTTTAGAGGATGTTAGCTTCCATGAAAATTCCATGGAGATGTTAGAAGAAAAGCTAAAAATGTTATGGGTGTTTTCTTTTCTTAATAAAAGTCAGTGGAAGAAATACAGGACACTCTGCATATTTATACCTTGATTTGGATTCAGAATTCAGATCAGACTGAATAAAACCTGAACCAATCCATACTGGATCAGGGCTGGATCCAAGTTACTAGATAGTCTCTAAACAGTAGCAATTAGACCTTGAATATCTCTGGTTGTAAAACCTCTAGAACAATAGCAACACCTTCTCAAGCAAGATCTAATTTACATGGGACACAAAATGATTCCAGGGTGAGCTCCTAGTTTGAGGGACCATTTGGCAATGCTCTCCACTTGTCTTCCAGGGTTTAAAGCCAAGATCTGTTCACAGGTGTAAACATTCCTGACATATAATACTGGTACGCCTGCTCTTCTATTTATAGACACCAGTTTCTCTTTAAAAGGCTATATCTCTCTATTATTACATTCCAATCATGAGAATCTTCCCCACCATAGGTTTAAATGATGCCTATTATATTTATTTGCTTTTCTGTGCTAGGAGCTCAAGTTCACCTTGTTTATTTCCCATGCTCTGTGCCCTTGATGAACTCCTACCCTCCAGAATATTGTCTCCCTCTACTGCATAACTCAGTTTAAAGCCCTCATGAGGTGCAATTCATCCCTTGCCAGATGTCCCCCCTCCTGAAACCACAGGCCAGTGTTGATTCTACCAAGGTCTTCTAGACTTTCCCTAAGGACTGACCTCACTGCTCTTCCTCATCATCCCTGTTAATGGAGAGAGCTTCAAATTCACATAATAATCCCTGGTTTTCCTGCTTCTATGTCTCACAATCCTGCAACTGTCTTCCTCCTGTGTATGGGAACTGATGTCCTCTCCCAGAAACCTCCTCTCTGTGTGCCCCATCTAAGGAAGTCTTTTCTGCTCTATCCAGGAAAGCTTCTTGCTCCCTAATATGCTGAAGTGTACGTACCCAGGTCTCCAGCTGCTGGATCTTCTCTTCCAACAGGGATACCAACTTGCAGTTGGTGCAGGAAACGTTGCCCACATCCTTCAACTTATTCTGTGAAAAAATTGCATATTCATCATTTGCGTAGGAAATGGCATTTTTGAGCAGAAAAAAAAATATATTCTTACACAGGAATAATTTTTGTACAGGAAAAAAAAATGCAGCTTCCTGTACAAAAAAAAAAATTGAAATTTTCCATGCAAAGCATCTATGTGTGAATTTTTCACAAATTTATTTGATTTGGTTATTTTGTTTCCTTCTTTTCTTCCAAATGGGACTCAGAGCAGCCCAAATCTCAAATTACAAATAAGCTTTAAAAACTATGGTTTTTTTGAGGATTTTCTTGCAACAGGGGAAAAATTGCTAAAATTACTCATTCCTTCCTTTTTAGAAGAAGTTTATTGAAGAATTCCATCTGTAAATGGAATATGAATCCCCCCCACTCCCTCTACATGTTTTCAAAAATAAATGCCTGAATTAGATTTCTGAAAGCTCTGAATTAGAATGTAGGAGCATTGACTATCTAGTTCTGGCACTCTAGCTTCCTGATCTTAGCCTCCTGCTGACTATTTAAGTCCTAGCCAGCTCCTCAGGCTTAACTGCCAGTAGTGTGGAATTGTGCCATAGAACGTGTGATCTCAGTAATGGAAGGCAAGCAAGAGGGGAAAGCCATCAGGGAAGGATTGCCAAAATTATTTTAAAATCAACATTACCTGAAGCATGTTAAGGGGCTTGCAATTAAGGAAACTGCAAGGCAGAAACTTTACTGATGCAAAAACAAAAACCTCAGAGAACAACATTAAATAACAGATGGCAAAATCAAAGTACTTCAAGTCCCTCTAGGTGACTTTGACAGTCCAGATATTTGTTGGAAGCATTTAAGTAGAACATTTTAGAGATGCAAATAATATACTGTTTTATAGGCATTACTTCTCAGCACAAAGCAGAAACAACAGAAATGGGAGAGTCCATCTTGACATCGCTCTGAGCCTTGCTGCTTTCCCCCTCAGCTAATTGTTTAACAACCTCCAGAAATTCAGCACTAAGTGAAGTTCTTATCTGTAGTTCAGTGCATTGTGTGTAAATACAATGATTGCATTTCTTTGAAGC
This sequence comes from Phrynosoma platyrhinos, assembly GCA_020142125.1. Lineage (NCBI taxonomy): Eukaryota > Metazoa > Chordata > Lepidosauria > Squamata > Phrynosomatidae > Phrynosoma > Phrynosoma platyrhinos. The sequence continues at coordinate 8,270,354 of CM034704.1, forward strand.
TTCTGTCTTTGTTTTTGTTTTTCTTTCTTATTTCTTTTTTCTCTTTCTTTCTTTCTTTTTTGAAACCAGTGGCTTTGCAACTTCTAGGCTGATGTTTGCAGGCAGGAACTGTGTTGAGAAGGGATAGTAGTAAGGATCTGCTGAAAGCTCATGCATTAGTAAGGGTCCTGTAGTGAATCACTAGATAGTTCTGGCTCTGTTTCTTACTCTGTTGTTTAAGAATATTACTATATGTGGATTTAAAAATGAAATCACAGTAGGAAAATAGTTCCTCTAGCAACACTTATCACATGATGTTGCCTCCAACTTGTAGCTGTGGTGTCTTTGAAGCATGGTTAGGACATCCTGTTTCAATGATGGGGGAAATCTGCCAATAAGCTCTCAATTGCAATCCCATTAGACCTCAGGTTCAAAACACTGGTGCCACAGCAGTTATGACAATGGCAATGACATGGTATCTGTTTTTCTTCCTCTCTCCTTGTTCCCTCTCCCCCTCGTTATTCCTAAGTGAGATGATTTCCTTTATTTTGCTTCCTATTTCTTTTCTTTTTAAAAAAACTTAAATGGCACTAGCATAACTCCAGAATTGCATTAAAAAGTAAATTAAATATAAAATTATAAAACTGAAAGGCATGCTGGGTAGGGCATAGTGCAAGAAGGTGAGGTTAAGGGAAAGTACGGAAGAGAGTGCTGTGATGGAAATAGCTTCAGGCACACTATTGTGGAGATGTGCAATATTGCCTGTTCTCAAACAAGTATGTTTTCATTTTCATTAACTAACTTGATTGCAGTAAGAACAAGGCTTGTGTGGTAGTGTCCTAAGGCAGCTCAGCTACCCTGAGAAGTGAGAGAAGTAAGAAGGAGCTGTATCCACCACACTCCTTTCTCTCTCCCTCTCATGCAAACTGGGCCCAGAGGGAGAGACAAGCAATGGGATGGACTGGCAAAGAGTTTTTGCATTGTTTAATAAGGAAGTGTGAAACTCTTTGATAAACAAAATAGTGCTAGTTTTGTTGAAGTTAAAAATATCTCATGTGCTCTCTCTGCCTGATAGAAAGTTTGTTTTGAATTTTACTTGAAGTAAAATCTAAAAACAACTGGGTTAGTTCCATACACCTGCTTTGCAATTACAAGTGTCTGGGTCCTCCCAATAGATCACCTTCATGACTAAACAGGGATTTGAACTCATATCCCAGTCCAGCACTCTGGCCACAATATTTTGGGTGGTTAGGTAAGGATCTATTCAGTAACATTGTTGGCTAATTCAGCTGATCAGCTATATGAACCTGCTTCTATCAATGCTTAAATGAAGAAAGCTGTTGAGCAGGGATAGGCAAGAATGGATTTTTCTGTGGAAGGACTATGGATTCAGTTCTATTATAAAGAACAAATTCCTGGACTCAGAACTATTTATTTCAATCCATAGTCTTCACAGCTGTTTCTAGATGGTGTATCTCAAGGATTTAGTAAAGAAAAACAAAATTGATGCCTACAAGCTCAAAGTGTCTCCACACTTGCTGTTTATTTTCCTACCCATTTTGACTGATTTTACTGAAGAATTGTGGTTCCTCAGATTTCATCACACACACACACACACACACAACACATGTTCATGACTCTTTTATATGTAACAACTTCTGTTTTTCTCACCTTTTGCCTGAAGGTTTCTAATAACACTTCATAAAATGCTAGGTAGGGCTATTACTGTATAGTCAAATGCTTTACTGAATTTTTTTTCAGTTCAGTTGAAGTAGCACCTTCTTCCCTTTTTGTTTTTGACATTTCAACTTTTGGCTTTCAAAAGCTCAGACTATATATCTGGTACCAATATTCTTTCATTTAACAGTAAATGTTTTTGCAAAGGTGAACTATAGGCTCCTATAGTGAGATAGTCTTCATGAAATTGACTTTCCTTTATGATAAGCACTTTAGAATTTGGGAAGAGAAGTGAATAATGGCTAACCAGATATGATGTCCTTCATCTTCTACCTCATTTGTTATAGTCTTCCATGCAAGAAACATGGCACATGGCTACATCCACTGCAGGGTTGCAGTCAGTAACACAATTCCTAAATTGTGCCCTTAAGCACTCCTAAGAAGTGTAGTGGAATTCTATGAGATGTTCTGCTTCATTGGCACTGGAGACACATTCTTCTGTGCTATGAGTCACTACATTTTCAATAGCAACCCTGGCAGTATCAGTGGAGGGAAAGTATGGCCCTCAAAGGTCCTCCAACCTGGAGGAGTTCCCCATCTCTGGCTTAGTTCAATGGGTAATATTGAATTTCTTAGTTCTCTTCAAAAATGGAAAGAAAAAGGAAGAAAAAAATACTGGCATTATAGATGGTGTCCGCATGGGCCAGGATACCCCAGGGCAGCTCAGAGTATCCTTACCCTGAAGCTGCCTTGACCTCTCTACATTACTTAAGGCCCTCCATTCCAATACAGGGTGATTATTCAGACACATGTTCCACTGTGATGCTTGCTGCTGCTGTTGTTTCTGCAAGCCTCTAATTCTGAGATCAAAATGAGGCCCCATTGTCATTCACATGGCTGCCATGGCTACACCAGGCATCACAGTGGGGCACATTTGAAACAGCTGCCCAGTGTCAGAATTGAAGGATCAGGATCTTCTGTACAGATCAAGAATGAACAGGAAGTTTTTGAAGTTCATTTTAAGAGATGTATACCCCGGGTTTGGAGCTGAATAAGGGTATCAACAACAAAATGATTACATTCAATCCTCAAACTCCAGATGAACCCACCTACTTCACTGGTTTCATGTAGATGTTAAAAAAGCATAGGGGTCAGCATCAAACTGCTGTGGGACCCCACAAGCTAATGGCTAAGAATACTGCAAAATATTTTCAAAATGGATGAAAGACATGCTGCCTGAGGATTGGGAAACCCTTGTGAGGAGAATCCTGGGCTGAAAAGCATCTTCACAGTTCCAGATGTATTCTGTGCAAAATTCATACACACACACACATGCACAACACAATGAGGACAGTAGTTGACATGTACAAATTATGCATAGACTAATTCTCTAATTACAATTTTCTGTGCACGAAGCAGAAATTTCTGTGAAGAAAATAATGTTTCTACCCAAAAAGATCTGTTTTCATTGCAAATGAGGTGCAAATTTTGGAAAGTTCTAACATGCTAATAGTCTTCAAAAATTGTACAGTTTTTAAAGACTTGCCTGTAGTGGGAGGAAGATTGCTCAGATTGCTTGTTCCTTCCTTTGAGAACAAAATTAATGAAGAATTACATCACTGCACCAAGAGGCTGAACAAAAGTGTTGCCTTCTGGGACTGTTTGATTAAAAATTACTGGGACCACTGCAAAATAGTGCCATATCAAAAAAATGATCCAGAAGGATGTCATATAATAGCAGATGATGTTGAAAGGTTCTGAGAACCAACATGCTAGATTACCACACTACACTCTTATAGCACTACTATTCCACTTTTACTGCTCTGGCTGCCTCCTGTTGCATTCTGAGATTTACAGGTTAAGGTGGGGCATTTAGAATTCTCAGCCAGAGAGCTTTTAGGCCTCACTGAACTACATGCCTCAGAATGCAACAGAAGGTAGTCAGTAAAGTAATAGTGGAATAGCAGCACTATAAATGTGTAGTGCAGTAATGTGGATGGAAACACTTCACCTCTTCACCTCCCAGCACAGGTCATCCACCAAGTCTGAATAACTGCTCCTATCCTTTAACCAGTTTGGATTGGATCCTGGCAAACCATGTCATCCAACAAATTGTTGAAAGGTAATGGTAGTGTGCTTTAGTAAGCATTGTTCAAGTGTATGGCTACTCATTGGGTAGTCAATTTTGATGAAAGCATAGGCTGCTAATGTTAGCAAGAGTAGCTTCCCAATCAGCAATCACATGTTTGATGAGTACTTCCTGCAGCAGCCCTGCCATGGTTCAATGATAAAGGAAGTGTCAGATTTACATGAAATCTATGCAAATGACAGACTAGGTCTTGTTATAATGAAGGATGTCTTAAATATATTGCTTTCTTAAAATTCATGTTCTCTATAATTGTTAGAGTAATGCATATTTGTTTGGTAATGCCATGGAGCCTGAACTAGTCCTGATGATAGATAAGGTGAGTGAATGGTCTTTCAGTTTCTAGTAGTAGTTGCAAATACCCAGTATCAGTTTTAAGAGTTAGAAAGACTTTGGTACCCTGAACAGGAGACATTTTTCAGAATTATTTGCCTCTTTTGTGTATACTTCCCATTTTTACCCTCTGGCAGTTTTCAAACACTTTCAGAGTCTTTGGTGTAATTCATTCTTTTCTCTCTAATTTCTCCTCAAGAAGATTTTTACAAAATTGTTTCATTTCATTTCCCCCTCTTTTCAATCCCTACACATAATAGGAAAGAAAATGAACAAGAAAAGTAAATAGCTTTTTTTTTCAACCACTTCATCCATTTTTATACATTTCCCCATTAGATTTGTTTCCTGAATTCCAATAAACTCCTTTTGCCTTTGCATTGCTATAGAAATTCTATGTTACTGCCAACGTATTGCCTAATAACTTTGAAAATTGTGTATCACATGTTTATAGACATAACTTATATGGTAGAGAAACCACCTCTGCTTTATGGGAGAAGATATGGAGAAAATTAGGGAGTAACTGCATATTCTTCATTTCCCTCCCTGCACCACTAATGCATTGATCCAAAGTTCACTGAGCTCAGTGTAAAGATTTTAGAACTGTTTCACATGTGAACAGATGCCACTTTATTACTCAGTTCTCAGTGGAGAAAGCTCTCACTGGGCGTTGCATAATATAGCTTCACCCAGCTTATCTGTGGACTTAAATGCATTCTCCCAACTTAAGGTGGTGGTATTTCAAAGATTCTTATCTTGGGCTTAGAACATGGCTGTGGGCACCAAAGAATTAAAAGAAGGAGTCTGGGGAGCAGGAAGGATCAGTCTTTTCCTATGGAAAAAGGCTCAGTAGAAGAAGGAAACTGTGAAGAGAGCAACAGGATATCCTAAAGAGCAAGTATTTCTGAGGCAGGCAGTGGTAGGAATGGAAATCTCATGATTGGGGTTGTCTGCAGTTAGATATGGTATAACCACCAGGTTTGGTGGGTGTTTTCAGAGAAAAATCTATATCACACTCCCTTTTAAAAACAATGTTTCATTTTCAGATGGCAAGAGCCAAAACAACTCTAACAGGACAGCTTAAGTAGTTCTCTATGCTAGATCACTGGACCATCTTATGGGTGCATTACAACCCACTACTCTGGTCTTGCTAGCTAGCTAGAAAGAAGAGGGTCCATAACTGAATGGCTTGTTACATGTCTTGTGTGCATATTCCCTGCCTTTTGCCATTGAAAAAAGTCTGTTGCAGGGGTGGGATGACTGAGAGCCTGGATAAATGCTAACAGGCTGTATAGCATTGGGATTTGTAGTTCTAATGGTACATTGGTTCAGGCTGCAGTTTGTTCTTAGAATGTGAAAATGGATCATTTCAAATTCTCTGTGTTCATGATGGTGTAGAGAGGGAGGGAAGAACATTCCAAGGTCAAGGAAAATAGGCAGGTCCGAGCCCTGCACCTGGAAGTTGTTAAACAATGCCTCCTTACTGCACCTCTTGTTGATCAGGTGGATTAGTAACTGGTTGAAGGACTGAACCCAAAGGGTGTTCAGCAATGGCTCCTCTTCATCCTGGAGAGAAGTGACTAGTGGGGTGCCACAGGGTTCTGTCATGGGCCCAGTGCTATTCAACATCTTTATCAATGATTTGGATGAAGGAATGGGGGCATGCTTCTCAAATTTGCAGATGACACCAAATGAGGAGGAATAGCTAAAACCCAGAAGATAGGATGAAAATTCAAAATAATCTTAATAGATTAGAAAGCTGGGCTAAAGCTAACAAAATGAATTTCAACACAAAGAAATGTAAGGTACTACACTTAGGGCAATAAATAAATAAATAATGAAATAATGAAATGCAAAGATATAAGATGGGGACACCTGTCTTTATGAGACTACATGTGAAAGGGATCTAAGAGTCCTAGTAGACCACAAGTTGAACATGAGTCAACAGTGTGATGCCACAGCTAAAAAGGTCAATGTAATTTTAGGCTGCATTAATAGAAGTATAGTATCTTGATCAAGGGAAGTAATAGTGCCATTGCATTTGGCTTTGGTCAGAGCCCACCTGGAATACTGTGTCCAGTTCTGAGCACCACAATTCAAAAAGGATGTTGAGAAACTGGAGCGTGTCCAGAAGAGGGCAACTAAAAGGGTGAAGGGTCTGGAAACCATGCCCTATGAAGAACGACTTAGGGAACTTGGTATGTTTAGCATGGAGAAGAGATGGTTAAGAGGGGATACAATTTTCCTCTTTAAATATTTGAATTTCTGCTGCTCCAAAGAAAAGGACTTGGAACAACAGATGCAAACTACAAACTACAAACTACCTCAATATTAGGAGGCACTTCCTGACAGTGAGAGCTGTTTTACAATGGAACACACTCCCTCAGAGTGTGATGGGGTCTCCTTCTTTGGAGGTCTTTAAACAGAGGCTGGATGGCCATCTGTCGGGGATGGTTTGATTTTGAGTTCCTGCATTGCAGGGGGTTGGACTGGATGGCCCTGGTGGTTTCTTCCAACTCTATGATTCTATATGACACAGGATGACATTATCTCTGTTAAAGTAGTGTTGCATGTTACACTATATAATAGACTAGCTGACAATGGATCGGGGGCCCTGCAGAACACTATTTAGGCTTGCAGGGACACTGTAAGTGTGTGGATATTCTGCTATGTGTCTTGCCTCACAGGCATGGGTGAGTGTGTGTATGTATGGGAGGGGGTCTCTGCCCATCATGACAGGTTAAACTAGAGTATCTGAGAGTCTTCCTTTCTTTTTTCTTTCCTTTGCCTTTGTACTTATTTCTTGGAATACTTACTTGGTTGGAATTTGAGGGTGGAATGGTGAGTATATGCTTTATTGTCCTTTTTGAATAAACAGCCCTTCCAGACCAGAACTGACTGACTGATTTCTCAGCCTCCTCTCCAAACACATTTTAGGCTTAACAACTAGTTGTTGAGCTTGGTTGTGAGCATTACACAGGCAGATAATTCTAAGCTAGGTGAACCAAAACTCTAACCAAAATCTTTGGTTTATGTGCCAAAGAATTGGTTCTTTATGTCTTAATTAAAATGAATTATTGTTTGAGTGTTCCAACTAAACATTTATTTTTAAATAATCTTTATCCAAAAAAAGTTAGAAACATATAAAACTTTTTTTAAAAAAATCCATACATATAATATCCATACAACCATCCACTATTCCCTCTTCTTCCTCACTTCACATAATCTCTCTTATGTTACACCATTTCACCCTTTAACTCTTTTTATTCACATCCCATTTTTCCTTCTACTTCCTCTACCTACCTTCTTCCTCTTCTCCTCCATCCTGACATCTTCCTAAGCCTCTTCTCACATACTCAGACCTTCACACATTTCCCTTCAGTCACTACACTTTACCATCCAAACCTTGAGTAAAGCTTCTAAACATTTAAAGAACTATCTAGTAAGATTAATTTGGAACAGGGTTCTTATCTCTACTTAAACAACAGGGTAAGTTTATGATCTGAGTTGAGGCTGTTGTCTATTCTACTTTATTTTCATTTTTAGCATCAAGTGAGAAGAGGTCCCCTGCTTATTATTTTTAATGGAAAATTGATTTGAGCAATTACTTTGACCACCCTTTCTTACATCTCAAAATTCTTTGAGAAGTTTTCAAGGTCATCTATGTTATAAACATTACTACTATATGTTGCACTGGGGTTTAAGATGGTAGAAAATCTTCATGTTGTTAAATTTGCAGTTCTTCTAAGTCTACATATACTAGGAAAGGATTTACATATCCTAGGAATAGATGCTAGGAATGGATTTACCTCATTTTTCTTCTATGTCCTCCCCACTTCCCCATCTTGCAGCCCTGCTGATATAGATTTTTTTTTTTAAAAAAAACAGCTTCTCCTTTTAGTGCACTTTGTCAATTTCCTGTGAGAACTTTTTCAACCATAGGGATTAATTCATCACAAAGAGGAAAAAAGAGGGTAGTAGGTCTTTTCTTTTACCCAGGAGCTGTGGTCACCAAGCATTACCTTCTTGCACAGGAAAGAAAAGTAACAAGGAAAATTAATGGAGCAAGATTGCAAATTGAAATACTGTGAAGGTGCTCTTGCTGTTCTCAAGCAAGGCACATTGCCCAGAGTAATTCATTCAACTTCATTCATGCACACACTTAAATAAATAAATAAATAAATAATAAACTGAGGAGTCATGTCTCTCTTACTATGTCTTACTATTACCGTATTCACTCATGTTCATGATTTTCTGCCATCAAACAGGGAATATTATTTTTAGATGGGGATGGACTAGCAAAGATTTTTTTTAAGGGGAGAATACAAGTGTTTGATCTTCACAATACAATGTGTTTAGTAAAAGTCCAAATTTACACTATCAGCACCGGGGCCCTCACCACCAGTCCCTTCCCTATTCAGTATAATAATTTCTATTCTGTCTGTCCTGGCTTGTTCAGTAAAAAACAGCAAAGCTCATAAAGAACAGGGAAATTTGATAAATACAAGGCATCTACGAATTTGAAGAATTGAAAAAAAAGGTATACGGCTTCTTTTAAGCAAGGTTTGGCAGTTGCTGTAGTTAGCAGTTTCTGGTGGTAACAGCAGCAGCATTATGTTGAAGGAAATGTAGACAACAACAGCAACATACTGTATACCATATAGCATGCCTTTTGCCCCTTAAGGTAGCCTTCTGCCCTCAGATGCTGTTCAGGATGTTGTCCTGTCCCTAGCATTGAACTAAAACATACTTCCAGTCAGGTTGGGTTTTACAAATATATATGGTGGTGGTGATGGTAAGACATCATCTTATCCTTTGCTTTGGGCAGCAAACTGTCTTGGGCTATCTTTGTATACAACTTCTATATTTTCACTTGAATGGAAGTGAGAGTGTATTAGTGTCCCATGAAAACATGCTATTTCACTTTATTTCAAATTTGGTCTTTTCTCCTTCTTCCCCATCATCATTATCATGATCACCACCACCAACATCGCCATCACCATTGGGCAATATAACCCTGTTATAGAGCTATTATTCCACATTTATTGCTATCACTGCCTCCAGTGGAATTCTGGGGTTTGTAGTTTAGTGAGCTCTCTGGCTGAGAATTCTCCTTCCCTAAACTACAAATTTCAGGATTTCTTAAGAGGCAATTATAACAGTTAGAGTAATAGTGATATAACAGTATATTATCTCATCTCTCTTAACCAACTATTACTACTATACTGTTTTAACAATATTTTTGGGTGATGGGGTCAAGAACAGAAACAGGAAGCTTCTCCTAAACTGAGACCTGGCTTTCTAAATGACCAAGTCCCCATATGTTAGATGAAAGCAGTTTGCAGGCAAACAATATTATAACCAGGTTAATTCAAATTTTAGCCCTAGCCAGAGGAAGTACATTGAAATGACTTGTTAGCCACCATTTATGGATATTCTCTTGATTTCAATAGATCTACTGTTTTGGGGGCTGAGACTGGATTCAATCCATTGTTTTTATATACTCAATGAAAACTGTCTTTGGAAGCCTTACTCCCTATGCCTCCACCAAGTAAACTGAGAGTGGCTACTAAGTGATAGCTTTGCATAGGAGCTCACATAACATTCATTACGATTGTCAGGTAATTGTAATTTTATCCTTTTAAAAAAATTTTGGTCTGTCCTTGTTTCTTATGATTTTTAATAGCCATAATTGCTTTATGCCATTGTGTAATAGCTCTGTAAACAGTTTTTAAGTGACACTATTTCTAATGTCAGATTCATGTCCATTTATCCTTTTGTATGGAGATTTATCTTTTTGTCCTATGCATAGTACACATTTGCAAATGTACACTTTTAAATTCATGCTTTTCTACTGTATACATTTCATATTGACTAGATCATGTAGAGAGCCAATGTGGTATAGTGGTTTAAGTGTTAGACTTTGGGTTTTGGCAGAAGGCTAATAGAGCCATCGTGGAGGCAGGGAATGGGAGGGGCAGCT
>CM034704.1:8313206-8328514 GCA_020142125.1 Phrynosoma platyrhinos
TTCTACTATTCTTTCCTCTGCTCTATTATCCTCAGGTTGAGGATAGGCAGTTGGCCCAATAAAGTAAGTAAGTAAACTTTATTTTTGTACCCTACCTTTTGCCTGGGCAATCAAGGCGGCTCACAACAGTTGCATATATAAAACAAACCCCACTATAGACAATAATAACATGATAAAACAAGTTACCCCGTCTTTAAAATTACATAAAGGTACAATTCATCCTCTGCTTCCTGAACTTTCCTTTTCCTTTAACTCCTCCCTCTCCAAATCTCTATGCAGGAACCTTACCAAATTTTCTCCTTAGTTGCTGGTGATGGCCCAGTAGAAGCGTTTGGTCATTCAAAGAGAGAGGATTTGCAATGGTACCTGGTCATTGTATAGCACCAACTATCTGAATTTCTGGCCACAAAGGCCATGCCATATGCTGACCCTCCACCACCACTTGTTATCGAGGATCTATAAAGTCAGCTGCTACTCCTCCCTGTTGTTGACCCAAAATAACTTACTCAAGTTGTCCCAATGGGCAGACCATGTATAATATAGGTGAGTCAAATGTTGGTGCAGACTCACCAGCCTAGGGCCCAGTGCTGAATTGTTCTTTTGTCTAGCCATCCCTTGGCATATTTCTTTCATTACAATTGGGTTGTCCTAGGCTGTCCTAGGTCCTAAGTGGTAACCTTTGCTGATCCAATTGATGATATACTGGCCATCTTTAAGGCATATAAATGGTTCAGGATATCATCAGTTAAATGCTGCCCATGTGCTCAATGAGTGTTCTTTATTTAAAACTGGATATAGGGGAAGTCTGTGAGGCTGGAGGGGTAGGCTGAATACTGGCTAAAATTGCTGTCATGCCCACATGCCCATCATCATCCAAAGAAGAGAACAAGTATGAGGAGGGTTTGTATGGATGCACAATTGTTGAGGCCCTAGATTTTTGAGTTGCCCCTCTTTCTTGGGTGCCATATTTATGAAGGTGCAAGGACTCCCATCCCAGTCTAGTACTCAAACTACTGTACACTGACAGGGCCCAAGTGAGAATCTGTGCTGCCAATAGTAGAGATCATATTACAGCAAGGCCTTGGTCCCAAAGGGATTAATGGCCTTCTCAAATGAGTCCTGTGATTAAGCCCTGCAACCTGATGCTCAGACCTACTACCCCAGCTGTTCAGCTCAGCCTGGCCTGGTCAACTGTTAGAATGCAGGACCCTGAGGCCCAGTAATTTTGTAATGTTAAAAGAATTCATGCCCTGGAAATTGGTAGGTTAGAAAGCTTGTAGGCCTAAGACAGGTCCAGGAATCCTCAACACTTCATATTGCTAGATTGGAGGTACTATATTCAAAATTAACCAGATAGCGATTTTTCCACCCCTAATAATCAGTCTGGAACTCTGTTGCCACTTCCTGTAACTATGTACAGGTGATTTTATACTAACTATTATTACACTTTTCAGAAACAGTTAATTGTGATTTGTTCCCTACAACATTCAAAAACAGCACAAATGTAGGAAACATGATTCACTAAAAGGATTATTAAACATTTAGCATATGCCTGAAATTTTTATATTTTTTATATAAATCCTATTTAAAGAAGAACACACAGCTACATTTTATCCTACAGAGAAAGGTCAAATATTTTTACCCATGCAATTGTATATTATACATCATTCATAGGAGTTACTATTTGTTGTTGAAAGCATAATAACGCACTTTTATAAAGAAATACTTTAATTCTCTTGAGAAGTCTACTAAGGCACCTGCATTGAATTTTGTTGCATAATATTTGCCAAGACTAACACACACACACACACACACACACACACACACACACACACACTTCTACTTAATCTAATAGAGACAGGAGACATCCTGACATATCCGTACATACAAAATGAAGACATTGCACTTCTGTTTAAAACAACAGCAATACAAATATGATTATAAGAGTTGTGTGGCATCAGTGAAATGCCACATACCTTTTAGCATCTTGGTCAATCTTTTCTGGACACATTTCAGCTTGTCAATACTCTTTTTGAACTGTGTTGCCCAGAACTGAATACAATATTGCATGGTAGGTCTGATCAAAGTAGAATAGAGTGGAACTTTCCTTGAACACTATATTGATGTTAACATAATATAAAACTGCAGTGGATTTTTGTTTGTTTGTTTTTTGCTGTTCCATCACCCTGTTGAGTCATGCTTAGTAGGAATGGAAAGAATATTTTAAAATATTCCACAAATGGCTTAAAAATTGATTCCTTGAATGTCAGGAAAATCTGTCAGAGGAAAATCCTGGGCAGGTCCTTCACAGTTTATGACTTATCTCTATGAATACAGCACACTTTTTTTGTGCAGAAAACCTAATTTTCAAAACAGAAAATGGTATATTCCATGCAGGGAACATGTCTTTATACAGAAAAGTTTTATGTAAAATATTTGCTATTTTCTCTCAGATAAATGATATTTTCCCTGCAATGAACTTGTTTTCTGCATAGAAAGTTGTATTTTCTACATTTAAAAATCCATGTGCATTTCCTCTGGCTATTTACACGATAAATTGTGAATATTTTGAAAACTACTTTCTCATAATGAAGACAGCACAGAAAAAATCCTCCCACACACAAGTGCTGCTTTCAGTTTGCTGAAATGAATAGCCAGGCAGTGAGACTTTACTCACTGAGGGCTTTAATCTTTGTTGCAAGTATTTACAAAGATATACAGAGTATCAGACATCTGTCTTGAATATTCACAGCTGTACAGAGTAAGAAAGTGATTCACCAACCACAACTAACCAACAACAGATATTCTAACTCTCTCCCATATATAGGTGGTCCTCTTGAGAACATGTAACAGCCATGCACTAACAAAACCTGGCTGGTTTCATCCCCAGTGCCTCTTGCATCAGGCTTCCCATGATGCATACCTGGCTTGTCCCATCCACTGTGGATGTTGCATCAGGCTTCCCATGATGCACAGCTTGCCAAATGCTGACCCATGCACCTGCCACTTGAACTGTAGTAACCCTGTTACCATTGCTCCAGTTCCTTTCAGTGGCCACATCCATTTCATTTTCCAGACCAGCATGCCACATGGTCTTGACAGATTTGCATCCTAAAGTACTGAAAGAACTTACTGACATGAGGAGAGGAAGGAGAGGGAGGGAGAGGGAAGATGAAGGGAAATGCCAGGGAAAATATTATAATAGTTTATTCAGGAGTCTGTCTGCAAAATTTTGATGACAATACAGTGATTACTAGAAGCTAACAATGTTAATTTGTCAAGAACAAATCCTGCCAAACTAATATTATATCTTTTTTAATGGGGTCACTAGTTTAGTAGATGATAGGGATGCTTTAGATTTAATTTATCTGGATTACAACAAAAAAAAAAATCCAACAAGATATCCCATTCTATTTTCATTAGCAAACTGATTAAATATGGAATAGATGGAAACACCATTACATGGATTAATGGAAAGAGTTGTCATCAGTGGCTATGTTTCAAATTAGATAGAGGTGTCAAGAGAAGTGACAAAGGGTTCTGTCTGGGGGCCAACACTTCAACATTTTTATCATTTACTTAGATCAGTGGTCCCCAATCGTTTTTGGGCTACTACCCCCTTTCCCCTTGGACAGCAGCTCTAGTTGGGGGCAACACTTATTTTTTTTTATATGAGGTCTACTGTTTGTGCAACAGCAACCCATCCACCTGCATCTATATCAGCTTCACCCAGCTCGCCACTGCTACCTCTTTCACCTTGACTCTCATATGCAAATACAGCAGCAGCAGTGGCACTGGAGACCAAGACCTACTATTCCACTTTGCCTGCATCAGCTTTACAGCAAAAGGAAGGTCTGCTGGCTGGCTGCTTGGTTGTGTCTCCCAGGATTACTGGGTGCAGAAAGAGCAGTGACAGAACAGCTGGTTGAGCAGCATCCAAGAAGTCGCTTGCCTGCATCAGCCTTTGCTGTAAAGCTCCTGCGGGTAAGAGGCTTCTTGGTCAGTGCTCCACTGGCTACCCAGTTGCTGCTCTTTGCACTCAGTCACCCTGGAAGCAGCAACTGAGCAGCTGGCTGAGGAGCAACCAATAATTCAGAAATATATCAAGTTTCTTGGTTGAACAATTGGAGTAAAAGGTGAAATTCTTAAGACAAAAACAATTTGAGTTTTCAAACAAGCCAGGGAGATGGTTGACAAAAATAGAGAAAAGAATGATATCAAAAATAAAAAAGGAAAAGTGATGCACAACAGCCAAAAACAAATCAAAGAATGTTTCTACAAATATTATACAGAACTTTATAAAGAAAAACATATTCAGCCAGAAAAAAAAAATAAGAAATTTCTAGACAGGCAGAAAATAATAATAATAATAATAATAATAATAATAATAATAATAATACCATATTTTCCGGTGTATAAGATGACCCAGCGTATAAGACGACCCCCCCATTTTTCCAGTCAAAATATAGAGTTTTAGCACCTCTATCCTCCCTATCTTTATACCCGGCATATAAGAAGACCCCCACTCTAACCACAGATTTTGCAGGTTAAAAAGTAGTCTTATATGCAGGAAAATAAGGTAATCATCACATAAGAACAAAGAGAGGAACTGAACAGGAAGATAACAACTTATACTATAAGTAATACTATATACTATAATACTATTAAGAAAACCAAATGAACAAAAGCTCTAAGACCAGGCGGTTTTAGTGCAATTCATTATAATAAGCTATAGGAGATTTTGATATCACCCTACAACAATCAACAACACTTTGGAAGAAAAAGCACCAGAATCATGGAATTTAGTGAACATTACCTTGGTTCCTAAGGAGGACAAAGATCTGTTAGAACATAGAAATTATAGATTGATGTCCTTATTAAACATGGACTATAATATATATAAAGTATATGATGGGACATGCTGGTTCAGTGGTTAAGACACTGACTCTGTTATTTACAAAATCATCAGTTTGGCAGTTTGAGGCCAAGTGCCACAGGATTGGGTGAGGTCCTAACACTAGTCCCAGTTTCTGCCAACCTAGCAGTTTGAAAGCATGTAAAAGTGCAAGTACATAAATAGGTACCACTTCAGTGAGAAGGCAACAGCATTTTGTGCAGTCACACTGGCCACATGACCCACAGGGTAGTCTTTGACAATGCTGGCTTTTCACTTAATAACAGATGAGCACTCCCCTCCACAGTTGGACATGACTTGACAACCTTGTCAAAGGGAGACATTTACCTTTTTATAAGATATATGTGGCAATTTTAGTGGAAAGATTTTAAAAAAAGTTTTTTAAAACCTGGATACATAAAGGTCAATGCAGTTTTCTGTCAAATAGACATCTAAAAAAAAAAAAAAAAAGAGAGAGAGAGAGAGAGAGATATGGGACATAACTAAATACCATGAGTAAAAATGGATAAGCAATTGGCTTTTATATTTCTAGAGGCCAAGAAAGGCTTTCAATAACATCAATTGGAAGTTTATGAAGGCGGTTGTTAATAGAATGAATATAGGTGAAATTTTACCTGATAGGAATTTTTACCTGAAGCAATATATCAGACACAAAAAAACACATATTATAATCAATAGAGGGGGAAAAAAGCAAAGGTGTGTGCAATTCAAAAAGGAACTAAGCAGGGTTGCCCATTATCACCACTACTTTTCATTACAACTCTGGAGACACTGAATAATGGGATTAGAGCAGATAGAGAGATATCAGGAGTGAAAATAAAAGATTATGAATTTAAACTTAGAACATGCATTGATAGGATGATAATCTATTTGCAAAACTATTGGATAACATTCACTTGGTCCTGGAAAAGCTGAAGGAATATGATGCTTATTCAAGTTTTAATGTAAATAAATGCCCCATTTAAAGAATGGCAAAAAGATCTTTCCAACTTCATATAGATGGGCAAATACCTGAGAATTAAAATGAAATTACTACATGATGAGATAAGAATAGGTAGCCTAGAACTACCAACCTAAAAATATACTATCACATATGCTTTATAGATTGGTTAAAGGAATAGATTAGACCAGAGAATAGAAAAACACTACAACTGTAAGGAGTGGATATTCAATTTTGTTGGCATGATTTTGAAAAGATAAAAATGTTGTTTTTTTTTTTTTGAAAAAATAATTGCAAAAGAAAATGAGCATTTAATATCCAAACTATATGAGATACTACTGGAATATGACACAGAGAAAGAACTAATTAAAGAGTGCATGATCCAATGGGCACAAGGTTTAGATGAAACAATACAGCTGGAAAAAAAGGAAAAGGATATGGAAAAAGACATTATAATACACCTTAAGCTATGAAATGAGAGTAAACTTCTGTAAGATGCAGTTTAGATGGTATCTTACAGCAGATAAACTTGAAAACATCTATACAAATACAAATAATAGATTTTGGAAGTGCAAAGAAGAGAAGGGAACTATGTATATGTTGTGGTGATGTAAAACAGTACAACATTTTTGGTATCAAATACACAATATAATAATCAAAGTATTAGGCTTTTTTTAAATGTATCTCTTAGGGAAAATAAATGAAAAAATAGAAGATATGGTAAAGTCCTATATTTTATGATAACTGCAGCTAGAATGATCTATGCAAGAAAATGGAAAGAAGAAAAAAATCCTGATGTGTCAGAATGGTTTTAGAAAATATTTTTACTATATCTAAATAGACAACCTGCTTGATTTCAGAAGTTAGTGGTGAATAGATTTGAGAAAAAATGGTCAGGAACTTTAGAATATTTAAAAACATTCTTAGGGACATAGGGTAAATGTTCAGAATATAAGGATGAGAGTTAATGAATGAAAAAAAAATAGATCTGTGTGAATATAATTTTGGAGTAATATCAAGACAAATTGCCATGAGGATTAATATAACAAAGATAAGGTAGTGTTGTATTGAGAAATGATAAATTGTAGTAAAAGTGATTAAAAAGGACAGTAACTATGTAAAAAAGATCAGAAAGTTCTTTATTTGTTTATTGGTCTTTGTTTATTGTTTATCATTATTTTTATTGTTTAGGTTCTTATTTAGTGTTAGTACTGTATTGTTAATGCCTTAATGATGTGTACATTTAAGAAAAGCTTTAAAAAAAAAAGTAGGGGGAAAAGGAGCAACCAAGAAGCCTCTCACTATGCCAGCGCAGCATGAAATGGCCATCATGGGCAAGAGACATCTTGGTTGCTGCTTGTCCAGCTCCTCAGTTGGTGACTAGAAGGACTCTCAATCCTTCTGCACTGGGGCAGAAAGAAGCATAACCAACTTCCAACTTTTCTCTTCAGTGAACTCTCACTTTGAGAAAGGTGAAGAATCAACCGTGGATACTCCTTTCTCTCCTTCCCAGAGTTGTGCCTTCCTCACACAGTTTCACATCATCCCCCCACATACACACATACAAAGATTGTTTCTTCTGCTACCGTTTCTCTCTGCCTGTCTGACCAAACAAAACAGGAGCACCAGTTATTATTTATTTATTTATATCTTACCTTCCAACCACTCAAGGTGGCTAACAGAACTTAAAACAGTCCAAGTCAAAACTATGCAAATCATTAAAAATACAAAGTTTAAAAAACATTTTTAAAAGTTAAAACAGTGCATGGTAAAATTTAAAATTTAAAAACTCTTTATAAGACTCTTATACAACCTTATACCACTTAGTGAAGCTGCTATTGCTATTACACATTACCCAAGTCAGTGTGAGAAATCCTGGTGGCATAAAAATGTTTTTATCTGCTGCTGATAAAAGGGAATTGGGCCACTTGCCTTCTCTAAGGAGGGAATTCCAGAGCCTGGGAGCAGCCACCAAGAAGGCCCTCTCTCTTATTCCCATCAAATTCACCTAAGCAGGTGGTGGAACAGAGAGGAGGGCCTCTTTGGACAACCTCTGTTCTAGTGGGCTCAAAAAGGGAGATATAGGGGGATGCAGACAGGTGGCCCTGGGCTGCCCCTGGGAGCAGAGGATTGAGACTGAGGCTTCTGGACACCTCAGCCCCGATCCTCCCTTTCACTACCTGCAACAGGAGTGTTAAAATAGCTCTCCTTCCGCAAGCCACGAACGAGGCACCGCAAGAGGCATGGCATGCCTCTTTGGCATCTTTTCCAGCTCAGCATGTCTGAACACTGAGCCAGAAGGACATCATCGGAGTACCTGTCGTACGGACGGGCCGTCGCTCCGATGACGTCCTCAGGAAGGGGATGGGGCACCCAATGTTTGGCTGCCCCTCCCCTTCCTGGGATTGAAGACTCAATTTTTCACCTTCTGCATCCCCCCATGATCCTTCAAATAGCCTGGACCCAACCTAATAGGGCTTTATAGGTCAAAACCAGGACTTTAAATTGTTCCCAGAAAACAAGCCAGCAGCAAATGGAGCTGTTGCAACAAGAGAGTTGTATGCTCCCTTTAGCCAGCTCCAGTTAACAACCTGGCTGCAGCTCTTTGGGACAATTGAAGTTTCTGAGCACTTTTCAAACACATGTATCCAGTGCATGTACCACCATGGCCAGTTGAGCTCCTACCTGCCAGCCTGGAACGGGTTGCAAAATTGAAAGCTCTTTTTTGCTCTCATCTCTATCCCACCAGCACTTGCTCTAACCACTCATCCCCTAAAGGCCACTGGTTCCCTTTGTCTTTCATGTGCACCAATACTTTAGACTAAAGCCCCCCCCCCCAATTCCCCCCTTTCCTCACTGACTCCCTGGATCTTTCCATCACCCCAAGGGGAATTACTGATTTAGATGATGGGGTGAAGGAAATCATTATCAGATTTGCAGATCTGAAGATTTGCATATATAAAACTGGGAAAAGTAGCTAACACATTAGAAGACAAAAACAGAATTCAAAAGACCCTTGGACAGAAATTTTCCATAGAGACAACTGCCAAATTCTATATTTAGGCCACAAAAATGCATAGATATATGATGAGAAATCCTTGAATCAGCAGTTATTGTTCCGTGCCTTGAAGTTATTTCTGAATTATACCGACCCTACAACAGGGTTTTCTTGGAAAGTTTCTTCAGAAGGAGTTTGCCTGTACTATCCTCTTAGGCTGAGAGTGTGTGACTTGCCAAAGGTCATCCAGTAAATTTACATGGCCAAACCAAGGTTTGAACCCTGGTCTTCCGAGTCCTGGTCCAATGCTCAAACCACTATGCCACACTTGTTCAGTGTTATTACATGTGAAAAGTATCTTGGGATTACTGTTAGTGATGCTGAACATGAGTCAGTAGTTTTTTGCATCAAAGAAGGCAAAGGCCATCTTAGCCTGCATTAACAGAAGCATAATTTCTACATCAAGGGAAGTAATAATTACATTATATTCTGTGCTAGTCAGGCCTCATCTTGTGTACTGGAATATTGTATTCAGTTCTGGGTACCTCATTTAAAGAAGAATATAGACAAGTTGGAGTGAGATCAAAGAAGAGCAATAAGGATGATAAGAGGTATGGAGAACGAAACCTATGAAGAAAGTTGAAGAATCTGGGCATGTTCAGCTTGATGAAGAGAAGACTGAGAGAAGGGTTTGCCACAAAAATAAGGCTGCTGGCATGTTGTTTGTTGCCTCAGAGGGTAGAACTAGGTCTAATAGTTTTAAGTTACAGGAGAGTAGGTTTAGATTGAACATTAGAAGGAATGTATTGACAGTGAAGGCATCCAGGGGTACCCGTGTTGGCCATATAGCACTTTAGTAGTGTAATCAATTGTTTAGAGATGTGATGGTGTCTCCTTCTCTGAATGTCTTTAAAAAAAAAGTCTGGAAAGCTACCTGCTGGAGATCCTGCATTGAGCAGGGGGTTAGACTGATGTCCCATGGGACCCCTGCTAATTCTATGATTCTATGATTCTATATGTGGCACCGAGAAGTCTTTTCAGTTAAGACCATCTGGTTTATTAGTAAAGGTGAGTTTTCCAAGGCAATATCATTTCACAGTGCTGGGTGCATCAAAAATTAAAATCTCATCTGACAGCTTGGCAATAGTGTCATTCACTCCTTTTACTGTTCCTCATATTCAAATGAGGAAAAAAGATAATTGCATTGCAGATCCTCCAGTGATGAGAAAGCTTATCTTTGAAGAACAATAAAAAATGAGTTTAATGGTTTAGCAGTTTAATGGTTTAGCAGAATTAAAACAGGAGGTTAGCAAAACACCATGGGACTGACTTGAGGAACTGGTTCTTGAAATTGGAGCACTGAAGCCTGGACTATGCATCCATGTAAATTGATGCACTTGTTTTATTCCTTTCTTTGTTTATTTCTATTAAAACATTTTAAAACCACCCTTCATATTTACAGGTATCAGAGTTATCTATAATAAGACAATATAATTTTTTAAAAATAAAATCTGAAGAATCTATAAATGTTATGTGGAAATAGAACATGTGTATGAGGGCATGGTTTAGTTGTGTTTGGTCTCAATCCCAGTCTAGGTACATTTTGCATAATTTGTATACGTCTTCCTCTGTCATTGAGCCAGAACCTGGCTGCAAGGATGAGGCCATTTTTCATTCCTGAGGAAGGATATACACTGTTGTTGTCATTTCTTACTTATGGTGGACATATGGCACAGTTATTGTGAGGTTTAGGGCAGAATTTGCTCAGAGAGCATTTGCCCTTGTCTTCCTCTGAAGCCAAGAGAGTGTGACACCCCCCCCCCCCTCAGGTCACTCTGTAGGTTTCAATGGTTGAGTGTGGATTTTAATTCTGGTCTCCCAGTGTCCATAAAAACAAGGGGGGGTAACTTGTTTTTATGTTAGTGTTGTTTGTTGTGGGAGTGTTTTATACATGCAATTGTTATGAACCGCCTTGATTGCCTTCAGGCAAAAGGCAAGGTATAAAAATTATCAGCCTCGGCAGATGACTAATAAAGTCATCTTGGAGGCAGGGAAGAGGAGGGGCAGCCGCACGAGCGGCGCCCCTTCCTCCTCCCGAGGTTGCCCTCGGAGCTGCTGGCCCGCCGCAGCGTCCTCACATACTGCGGTGGAAAAGTCAGGGAAAGTGTGCCCTATGCGTTTAGGGCACACTTTCCCTGACTTCTGAAAGGAGTGCCAATTTGGCGCTCCTTTCAGGGACACCGCCGGTGCACCGCCATGCGAGTGCCTTACTCCAGCGGCGCACCGTCCCAGGGCGTCCCCGATGCCCTGGTCTGCATCCCCCCAAAGTTTATTATTATTATTATTAGTCCAACACTCAAACTACTACAACACAGTATCATGTGTAATACTAGAATTTGCTATACTGGGTGTTGCTGAGAGACAGAGCTAAGAGGGAATATCAGTTGACTCTGCCCCAACAGCAACCTTTTTTATCATTTTTGATTGAAGAGGACATTCCATGGGGAATGGTGGGCAGGGGGTTAGGCAGTCTGTGACACTGGAGCAGAAGGCACTCTGTGATTTGAGCACATGGTTCTGACAGAAATGCAAAAGCAAGCACTTTGGGATGGTGGACTGGTAGTGTTGGTTTCATGGAACAAGGTTTGGGTGGTGGCACTTGGGCAATCAGCCTAGTTTGGATATCACATATCTTACCTAGTTAGCTAGTTGGTCACAGGAGTAGCACAAAATTCTAACAAGTGATGGCATGCCTGTATTGCTGCTGGAACTTCAGGTCTGGGTTCTATCCTTGAATAGGGCCTGTCTTGTTTTGGGCAAAGGGATCCCATTAGAGCTGCACCTCAGTGGGTGTGGCTGATTGTGGTCCATCAATTCCTTGCCATTCATATTTGCAGCCTAACAGGCCTCCCAATATATAGAATTTACTGTTATCAAACCTTACGGCAGCAATTAGGCTTCAGTTATTTACCGGCCTTTGAAGACTGCCAGAAATAGTACACATTAAATTGAGGCACTGCCCTGGCTCAGTTATAGGGAATCACGGGAACTGTAATTTATTGTGGCACCAGAGCTCTCTGACAGAGAAGGCTCAATGTCTCAGAAAAAAAAAAAATACAATTTCCATGACTCCCTAGCACTGAGTCAGGGCAGTGCCTCAATTTAATATGCACTATTTCTGGCAGAAAGCTTTAAGGGTTAAGGAGAGCTGGCAATTAGTTTGTTAATACCCCTCCATTTTTTTCTATGTAAGCCAGATGGTTGCATACACAGTATTAGGAGTTCTTTGTTATGGATAGTGCTATTGTTATTAATACTGTTTTAGTTTAAATTTAAGATAGTGAATCATTATAGCCATGGGACCCCAGAAGGGGCAAGGGAATCAGAAGACTGAACAGCCAGCTAAAATGCCCAGTAGCAAGAAACCTTCCACCAATATTGAGACAAAGAGGATGGAATTCCACTTGGAGATGGTCTTATCACAATTAGAAACACTTGAGAGGACATGGAATCTATCTCTCCCCCCCCCCCCCCCCCCCCCCCCACACACACACAACTCCAAAATCCAAGAAGACATGTAAAATCATAGGATGTAAGAGGATACCTTTCTCTTTCTACTGGTCATGTAATGTGTGGTTCCCATCTTGTGGAATTTTGTTCTTTATTTTTTGTTGTCAGTTTCTATTTCACTGAACTGATTATTATAGTATATTATAGTTCTCCTTATCCACAAGTGGTTGAACTTTTGCATTCAGGGTAACGGTTCTATTTCTGTCACATTTCACTTTGCTTCTTTTCTGTACTTGACTGCTTATAGAGTTTCACTTCCCATAGATGCTTATATATGCTTCCCTTTCTTTTGGGCTGCAGAAAGTACCTTTCTGATTTCCTCTCTGACAACATGCCTGATGTCAGTCTAGAGTTCTTTTGGCTCCTGGTCAAGGAGGCTTCATAGTACAAATCACTTTGTTTTTGGGGTTATGTTCTTCAAGATGTATTTTGGCAGGATTTAATGTTCCTCTTTAGCTTACTCTAACTTTCACTAAAGGTAATTCATGGTCTGTGGTACAATCTGCTCCTGACCTTGTTTTTGTGAAGAGTATGGAGCTTCTCCATCCTGTACATACTATTTGATAAATGATTGGCCAGAATTCTGTTTTGCTCTCTATGTTATATAACTTTACAAATACTTAACTGTATAGCAGATTTACTAAGAAACCTTGTTAGTGTATTGTGAAGATGTACAGATGGATAACAGGACACTGGGTAGTATATCCTGATGCAAATCAGAAAGTTCCAGTGCACATCAGCACCCCCTAACTGGTGTCCCAATCTACATCAGTCCTTGATGCATCAATCCTGCTGTGTATCAGTGTTGTTGTGTATTAAATCTGTTATGCATTGGGTCCCCATTTAATGTTTGTTTTGATGTTTTGAAATGCTGTACGCCACCCCGATTGCCTGGCAGAGGGGCGGGATATAAATAAAAATTATTATTATTATTATTATTATTATTAGTCCTGATTTTTAATAGTCACTTTACTGGCTCTTCTAAATAGTAATGTAACGACAGCCCCTCACTAAATATGGATGTTATGAAACTGCTCAATTCTGTTTGCCACAAATGTAAGTCTATAAAACAGAAGGTTGCAAGTGCATTCCAGACGTTGTATTTTAATTAAGGATTTCTCAACAAATTCTATCGTAAAACATGTTGGTTTGAGATGATGTGTGTCTTCTGGTTTTTATTGTAGAACAGTGGTGGCTCATTTACATGTGCACACAGCATTCATTCAGTATAGCAACAATTGCAAGTCATATCTATGCAGGTGCAAACCTATCCTTAGGAAGTGCTGTAATTTTAACTTTTTCCTTACACATATTTGGCAACTAGAAGAAACTATTGGGAATGATATAATTTTTGAAAAGTGGCTTGTTAGCAAGCCTCTATCAAAGGATGGGAGGCCACTGGATAACAGTTGAAATAGGTTATCATTTAGTCTCAGCCTACTTCATATGGAGTGGGCAGTCTGTGGCCCTCGAGGTGTTGAATTACAACATGCCTTCATCATGGTCATCCTAGATGTAGCTTACAGAAATCCAATAACATTTGTAACCTCTATACTTTATATTTTCTGATTCCTTCCCCCTACATCTCTCTGAAACAATTAATGCTTATGTTCGTCCTTCTCACCTCTTCTTATCTCTTATGCCCAGCTTCAGCACCTACCATTCTAGAATAGATATGAGGACCCAAAGACTATTCTCTTTTAAAACCTTCAAAATGGTGTTATCCATCTGTAGCTTTTATAAATGTTTATATTATAAACATGCCATTGACTGAATAATTGAAAATACCTTGTTGGCTGGTTAATTTTTTTTTTTTTTTTGGTACTTGCTACCTCATTCTAATGGATAAATTGATTCCATAGTTAATCCCCTTACATTTCTTTGATTGTATAGTGGAGATGACACATATACTTTACTTGCATACCCTTTAATACCTGTGTCCCCATCCTTTCATTAGAAGTTATGTTCAAAGATACAAATAGAAACACATTAAAAAGCAGTGGCTAACATCTTGTTAGCCTTTTACAATGTCAGAGGTAGACTGAGGACAGTGTAACTGCTTTGTATTCTCATTGTTGTCATGACATTATTTTCAGAACCACAAATAAACCTGAAATCCTTTCTAAAAGTGAGTCAGCTGTCCTGAGCAATAGAAGTCTGTGGTGCACTTCAGGGGACATGACCAGCTCTCTTCTGCCAGTAAACAATACTTCCATGAAAACTTATGACGTGACCTTTCTACTCCTCGCAGTGTTGCTCACTGGTGGGAGGTGGCTGGTCATATCAACCTGCAGAACCTAACCCACCAGTGTGAAAGATTTAGGTCTTTCAGAATGGCTGATAGACTTTTAAAATGTGTTTCAGGAGTTGGATTGGAAAATAGGTGTATGTGCTTGATGCAGGATCTTGTCCATCACATCTTGGTTCTCACACTTTTCTTTGTCCTGTATGCCCCATTTGTTGTCCTGCCTGAATAATTTCTTATTTAAAGTGGGCCCCTCATTTGTGAACCTGTCTTCAAAAGCAGTTGCTAGGAATTCCAACATTCAAACATAATGTATCTCATAGGTTTTGCTTTGAGAAACAATTTGAGCTCAACATTCTATAATTTGTACATGTGTGTGAGACCTCAGGGCCTCTGCAGATGGAACAAAGCACCATCTTAGAGGCAGGGAAGGGGAGGGGCAGCCACACAACGGCTGCCTCAACCCCTTCCCGAGGACATCATCAGGGCACATGCCATTATGCACAGTGTGCACCCTGAATACATCCTCCCAGCGCAGCGTTTTTACACGCTACACCAGAAGAGATGCAGAAGAGTCGCGCATCAGCTACTCGAGGCTGCCCTTTTTGCCACTTGAGAAAGGAGCAGCATTTTGGTGCTC
>CM034704.1:8332276-8353752 GCA_020142125.1 Phrynosoma platyrhinos
AGGAGGACCTCCCGCCACAGCGTTCGCACACGCTGCAGCGGAAGAGTCACCAAAAGTGTGGCGCAGCCTTTTGCAGCACACTTTCAGTGACTTGTGAAAGGAATGCTAATTTAGCACTCCTTTCAGGGGTGGCGAAGCTGTAACATGGGACTGAGGCATGGGGATTCTTCGGTCCCGCGGCGCAGCTTCCTGGGGTGGCCCATGGCTGCCTGTCTGCTTCTTCCCTAGCTCTCACTTATAGAGTCTTATGATTGGGGAGGGGGTGCACTGGGTTTACCTTCCAGAAAATGAATGGCTAGAAGCAACCCATAATATTGGATTGCCCTTGGGGTCAGCTGTTTTGCCCAAGGGAGTACTAAGGAGATAGTCATGGGTTGACACCTGGCCTCAGCTGGACCTGCATCAGGTCGCTTCCCTACTTTTGTCATTCCCAGGTCAAATCATTCAAATGGGTTATAGGTCCATAAAGTGGTCCTTATTAATCCTGTTTGTATGTGTTTGGTCTCACTATTTCATGGCTGGTCATCAAATAACCACCTGTATTTGAATGGAAGTTATTGCCATTTGGGCAATGAAAAGAAGTATGTTTGTGATTGCGAGGGAATGTTGTTATTAGTACTAAGCATACAAAAACCTATTTTATACCACATTATCATTTCTCCACATACATTTGCTTAAGATTTCAAGAGATACTTCTAATCATTCTGCATTTCCCCTGCATCAATCTGGAATGTGCTTGTTTATTCAGTAATAGTCGCTAAAAATTATTTGTTGTCTCAAAAATTTTATCAGGAAGGCTTTATGCTAAGTTATGGGAGGGAGGTGAACTGTATTACGGTAGAGAGGAGTTCATCAAGAGCTTTTAAAAATGTATTGATATTCCATAGTTACAGAAAAAAAGAAAAAACAACATAAAAAACCCTCACATACCTCAATTTACATATAGAATCCAATAAAGGAATCAAACAAACCTACACACACACACACCTACACACAAGCAAAAAAAACAAAACTCTAGCCTTCCATCTCTATTTTTCCACCTTCTCTCCCCTGTCCCTTACCTACTTTCCACTCTTCTTTGCATGCAGTCTTCCACTCATACATAAAATAATTCCTCTCCAAATAATATCCAATTATATAACATGGAAAAAAGGGTCATGCCTAAACATAAGATCCAATAATTATATTATCTCCCAACTTCCCTCCCTTCCTCTCTCCCTCTCTCTCTCAGTGTGTGTGTGTAGTCAATTTGTCTGATGTGGCAAAGTCCAACCATTTCTCTACCCATTCTTCAATGTTCAGAAGTTTCTTCAGTTTCTGACATCTCACATATATTAACCTTACTGTTATAATTAAACTGCATTTTAGTATTCCAATTTCTCTTTACTTTTTCACTCTGAAACCTAACTTATTCAATAGATACAATTCTAGTCTAAAATTATTTCTCTTTTCAAGTTGTTATTAACCATCCTCCCAATTTTTCTTGCCAGATTTTTTGGGCCTTTTTCCATATCAACCATTGATGGTAAAAAGAACCTATAGCCTCATGACATTCTTCTGTTTATATGCATTTTCATTTATTTCTTCTGCTATTCCTCATATTTTCATACATCTACCTCTGTATTTCAATTCTTGCCATAAAATAGAATAAAGACCTTTCTAAAGTATGGGTTCTTGTTTTAAAGTTGTTTTTTTTTTAAATTCTCTGATTTGTTCTTGACATATATTATGATAATTTTTCTATCTTTTTTTTCTTTTCTTACATCCTTCAATTCCTGTCTAATCTTATTTTAAACTCATTTTAAAACTCAATATTAAGATTTCTTAGTTCTTTAGACATAGCACAAATGGGTCTGTGTGTTTTGAAGTAGCCTCCATAGAGCCCTATCTTTGTGCTGTAATTTGTAATTGACTTTTGGGAGTTGCCCTGGGTGAATTTGTAATTGGTTGACCAGCTGAACCTAAAGACTGCTCAGCATGGTTCTTCTTCATCTTGGAAAGACATGACCAGTGGAGTACCACAGGGTTCTGTCCAGCGCCCACTGATATTCAACAACTTTATCAACAACTTTGATGAAAGAACAGAAGGTATGCTTATTAAGTTTCTCAATGACACCAAATTAGGAGGAGAGGATCAAAATTCAAAATGACTTGAATAAATTAGAAAGCTTGGCTAAAGCTAACAAAATGAACCTCAACAAGGAGAAATATAAGGTGCAGCATTTAAGCAGGAAAAAAATGAAATGCATAACTATAGGACAGGGGGCACCTGGCCTAACAAGATTACATGTGAAAGGGATCTCAGAGTTCTAGTGAACCACAAGTTGAACATGAGCTAATAGTTTGATATGGCACCTAAAAAGGTCAATATGATTCTAGGTTTCATCAATAGTAGTGTCTAGATCAAGGAAAATAATAGTGCCACTCTATTCTACTTTGGTCAGGCTGTATCTGGATTCCTGTGTCCATTTCTGGGCACCACAATTCAAAAAGGATGTTTGACAAGCTGGGATATTACCAGAGGAAGGAGACCAAAATGGTCTGGAAACCAAACATGTCTTATAAGGAGCGAAGGGCCAGAACAGATGGCCCTTTAAAGCTTCCATCTGGGTGGCTTGGGAGTGCAATGTTTACATGCTGCACACTACCACCACACTGCCCTGAAGCTTCCCAGAGGTCAGGCAGAAATCACCCAGAAGCCATGGATAGCTTCAAGTTGCTCCAGCAGCACAGCATCTATATGCCACACATTATGGAAGTGGCTTGAAGCCACCATGGGGCCATGGCAGGGTGGGAAAACTTGTCTTTTCCCTGGCTGAAAAAGGAGCAGATCTTTGCAGCTTTTTTGGGGGGGGGGGCTGGCTTTAAGGCAGACTGGGGCCACAATGTATGTTTGCCATGGCCTCAATCCATCTTTGGAAGGGGAGGTTTTAAGTTTCCCCTTCTGCACATCTGTTTTATCCCTTAGGGAGCTGGGATGTTTAGCCTGGACAAAAGATGCTAAAGAGGTGATATGATAGTGTCTCCAGTCTAGGTGTTCTTTAAATCCAGAGAAGTGAATAAATACAGAATTAGATTATAGGACTTTCAATAAGATGGATAAGAGACCAGATCTGGGTTGAACACTTTGCATGTACCATTTATTTTAACAAAGCATATATCAAGAGGCCTCATTCATACACACATTCATTCAATACTCATGCATACAACTCTTCCCTGAGATTGATCAGTTCTCATTAAGAGCACAGGAATCAGATGCAGTTGATTTCTGGCATACCCACTCTGTTTTTGGGATTTTTTAAAGGATTCCTTTATACTTTTTAATATGTACATTATCTTTCTTGATGATTGACTTGTTTTTAACATTCTGTTCTTGTTCTGATACATCTCAGTTTCATGTCATGGACTCCTTGCACCAGGTAGTCCTTATCTTTAAGTTGTTTATGCACATTCCTTTCCTGTTACACTGTCCAACTCAGCAATTTCAATTTTTCTCACTTTGTGTGCCAAATCCTCCATTTTATCATGCATTACAGTTCCTCCATTTTCTAGTAAGACACATCCACATATAAAAATAGCCCTCTTTAAATATTTGAAGGGATGTCTTATTGAAAATGGAGCAAGCTTCTTTTCCTCTGCTCAATAGAATAGGACATGGAACAATGGATGGAAGCTACAGGAAAAGTGATTTCACCTAACCTTTAGGGGGAACCTCCTGACAGTAAAAGCTGTTCTACAGTGGAATACACTCCCTCACAGTGTGGTGGATTCTTCTTCTTTGGAGGTTTTTAAACAGAGGCTGGATGGTCATATGTTGGGGGTGCTTTAGTTGTGAGTTTCTGTATGTCAGGGGGTTGGACTGGATGTCCCTTGTGGTCTCTTCCAACTCTAGGATTCTAGGATTCTAGGAAAGCATCAAATAGTCTATGGTGAATTGCACCAAAGATATAGGAAAAATCATGGAGCTAAAATCTTCAGAAAAGACGTGGAAAAATTCTCTTTAGGCCAAAACTTAAAACAGAACCTACATCTGTGGTATTTGTCAACAAAAAAGGGAGAAAGATATTATTTATAAAACAGGGAAACCAGAATGTTTGAAATGCCAAGAAACATTTTTTTTCACATGTGGGGGGGGGAGAAAAAGAAAAGAAAAAGGAAGGGAAGGGAAGGGAAGAAAACATAATCAAATAACAGAAATGTTACAAAAGAAAATTTGAGTGATCCAGAGCTGTACTTATTCATATGACAGATATAATAGATCCCAAATTTAAGAAAAAGACATAGGAGAATACTTTTATATATGATTATATATGATTATAGTGACCAGGATGCTTTATGCACAAAAATTGAAAAGAGAGATACCAATGACATGGGAGTGGTTACTACAGCTGAAGGAAATTTTGGACCTTGCCATACTTAAATTGAATAAAAGAACCTCAATAGAACTTTGTGGAACAATCATTGTTTAACTTAACAATCACAGAAATATGAATTAAAATATCCAGGAAAACAAGAAGATAAAACTGACTACAACATAAAATTGAAAATAAGAAAAAGAGAAAAGTGGATTAGAACCATATAAAGTATAGAAGTTACACTTACAAGTTAAATAAGAGAAACTTGTGAAACTGAACAAGTAGCAAGTTTCACACATGCTGGTAGGAAGTCAGAAAGCATGAAAAATCAAATATGAGGTATATGCTACAGAGAAAATAGTTATTACAACTGATATTATAAATTGTACACATTAAACACAAGAGATTTTCAATATATAAAGAACATATAGGTGATATAGCAGGAATTTTAAAATTAAACCATCTTTTATATGTCTAGATGGAATATATAGAATAATAGATTTAAGTTTTTTGATGTGATCTCAATATTTTTGTATATTTAGTATACTAGATAATTTGATTTAAAAAAAATAAAAATAAAAATATTTTTTTTAAAAAAAAGAAAAGAAAAACAAATCAACATTTACTTCAAGGATTTCCATATTCCTGTTTCCAAAATGTGAGTAGGTAATTTGTATTTTATACCAATTTTTACAGTAGACAAAAGAAGTACATTACATATATTTTCATATAATGCAAAGAATCACATTTATTGTTACACTGTTTTTCATTTTTGACACATTTTATACCATAAGCACTGATTAGAGAAAGCCTGCATATTTTACTACTTAAGAATATTAGATTTAAAAGAAAGATATGTAATCTCAAATTCCTGCTTGTTCACAATCATTATTGCAGGGTTATACTACCACCTGAGATCTAGAGCTGCATTAGCACTGACTAATCATAGAGGATTAAAATATAAGCAAAAGAGGACCTGAATTAATACCAGTCAATCAGATTAACATCAGTACCAAGAAATGTACAGACCATTAAAATGTTTGATTGTGCACTTATGAATGCTGAGAGCCAGTTTGGATTCCCAAAAATATGTTATGCCAGAATAATATTAACTCTTTTAGAGTTACAAGCTTGATAGATCAAGGAAATTCAGTGGATGCAGTATTCCTTCATAATAAGGATAAATATTTATTCCAAATATTTATGATTGCAAAAGCTATAGAACTAGTAAGTACATTAATCCTCTTTCAAAAATTGTATAGCTTATTGCCTTTTTATTTATATTGAACAAAATTAAATCATTTTAAACTTATCAGATATTTAGTTTTGTCTGTTCAATGTTTCTAACTCCTTCAGGCTTCTTCACAATAAAATTTCTCATTAAGAGCTTGTCCACATCTTTTTTTTTTAGAGCATACTGTAAGATGGTCCATGCATAACACTAAAGTACAACTTAATATTGTGAGGATAAGCTGAAAAGAGACCAAAGGTATGTGCTGTTCTATTAGGAAAATTTTAGTTCAAGTTTTCATTAACTGTGGCTTGGGATTGGGATCCAACAATGGCTAATTTATTTAAGTCAACTTGAAGTCATGAATTATGAAGCTAGCTTTTCTGAACAAACCATGGTTAATACACACCATGGTTTATGATTCATACAGCATGCTAAATCCAAGTTGTGGTTAATCTCCTCTCCACGCTCCTCATAGTTGTGGGAGTTGAGGTGAGAGTATATGAACTTGAATTTCATTGTCACTTCAGGGTGCTAAATCATAGCTAAGCACTTTTTAGCATTACATCTGAACTCTCCCTAAGTTCTCACTGCATTATGAAGGCCCAGATGTGATGTTTTCCATGGGGATAGAATATTCATTCTCTGCTTACCAAAAATCATTATTCTCGTCTATCTCAGAAAGAGAATGCTTTTGCCCTGAGCTAGTTTGTCTAGCTCAGGGTGCGTACTTAAAAGGTATAATAATACATTTGATATTTTTAGTTTTGAAGACAGGTATCATTTAGGAGCACATTACATTCCACAACTATTATGTAGCCCATAAAAGTGAGCATCATAATACTTTGATTGCAGGTTAAATCCAAGCTAAAAACAGCTCACAGAAGCACAAATCCTCTATAAAAATCAGTTTTGTCATTCTATTTATTCTTATCATTCACCATACAGCCTAATATGTTTTCTATAATTTTGGAAGTAAATATTGTGGTTATTTTTATCACTGTGTATTACCAGCAGTTACATAGATTCTGCTGTCATGTGTGGCATAAATCCTGGATAATTCCATTGACCTCCACATTTGATACAAGCAAAATCAAAAGTAGCTGAAAATATGCTCACTCTAAAAGAGGCTTTCAAATACTGCTTATTTTCTCTTGCACACAGATTTTGTAATTTATCCAAGAGGCCAAAGAATACATGGCAGAGAAACAAGAGTGTTGGAATTCTGAAGGTATTAAAGTCAGGTTCAAATTCCCACCCTTCCCATCTCAGGCAGACACTGTGTTTACCACAGCTAAGTCCACTTCAAATATTATTCCTGCATTAAGAACATACGGGAGACCATATGCTTCTTATATTCATGTTTTTTGGCAATACCTCTGACCATTGTATATTGAAACGGAATATGTACAGCCTGTTCTACATGATGGGAAATGATACTTCCATATTACATTTTAGTTCATCCATTTCATCACACTTAGAATCCCACTTCTGATTTCTGAGTGTTCCAAGCTCAGAGTAAAGGTGCTGTATATTTTAACCTCAACTCCTTTTCTGAGTTAAGCCCACACAGAATTCTTGCAATATCTGAAAAGGGCTTGTGGAAATACCCAAAATTTAAAGGCTAATTCCACTCTAGGAACACAAAACTTCAGCAAGCAGAATCGATTATAGTACATGATTATGTAGACTAAATGTTTTTTTTTTTTATTTCAGTTGCACAGTATACATACAGTTCCAACAACTCACCCATTACAAAAGCCTTTATTCCATTTGTCAGTAACTCTGAGGAAGAAGGTGGGGGCAAAGCCTGGGAAGATGGTGGAGATTATCAGATGGAGGGAGAAGGATGGGAGCAAAGCAGATTGCTCCCATCCCATTTGTGTGATTGGGGCAAGATTATCCCACACAGTGTGCTTCTCCCATCCTTCTCATATCAGTGAAGTGTAATGGCCTTATCATTTGGTATTAACTCCTGTTAATACCAAATGATGGGGTCATACACTTCACTGATGCAAGAAGGCTGGGAGAAGCATGCAGTGTCTGATAATATTTACCCTGATTGCATGAATGGGAGAGGAGCAATCCACTTTGCTCCCATCCTTTGACCCTTATTTGATAATCTTCAGTATTTCTTTCCATAAGAATAGCCTTGAGAATGTATAGCTTATACTTCCTCCCCATATTTCTGCTCCTTATCCTAGGCCACTACTGATACACAAACTTTTCTTTTCTCAGCATCACCAATAGGATAGCATAACTCATCATCCCACATTAACAAACCCATGCTCAAGCAGAACAATTAAGCATAGCAAGACCATGTCAGGACCACATTTCTGACAGATGTGAATGCTGTGTTAGAAACATGAAGCTTATGCATAACAGAGTATTTACTTTTGAAAGCATTTAGAAGAGCACAGAAAAAGCCCATCAAACCAAATGTTTATTTCATTCAGAATCTAGTTTTCTACTTTGGCCAACCAGATGACACAAGCAGGGCTCATCCAGTTGTTCTCCTGCAACTGGCATTCAGGAGCATGCTTTTTCTGATCTTGGATACACCATATAATTAATATGAAGGAGTGGTGGACCAGAAACAATATTTTGGGTTCCAAGTTTCCTTTTCACCAGTGTAATTGAAGATGGAATAAGCTTGTTTTCTGCTGCTCCAGAAACAAGGACCCGGAACAATGGGTGCAAGCTCCAGAAAAAGAGATTCCACCTCAAAATTAGGAGGAACTTCCTGACAGTGTTAGTGGAAAACACTCCCTTGGAGTGTGGTGGAGTCTCCTTCCTTGGAGGTCTTTAAGGAGAGGATGGATGGCCATCTGTCAGGGATGCTTTAATCATGAGTTCCTTCATGGCAGGGGGGTTGGATTGGATGGCCCTTGTGGTCTCTTCCAACTCCTATGATTCTATGATTCTAAGATCTGTAATAATGAACTCTGGGATAAGACCTTCCCAGTATTTCAAGAACATCCAAGCTGAGAGCAAAAGTGAAGATTCCCTAAGAGTGATCATCTGTCTTCCTAAACAATTAATAGTTTGAAGGGTTCTTGCAATTTACATTTCTTCAATCAAGGCAGCAATTTCAGTTAACAGATATTCACTACACAGACAGCCCACTAAAGAAAGAAGATAACAAGAAATGATCTATTTTCTTTTCTTTTTCTGTTTTTTTAAGGCATCTTCTAGATAATATGATCCAATGTTCTGGTAAATTTAGATTTTGGCATATTGAAATAGGTTTCTAGGAACTTCTGTATACTCTAATATTCGTGCATGTTGCATATTAATCATTTCTAAAGCCCTAATTAGATGCAGATAACTGTGCAAGCATCTAAATGTATTTAATAAATCTGAGATTGTATTTTACCTAATATCACTGCAATGCATTAAAATAATGAACACAAGCAATAAATGCTCTCCTTGTTTGCAGATGTTTGCTTGCCTAAATATGCATTTTTCCTTTAGACAATAATCTCAGCTTTATGTAAATGAATAGGGAAGAACAAAATGTAATGCAATGGGTAGAGAGATGTAATGAAAGTATATGAATAAAATAAAGTATCCATCTAGCTTTCTCTGGATATTAATCACTTAGGATTTATATGCAATACAGACTGTTCTGGAAAATGTTGGTTCTCTAGCTGAAGTAGTTTGCAGCTGTGACCTTGGATTTTTATTTTTATCTCCCCTTGCTTATATGCTTGATTAAAACTTACATCTCCTCTATTGTCTTTATTTCAGATATTTTTTGCCCTCTGAGTAAGAGAGCTGGATAATGAATGAGGAATTTTCCTAGGGGAGATAAGCCACTTGCTTGAAAAAATACAGCAGCAGAAAACTGAGCTGGTGCAAATCAATGAACCAATCTCACCTAAGAGTTTTTCACAGGCCTTGTAATCTACTATCTACTATATTTATGATCAGCGGTCCATTTTGTACTTATCATAAGCTGCCTGATACCCATTTTGTCTTGATTCTCTCCCATGCAGTTGAAGTACTCATTCAGAAGTTGTTCAGTTCATTCATTATTTATCATTCAATGATGTAGAATGCAATATACAGTGACCTACGCTGCTGTCCCATTCTGTGGAGGTGATCCTATGTTCTTGAAGGTTGTTTTGGATTACAAACTCTGGTAGATTCTAGAAAACACTGGTATCATTTAGCTGTTTTGCACTGGTTTAATCAAACCAGTTATTAAAATTTGTTGGATTCACCAAACAACTTCTATGGATAAAGAAAAAGAAAAGTGTAATTGTGCCCTTCCCTCTGGCAGGTGCACTCTTTCATTCATCTCCAACTATCATCTCTGACAACATCAGCAGGGAACCAACACTTTCCTGGCTAGCCCCAGTTCTTCTGCAGCACTGTGAATCACCATGGAAGGCTAAGAAAGAAGAAAAAAGAAAGTTGTCTCACAGGCAATCCCCATCAGGAAAGGAAAGGCAGGGGAAGTGTATTGGGAAAAGGAAATGAAAGAAGAAAGGAGGGAGAGAGAGAGAGGAAGAATGTTGGAAAGAGAGGAGGGGGAGAAAGGGTCATCTGAAGAGCTTCTGACCATGATCTCTTCCCTCTGCTGAAAACAGGTGCACATCCACACACATTTCTCCAATAATGAATAATACCACAATTGAAATGTTGGGTTTAATATTTACACACTTTGGCAAAAAGTAGACAGAAGTAGTGGTTAATTATTTTGAATGGCACCATTATCTATCAAACTGGTAAGACTTTGACCACCAATGTACTGTACACAGATGGCTAAATGGAATAAATGAGACTTGTTAAATCAATATTTATATACATCCAATTGATTCAATGGATCTGCTCCAATTAGGATTAATTAAATTTAGTCTTAAGTGTATACTGTCTGACCAAAAAATTAGCCATGTATTGAATGCAAGGATGTCTGGGATACTTGCTACCTGTATTAATGGAAGGACAACCTGCAGCAATCAGATCATGGATCCGTGAAGTATTCAAAGTACAGTGAAAATATAGTGTCACATTCTCTACTAGTTGAAGCTTCTATGTCACCTTTCATGGCAGCTATATATGAAACACTTGACAGTAATCCAATGGAAGCTTTCAGACCCCGACCCAGCCCCAAACCGAGACCCAGACCCCTCCTCTGGACCCTCTCCAGCAGGAGTCCCCCAAGTCCCAGCAGCCCCAAGGAAGAGGACCCAAGAGACTCCATACCACCCTGGCCAGACTGGCAGGGAGGCGTCGGCATTGGTGTCTCCTCTGGCTGGCCCCATAGCAGCATCCCCTTGGCCCCCTTCTTCCTCCTCCTCCTCTTCCTCCTTGGCTCCCCCTTCTTCTTCCCCTCTTCCTCCTCCTTCATCCTCCTCCTCGCCCCACGGACCCACTCCTGCTCCCGCTCCAGCTTTTTCAGCCTCCTGGCCATGAGCCATCATCACCATCATGAACACCAGCACCCAGGCACCGAGCATTTCCAGCCCCATGGGGCCGACCTGGGGTCTGGAGCCATGGACATGGGCAAACCAGGGGCCCCCCAGCAGGAGCCAGGGCCCCTTCACTGCCTCCTCCTCTTTCTCTGCCACCGTCTCCTCTGCTGCCACCAGGCAGCATTGGTGCTTCCTTCCAGTGCCAGTAGATCCATCAAGACCACATCTGTACTGATGACAGTGACAAGAGTGAAGATAGTCCAAGTCCCAAGAGACAGCACCTTTCTCATTCAGTCTTTGACTATGCAGCAGCATCACCATGACATCAAATAGGCAGCCTCCTTCTGCTCGACCGACCCAACATCACTTCTCAGGGGAACGATGCAATACACCTGCACTTAACAGAAGGAGGCCTCCCATCAGATGCCAGAGAAGAAGAAGAGATTGATTGTATCGGCATAATTCAATTAGCCAAGATGAAAATTACCATCTTCCCTATGGACAGCAACAAGTGATAGAAGAACCCCGAGCCTTCCATCCACTGAATGTATCTCCCTGTATGTTGAACCCAGCTGCTCACCCACCACAGCAGAATGCAGTAATGGTTGACATACATGAGCAGATCCACCAGGGCACAGTGCCTGTTTCGTATATAGTGACCACAGTGGTGCCACATGGGATTCCACTTTGCACAGGTCAGCACATACCAGCTTGAACACACAGCAGGTCCCAGGATGTTGTGTGGTTTTCAGTGGACAGCATCTCCCTTTCTGCAGTGTGCCTCCCCCAATGCTTCAGGAATGTTCCGTTCAACACCTACCTGTTCCATATGCAGCTTTCCCATCCCTTCTTTTTAGTGATCCATTTCTTTTGAATCCTCCACATCTCTCTCCACATCATGCTCCACATTTGCCACCTCCAGGCCAGTTTGTTCCCTTCCAGACACAGAAGTCACGGTCACCTCTTCAAAGGATAGAAAATGAGGTAGAGTTGCTTGGAGACTATCGTCCTGTGTTTTACCTATCCGCCTTCAGCCCATCCACCAACATTGCCTCCCTCAACCCCTCTCCAGTTCTTAACACACGACCCTTTACATCCAGAGGTGTCATTTGGAGTACCTTATCCACTTTTTATGCCTCAAAGACTCACAGGACACAACCAATACCAGTCCCAGCAGTCAATACCACCACCCCCATACCACCCCAGCCTTTTGCCATATGTGCTATCAATGCTCCCAGTGCCACCCACAATGGGCCCAGCCTTCAATTTTGAGCTGGATGTGGAAGATGGTGAAGTGGAAAACTATGAGGCATTGCTGAACTTGGCAGAAAGACTGGGAGAAGCTAAACCAAGAGGATTGACAAAAGCAGATATTGAACAATTTCCATCCTATAGGTTCAACCCAAATAACCATCAGTCAGAACAGACTTTGTGCGTAGTGTGCATGTGCAACTTTGATTTGAGGTAACTACTTTTACCATGCCAAGTGTGTTGATAAATGGCTTAACGCAAATCATACCTGCCCTATCTGCATAGCTGATGCTTCAGAAGTACTGATTCATAATTTAAGAATATCAGATCTAATTTGAGTCTTCTGAGCTGACCTCCTCTTTGCTTTTCTTATGTAATATGCATTCAAGTATTTGAAACCTTCTACCACATCTTTTCTCACCTTTCTCATTGCCAGTCTAAAGATATGTTAATGACTCACTGTAATATTTATTCTTTAAACCTTTTATATTATATTTATCCTAACAATGATAGCAGTTTATCATGGATATTAATTAACATGAACTATTGTTGGGTCTATATAAAGACAAGCTATATATGTGATAGAATTTCAAATCTACTAGGGAATTCTTATATGTTACTTTTAAAAAAAAATGAATGATGTTCTTTTCAACATACAAAACAAAGCTTAGCTATCTCCTTAAAGATACCTTGGAAATGAAAATTTTATTTGGTGAGCCATTTAAAACATATCTAAAAATATTTTAAAGTGGATGGACTGATAAAAATGAGCTTTTATTTACAGTCTAACAACCACTGTCTTTGTTGTTACTTAAATAAAGATGATTTATAGGCACCATCCCTTGTTTTTCTATTGTTAGTTTTTGCATTATGTTCCCAAGAGATAATGCACCCATGGTCTGTTAATCGTGTTTGATTTCCCTCCTCCTTTGCATTAATATTCAATTATAATATATTTTGGTGTTGCTTCTGACTCATTGCTATCTAATACTGAATCCCCAAAAAGCACTATTAATAGAGGGTTCAATCAACTTCTAAGTGCATACATTTCCTCTAGGTACTGGTCTAATTGCAATCATAGAAGACATTAAAGAAACATATTGGAAGAGGGAAGAAAATGTCTAGCATAAAGTACCCAAGACAATGAATAAACATGTATATGATTTGTCTTAAGTGGTATTGGAATGGGAGCCTATTAATCCACTTACCTGCTGAATGACTCAAAACATAATAAAAGGGTATTATGGATAGAGGATTGCCAGCATCTTAATGCCTTAGATAAAAATAAAGTTTACAAAATCCAATGCAGAAGTGGAAACTTTTTGGTTCATTGATCATCTGCAATTTTTACAATCCAGAAAGAAGAAATACATGGATAACCTTTCATATAGTTGAAGACTAGCTTAGTTTATTTTGTTAGATTTAGCTCAGGGAAGAGAAGTTTAAGTGGTGACATGATAACCATACTTTAATATTTGAAGTGATATCATATTGAGGATGGAACATGTTTGTTTTCTGTTGCTCCAGAGGCTAAGACATGGAGCAATGGATTCAAGCTACTGGAAAATATATTTCACATAAATATTGGGAAGAATTTCCTGACAGTAAGAGATGTTAGACAATAGAATACATTACCACAGAGTGTGATGGAGTCTACTTCTTTGGAAGTTTTAAAACAGGGACTGGATGGCCCTCTGTCACAAGTGCTTTGATTGTGTCTTTCTGCTTGATAGGGGGTTTACCTTACATTTCTTCCTGTTGAAACTGATTTTGTTAGTTTTGACCCAGCTTTCTAATCTGTTAAAATCATTTTGAATTCTAATCCTGTCCTCTGCAATATTAGCTTCCCATCCTAATTTGGTGTTGTCTGCAAATTAGGAGGAGTAGTTAATACCCCAGAAAATAGGATTACATTCCAAAATGACCTTAACAGATCAGAGTCCTCAGCCTAAACTAACAAAATGAATTCCAACATTTCAAAAAGATTTATATGTTAATAAAATAATAATAAAGCTAGATTTTGTATTGTTACCAGAAATGTTTTTTTGGGAATTGGTAGCTGTCACCGGCATCTGGCCTGGCTCTCATGGAACAGTGCTGTTCTCATTAGGAGCCAAAATAACTGAATAGAGGTTTTGTACTTTGGGCACATCGTGAGATGAAGTGACTTATTGGAAAATACAATAATGCTGGGAAAAGTGGGAGGCTGAAGGAAAAGAAGACATCATTACAGATGGATTGTTTCAATAAAGGAAACAACCAGTTTCCCTGCAGTTTGCAATACTTGAACAGGCCTTGCAAACTCATTCAATATTAGAAGTGTCTTGACAATAAGAACAATTGAAAACAGAACATACTGTCTGTTATTCTGAGTAGGTCAGGCTGAAATTGACTAGCAGTGAAATCTTAGGCTACCTGCTGTGGTAAACTTGCCACATACTTCAAGGAGAAAGCACCTCATATTCACTCAGTACTTGGATGTTAGAGTTGCTACAGAGGCTGGGGACGGGTTTGGTGTTCCATCTAGTCAGTTTCCTGGAATCAGTTTCAGTTGTTGCAGCCTGAATGAGCAAGACACTTAAATTAGTCTGTTACCCACAAAGATTTGAGGCTTGGAGAGTCTCCACCACTCATTTTATGTTTAATATATTAGGGAATATTGACTTGGCTTGCAAAAGAGGGGTAACCTTAGGACCAAAAGTACTAATTTATACCAGTACTAGCTGATAGACTTCAGGCATATATAAACCAAAGCCCAAAACAGAAGGGCCCGAAAGACCAATGTGCAGCCACACCAGTGCCAATAACGTCAGGGCCACAGTGACTGCATGCACCTGGCCCTGATCCTGGCTGCTGCCACAATCTTGAACCAGACTGCCAGTAGGAGCAGATCTGGTTTCAGGGCATGCATCTTTTGAACACTATGCCCTGAATGTGGTTGAAGCCACATCATTTTGTCTGTATATTTCAGGCCTAAAATAACTTTTATTTGGAAGAAATATGAGAACACATATCTTAATATCTAGCATATAGAGCTAACTGAAATGAAAAGTAAAAAAGGGGATAGTGGAGTTTGAGAGGTTAGAGATACCTGTCCTGAAGAAGGGTCCATGGAAAGGAGGAATGACTCAAACTGTGAAGTCTGACAGTGCAGGTTCAGGGACACTAACAGGAACAGAAGGAGTGCCAAGCACAAAGAAAGCAGAATAGTGATTCTGACTGAAGCATGAGGGAGACAAGGGGGGGAGTTGATTGTGGCAAAGAGGCTATGTTTTTTCCTCCCTCCCATTAAGGTATATACCTTAAAACTAGTCCCAAGGCATGGGAAACAAAATAGCCCTCCAGAAAAACCTGAGATGGTTTCCAAAGTAATGGATTTCTTCTGATATCCAGGAAGTGAAAAGAGTTAATTTTGATTGATAGCTGCTTCATTGACTTTGCAACTCACTAACATGACCTGGAACATCCCAAAATGACTGGACAGGAAGGATATTTAGGAAAACTGCCAGGAATGAAAGGGATCCTGGTGTTGTTTGATTTGTTGGAGAGACATTATCTTTGACTTTTGGTTTTAGTCAGAAATATAGAGCAGGGGTGTGTGTACCTTTCAGCAAGTCCCATTTATCCATTGTTTTGCACCATCCACATATCTACAGTCTATATACCATGTTCAAAATGCTACCTTTTCAGCATCTCATAGGTCATTGCAGCCTCTACAGCTCATGCTGGCATCCAGCAGTGTGATATCAATATATAGCTGGATTCAAATATTTCTTGGGGATATCAGAATACTGACATGTCCCACCACTTGCAAGCTTGGCTCTTGTGAATCTTGACTACTAAAATCTACCAGATGTGGATTTATCAAGAGAGTGATAAATGGCTCATTGTATCAGAGAATGCGCCTGAGGGGCTATGGTGCATCCTGTCCTTAAGAGAACCTCTGTGAAACCCATGTTTGTGAAAACTAATGCCCTATCTCCTCTTTGGACAATATGTCCAAGCATTGTTGGCTATCCAGCTTCAATATAGGGAACAAGGGCATTTTCTCTCTCTACCTCTATTGTGTACTGACCAGTAATTTCAAGAAGTCAAGAGTCTTTTACACACAAGCTAAGAGAAGAAAATCCAAACCACACAATGGCCCACTGTGAACAACATGCCTGGCACATTGCAAATTTATTTATTTATTTATTTATTTATTTATTTATTTATTACCACCTCTCACCAAGGGGTACAATATAGATTAAAACATGCAAAACCATTTAAATACATTAAATTAAAAACATAAACACAGGACATATTAAAATCAGACAGCATAGCATTAAAATGTCCCAGTTTAAAATTCATAGTTTAAGATTGACTAGTATGCCATCCAGGAGAAATCCATTCTGTCACATTGAGGATGGTGCAAGCTTGTTTTCTGCTGCTCCAGAGAGTAGGACATGGAACAATGTGTGGAAAATACAAGAAAAAAAGATTTGTTTGACAATGGAAAACACTCTCTGGGAGTGTGATGATGTCTCCATCTTTGGAGATCTTTAAACAGAGGTGGTATGGCCATCTGTTGGGGTTGCTTTTCTTATCAGTTCCTGCCTAGGAAGGGGTTGGACTGGATGGACTTGTAATCTCTTCTAACTTGATAATTCTATGCTTCTGTGATTTGTCCATAGCCCTTCATAACACCCAACTGGTTTCTGGAAAACCTGGATGGCTGCAGGAAGTTGGATGCTGGTTCCAGAAGATGGAGTGGGATCTAGAGATTAGCAGCAGGATCAATAATTAATTTTGTTATGCAACAGGTTTAAAATATGTGTGCCCATGAGAAAAAGGACTAGTCACACAAAAATGTCAATTTCAAAATGTTGAAGATACCTTCAAACATCTATTTTTACTGCATTACAAGGTATGTCTCTCTCTCTCTCTCCACACACACACACACACACACACACAGTACACACCTTGTGGGATTTTTTTTGGGGGGGGGCAAGTAGATTGTGATATGGCATAGAACGGCGTAGGCAACCTTTCCTCTTTAAGGGCTGAGAGACTTCAACTCCCAGAATCCCAGCAGCTATCGGCCAACATGGGACTATTGGCCAACATGGCTGAGGCTTCTGGGACCTGAAGTTCCTCGGCCCTTAAAGGGGAAAGGTTGCCTACCCCTGGCATAGAAGATAGATGTGAATCTCAGCCATATATTTTGAACTGTTTATGGTTAAACAGTCGTAGAAATTTGCCAGTTTAATATGGCACACAATTTAGTAACCATTCCATTAAGCTTTAAATCAGGTCACAAACTTCTTAAAAATATTTTTGCCCCTGCATGCAATTACATTTTGTTCCAATAAAGCAAAGGTACTTAGCAGAGACAGATTAAATCAAAAGTTCTTTCTGTCAAAAAATTCTCTTTTTATTCTCATTGTTCGTTAATCTCCAGTTTTAATTGTTTCCATTTGTTCTCAGGATTTGAAATCAAAAAGAACATTTCACTATCCTTTCAACACTAAGTGGTCTTTTCATTTTGAATACATCATTCTTTTTCAAGGTATTAACCTTTCTTCTCCATTTATTTATCAAGTAGTTACAGGTGACAGCTCTAGGGAGTAAGCAAGATATTGCATAGAAAATGCAAGCACCTTGTAAATATAAGCAAGAAGGATTTTAAAAAGTGTTAATTTTAATAGAGGTGAAAGATCTTTAAAATAAATCTCTTAATTTTCTAATTTCACACACCAGGTAAAAATAGCTTATCATGGGTAGTGTTTGCTAGCTTATCACGTCTAAACCTGGGGAAGTTCTTTACTCCTCCACTCCTTAGACAGAGGTGGAGAACATTCAATTCATGGATTACATATATTCTAAATCCATTTTTCATAATTTCAGGTTACCCAATAATAACAGAATTGGCTGCTGAATGAGTTGCCACAATCTCAAGTTCCATCAACAAAGTGCACCCATCTTAGAAAAAAGCACAACCTAAAAGCTCCTAAGTATGGTTAAAACATCTACAAGTTGTGGTACAACTCTCAAAAGCATGGCAAATGAAGTCACTCATGTGGCAAAACACTTGGGAACCTTCTTATACCATTGTAGCAGGGAAGGACAATGATGACACTGTAATTTGCATTTATGGAAACTAGATTACAGACTTTATTAAGCATAATGATAATGATAAATGCAATGATACTTACTTACCAGTACCAAATTAACACATTAATTAGTAGGAGGGCACCTCACACATTAGTTCCCAAGTCTCTTAGCTTACACCCTGCATCTGCCTTCCTTGAGACAACATGCCAGGTCCCACACAAGGAAGACCTTTGACTGGACAGGGCTTTTGCAATGTCAAGTTCAGGGCCAACTCTTCAACCCCTTAAACTGTGCTTCTGCCTGGTTAGGTTTTAAATGAGCTTAGCCTGTTATTTTGTCTTGTGAGTCAATAAAATCATATCTTGTAAGAACGTTATCACATGGGGGCAAATCTGCTGTTTAATCCACACAAAACCCAAACAGAAACTGGATTAGTGCCCCATGTTTTCACATGACGTCGCACAGAAACTGGACAGAAAGTGGACAGAAACTGGTGTTAACCGCAATCTTTTGAAATTCAGTTGTTTGGAGGAAATGCAAATGCGCAATTAAGGTAATTTTGCATTTACCGTAATGTGAAAAGCAAATGCGCATTTGGGAGCATTTCCCTGTTGTTCCCATGGTTCCACGGTGAGCATTCCTCTATCTGCGCATATGCAAGAAGCTCATTTCTAGTACATTTATGAGCTTTTCTTACATGTGTGTGAACGTTAAATGCACTTACTTTAATTTCACAATTAAGGTAATTACGTGTGAAAGCCATCTGCAGAATCAAGGTTTATTTTCGGTTTATTTTCGAAATGCCTCATTTCCACTTTATTATCGTTTTCTGGCCCACGTGTGATAACATCCTAAGTCTTTGCAATCCCTCCATGTTACAGAATGCTAACAGAATATCTTACAAGATCTCCCCTCCAAAAAATGTCATGATGCAGTGAGGGTCTTTCCTCCTGCACTGGTATTGATACAGCTTAATATGGCATATTTGTACACTTCTAGCTCAAAAGCAACATCCCTCCTATAACTTTTTTGGGAAGGATTCCCTATAATCACTGCAAAGTTGCCAAATTTCATTGGAAGTGCTTTTTTGCTGAGCCATTGAGGCAAAGCTAATATCTGTAGGATGATGATTTAATGAGTTTGAACCATAATATCTCTCCTCATGTGTATTGATAGCTGTGATATTAATCTTG
The DNA here is from genome assembly GCA_020142125.1 of Phrynosoma platyrhinos. Classification (NCBI taxonomy): domain Eukaryota; kingdom Metazoa; phylum Chordata; class Lepidosauria; order Squamata; family Phrynosomatidae; genus Phrynosoma; species Phrynosoma platyrhinos. The sequence continues at coordinate 8,351,820 of CM034704.1, forward strand.
TTCAATACAAAAGGAACAACAGGTTATGTGCTAGGCTAAGAAGTCAATTGATTGCAACATACCATGCAACTATACCATGCTGGATGTCTATCCATCTGGAATGTCGTCTTCCTCTTTTCCTACTGTTGTCTACCTTTTTTTCCTTCTTCTTCTAGTAAGCCATGTCTTCTGATGATGTAGCCAAAGTACTGCATTCTCAGTTACCTATCCTGTCTTCTAGGGAGAGTTCAGAATTTACTTGCTCTGTGTGTTTTCAAGTTGTTTCTGACTGTTGGTGACCCTAAAACTATCACTGGGTTTTCTTGACAAGATTTGTTCAGAGGAGATTTGTGATTGCCTTTCTCTGAAGCTGAGAGCATGTAACTTGCCCAAAGTCACCCAGCTGTTTTCATGGCTGAGCCGTGAACTGAACTCTGATCTCCACAGTGACAGTCTAACACTCAAGCCACTCTACCACCCTGACTCTGATTTGCTCTAGGACATATTTATTTGTCTTTTTAGCAGTTCATGGTATCCATAGAATGTTTCTGCAGGACCAGATTTCAGATAAGTTGATTTTCTTCCTATCAGCTTTCTTCATTGTTCAGCTTTCACAACCATACACACAAAAAGGAAATCAAATGGCATGAACAATCCTAACCTTAGTATTCAATAACCTTTCCAGATCCTAATCTTCTTCTGATTTCTAAACTGCAGTATCTGTTCTGATTAATGAATGAGTCAAGATATGAAAAACCTTGAACTATTTAAATGTGTTCATTGTCTGCTTTAAATTTATATAAATCATCTATGGTCATTATTTGTGTTTCCTTCATTTTCAGCTGTAAACTTGGCTTTGTGCTTTCTTCCTTGACTTTTTCCTGTAATCATTCTAAGTCTTTGCTACTGATATGTCACCTGCATATTTTACATTTTTGAGATTTCTTACTTCTAATTTTATGCCTTATTCCTCCATGGCTAATCCACATTTTTTTAAAAAATTGATAGCAATCCATTGTTTTTCGTGAGTTATGCAGTCAAAGACTTTGTTTTAATTTGTGAACCACAGGGTGATTTTCTTTTGAAATGCATTTGTGTGCTCCATTATCCAACACATGTTTCTAATGTGATTCCCAGTGCCTTTTCCTTTCCTGAACCCAGCTTGGGCATCTGGCATTTCTTGCTCCTGATATGGTAAAGATCTTTGTAGCAGAATTTTGACTCACCATTTTGCTACCATGGTAAATCCAATTAATGCAATGTTCCTGTTGTTACTGCAATCTCTGCTATCTGTTTTATTGGGAACTGGAATAAATGTTGAGTATTTCCAGTCTATGGACCATTGTTTTGTGTCCCAAGTTATTTATGTTTATAAGTTGTTTATGTCACAACTATTAAAATTACATTCAATGATTGGTTTGAATTTGTTTTTGTTTTGTTTTTTATTATGTTTTTAAGAATCATTTTAATTATACTATTATAATTTAATTTAGTTTTAAGGGGTGGGAGGATTAGGGTGTGGGATATAGGAATTTTACATTGTCTCTTGCTTTTAAATTATGCTTTACACCGCCCCGATTGCTAAGCAGAGGGGCGGCTTAGAAATAAAACTTATTTATTATTATTATTATTATTATTATTATTATTATTATTATTATATGGAAATTATAATGTATGAGTAACATTAGTACAAAAATTACTAAGGGTTATTTATGGTGTGATGTGGAAGGAAGTCAATGTGGGGATGGTGACACCATGAGTTATCTGCACCAGGTGACACTAACACTAGTGATGCCACTACAACCAAGGACAGGGGTTGTGAGGACAAGTTGACTTCCTTACTCACCAAAACAGCTTGTCCACATTAGCAGCATCCACCAATTGAAACTGATCTAGTGTAATCTTACTCATAGGATGTTATCACATGGGGGCAAATCTGCTGGTTAATCCACAC
>CM034704.1:8360748-8392736 GCA_020142125.1 Phrynosoma platyrhinos
GGGTGCTCCTAGATTCATCACTTCACATGACTAGTCAGGTGAATGCAGCAGTCAGAAGTGACTGTTATCAGTTTTGGCTGATACGCCAACTGCACCCTTATCAGGATATGAGGGATCTGGAAACTGTGGTACATGCTCTGATAACCTCACATCTGGATTTCTGCAACACACTGTACATGGGGCTACCCTTGTGCCTAACCTTGAAACTGCAACTGGTAAAAAACATGGCAGCCAGGTTAATTACTGGAACATCCAGGAGGGAGCATATAACACCTGTGCTTAAATCCCTCCACTGGCTGCTGATTAGTTTCTGGGCACAGTACAAGGCAATGGTTTTAACTTTTAAAGCCCTACATGGCTTGGGTCCATCTTATCTCAGGGACTGCCTCTTCCCATATGACCCCCCCACGTGCCCTTAGGTCATCTGGGAGGAACCTGCTGCAGCCCGTGAAGACCAGGCTTTCACAGACCTCCCAGAGGGTCTTCTCTGTGACCTCTCCCAGACTTTGGAATGGCCTGCTAGATGAGATCCGTCTTATTACCACTCTTGCTGCTTTTAAGAAAGCAGTAAAGATGGATCTCTCCCAGCAGGCCTTCCCAGAATAACTTATCAACAATGGCGGAGGTTTGTTACCCCCCCCCCCCATCTGCCACTGTTTGTACACTGCCAAAAAATTGTTTTATTTGTATTTATGTTTAAAATCATTTTATTTTTTTATTGGTTTAATCTAGTTTTAAAGGGTAGTAGGGTTAGGGTGTGGGATTTGGGAATGTTTTAATTGCTTACTGTTTTTAAAAGGTTGTATGCTGCCCCGATTGCTGAGCAGAGGGGCAGGTTAGAAATAAAACATTATTATTATTATTATTATTATTATTATTATTATTATTATTATTATTATTATAGAATCCCCAGGGGAGGTAGAAATCAGTCCTTCCCCAAAAGCTATAGATAACTCTCTGAATCAGAAAGAGATGCTGGTTATTTATTTAGTTCCCAAGGAGAATAGGCACTTTAAGGTGTGAATCGTGTTGACTATCATGTGTAGAAAGCAGCTTGTACTTGGTATGCCTGTACACAATAACTGTTACCTTGTATTATGATATGCGGAACAGTTTGGTGTAGTGGTTTGAGCATTGGACTAAGACACTGGGAGACTAGGGTTTGAATCCCAGCTCAGCCATGGAAACCCACTAGGTGGGTCACATTCTCTTAGCTTCAGAGTATGGTAATGGCAAACCCCCTTGGAAGAAGCTTATTTATTTATTTATTGTATTTATACCCCTCTCTTTAGGCAAAAAGGCTCCAGAGTGGCTTACAGATAGTTAATTAGTCATTTCCCTGACCTCAGACTTACAATCTAAAAAGACAAGACACAAAAGGAAAAGGGATTACAGGTGGGGAAGGGGAATATATCCAGAGGTTCTTGTTTCCCTCTGAGACCTGGACCATGGCACATAACATGGAGGGAGTGTTCTTCATACTTTAGGCCAGGCCTGATAGAGCTGGCCTGCCTTTGCACTGGCACAAAGGACAAGTGATGCCTCTTGTGGGTATAAACAAGACAGCATGAAGGTGTGTCGGCAGCCTTTTGCGGCGCACCTTCTGGGGCTGGGATGCTGCGCCGCAGAGCCAAGGTGTGCGGATACCTCAGACCTGATCCGCAGCTTCTCAGGGCGGCCCCATGCCACCCGTCTGCTTAGCCCCATAGTTAGTTTGAATGAGAGGGGGGGAGGAGTTTGGAAGCAGGAAATCCCTATCTATCTAAGGAGTGGGAAAGAGAATGCAAAAATCTCCCAACAATTTTTAAGCTGTGGAGAAAATTGGATCGTTCTTTATTTTTGGCTCTCTTTCCTAATATTTCCCTTGCCACTTTAAGGGATAAAATAGTAATATTAAAAATTAAGGGAAACACTGTTCAAGAAATTCAAAAGATCTAGAGAATAATTATTCTAGTCTCTCAGTTTACTATAACTTTATACTGTTCAACTTCCTCTTTTTTTTCTTCCTAATTTTTATTGAAATTAAGAATTTACTCACTAGGATCAGTATTTACGCACCTGCATTTACCAAAAGGAAGACCAAAAAGGGGGGTGGGGGCTGGAGTTCCACACTGGTACTGTTGGCCAGAATCCTGTTGGATTTCTGATTACTGATAAGGCTTTATTAAGAGTAGAGCACTGGTTTTACTTGTTTGGGTGGAAATGGTCCTCCAGATATTAACTATTTGCAGGACCTTACAGGCTGGAGATTTTAAAATTTGACAATTCACCAGAGTGATTTCATGTGAGAATGAAGAAAAAAGAAAAGCTGATTTTTCAACAACAAAAGACAAAAAAGACAGCAGAAACCGAAAAAGCAGTTTATATTCAATGCAAGGTGTTTCTCAAAATAAAGGTGAGGAAGGGAGAGTATGGAAGCTAAAAATATAGTTCTGACCAATCTAAGAGAAATGCAGCTAAGCTTAAGAAACTACACACTAAAACACACAAGTGGATTTTCTCATTCTCTGATGTGAAAAAAAAATGATTAGAAATTAGAGCAACAGAAAGAAAATAAGCAAGTCTCTGAGACTCTCTGTGTCTATCTCAGTAATTAACCTATTCCTAATTTGGGGTCTGTCTCCTAAAAGTGAAGGGAACATGTAATGTGCCCTTCAGGGATGGATAATGATTCTTAGGATGTTATCACACGTAGGCAAGAAAGCGAAAATAAAGTGGAAATGAGGCATTCCGAAAATAAATGGAAAATAAACCTTGATTCTGCAAATGGCTTTCACACGTAATTACCTCAATTGCGAATTTACAGTAAGCGCATTTAACATTCACACACAAGCAAGAAAAGCCCATAAATGTACTAGAAATTAGCTTCTTGCACATGCACAGATAGAGGAATGCTCGCTGGAACAATGGGAAAAGCAGGGAAATGCTCCCAAATTCGCATTTGCTTTTCACATTACGGTAAATGTGAAATTACCTTAATTTCACATTTCATTTCCTCCAAACAACCAAATTTCAAAAGATCTCGGTTAACACAAGTTTCTGTCCACTTTCTGTCCAGTTTCTGTGCAACGTTGTGTGAAAACGCAAGGCACAAATCCAGTTTCTGTTTGGGATTTGTGTGGATTAACCAGCAGATTTGCCCCCGTGTGATAACGTCCTAAGGCAAGAATCCAGTTATTAATCTCAGCTGGAGTAGAATAATTGAATCCATTAATGAATTGATAGGACTTGCCATCCAACAATTGTTTCACTATTTGTCTACCTATGCTTTCTTAACAATTTGTGCAGATGCTGGCAACAGACACCATTCCTGCCTTATGTATCAAGCCTTAATATTCATATTCATATAATATTTGTATTTATTGGGCATTATTCATGACAAAATTGCATGCTCATAAGCAGACTTTTCTGTGTGAGAAATAGACTTGTGAAGATTCATATTCAGCAGAGGGATGCTACTTCATAACTATGTGCCAGAGCTGGGGAAAAGGACTGCACATCTGTTACACATCTTAGCAATTCTGTAAAGTTCTTAGTGCGTCTACTATTCAGTTAAGACCATGAACATTTACATTGTGTGAAAGTACATACAAGATTCTAGCCCATATCTTTAAGGTGCCTAAAGAGGAGTGTTTCAGTTTATCTATTAGACAGAATCCCTTAAAAAATATTTTTACGCAAGGATTTTCAGTGTCTAGGTTTTGAAGGACTAGTATCCTTTTAAGCAAAAAAATAGAAATACATAGGAATTTTAGTCCTGATCATTACAGAAAAAACAAATAAACAGAACTTTACCAAAAGTCCAATATGAAAGAAAGCAAATACACAGATTTGCTAATTCCTAATGATGGCTGCTGCGCCACTGCAGAAATAAAGCAGTCTGACTAAGACCACTATAATTTCCATGGCTCAGTGCTATAGTATTTGGGGATAGTTTGATGGGACAACAGAGCTCCTGTCAGGGAAGGCAAAATGTCACACAGAAGTACAAATCAAGGCAGTTAATGTCTGCAGTGGAGGAGCAGCCATAAATGTATATAATGAATGTTATAAAATGAGATAATCAAAGATAGCAAATACAGATAGATTCCACTGTGTAGATCTTTGTTTTGTTTCAATGTTGTTTAATCATGTCTTTAAAAAAAAAACATGTAAAGGAGATGATTCACACATCTGTTTTTATCCACCATTCTCACCCACCAAACAACCTTCCTTTCATATGGAGTGGAATAGGTTTCTTGAAGCCCCTTGGGGAGTCATGCAACCACCATTCTGGTATATAGATATTGCTGAATCACTGCCAAAGAACTTATTAGCATGAAAAAAAAATAGCAATTTGACATTCAAAATGCCACCACAGATCTTTTAAAATAAAGATGTTTGCAAGGTCTAAAATAAAACATATAGCCTATTCCTGAAATAGCATCAGCTGGATTTCATTTTCAAAAGAAAATGTGTATGCAAAAATGCAGAAACCATTTCACACGGTTCCATGATAAATGCCAGATATTAAACCCCCCCCCCCCATAACCTATCTGAATAATCAAGAAGTTCCAGAAAATAAGAAGTTGCTTTATAGTGGATCAGATCACTGGTACTTCAACCTCAATACTTTCTGTCATAATAAATGATGGGCCACTACTAGGCTTTCAGATAGAAGTCTTTCCCTGACCTTCATGCAGATGCTGGAGACTGAAACTGAAATTTTATACATGGAAGGTGTATGTGAAACATCAGGAATAAACTCTTCTAGAACAAAGCCACATAGCCAGCACCCCCCTACCCCCCTTAAAAAAACCCAGGTATCTTGAACCCAGGGAAGCTACTCTCTTGGATTTAAATACCCAGAATCCTCCAGTTAGCATGGCCAGTTGACCATACTTATTGGATAATTCCATGGGTTTTATTAAAAAAACAAAAACCTTTCCTTTTTTTTCAGACTTGCAACTGTTCCCCTAAAGCACATCTTAACAGTTCCTTTTTCTTTCCAGAATGAGGCTTTGTGAGTGAGTAAAGCGAGTTATTCTAGTATATGTGTTTATTATTTCATATGTATAATTTACAATGTGTGTATGTAAAACTACAATAAACAAGTTCAATAACATCCAAAAATGATAGCTTTATTGGGCCAACCAAAATGCACAATTACATGTTTCAAGCATTTGAATGCAACAACAGGAGAATGAGACTGCAATCATGTATGGTTCAACATAATGTACTAGGTCTGTAAGAAGACCTATGCTAGGTTGAGCCATATAGCATCCTCTGGCATGGACCTTGTCTGCATAGGCCAAATGTCAATTTTCTCCCCCATTCCAACATTGTCCTGTTAGTCCCAAATCCTGGTTCTGGTGCAAACAATCTGGATGATGGCAGCACCAACCTGGAATTTAACACCCTTAAAATGAATTAGAATAACACGTCTCTTCTTCCAGAAAGATCTGGAGTCCTCTGTTTCTCTGCTGGTATGGCACATGCATCCCACTGAGCTGTCCAGCATTTACACCACAGCTACCATTTGCTTATTCTGAAGGTAGAACAAGGCTCCCAGCCATGTGATTGTCATTGGGTACCTTGTTCTGACCTCAGAAGCAAGTGACCCACAGTGGCAGTGGACACAATGGGGCAGTACAGCAGGTTGCCTATGCAGATGGCCACCCTGTTACAGAAATGGAGGACCAGGTAAATTTGGGCATTTGGAGCAGTTCTGAGGTTAGGCTGCCCCAGAGTATCCTGGCCAGTGCAGACACAGGAACTTATTGCATGGGGTTAAAGAGATGACTTACCTCTTCCAACTTGAATCTTGTCCTGGGATACATACGGGTGTTATCATATGTAAATTGCTGCCGATTCTGCCATGATGCTGCTGGCCAAATCCAGCCAGGGTAATATACAGGTCGAAGCCACATTCAGCCAGCCAATTTTCTAAGTCAGAAGCTTCTGTTTTTGAAAAAGGGACAGCTGAGCATGGTTTGGGACATGTGGTTTACCTGGGCTGGATTCAGCCAGTGGCATCACGGAAAAATTGGCAGCAACATACATATGACAACACCCAGATGTATCCCGGAAGAAAATTCAAACTGGAAGAGGTAAGTCATCTTTTTTGCATAGGCATCCCGTTGCATTGCCCATTGTGTTCACTGCCACTGTGGGTTACTCGCTTCTGAGGTCCAGCCTGGGTAAGACACAGGTCCAAGCCACATTCAGCCAGCCAATTTTCTAAGTTAGAAGCTTCCATTTTTGAAAAAGGGCTGGCTGAATGTGGCTTGGGAGATGTGGTTTACCTGGGCTGGATTTGGCTGGCAAATTTGGTGGTGATTTACATGATAGTATCCAGGTGCACCTGGAAGAAGCTTCAAGCCAGAATAGGCTGTCTTTTTAACCCATGGGATAAGCTCCTTAGTCTTACTGAACAGCCACTGAACCCCTCCCATCAAAAAACATTGTTTCCTTCTTCATAAGGGTTGCATCTGCACTGCAAAATAATCCTGTTTGACACCACTTTAACTGCTTTGGTTCAACATAATGAAATTTGGGGAATTGTAGTTGATTGCAGCACCAGAACAGAGCTGTGGTGTCAAACAGGATTATTTCTGCATTGTGGATGCATAGAAGGAGAAGGTAGGATCACGGAAGCATCTAGCTATGATTATAGCAGTACTGAGATCTCTAGAGGACCCTCTGGTGGAACTGAGTGCTGAAGTTATCATTTTGTGTCTGGTTAAGAGTTTAAGTGTCTGCAACCATGCCTGCATTCCTTTGAATGGTCATGCATGTTTCAGTGGCTGTTCAGAGGCAGGAAGGGACTATTAATCCCTACAGTAACAAAAAATGATGTAAACATACATAAAAAAGAACTTGAATATATTCCTATCAGGTTTCCAGCATCTGAACAGTAAATTATTCAAAATTTGGATGCCATATTTCCAGCTTCAGAACTCTCTAGGGCCATACTAGCATCCTCAAAACTGGGCAGACAAACATTTCTTTTCTCTGCAAGAGAAAAATCACCCTGAAACTGCATTAACTACTGTAAAATGGCTTCAAAACACAGCAGTTGGCCTAGTTTTATCTTCATGGTCCCCCATCACTCCCCTCCCTGCCCCACCAATAGCCACTAAGAAAAGCTAGCCATTTTTTTCAGTTGAAAATGAAATCGGACCTGACATGATGGCAATACCACTTTTGGGACATATGGTGCTATTTGTTGGTGTTAATGTGGAGGCAAAAATTGGCCACCCATTCTCAATAGAGTTGGTCGTCTCTGTGCCAGGACACATTGTAGTTATCACAAGTTGGTCTATAGATGAACTTCTCCTCCTGACAATTCTAAGGCCATTCACATTTATGTGTTTAAAGAAAAGTTAAGTCAAAGAAAGACGGTGGTGGTGGTTGTGGTGGTGGTGTGCCTTCAAGTCATTTCTGATTTTTGAAAACTGTAAGGTAAATCTATCTAAGGGTTTGTTGTTTGTTTTTTTTGGGGGGGGGTTGGCAGAATTTATTCAAAGGCAGGTTGCTATTTCCTTCCTCTAAGAATGAATGTTTCTGACTTGCTCAAAATCACTCAGCGGGATTCCATGGCTGATCAGGGTCTCCAGGGTTCCAGGTTTCTGTGGGTGTTATCTATATCTTAAAAATGTACATATCTAGGGTTCCAATGCCCAAACTATTGCACCATGCCAGCTCTCAGGAAGGATACAAATACCACAAAACATTATTGTGAGCTCCATATGTTCATGTGCCCCATGGGCTGCATGATTTAAACTTCTTGTATTGCCTGAGAGACAATTGAAACATTAAAAAAAAGTGGGGTTATATTTTCAAAATAGCTCTCAGTTGTTGGACAGAAGAGCTGTTGACACTTTGTCCCTATTCTTCTAAGAACTAAATTAGGCTATTTTGAAAACCGTGGGTGTCATCTATATTTTTAAAATGTACATACATTTCTTTAAATGTGCATAGGACCAATGATAGAAGGATATCAGAACTGGGATCATATCAACATTTAATACTTTTTTCCCCATGACAATTTTTTGATCAAATTCTTGGTACAAATCAGAGTATGCTTTGTTAGTTTAATCATGGTTTGCAGGAGGGGGGGGGATGAAATTCCTCTAAACATTAATCTGTTTTGCTAATAGAAGAGAAGCTGGGGGAATAGGGAAAAAAGTGAAAAGAAGGTAAAAGAATGAATGAGTCCCTCACTCAATGAAATGAAATAAAAGAAGCACAAAACCATCACCCCATGTTTATTATGAATTGACATATTTCAAATTCCAGTCAGGTTCTCAGACTAGACACCAGTTTATTGAGACTAATCCTAGGAGTGTAGATTGGCAAATGACTTTGATTCATTTGCACTTATTCAAAGGTGACTCCATCAACACTGTCTGAAATATGTGTTGCCCCTTAGTAACAAATGATTACAGCTAAATGAACACCTAAGGTTTGCTGCTATGCCACTAAGGTAGAACAAAAGCATAAAATTAAAGAAGAAGAAAAACTTTTGGCTCAAGATGCACATGAGCATGTGTGCACAAACACACACATTTATTGCTTCACTGCTGTATCACTAAATACAGTCAGAAAAGCAAATGTATGGCTGTTTCAGGAATGTAACCAAATCTTTCCATGTATGGTCACAAGCACTGGCCAGGAAGGGATGGAAGAGTCATGGACTACAGATTCTTCAATTTCTTTTGATGGAAATTTTGAAGATGCCTAACATAGCTGACCACAAGAATGATTTCTGTAAGAACTTGTCTTGTTAGCTCAGCAGATGTTCAGTGTTTTGTTTTATTTTAAATTATGAAATAATGAAGAGTTATAAAACAAAACTAAAATTTGTTCTTTTTATTGGATCATTCAACTTTATTTTTAACTACATGACTAGACAATCTTGTCAGGGGACAACCTTTACCTTTTTACCTTTACACTCCTTCTTCCCCACCAGGTGTCCTTTACTTATTTCATTTGCTCTTTAAAAGAGGAGGGAGAACTCTCCCTATCTATAAATTAGAACAAAATTTGTGATCCTATTTGCAGATGTTTGGAATAACATCCAGGTCACAATATTCTGCCACTCAATTGAAATGGAGCAGAATGTAAATTAGTGAATAGTAGAAGTTTGAGAAGATGGTTCCCAAAGAATTTTGCAACCCCAAATTACTTTGATGCATTGTTTCAGTACATATACACACAATGAGAATTCCAGTTATAATTGTAGTATTCAATACACATTAAAAGACATTATTAATTCTATTGCAATATATATGATAGCATTTATATTAGGGTTTAAGAGCTGTATTATGAAGTTGCATTTGTAAAAGATGTTGCTGCTCATATTGAAAAGAACTTTTAACAGCTTATAATGAGAGGGAGTCACTTTGTGATAGTTTGTTTTCTCTAAGCAGTCAGCAGGGAGTCATCTTTAAATAGAGAGCACAGCTTTGGAAGTCATTCTCTCCTGGGGTAAGCTAAGCTAAATCTTTCAATATTCATTTCAAAGTCATTTTTTTAACCAGATATTTTGCCAGAAGGAATCCATCTATTACACATGTGTTAGTCAGATGGGAAGACTGAATATGATAAATATTGCAAAATCTACAGGACACTTAATTTGGTTTGGAGAAAGATGGTATTTTTTTAGGAGAGTTGGCAGACATTGTAGAGGCAATATTGCTCTTGCCATATGCACAGACCACATACAATGTCCCTATGTCCCCAGCATTTAAAAACAAAATGCAAGGTGTGTAGGGGGAATTACCCCTTCAAGGTCTCCTACACGGGACAATGCTGTCTCCTAGCCATCCACACTACTTTAAACTAATGTTCTGCACTACTTTATTCAGACGTTTTAAACCAGATTAAATATAAACATGCAAGAAGAGGGAGGTACTGTAATCCTGTCCTCTTTTGATGTGATCTTCCTCACCTGGACAGTGACAGTTTAAAATAGAGCACCCCTTGTGTGGGCAGGAAGCTCTCCATGTAATTTTGAACTCTAGTTTTCCTGTGATTGTAATCTTATGGAAAGCCTATATAAATAGAGAAGACTCTGTTCTCCAGATTGCCACATCCCATGCGATGAGAGTAAGATCACAGGGAGAGAGAGTAACAGCACTCTCCTCACCTCACATATTGACTGCATAGGGCTTCTGCATGGATTCAGAGCAGCAGTGTAGTGGACCCAAATGTCAGAGCACTAGAACTCTTTTATTAGCATGGATAATTTGCTCCCACTCTCTGTTTCCTCTGAGATAGGTTGAATTCCTCACAGTAGTTACAGGGTGGGGACCAGTAACAATAGAATATTGTGTTCTTGGTGCAATGCAAAGCATTGCAGGGTGGTTTGGTCTTGAATGGGTAACTGAGGGCAGGAACAGACAGGCATGAAAGAGCAGCCCAAGTCCACTCTGGCCAGAAGTGGGTCAGAACCCCGCTGTCCACATGGCCCACTCCCAGGGTGGCCACACATGCACGGGCCAACTGGCACCACTAGGAGTCAGATTATCTAGGTTCCTTTTTGTTCCAGTTCTGAGGCTTCCAGCCACTTTTGAGGAGTAAGTCATTTAATTGCCCTGTCTGTTTCACCGTGAGACCCAATAGATTTACAAAACACCTGCTCCTGTTAGAAATTAAATTTACAAGACTGAGTTTGCTGCTGTAAATCAACACAGCTGTCTGAAGTTTTAGCTTGTCTTTAAGAGTGCCCCTTAGCCAAACAGAATGGCTTTTTCCATCTGTGCAGAGCACTGAAACTCAGTGGTAGTTGTCACTGTAGGAAGATGGAAGAGCAATTTTTTGACACTCTCTCCCTATCCCTACTATCCACCCTATGTTGTCACCTACTCTATCCTAGGGCAGGAACAGACAGGCATGAAAGAGCAGCCCCCAATCTATTGAGGTATTTTGTTTTCAGAGAATTGATTCTATACACTTGCTTAGAAAAGAAGTGCTGTTTCAAAGTAAGGGGTTATTTATAAGGTGAAAATAATCCAGGTAGAATCTGGGTTGCACCTTTTTTGTTTAGGTGCATTTTAAATGTATCCAACTAAATAGAGGGGGGTCCAAAAAGCCCCACTTAACTTAGGATAATTGATCTTGGATATTTTTTTTTGAGTTTTTCTAAAAGATTTGCATCATTGGATGTGTGAATAACCAATGCAAATCTTTGAGCTGTCTGGCTGCTTTGGAATGCATTCCTCCCTGCTTCTGATGAAACAGACTGAAGCAGTTTTGACTCCAAAGAAGCACTTTTATTCTTTAGTTGCAATATGAACAAAATTATATACACTCACCACCTACCAAGTCCAGCCTCTCCCTGTGACTTCTTCCTGTGTCACTTGAATTGTTGTCTCCCAAACATGATGGCATAATGTGTTTACACTTGGTCTACATGCTCTCTGGCACATCCTGACCTTGGACACTGCTAAGATGTTTCTAGTACCAGCTGCAAACAACTTTCCCAGCTAGCAAGCTGTAAAGTGACCTGTAGTACCCTTTGTCATTTTCCCACACCTGGACATTTAAACACAGGTTACAAATCCTAACAGGGATTTATACCCAGGATAAAACTCCACATGCCTTGAATGAGTTTTTAATACATTCACATCATCAGCTCCATTTCTACTCTAGTGCTGCCATGTGTGAGCAACAGAACTCGCAGAGATACGGTTCCATAGTGTGAACAAGAAAACCAGAACACATGAGTGAGATTATTCACATCATGACACTGGAAAGAATGACATCTGAATAACCCTTAAAAACCTGGTTCTAGGCAAATATTCTGATCTCACTGTGGAGTGAAATGGAATAATCAACAAGGCACCCTTTCAGACTAAACAATTATAGCACCATGACTCCATTTTAACTACTGTGGTTTCATCCTATGCAATCTTGGAGTTTGTAGTTCAGGGAGGGATATTTAGAATTCTGAGCTACAATTACTCCTCCAGATTACAATTATCCTTCATTCATTTCTCTAATTCTCTTTTAAAGGTAAAGGTAGTCCCTTGCCATGAATGTCTAGTTGTAACTGACTGCAGGGGGCAGTGCTCATCTCCATCACTAAGCCGAAGAGCCACCATTATCCGAGGACTACTATGGTATTCATGTGGCCAGCATGACTGCACCAAAAGCTATTACCTTCCCACTGAAGTGGTATCTATTTATCTACATGCTTTCAAACTGCTAGGTTGGCAGAAGCCAGAACTAGTGACAGAAGCTTAACCCATCATGTAGCACTTGAGCTTCAAACTGCCAACCTTCTGGTCTGCCAATTGTCAGAACTGGTGTTTTAACCATTAAAGGGGACTGCAGATGGGGGGCTCTTGGCCGCCCAGGAAGTGGTGAATCAGGGCCATGGCAACCCCATGCCACAGCCCCAATCCTCCCTTTTGCCACCCCAAAAAGAGCAGCAAAATGCCACCCCAAGAGCCCTTTTCAGCACAGCGTGTTTGAATGCTGCACTGGAAGGGCATCCTTTCTCTTTTAAAGCTATCTAAATAGGTAGATTCATCCTCTCATCCCATCTTACATTGCAATGTTTCCCAAACTATGATCCTCCAGATGTTTTGGACTTCAGCTCCCGAAACTCCTGACTATTGGCTAGGCTAGCTGGAGCCTCTGGAAGCTGAAGTCCCAAACACCTGGAAGACCTAAGTTTGGAAAACACTGTTGACTTTATTGCTTGGTGTTTTAAAATGACTCAAGCCTCCTGGGCTGCAGCTAGGAGGCGGGATGGAGACGGGGATTATCACAGGACTGTTATTAAAAGACCATTTGCCAGAAACAAAACACTGTCTTATCTGGACAGGATGTTTTATGAATGTTGTGGTGGTGGTTGTTCTTGTTCTTCTTGTTTTTGTTATTAAAAATAATCATGAATAAAAATAAATGAGATACTTCCAAGCCCCATCTCCTCAACCACTTTGTTCAGATCCTGCAGGGATGCTTGAGTCTGTCCATCTAGTACACCGTCTTTTTCTCTTTCTGCCACCTCTTCTATCTTTACTGTCTTTTCTAGTCAGTCATGCCTTTTCATGATGTGTCTCTGGTTCTTTATTTTTTTTTCTTTTTGTTAGCTTATATTTCCTCTGTATTGATTATTATAGTAACTCTCTTTATCCTTGTGCACTAGTCATTGAAAAGTTGTGGTTCTGGTTCTGGTTCTGTTCCTATCTCCCTTTTCTTTTTCTTCTTGCCTTTACTTTATTTTTTGAAGTGTGTCATCTGCCATCCATTGTTTTTTTCTTCTTGTTTTTGACCACAGATATCATCTTTCTTCATTCCTCCTTGATTATGTCCCTGGCTTCTGGATATAGTTCTTCAGGTTCCTGGTCAATTAAACTTGACAGTGCAAATATATTGCTCACTTTGTCAGCAAATTTTCTGTTGGGATGTACGTCAGATCATATTTGAGTCCTGCACTGGGAGAAGAAGGAAAGCTGTTTCTGGGTGGCCATTTTAACTGGGTGAGTTTTTATTTTTTAAAAAAAATTGGGACAGTGTGTTTGTTGCTGAGGGGTTGGGACATCTGTGAGTCACTGGGGGCTGCATCAATAGAAGTATAATGACTACATCAAGGGAAGTAATAGTGCCACTCTATTCTGCTTTGGTCAGGCTTCACCTGAAATACTGTGTCCAGGTTTGGGTACCACAATTCAAAAAGGATGTTGACAAGCTGGAGTGTGTCCAGCTAATAACCCTTTTCAATGCTTTCAGGATGGGCCACCATGATCCTCAGTGGTGGTGATGATCTGGACAGTGTCCCTCTTGTCCTGCTGCCTGCCTCTTTTAGTGCCCCCAGGCAGGGCTGCAGTGGTCTTCTGTGGTGGCAATGATCTTGTCAACTTGCCTCCTGTCCTGCTGCCTACCTCTTTCATAGGGGCTGGGCTGGGTTGGGCTGCAGTGGTCCTTGGTGGTGGTGGTGGTGGCAATCTGGCTGGCCTCCCTCTTATGCTGCTTCCTGTCTCTTTCAAAACCCCCTGGCTGGACCTCAGTGGTTCTCAGCAATGGCGGTGGTGATGTAACATAGTCAGATTGTGATAGAGTACAACCTCTGTACAGTGTGCCCTTAAAATCAGTGGGACAAAAGCTAGTTCTTAAGTACCAGAGAGTACTGCACTACTGATGTGAAGGGGATTCAAAAAGTACAAAAGTGTGTACCCCAGCTGCAGTATGCATGACTTCCCTGACTTTGCCCTCAACATCAATGCATTGATACTTTCAAAAGGAAAACCTATGTGCATAATGCATACACTGTATGTCACAGGTTTTCTCTGGGTTGGTAAGTTTGATCAAGAAATCAATATCGGGGCAGGGAAGCCATGTGACATAAGGATTGGAATGACAGCATGGGATCACAGCCCCTAGTTTGTGTGGCATTCCATTTGCATATATTCCTGCCTCTTACCTAGTTACTTGCAAACATCTAGGAATAGTGAAGTCGTAGGCTTTCATGGCCGGCATCCATAGTTTTTGTGGGTTTTCGGGCTTTGTGGCCATGTTCTAGCAGAGTTTGTTTCTGACATTTCAGACGTTTTTTCTCTGAAGATGCCAGCCACAGATGCTGGTGAAATGTCAGAAAGAAACTCTTCTAGAACAGCCCGAAAAACCCACAAAAATCTAGAAATAGATTCTGCTGCATTGCCTCATTTTTATCCTTATTGTAATATGGCTTGCCACCAGCAACTACAAGCTGACTGATATTTAGGTAACAAGGGGAGAGTGTATGTACAAATGTTGTCTCAAATCACATTGAAAACACAATAACACTCCCCCAAAAGTAGTCTCGTCCCAACCCTAGTAATCACTTGTTGGATCAAACTGTCTGTTTTGATATTTTATCTCTGCTGCCATGAAACTACCAAATAATCATGCTGCCAAGATGATTTGCAATAGTATGCTCCTTCAGAAGAGAAATGTACATGATGGATATTTGCTGAGTATACTGAGACCTTCAACTGATATCTGCTTATAATTCAGAAATTACCGCAGACACACACACACTTCTTGTTTCTTACAATGTACAAATTGCTGTAATCTTATATATCTTCAGCTCGTTTCAAAGTATTTCCTCTAGGCTATGAGATACATGTTCAGAATGTAAAGGGACAAATGTATTAAAATAAATGGGGCTGATCCCAGGAATATGATGTAGTTTTATTTTTGATATCAAATATTATGTTGTGAAAAAGACACTAGGGAAACTTTAATCACTTTTGAAAATTATGTATACTTCTACAGTGCAAAATAAACATACACCATCATTGGTATACAAGTGCATGGCTTTGTTGGATTTCCAGTTTTTAGTAATTGTTTAGGATTTTTAGGATTATTACTTTTTTGTCTAAATATTGTGGCTAATTAATTGCATGCTGCACAGTAAAATGGATTCTTCTTCAGGCTGTCAAGTTAATTCAAACCCTTATCCTACCTACCCCTAGAAATTGGGGAAGTGGCCTAATATGCCAGAGGATAACAAAATATAAAATAGGATAATCCATGCCCTTCTTATGAAATCATGAAATTCACCTAAAAATTGCTGACATAGTTTATACTATATTAAAATTCAGGATTGCAACATTTTCATCAGTTTTTTTTTAATTCCACAGCTGCCATTTCTTATTGTCAGCATACTGATTTACAAGACTGTAGATGGTGCAAAAAATGCTGTTCTAAATGAGTAATTTCATAAGCATGTTTACTAACTGATGGGCTGCAGCAACTTGAAAGTGTAAACATAACACATGTTCCCAAAGTCGACATGACTTTACATAACGAAAAGCACTGAATCTAATAGTCTGGCTTTCATTAAACATTTATCAAAGTCACTCAAAATTAAACATTTCTATGCAAATTTTAAAAGAGAGTGGTGGAATGACTCAGAAAGTCACACTTTTTCTACCAATGTCAAAATGCAATGTACTGCCTATGAAAAATTAAATTATAACTGGAAAGAGATTCCATTAAAGTGAATGGGTAGAGTCTACAAAATAGAAAAAAAAAATATTTAAACTATATCAGTTCCATATGTTTTATCATAAGTTTGGCTGTGCTGCTGTTGAACTTTCATAGTTCTTCATGACAAAAATGATTTATAGTGACACATCAAATCATTAACATTAACATGTTTTGTTACCATTTTATTATCAATAGCTGCAGTGGCATTAGTGTTGCTGTTGAAATTGGTGATCCCAGGAAATTTATTTATTTAATTATTGAATTTGAATTCCCCTTTTCTCCTGAGATGGGGTTCAAGAAAGTTACAATAATTTTAAAAATGATCAAGATAAAATGTGAGGTTACAAAACTTTTAAAAAAGAAATGAATAATATTTTTTTTTAACTGTCATGTCAACATCCTGTGGAATTTTAGGGTTTAATGAGGCCAAAGAGCTCTGTGGCTGAAAATTATAAATGTCCTTTACAAAACTGGAAATCCCAGGATTCCATAGAATGTTGCTATAGTGGATATAGTAGAATATACCATCATAACAGTGTAGTGTGATAAGTGCCAAATTTGACAGGCCTTGTCTATGGAAATTTGATCAGACAAAGAAATACATTAGGTATTTATATGAGAAAGCATTGACAAAGGGAATAAAAGAGATTATTCTGAGTTATAATCATGGTGGTGTCTGAAAACTTGAAAACTTGCTGCAAGAGACTAAAGGCAGCTTCTGTACTGGTTCATCCAAAAAGCACATCCTATTTTATCAGAATAGTTATATGCACCCTTAAGTTAAAAGACCTATACCTTGTCCATCAGTCTGCAAGTAGGAGTGATCTATAGCAGAGCTGGACAACCTGGTATCTTCCAGATAGGTAACACTGCTAGGGCTCTAAAGTAAAGCAGAATAGAATAGAATAGAATAGAATAGAATAGAATAGAACAGATCTTTATTACAATCATAGACCAGAACAAAGACAAGTGAAACAGAGTTCAGGAGAGGAGAGGTTTGGAGAGGAATGGCCTGATTGCAGTACTTCATTCATTGGTATCTTGCCAGTTAGACTAGTCCAGTGGACTCTACATTCTGTTGTCACTGCAGATTACTTGGAAGCTGCAGCTGGTACACTATGAAGGCAAAGACTGGATGTGAAGAAAATTGAGCATAATTCTAACTTGAAATGAATGTCCAGGGATTGTTTTCAATCATTCCAATCAGCTGTAAAAATCTCCCTGATTAATGTGTCAAGGACACTTGCAAACCCTTCTTTAATGTGTGTTAATTTTCTATCTTTCTCGGCCTTTTTTAACAATCTGCCAATAGTTCATTCTGCCAATAGTGCATTAAGCTTGTGATATATACTGATATAAGTATCCTTACACTAGCTATTGTACTTTTTTATCATTTTGAGTAAGGGATATATCTTGATCATGGCTGGGGATTTAGAGTTCCATCAGTGTAAATATTACACAGTTGGTCACACTTTTCAGTGTATTGCATAAGTGTTGCACCAGCACACTTTGATTGTGGACCTATAATCATTGCACAAAGGGAATACACATTGGTGTGGTGTTAATTACATGATCTGTTGCACAATAGTGTGAACCAATATATAGAAATGATGGTAAGAGCTGTTCGACAGTGGAACACACTCCCTCAGAGTGTGGTGGAATCTCCTTCTTCGGAGATTTTTAAACAGAAGGTGCTTAGATTGTGAGTTCTTTCATTTCAGGGGGGTTTGGACTGGATGGCCCTTGTGGTCTTTTCCAACTCTTTGATTCTATGTGATATATAGAAAGTGTGATATATTTTCACACATTGGATCTTGCCAGTGGCTTGTAAGAACACTCTTCTACTATGTCCATCCCTTCATATCTGGTTTGGCTTTCAGTTAACTAAATAATAGTGCCTAACATACTCTCATTGCTTGTTCCAAGTTGGGAATCCCTTTTGTTGGGACAAGAGACCATTTAATAAACTTCACTAAAATTTTAATTGATACAGTTGATGAAAAAAGCAACTAGTTTATCAAATCCTGTCTCTGAAGAACACTTATAATCTGCTAGTAGCAGCAGGCATGTTTAGCAGGCTATCATTGCATGTTGGAAAAAAGCTTTCACAATTAACCCAAAATATTATACATAGTGTTCAGTGACAGCAAAATCCAATTTTATATATTATCCATGCCAGACAGCTTTGCTGAATGATATTAGATTTTAATGAGATTTATGACCTTATTAATAATTTATTCTTTTTAAAAAAAAAAAAAAAAGTTAGGAAAGCTTTAGAAAGGTGACTTAAAAGCAGAAAATCTTGGGGTTAAAAGCAACTGTACAATGCCCAACTTAAAAAGCATTTAATTCTTCTCTTGCAAGCTGCAAAATGAGATGATTCAACCACATGAGACAACCTTTTACCCCAGTCTTAGCAAATCTTGCTCATGTTAGTTTTTATTGTTTTCACATACTAAAACTCAACACTAACTAGATCAGGAATAGCACCCACAATGAGGATCAATAAGTATCATGACACTGTTGCCTACTCAACAGTGGATAGGCAACAGTTCACACTTCACTATTCTCCACATAAGTAAATGTCAGTCACATCAAGAAAGGAGGTAAAGCACTTGTGAATGCTATTGTAGTGATGGTTAATCTGGCTGTGGATCCTGGTAATCAAGAAGCAAGCATAGAACTACTACATGGCTCATTTTTACTTGTTTCTGATTTTAAATGCTATACAAATAACATTTCTAAACAAACCAAGGGAAAAACTACATACTACATACTCCATTAAGCTGGTAGCATGGAACTTAACATTGCTGTCTTTGAATGGGAAACAATTTTCCATAGTCCTAGAGCCCTACCACATTGTACAATTGCCGATTCTCCTACAAGTGCCATTGTTCCATGATGGGATTTGCAGTTTAGAATTCTAAGCCAGAAAGCCCTAGTGGCTCATCAAACTATAAACCCCAGGAATCCAGAGGATGCACCATGGCAATTAAAGTGGGAACATTGCACCAAGTTAACTAAGGGGAGGGGAGGAGATGAAAGGTAGAGCATGGTATGGCATGGCATCCTGCCCTACCTGTAGGCAAAAGCAAAGTCTTGCAACATCTCTTAACTTGTGTGCTCTTTCTTATTAATAATTTTTGACATCTTGTCCACACTTTAATGTCTGGAGACACTTGTCTTGGTTTTCATCTGTAAAATGTTGGAATGTGTGTGTGTGTCAAATTTTGGTGACAATCATGAGGGATATTTAATTGTGACAATAAAGGTTGTATACTTTTATTTGGTGGAGTTCTTAGCAGCCATTAAAAGTGGCCCTGCACTATGCAAAGCTGTGGCAATACCACTACATAAAATTTTGTTGTGCATTCTCAGTTTCACTGATAAGCTAGAATGCACATCAGTATTCCAGAGTTTTAAGAGATAAACTAGTATATTCTAAGTGCAATGCCTGTCCTTCAAGTTATTGCATGAACTGCATGGAAATACTGGTGCTGAACTGAAACTGGTATTTTCCCTTAAATTAGTCTAATGAATTCTGTTGATGCTTAAAAAGTTCCCAAGGAGTCAGTAGGTTCAGATATTGCTGCATTTTACATTGTGTTGCTGTTTTGATCTATTCCATTCTTGTGAATATTTTCTACTAATGAGCTGAGAACAAATTCATGTGGCAGAAATCACCATCAGGACATTTTCTGTTTTGTTCGTCCATGCTCTTTGAACTTCTGTGGAAACACTGACATACTTTTTGTTCTTTTCCTTTGAATATACCTCTGCCATGTTTCTTGTGAGAAGAATAGCAATGTGTGATATTGTACTGTCTGGTTCTATTGTAGTAGCAAGTACAATGTACAGTCTATTACAGTCAATTGCTTTGTCTGCGGTTATTAAAAGGTTATAGTCATGAAGAAACCTGAAAAATTAAAGCACAATTCCTGTTATCTTGCTTAAATAAGTTTCTTTCTTTTTTTTAACAATTTGCTTTTGCAAAAAAGCAAAACAAAAACACCTGTTTATCTGGAGAGAATGACAAGATTCAAGGTCTTATTTAATGTGGAGAAAAGGTAACTTTGATTGATATCTGTCAAATTGGAATGAAACCTTGGATGAGTTACTTGTTCTGTGGCAGTGGCTGGAGCACCACAAGAAATGGTTTCATTGTGAAAAATGAATTTCAGCCAGTGAATAACATTAAAGTAATTATGCTATTAAGAATTAGAAATTAGTCTTTTTATCCTCAAAATGACATGTGTGGCATTTGTTATCTCTACATTGTCTTCATCAATGTAGGCTTGTCATATAAATTTTATGATGTGATTTATGGTTACAAATGTAGTTTCTCCTCCCCCTCTTCTCATTTATTATATTGTGTCACATTTTGTCACAACAACATTTAATCATATCCTGTCTGCATACTAATAGTTGCAAACATGATACCTGCATAGGGTCTGTAAGCCAATATCTGTTACTGTCTGAGAATGCAACACTTGAATGCATTTATGGGGGGGGGGGGGGAGGGAGCAGGCTTGACACAGAAAGTTGAAAACCTTTGCATGCATAAATGTTCTCAACTATCTCAAGCTGGCTGACATTTCTTAGTTCTCTTGGAAGGCCTTCTTCTGTATGCATTACACATTCTTCATGGCATTGTACAGATCCCAAAATAAAGATATTGTCCAGGAAAAAAATTGCTAACACAATGTAACCAATAGAAAATTCAAAGAGAATTGAATCTTTTCAAAATTGGCTCTTAGGACAATTAAAAAAAAAACAAATTTAAAAAATTGGATAATCAAATACTTATTTATGGGCATACACGACAGGCTAAGGCTGAAGAACATACATCTCTACCAGAGAAATGTTATTACTAAATATCTTTTACTAAGAAGTTTAGTTAAAAAAGTGAATTTTACTCATTTTTTGCAACAACTCTGATCCAGACTGGACATTGGCACTGCTCAGCTGGAAATGGTACAAACATATTCTATTTGGGCCTTGCCAAGCCATCTTGACTTTCATTTTTTCTGGCTCCTGACTCCAACTGTATCACTGATATACCTTGAGCAGAAGACAGAAGCTTGATCCCATAGAACAATAGCAAGGTGTCTTTCCCCCCTCAGATCAGATGCTGGTACCCTTGTCAGTGATCTAACACTTCCATACTTAACTGTTGGTACATTTTAAAAACTATTAATTTTTGCACAGGCATATCTTAATTTCATTTTGAAGATCTCTATGATGACTTGGCAAGCATCCATGGGTGGGAGAGGAGTAGGTATGAATATCACAGCTACATCAATGGGACTATTTGTGCAAACATTTTAATGGCTATGTTTAATATAAGTAGCTTGGGATGGTGCACTATATGTCCATTAACATTTGAATGAGATAAATAATTAAGATATGCAGGGGGAAATGCTGTGATTGCTTTTTAAGGATTCTATTCAAACAGCCTACAGTCTATTTCAGGATATGCCATTCCATTCACTCTTTCCCCTGATTCAGTTGTCTGTGCTTCCTCCCCACCACCACCAGTTATTTTTTTTTTCATATTACACAATTACAACATTTTTATATCACCTTAACTACCATGATTCTATCCTATGGAATTTTAGAATATCCAGTTTCATGGGGCATTGAGAATTCTCTACCAGACAGTTTAGCTTCCTCACCAAATTACAAATCTTAGAATTTCATAGGATGTAGCCATCATATTTAAACTGGTACCACAGTATTATACATGGAGTGAAAAATCCCAGAAGTGCAAGTGGGGTTGCGGAAAGGAAGAGGCATTATCATTATCATTGCAAACATATGATGGCTAATGGAGTGCAGCAATAAATTCCAGAAAACATCAGTGTGTGCTTTACAGACTCTAGCAAAGCATTTTGCCTCACAGATCATGAAAAAGTTATGGAACACTCTTAAAGAAATGGTTGTTTCCCTAAATCTGATAATGCTGGTGAGAAATCTGTACTTAGGGCAAGAGGCTACTGTTAGAAGAGAATACAGAGAAACAGAATAGTTCACAACTGGCAAAGGGGTCAAGCAAGTCTTCATTCTGTCACCCTACTTGTTCAACTTTTATGCAGAAAATATCATACGAAGAGCAGGTTTAGACTCAGAAGACAGAGAAGTTAAGATAGGAGGAAGGAATATCAATAATCTGAGATATGCAAATGACACCATAGCAGAAAACATCACAACTTGGAACAATTACTAAGAAAGGTCAATGAAGAAAGTGTAAATGTAGGCTTTCTGGTGAACATAATAATGAACAAAAATAATGATCACAAAAAATCTATACAAATTCAGCCTAGACAATGATGAAATCAAAATGGTTAAAGAATTCCCTTACCTTGGTTCAAGTATCAGTCAGAATAGAAAGTGAAGTCAAGTGATCAGAAGAAGAATAGGAATGGGAAAGGCAGCTATGAAAGAACTAGAAAATATCCTGATGAGTAAAGATATATAAATGACCACTAAAATTAGAATCGTTCAAGCCATTGTACTCCTCATTGCCATGTATGAATGTGAGAGCTGGACAGTGAGGAAAGCATACAAAAAAATTATTTCATTTGAGATGAATGACTAAAAATGCATACAATTTAAATTTACATACAAACACACAGTAGTCAATAGGAAAAATGTGTACAAAAAGGCAGATATGGTCAAATAAATCCATACGTTGCAGAAAATGTATATGAATTCCCATGAGAAATGGACCAAAATCTCAATCTGATACAAACAAAAGATGGGACAGGTGTACAGATGGGCTTTGGAGAAAGGTAATGAAACTAAGGAGTTTATCAAACATTAGTCAGAACAGAAAGTGAAGTCAAGCAATCAGAAGAAGAATAGGAATAGGAAAGGCAGCTATGAAAGAACTAGAAAATATCCTGATGAGTAAAGATTTATAAATGACCACTAAAAATGGAATCATTCAAGCCATTGTACTCCCCATTACCATGTATGGATGTGAGAGCTGTACAGTGAGGGAAGCATACAAGAAGAAATTTATTTCATTTAACATGAATGGCTGAAGAAGAGTGCTGAGGACTCTGTGGAAAGCCAAAAATAAAAATAAAAGGGTCCTCAAACAGATCAAACCTGAAATCTACATAGGAGCCAAGATTTTCAAACTGAGGCTCTTATACTTTGGCTACATCATGCAAAGACATGACTTATTAGAAAAAAAAAGATAAAGGTAGGGAAGGTAGAGGGTAGTAGAAAGAAAAGAAGACTGCATGATAGATGGATAGACTCAATTAGGGAGATAATGGGTCTGAGTTTGCAGGACCTGAACAGAGCAGTTGAGGAGAAGGGGTTTCTCATCCATGGGGTTGCCATGAGCCAGGGTCGACTCAAAGGTAGTTAACAACAATAACAACAAAAAGTATTATAATTGTGTAGTATGAAAAAGACATCATTCAGATTTCTACGTGTACTTTTTTGAGGGGGGGGGAACTTAATCAAACTTAGCAGTCCCACAAGATTGCTGAACTGCCTCTCCTGTATATGAATGGTGGTAATTTAGCTACCTAAAATGTAATAATAGATGGGCATAACCTTTTAAAGAGAAATAGGCCAAACAGGAAAAGAGGAGGAATAGCATATGTCAGGGATGTTTACACCTGTGAAGACATTCAGGACTTAAATCCTGGAAGCTGGATGGAAAACATCTGGATAAAAATTATAGGGGAAGAAACAACAGTGATGTTACTGTGGGAGTCTACTACAGACCTTCCCCCCCCATCCCACAATTCAGACTGAGAAGTTGGATGATGCCTCTCTAGAACAGATGACCACACACTCAGAAAGGAGAGATGTACAAGTGATGGGTGACTTCAAATGATAAATATGCTGATATTTGCTGGAAGTCAGACTCAGCCAAAACTTTCAGGTATAGCTCACTTGCCTCAAAGACAATTTCATTGTCCAAAAGGTGGAAGTGGCAACAAGAAGATTGGCTATTTTAGATCTGATCCTAATCAACAGGAATAACCTGGTTAATGGGGTGCGAGTGGTGGGATCTTTAGATGGGACTAATAATGTTCTCCTGGAGTTTGATATACAATAGAAAGGAGAAGCTAGACATAGTCAGACACACATTCTAGATTTTAGGAAAGCTGATTTTAGAAAACATAGGAAATACTGGGGGCAATACCATAGTCAGGAATAGTAAAAGAGAAAGTCATTCAGGGTGGATAGGAGTTTCTCAAAAGGGGGATACTGAAGGCACAATTCCAAACTCTTCCAATGAGGAAGAAAAATGGGAAGTGTCTCGAGAAACTAGGATACATGACTAAAGAACTTTCAACTGATTTAAGTTTCAAATGGAACATGTATAAGAAATGGGGGGAAAAGGGAAAATCACCGAAGAGGAAATCAAACAAATAGCACATGTAGGTGAAAAGCCAGAAAAGCAAAAGTGCAAAATGAGCTCAGGCTTGCTAGAGAGGTTAAGAACAATAAAAAGGGTTTTGGGGGGGTATGTCCATAGCAAAAGGAAGAAGGAGGAAATGGTAGGACCACTGCATGGAGAAGATGGCAAAATGCTAACAGGGGGCAGGGAAAAGGCAGAACTACTCAACACCTTCTTTGCCTCAGTCTTCTCAGAAAAAGAAAAGGGTGCTCAACTGAGGGAAATGGAGCAGAGGGCACAATAGGGGAAACACCACAAAGAATAAGTAAAGAGGTAGTACAGGAATACCTGGCTAATCTAAATGAATATAAGTCAACAGGACCAGATGAACTGCATTCAAATATATTAAAATAATTGGTAAATGTGATATAGCCATTGGTAATAATTTTTGAGAACTCCTGGAGAACAGGAGAAGTCCCAACAGACTGGAGGAGGGCAAACATTGTCCCCATCATCAAAAAAGAGAAAAAAAAAGATCCTAACAATTATCAGCCAGTTAGTCTGACATCAATATCAGGAAAGATTCTAGAGCAGATCATTAAACACAGTGTCTGTGAGCATTTAGAAGTCAATGCCATAATCACAAAAAGTCAACATGGGTTTCTCAAGAACAAGTCATGCCAGACTAATCTGATCTCTCTCTCTCTCTCTCTCTCTCTTTTTTTTTTTTTTTTTTTATAAGATTACCATCTTGGTGGATGAATCAAATGCTTGTGGATGTTGTCCTGGGCTCAGTGCTATTCAACATCTTATTGATGACTTGGATAAAAAGATAGGGGGCATACTCATCAAATTTGCAGATGATACCAATTGGGAGGAGTAGATAATACCCTGGAGAACAGGATCAAAATTCAAAATGACCTTAATAGATTTGAAAGCTGGGTCAAAGCTAACAAAATGAATTTCAACATGGAGAAATGTAAGGTACTGCATGTTCGACAGAAAAATGAAATGCATAGATAAAGGATGGGAGACACCTGGCTTAACAAGACTATGTATGAGCCAAAAAGGCCAATGTGATTTTAGACTGCATCAGTATTGGGTCTAGATCAAGGGAAGTAATAGTGCCACTGTATTCTGCTTTGGTCAGGCCTCAGATGGAATACTGTGTCCAGTCCTGTGCACCTCAATTCAAGAAGGAATTTTACAAGCCAGAACATGTCCAGAGGAGGATGACCAAAAGATGAAAGGTCTGGGAACCATCCCTTATTAGGAGAGACTGAGGGGGGTTGCAGACTGCCAGAAATAGTGCAAATTGAGTCCACTTTTAGGGTTAGGGTTAGTGCTAGGGAATCATGGGAATTGGTTTTTTTTCTGAGACATTGAGCCTTCTCTGTCAGAGAGCTCTAGTGCCACAATAAAATACAGTTCCCATGATTCCCTAACTCTAACCCTAACCCTAAAAGTGAACTCAATTTGCACTATTTCTGGCAGTCTGCAACCCCCCTTAGGTAGCTGGGAATGTTTAGCTTGATAAAAAGAAGGCTAGAGGCCTGCTAGTTATGTTTAAATATTTGAAGGGATGTCATATCAAAGAGGGAACAGACTTATTTTCCACTGTTCCAGAGACTATGGGCCTCGGCAGACGGGTAATTGGGCCGTCTCCGAGGCCCGGAAGAGGAGGAGCCGCCGCACGTTCGGCGGCCCTTCCTCTTCCTGAGGGCGCACCCGGAAGCGCTGGCCGTCTGCACGGCCAGCAACTGCAGGTTGCCCTCACGTCGCGGCAGCCGAATGCGCCGCGGCGTTTGAGCCCCGGAAAGTGCGCCCGCCGCTTTTAGGGCGCACTTTCCGGAGAATCTAAAAGGATCGCCATTTTGGCGGTCCTTTTAGATTCGCCGCAGGAGCGCCGTGGTCCGGAGGCTGAACTCCGGCGGCGCTCTGGACCAGGGCGTCTCCGACGCCCTGGTCTGCATCCCCCCTATGACAAGGAGCAATGGATTAAAACTACAGGAAAATAGTATACTTAAATCTCCTGCTGGTCAGAACTGTCTGACGGTACAATATGCTGCCTCTGAGTGTAGTGGGGGTCTCCTTCTTTTGAGGTTTTAAAGCAGATGGCATAGACATCTGTCAGTGGTGCTTTGATTGTGTTTTCCTGCATGGAAGGGGGGTTGGACTCAATGGCCTTTGAGGTCTCTTCCAACTGTATGATTCTATGACCCCTTTTCATCTACATGCCAACATTGCACCCACCCACCCACACATGACAAAGTATATCAATAAAAATATTTTGTTTGTTTAGTATGCATATTTTCATTTGCACATTCATGTATTTTCAATTTAAACATTTTATAAGGCAATAACAGTGTGTAAATGAATACTATGTTATTTATGTAAATTCAATAATTATCTGAACACATGACTAAACTCTATGCATAAAAAAAAAATTGGGAAGTGGAGGAGGAGTGGGGATCAGGACGTCCAAGTCTTGCATCCTCCTTCAGGAACTATCACACACACTGGGTGTCCCACCCACCATTTGAGAACCACTGGTTTAATTGCACCATTTTGGATGTCTTGGTGGTGTTTTAAATTTTGTGGAATTCATGACAATGGCTTCAATCCTATTGTTAGTTCTATCTAGAGGAGACCCATTGAATTATTAGGATGTACATATGTGTTTATTCACAATTCAACAATTGAATCAACTAATTCCTACTTGGGATTATCAATACAATTCAGGTCAATATTATTAAACCTGATATATTGGGGAATGGAATAGATATCTGTATGTGAAAGTAAATATGCAGGAGTGGAAAAACATAAGTATTTGCAACAAAATCCTGTTCCCTGTAATATTTTTTTTCTTTTTCTTCACTCTCCACTCTTTGGTGTCAAGAGCAAAGTCATTTGTTAAACATGAGAGACAAATGCTTCAACTGACAAGACTAATTCTGACACTATCAGCAATGTTGTGTATATAGAGAAAAGTACATGACAATTTACAATGCTGAAGTAAATGTTTTTTTTTAAAGTGCTTCTTTTAGGGCACCTCTATCCTCCAAAAAAAGAATGCATGTGAGTTTGATGGCTGAACGTACAAAACTGCTTAGGTGTTACTTACATAAATTATAATATATAGCATGTAAAGCGGTGGATTACATTTTTTACAGGACATTGCTGGATGGGTAGTGGATTGATAGTGACATATTTGCTAAAGGAATGCCAATCTCTTTTTATTTATTATCAAAGACAATTGCAAGCTTAAGTGTCTATCTTCACAGGGTTTTTTAAAAAACTTTGTAATGATTCTAATGAAGAATGTAACATCTGGAACAGCTTTCATTTCCACAGAAACAAATGTAACTTGCTTCCAGTTAAATACTTCTTTGTTTGTAACATTCATGTGTAGAAAATCTTTTTTCCAGCATACAATATAGCAAGCATATAATAGAATGCCCAAAACATAGTGAGTGCATGAATTTGTAGATGCCTCAAGATTGGTACCTTAGGGGCTATGCAGACAGATGGCTCTGGGCCATCCCTGCTAGCTGCAGATTGAGGCTGCTGCAACCGCGCGCTGTGGCCTCAATCCTCCCTTTGCCGACTCTGAAAGGAGTGGAAAAAGGAACCCTAAGAGCTGATGTGCAGCTCTTTAGTGCCCCTTCTGGTAAAATGTGTAAAAATGCTGCACCGGAAGGATGTCCTGACACCATGCACTATGTGTAACAGCACATGGCACCAGGACATCATCAGGCTGGGGTTGGGGTGGCCAGTATGTGCCTGCCCCTCTCAATCTCTTCCTCCAGGCTGGCTTTTTTTGGGCTGGTCTGCAGAGGCCCTTTGTCTACTATAGTACTAATTGTAGTTTTTCTGGGACATTGAGCCTTCTCTGTCAGAGAGCTCTGGTGCCATAAAAAACTACAGTTCCCATGATTCCCTAATGCTGACCCAGGGCAGTTAAAGTGGTCTCAAGCTGGATTATTTCTGGCAGTCTGTTCAGGCCCTAAGTAAATCTCATAGAACCTAAGAAGAAGTACTTCCCAATTTATTTCTATTAACTGATGAGAAGTTGACTTTGATTTATGGCCACTCTATGGCTCAGTGATTAAGATGCTGACTCTATTGATTGCAAGGTTGGCAGGTCAGCAGTTCAAGACACAAGCACAGAATGACAGAGTGAGCTCCCATCACTAGTCCCAGTTTCTGCCAATCTAGCAGTTCAAAAGCATGTAAAAGTATAAGTAGATAAATAGGTACCACTTTGGTACTTTGGTGGGAAGGCAACAGCATCCCATTTAGTTATACTGGCCACATGACCATGGGATCATCTTTGACAACGCTGCTTCCCTCGGCTTAGTAATGGAGAAGAGCATATCTCCCTGTAGTTAGATACAACTAGACAATCTTATCAAGGGAAAACCTGTACCTTTACTTTTATGAATGAGAGACCTCCAAGTTGAGTAACAACCTATCATCAACAGCCCTACTCAGTACTTGCATCTCAGAGCCATGGCTTTCTTGATTGTGTTTATCCATCTGTAATATAGTCTTCCTCTCTTCCTACTGCCTTCTACCTTACCAAGCATTATTGTATTTTCTAATGAATCATGTCTTATCATGATATGGCCAAAGCATGACAGTCTCAGTTTAGCTATCCTGGCTTCTAGGACACATTTGTCTTTTTAGCAGTGCATATTATCCATAGAACTCTTATTCAGCACCACATTTCAAATGAGTTTATTTTCTTTCTGTCAGCTTTCTTCATTGTCCAGCTTTCACAACCATACATAGAGATTAGAAATACAATGGCATGGTATTCAATGATATATCTTTAGGCTTCAGGATCTTGTCTAGTTCCTTCATAGCTGCCCTTTCAAGTGCTAGTCTTCTGATTTCTTAACTGCAGTCTCCATACTGATTAATGACTAAATCAAGATATGGAAAATCTTGAATTATTTCTATGTCTTCGCCATCTACTTTAAAGTTGTTGTTGTTGTTGTTGTTGTTGTTGTTATTTTCTTCATGTTCAACTGCACATATGCCTTTGAACTTCCTTCCTTGACTTTCTTCAGTAATTGTTCCAAGTCTTTGCTATTTTCTGCTTGTAATATCTACATATCTTAAATTGTTAATGTTCCTTTTTTTCAATTTTCCTACTTATTTCCTCCCTCCTCCTGCTTTATGTATGATATGTTTAGCATATAGGTTAAACAGACAGAGTGATAAAATGAAGCCTTGCCTTCTCCCTTGCAAGTTGGAAGCCATTCTGTTTCTCCATATTCTGTCCTCACTGTAGCCATTTGTCCTGAATACATGTTATACTTCAGGACAATTAAATGTTGTTGCACATCCATTTAATAATAATAATAATAATAATAATAATAATAATAATAATAATAATACAATTTATTTGTATCCCGCTTATTGCCAGACAATCCATTTCTTTAAGAGCAATCCATAGTTTTTCATGATAGTTCTTCTGTGTTTTCCTTCCATCCTCTTTTTATTTCTACTTGGTCATGTCATATGATCCCCTGCTAATTGTAGAGCATTCCTATACATGGTTGAAATTCCCCTTTGATTTCTCCCATCTTGTAGAGAAGGTCTATTCTTCTTTCCTGTTGTCATTTTCTATTTCTCTGTATTGATTATTATCATAGTTCTCTTTGTCCCTGTACACAAGTAGCTGAACAGTTGCATTCAGGATTTTATCCCTATTTTTATCACCTTTATGTTTGGAAAAATTTTGCATTCTCCTGTCCCTTCTTAGTTAGTTAGGGACTTCCTCCCTCACCCCCTCTTATTCTATCTATCATGTGACTCCTGTCACTCTTGGAGGCAATTTAACAGCTCTCTCCCAGGATTCTAAACTGCAGTCAGCAGTCAGTAAGCAGTAGTTGTAGTTTCTTCCTGCTATCTTAAAAGATGGTGGGATTTATTTCTCCTTACCCAAACCATCACCGGTTACATTAGGTTTTAGTTATTTTATGTAAATATTTATTAAAGCCATTATTGTTTGTTTTTAAACCACAGACTACACATTTGTCATTTTTCGAGTTAGTCTTTATTCTTTAGGAATGCATATTAAAATACAGTCTGACCCACACTTTTGCTATACTGCTAATGAAAGCTAGATTCTAACATTTAACTTTCATACTTGTGTATTTTTGTTTCTTTCAAAAGGCTTAACATCCTAGGAAACTAAAATTGCACCCCCACATTTTTGAGTTATGGGTCCAGTAGATATAATTCAGATTATTTTAAACTGCTTCTCCTGAAGATACTGACTTTAAAAAAAATCCTAATGAAAAAATAGAAAATGGCTTCTGCTAATCCTAATTCCACAATGATTACTGAGATTTTAACTGGAACAAATTATAAAATGTGGTCATGGAAAATGCAAATGTATCTGACTACAGTGGACTATTTAAAACAATAAATGGGCAGAGACCCACAGAAGCAGGAATGCATCAACAACAGTTTGATGATAATGCAGATAAAGTAGTAACTTATATTTGCTTGTCTGTAGATTCCAGCATTGCTTACCATATTCAAAGTTTAACTAATGAAAAGTAAATATGGGGCAAACTACAGAAAGTATTTAATTCTTCAAGTACTTCAAATCAAACAGCTCTTGTGATTAAACTTGTTAACACCAAGTTGCATCATCTTCTATTTTTAAATCAATTTTTTTTACAAAATGGAGAGCCTCAGCAGACAGCTAATAGAGCCATCTCCCCTCCCAAGGTCATCCTCAGAGCAGCCAGCCGTCCATACGGCCGGCGCTCCGAGGCTGACATCCCGCTGCAGTGTCCGGACATGCTGCAGCAGAAGGGTCGCCAAAAGTGTGCTGTAACCTTTTACGGCACACTTTCGGCGACATATGAAAGGAGCGCTATTTTAGCACTCCTTTCCAGGGGCGCTGACGGTGCGCCGCTGGATCGAGGCATGGGGATGCCTCGGTCCCGCGGTACACCTTCCCAGGGAGGCCCACGGCCGCCCGTCTGCTTAGGAGGGGAAGACAAGTATAGGAAAACAGTTGGAAAATTCCTATGCATAGCCATTTTTACCAGAGCTCACATTTCAAATGCTGTTGGCAACCTATGCAGAATGGTCCACTCTCCTGCAATACAGAGATTTCATTGCAGTGAAGAGAGTTACAAGATACTTAAAAGGAACAGCAAATCATAGACTGATGTTGCCACATCTGATTGCTTACATGGATAAAGACTGGGCTGCAGATTTGGCAGACAGAAACTCCACCAATGGAAACCTGAACTTCTATTATCATAATTATCTTTGTCCCTGAGCACAAGTGGCTTAAAAGTTGCATTCAGGGTTTCAACCCTATTTTTAATCTCCTATTATGTTTCCTACTAATCTGTCCTTAATGGTTTCAAGAATTTCTGTATCATCTACTGAGGCTTCTCTTTCATTTTGTCCACAGATAGTGCATTTTGCATTCCTCCATGACAATGTCCGTGGTTACAGTCCAGAGTCTGTCTGACTCCCAGTCAATCTTAGAATCATAGAGTTGGAAGAGACCACAAGGGCCATCCAGTTCAACACCTTTCCATGCAGGAACTCATAATGAAAGCATCCTCATCAGATGGCCATCCAGCCTCTGTTTAAAAACTTCCAAAGAAGGAGA
>CM034704.1:8397338-8429404 GCA_020142125.1 Phrynosoma platyrhinos
TTTTTTTTGTTTTACAGACAAATCTAAGAGTTATTGTTTGATAGCCTTCGGATTCACCTATAGCTAAAAATCTTACCAATAAATTATATTTTATCATCACTTCACAAGAACAGCTGCCTAAATGAGAAAGGCTACTGACACTGAATTTAAATTGACTGACTGACAAAAGTAGAGCCATGTTGGATCATACAAAGGGCCTGTCCAGCTCACCATCTGTTACTACAATGGCCAGCCAGTTGCCTATGGAAAGCCTACTAAAGGATATGAGTGAAATAACTATGGCAGCTCATAGTCTCTAAGAATTGATATACAAAAGCATCCTACATTTGGAATTTAAACTAATTTATTTCCTTCAATACAAGTATCCAGTTCTAGAACAAATGAAAAATATAAAAGAACATCTATAAAACTGAAATTTAATTATTGATAGAGGGGATTATATTGAACACTTCCTCCTCCCCTTTATGTTATAATGAAAATATGAAATTAATTAAAGTCTTGGATAATGTCTTTTTCATTTTTATGGTACAACTGGTATTTATTCTCTTTCCCACAGTCTGTTATGATTGTTATGGATGTTGAATATTGTTGTGGGTGGACAACAGCTTAACTGATGCTCTTTCCCCCATGCAGATGATGCCAGGAGTAGCCGCCATGCCAGACACAATGCCAGCAGAACTGTAGGTGCTTCGAAGGGGAAAGTATTAAGGGCCATTGCCCGAAGCACTCAGAATCAGGAGAAGCTATGTCAGGGCTGTTAAGAAATTCATGGAATTTATGAAGACAAGCTTTTAGATGATGAGTTTACCTGTACCATTGGCAGAATCTAGATTATTACGCTTAGGCCATGACTTTTCTCTGTCTTATCTGGATATGCCAGGATAATCATCTGCATACAAAACACCTATTCTCTTGTGTCTCTCCCTAAGGAACATGTTTTTCAGCAATAATATTTTGTCTCCAGCTAAAATAAAGGTGAATTTCACAGGCATTCACTGCAAAACAGTCAACAACAAAATTCAAAATATGTATTACAATGATATCATTATAGGCCAATTAAAAAGTACAAAATTATGTTATGCTGGCTGTCAAAGCTCACTGGCTTCTTCATCATGCAAAGATATTAAAATCATACAGGAGAAGAAAAGTGATGGTATCAGAATCATGGGAAAGCAGCTGGCCTGAGATGTTTTACATTACAAGAATCCTTAGTACTAGGCAGAAGCTTCCATAAGACTTTTCTGAAAAGTTCAGCTAAACCTTTTCACTTTAAGCCTGTCATAACAACTGAGCCAAGAGGCCATGCTACTTTTTAATATTAAATATAACAGTATTAGATGAAAAAAAGAGGTATGTACTCACAGTTCATATTATATCCTAAATGACATTAGCAAAATGTCCCTGAGAACCTAAGGAAAGCTTGACTGATCAGACTGAAGGTTGATCTACTCCAGGATTCTTTTCCCATAGTGGCTAACAACAAATCCTAAGGAGTCCATCAAGGCAATAGGCCTTTTTCAGTGTGACTCCTCAACAACTGATATTCCATCAAACACATAGTAATAGCCACTGATAGCTCTTTTCCATTAATATGTCTAATCCCTTTTAACATATAACCATGTCTATCACCACACTTTGTGAATTCCATAAATCACTCACACACTATAAAATCCTTTCTCCTATTTCATCTTCAACCCAATTCTTGCTTCAAGTTATTCCTTGGCTCCTACTAAACTGCACCTCAGCAATCAAGCCTCAATAAGCAATCTATCCAAAACATTATTCCACAGGCTGATTTCTCCATGTTAATGACAAATATGTGAGCAAATGTATTTTTATTTTTATTTTTATAGAAGAGCGTCTTTTCATTAAGAATTTGTTCAGAGGAATAAATGGAAAGCTGCCAGAGAATGAAAGGAGTACTATTTTTTTTTCTACATCTCCTTCTGTCAGTGATAGGAAACTTGGTATGGATTACCTGAATAGATAATAAAAGAGCCTTTCATTATCCTTTAATGCCAGTGGGAAAGATTAAAGAAAATAGTACAAGGAAATAACTGATCTTTCCACCACTCTAGACTGAACAGGAAAGCAATAAAATGGTGACTAAATGGCAAAGGTGGCACTCAGTTCACTAAAGACTGGAGGATAATCCCTTTTAGATCTGATGGAAATCCGCTGCCTAACCTGACCCATTGCACCAAGGGAATGAGCTTCTCTGGGATGATGTTGTCCTATTCATCCCCAGCAGTGGAAATAATATTCAAACATATTTTAATAATAGGTGGGAAATGGTGAGAATAATCCTAGATAGAAGAGAATCTTCCCAGTTCAAGACTTATTCTAACAGGGGAATGAAGTCGGTTTATTCTTTAATGCACAGAGAATGGCATTTACTGCACAGGAAGCAAGTTTCCTGTGTAGAAAACATGCACACATAAAACAACTTTTCTGCACATAAAACACAATTTTATTTCTTTAAAAAAAATCCCCTTTCCCTGCCACATATATATTGCAGAATAATCCCTGCACTGCAAAAAGCAAATAATATCCCAGGGTGTGGTTTTTCTTTGTTTGTTTGTTTGTTTGTTTGGGTGTTTTTTGGGGGGGGTTGCTGTAGGGAGAGAAATTATATTGCCTATGAGGATGAAATTTATGATGATTTAGATTCTGAGACAAGCATCCATCACAATCAGAAGGACATCTGCTTGGTCCTAGGATGAATACTAGGAATATATTCCAGATGGCATGTGTGCAGTTTTCTCCTTTTAATACATATTTAGAATTATATTGAAGAGGCTTGTCTCTGCGTCATCCATTGTGGGATCTCTTAGTCCTCTGGTATACCCAACGGTACTCCGGTCCACAGGGTGTTATTAGGGCCCCACTCTTGCATATTTTGAGCTAATTCCTCTAATTAGATCCTTCCTAACAAGCATGATTACACATAACACTGTTTACCTTCCCACTGAAGTGCTACCTATTTACCTACTTGCATTTGCATGCTTTCAAACTCCTAGGTTGACAGAAGCTGGGACTAGTGACAGGAGCTCACCCCATCATGCAGCACCCAGGCCTCAAACTGCCAACCTGCCAATCTTGCAGTCAACAGAGTCAGTATCTTAGCCACTTGAGCCACTGCATCCCATACATTCTTAAATTAATTTTTAACAAAGAGAAAATATTTCAACCAGTAAACAAGTTACTTCCTCTGACTATACTTATATGAAATCATCTTATAATGCTAGAAAACTTTGTCCACTTTTGTTTCCATTGAGCTATTCCTGGTTGCCAACCTTCTTTAACTCCCCCCCTGTAATTTATCATTAATAATGACAGTAGGTTTGTCTAATTCCAACATATCTGACAATTTTATCAACCAGTTATCTTCTGTGGGTATCTCTTAAGCTTTCCACTTCTTAACATACAAGATTTGCATTGCAGTAATCATATATAACAACACTTTCCAATATTTTCTTTTGGAATTTCCTTTAGGATATGCATTCAAAAGGTATAATTCTGGATTAACTGGTAATTTAATTCCAAATATCTGTGTAAACAAAATGTGGAATTTTGACCACAAATTAGTTGCCAAAAGACTGCTCCACCCCATGTAATTGAAATAGTTTATAACTTTTTGACATTACCAACACATTGCCCCCATTGTATATGTTTTGCCTAATTCTCAATTAGCTTCTCAATTAGGGGAGCCCATCTGCATGTTTCATGACAGAGAGTCAAAGGGTATAGAAAAAGGGTCCCTCAGGGAGAAAAAACAGCCTACCTGACTCAGAAAAATTGGGTGCAAACATAAACATTCAAACAGGAAGTGACCATAAACACATACAGAGTCTGAACTCCGATAATGGCATGCAGTCTAAATACTGTAAAGTTCAGCATGCAAATGTTGCTTTTCCCAACATCACAAACAGGCTGTGATTTAAATCCCATGGTGGTTTTGCTACTCACTAGCTGTCCAGGAAAGCCACCAAGAGGGCTATTTAGTGTCATTAGACACATTATGGACATTCTTCTTATGGCTGAAGGAAGAGGGAGAGCAAATGGAATATCTTCTACTTAAGTTGACAATTCTTTTCAGTTTTCCACACTGATGTTTTAAATTGATACTCCAGTTTCTCCCAGTTTGTTTTATCAGCTTCATGTAGATGTTAAAAAGCATAATATTGACACCTGTAGGTAAACTAATTGCTGAAAGACTGAAAAACAGCCCCTAGCACCACCCTCTGGGAAAGTTAAACTAAGGGGGGGGGGAAATGCCCCGTTAATTGTTCCTTAATTTCTTTTCTGACACTGTAATAACAATGGAATCAAATTCCATTAAAATTCCAATCTAATCTAATCCAAAATTTCAAATTGAGAATTTTATGTAGAAGAAAACAACAACATGTCAAAAGTTTCTGGAAATTGCAGGCACTTCTTTTTGTTCATGGCAGAAAACATTTTGACAACAATGCAAGAGTCTGAGAAACTGGAAGGATTTTCAGAAAAATCTATTCTCATAATCTTTTTTTTTTTTTTTTTTTTTTTTTTTTTTTTTTTTTTTTTTTTTTTTTTTTTTTTTGCTATGCATAGAAAAATGCACAGTTTTTTGGGGGACACCTACTTTTAGCAACATACATGGGAAAAGTAAATGCAAAACTACATTGCACACTATACCTCTGTTCTTGTGTGTGTACATGTTTGAGCATATGAAAAGGTTTTTAATTTTAATATATCTTGTAAGTGAAATGACTTTACTTCAAACAATATTGGCATGCTGTAAACAACTTT
This sequence comes from Phrynosoma platyrhinos, assembly GCA_020142125.1. NCBI lineage: Eukaryota > Metazoa > Chordata > Lepidosauria > Squamata > Phrynosomatidae > Phrynosoma > Phrynosoma platyrhinos. The sequence continues at coordinate 8,402,130 of CM034704.1, forward strand.
AGTTTTCTGAATAAGGCTTTCTGTTTTTGCATGAGATTTGGATTTCTCAACTAAAGGTAGTCAGTACTTGACATATTATTTCTTGTTTCTGAGTAATATTTTCTCTTCCTGGATTTGGTATTTAGCATACCAAATAATACTGTGCCACAAAGACAGACTGTGAACCGTTGATCAAATTCAAAGAATGAGACTTCTTTATCTGAGTAGGAAATGCTAATAATAAATAAGAGTGATAGAGATAAAAGAACTTTTGCAAAATGAAGTATAGTTTAAGAGGATATAAATTATAAATAAGATTTCAGCCTGCAAATTCTTTGTGTTTTTAAGTTTACATTTTGCCATTTCACCCATAATATCAAAAGTGCTTTTAGTGTGAAGTATTTTTTTTTTTAAAAAAAAAACCCATAACTCAGGCACGGCATGCCCTACATTAACCTCAGTTATACAAATAAATTGTTCTTGTTTCTAATTGTAGGCCATTTTACATTTCATTCTTACATGTGGAAGCTTTTAGGTAACAATTTTTACTCAGGCTTCCATTTAACACCAAAATAAATTTAATTGAGGGAAACTGAGTCCCTAAGAGAAGCTGCTATTTCAGAACTATAGCCTTCAAAATACAGATTTGCAATTATGGTCTTGCACTCAGTACAGTATTGAATGAGAAGGATAGAATTGGCTTATTCTTATTTAGGAGTCAAATAGCTTAGTCAGTGGGACAAATCTCTCTGTCCTTTTCTCCCTCCTTTTCCACATCTATAATTTCATTCCAATTTAGATATAGTTAAATAAATAAAATATCTGGAGCATAGTTCAGAAATTGTAAACCAGATTTTCCCAGGATTTGGCTTTCTGGGAGTTTTGACCTACAACAGTTTGTGTGGTTGATGGGAATTATAATCTGAGTCATCTTTGGAAGAAAATGGCTCAGAAAAGACCAGTATAAAAATGTGTTTCCAATTCACAGTCATTAAAATATACATTTGTTTTTGACACAAGCATAACACTACAAGTGGGAAGTGTGTGACTCCTTACCTACACTCTCCTAAAATAACTGTAATATATCAAAACTCTTTTACATCTTTTGCATAATTCCTCAGATATTTTCTGAAATTCATAAAACTCCAGTATTGCAGGATGCCTTGTATACTATTTTTCAGAAGACTAGATTGCTCAAAGGAAAAGAGCCTAGCATAAAGTTCTGCATTTATTTTATAGTCCTTCCAAATTGCAATGGTCTGTCCAAACCTCAAAGGGGTGGCAAGCACCTTCCAGGAACTGGCGTCAAGTCTGAAACACCCATTTGATGGCAAAGGCTTCTTTTCCTAGATGGGTCAGTCCAAGTCTGTCCCCTGGAACTTCTTGGACAAATAAACACAGTCTCAAGCTTCCTTCTGAGTCTCTTTGCATTAATACAGCTCCCATTGCAATATTGCTGGCATCCGATTGTATGACAAAAGGCTGTTCCAGGTCTGGATGCTTTAGTATTCGTTCTGAGCTAAACAGCCCCTTTAACTGTTCGAAGACTTCCTGACACTCTGGGGTCCACTTGATTTTGGTGGATGGCTTGGGTTTTTCATTGCCCTCCTCCTCAGTAGATTTTGATCTTTAGCAGGTCTATAATGGGCAGCAATATCTAGGCAAAGTTTGGAATGACCTATCTATAAAATTGGCAAATCCCAAGAAACCCTGTACCTGCTTCCAGGTCTTGGGTGGCACCCATTCTAGTACTGTCTGCACTTTAGCTGGGTCCATTTCTATTCCCTGGGTGGACATGCAATACCCCAGAAAATCTAGTTTGTCAGTATGGAATTCACATTTGGGCAGTTTAACATACAACTGATTATCGCAGAGGTGCTTCACCGTCTCCCTGTCAGAGTCATGTGTGCATGCATGAATTCTGTTGGGTTTATTGTTGGTTTTAATATTTTAATAGTTGTAATTGATAGGGGATTGTGGGTGTGTTACTAGTTGTTATGTTAGCTGAGATGGGGGATTGGGAGTAGTGTTACTGGGCTAGAATAGGTCTGAGAAAGTAAGGCCTTTTGAATATCTAAGCTGTGGGATGCAGAGAGTTGGTGTCTGGGTGTAACTGGAAGGAGGGGGGTTGATTGCAATGTCTGGGGTAAAGAGAGATAGCGCTGCTGAGAAAGTTTGAAAAGTGAGACTGATTTGATGGGGGGAAAGTGCTATGGGAATTGGAGGTGGGTGCTAGTTTTGGGACCAAGGGTGTTGGGTGGAGTATGATGGTTTGGGGGTTTTAAGGTATTGTTTGGCTTGGAGGGGGCAGTTCTGGCTTAAACACTGACTGGTAAATTTCTGATTGTGTGTTCTCAATAAACTTTTATTGGATCAACTTGCTGAACTTATTGATACACAAAGCTTCTGAATTTTCTCAAGTCTGACACTCACCATCATTACATGGGATTCCAAGTCTTGGAATAGATCAATACATCATCTAGATCAGGGGTAGGCAACCTTTCCTCTTTAAGGGCCGAGGGACTTCAGCTCCCAGAAGCCTCAGCCATGTTGGCCAATAGTCCCATGTTGGCCAATAGCTCCTGGGATTCTGGGAGCTGAAGTCCCTCAGCCCTTAAAGGGGAAAGGTTGCCTACCCCTGATCTAGATGGACAAGGACCCCTTCAAACAGCAAGATATGTAGGACTTCATTCACAAGCCACATGAACACCCCAGTACCACCAGATAATCCAAAAGGGAGGACCAAGTATTCAAAAGCTCCCAAAAGACAGTTGAACATTATCTTGATTTAAGTCTCCTCCCTTAGCCACACTTGGAAGAAGGCATCCCTTAAGTCCAGCTTAGTAAAAATCCTGCCTGTAGCCAGCTTCCTAGCATGTCCTTCATGAGGAGAATGGTATGTTTGTTGGCATATCCCATTGAGGTTCTTGTAGTCAGTGACTAGTTGCAGGAATCTGTCTTTCTTCTCTTGGAAGAACACTGGGGCCCTGAAGATGGTAGTCGATGGGTGGATAAATCTTCTAGCCAAGTTCTTTTCTATAAAATCCTTTAAAGTCCTCATTTCTAGCAGGGTCATTGGGTAGAGTTTAGGCTTTGGAGGTTGTGTTTCAGGCACCAGTTCAATAGCGCAGTCCATCTCCCGGTGCAGTGGGAGTTGGTCGTACACCTTTTCCTCAATTAGCTCTGACAAGTCCTAGAAGACTGGGGGGTAATTCACAGCTGGTTCTTTGAAGTGGTGCTTCTGGCCCACTCCAACAGCAAGTCAGGTTGGCTCATAGCCACCACTGCTCTCTTTTCTCTCTTTGGATTAGCATCCTTGATGTGGGCTCTGCATTTCAGATCATCAAATATCAGTTCTCCAGACCCCCACCATATCCCAGGATTATGGAAATGGAGCCAGTTCATTCCCAGGATCACTTGCTAGCATGAAGCAGGGCCCAAAACAAAATGGATTTTTTCCCAATGTTTCATCATCCCTAGCCAAACTATCTCACTCCTTTTGTTGGTGGGCCTCACCCCCATGGCAGAGCCATCCATCTGATGAAAGGTAATGGGGTACCTCAACTTTTTGGTGTCCAACCCAATCTTCTACATTATGTCTGGTCTGAAGAAGCATCAAGTGATTTATTTTTTAGGTATTTACCAGGTTCATACTCTTCCCTCCTCTCAGATTCTCCACCTTAACATTCAGAGTATTTAAGGGGACTGCTCCACTCATCCTTGAAATACAGCATTGTAGATTAGGCTCGGCCTCCTGCCGCTGCTGGAGTCTGGCTGTTGAAATTTCCCACTGACTTGGCACCATCCTCTGACTCTGTAGTGTCCAATGTTACCTCTGGCTCCTCATTGTCTTGCCTAACCACCTTAAGAGCCCAGCCACCCAGTCCCTTGCTGGTGTGCCTTTGGTCCCCCTTTGTTAAGGAAATGGGTGTTCTCTTCACTGAGGTGTCCTGCAGGTGGTCCTTTAGGTTGGGGAAATCAATTGCTACTTCTGATAACAGGCCAGGCAGAGTCCAAGCCTTCTCCACTGCTTGCACTCTAGTTCCCAAGCCTTGGTCCCCCTTTTTTTTTTCCTCAGGGGTGGCTTGGGTTTGTTTTGTCTCCCTTGCTAACTCTTGGTTTCCATTGTGACATGAAATGGATTTCCTCCTTCATCATTTTGGCTTCCCTCAGCCAGTCGGATGCACTCCCTCACTGTCTGAGGGTTTTCTGTCCTCTGGACCCACTTCAACAAGTCCAGTTGCAGGCCCACTTTGGAATGCTGTATCTTGGTTGCCTCGAACCAGTCCATTGCATACTCTGTCATGGAGTGAGCTCCCTGCGTGATCACCATCAACTTGGTTTGAGCCTTGTCCACCCAAAAGAGATCTTCAAACCAGGCCCATATAGCTACTATGAACTCAGGCAGACTCTCCAATTTTGCAGCTCCAGCATCAAAAAGTTGTACGAGCCAGTCCGCCACTTCACACACCTCACTTTTGCAACCTTTCTTGGGAATGTAGGACCCCACTCATGCATGTGGGCTGCCATCTGGGCCAAAAGGTATGACAGCTGACTTGTGCTCCCATTGAACTGCACTCCCAGTTGCCTGGCTGCCAGGTTCTGTGTGCGGCTGGTAGGGGCTCTTGCCAGGGCACAGAGAGTTGACCTTTGCTCTCAGCCAAGAACTGGTCTCCACCATCTCATGGGTTGGGCTGGTGTGGAAGAGGTTTCTGCATCAGTGCCCCTTCCGATGATCTCCTGTCCTCCTCGGCTTAGCTCCACTCCTGGAGCTGATGGTCCCACCATGGTGCTGATGAACTGAGCTGCCACTTCTTTGGCCACCACATTCCACAGTGTCTGCTTCCCCTCCAGTGACCCTTGCCTTTGCATTGCCCCTGCACTGGTCATTGGTGTCCAGAACCATCTGTATTCTTCTGCTTTGCTTAGCAGGTCATCCAGGGCTTCTTCTCACAGTCCGTCCAATCTTTCCACATCCTCCTCACAATACATGGACTAGTCCTCCCAGTCCTCATCATGTTTTGACCATTCAACTCCTCACCTCCACGCTACCAGTGGGGCTTCCACCCGAAGCTGCCCACTGCTCCTTGTGCCTCCCTTGGCTCCTCAGGTTCTTCTCACTCCAGCTCCCTGGCTAGAGTTCTCTCACCCTTTCCTGGGCTGTGGCCACCCAGCTGCTACTCTGCTTGACCTGGAAAGGCTCCTCCAGGTAGGTTTTCCCTCAGGCTGAATGTGATTACATTGTACCAGGTTTTGGAAGGAGATTTGACTCAGTGTCATGCTCAACAAATCACAACTTGAAGAATCAGGACAGCATAGTAGTAAAAATTAACTATTGTTTTATTCTGGATTTTAAGATAGTGAAGTGCCACAGACAGAGTCAAATCTACTTTTTCCCAGACCAACCCATCCCTTATAGCCCTCCCTTACAGCTCACTTTCCCAAGCCAGTAGTCAGTGTCTTGGATCCCACATCAGTGTTTTTTTTAATGTTTCAGCTTTCCCCCAATTTTCATCTCCCTCCAACTGCCTCAGGAAGGGAAGGTGCTATCTTGTTTAACATCAAAGCCTAACCTTGGAAGTAAATAAAACCATAAATCTCCAGCCCTTTTCTCTTTCCTAAGTGCTTCCTGATTTGCATTTTATTCGGATTACAGTTCCCCTCTGCTGCTTGCTTCCCTCCTTCCACGCTCCCCTCTAGGTAACCCTAGCACTGTTTTACCATAACCTACTACTTCTATTCTACAATTTTGAAACATTACCACATCACTACAACAACATATTATTGTATTACTATATCCCCTCATATCCCCTCTTTTGGATTTGGACAGTCATTGACCAGACTCTTCTCACACATTTGCTTGCTACCGTTTCCACTATCTCTTCATTGCTGGTTAATTCTAGCTAAAGGAATACTAATTATCCTGTACTATCCAATCTGAGCCCAAAAGGTGAGATTTCACACACACATGCTCAAATGTTAAGGAAGATGTGGCAGGAACAAGTGCTGGAGCATAATTATGTACAAAATAATAATAATAATAATCCTTAGATTCAGTTCCTGACACACTAGGTAGCAGATGAGCAAACCTCTTCTCCATATCTAGAGAAGACAACACTGGTCCATCTGGACAATGGTTTGATATAACGTGTATGGTCTCTCACCCCTTCACTAGCAACATGAAGGTGAATAAGTATTAAAGGTAAAGAACTGAATGTGTCAATTCTTATTTGCAGTATATAAAAAAGTAGGGTGCGGGGGGGGGGGGGGGGGGAGGGACAGGCTGAACAATGCCCATAGCCTCATCTTCTTTTATTACATTTTCCTGAATTCTTACTGTGAAACAGTTTTCCTGTTTTTTTGGTATGCAAATTTTCTAATTTCCTGAATGCTGCCAATGTTGTTTTAGGTGTCAATGCTACCAATAGTGTTTTCTGACATCTATTGTGCTAGTGCACAATAAACATCTAAAAAGACACAAGAAAAAATATATGTGGATGGCCTTGTTTCATCTGTACAGAGGATAGGATCACAAAGAGATGTCCAAAATGCTACTTTATGAGAGGCAATATGTGTAAACATACCATTTCTTTGTATGGATATTTTATACCTACCTTCATTTATTTTTTACTTTTATTTTTGTTCATGCTATTCCTTTTTATTATTCCAAATGCACAAAGTAGAAAAGAAAGGGCAATGTAACAAGGAAATGTATCTGTTTTCTCATTCTCTTCATCCTCCTCCAATCTGCTCTGTTCTAATCCCAGCTAAGAAGATTTGCACAAAGCAGATTTTCCCCACATGTGCCATCTTGCCAGATCTGGACCATAGATATAAGTCCAGCATGGGAAACCAACCTACATCTACACTAACTGGCAGCAGCTCTATATCATACCAGATATGATATTCCAGATATTCCTTTTGCTGACTCATAAGTTTGCTGCTCCCACAATTGCTCTTGGGTGACTCTTTGGGTGACTTCTACCAATCATGTTCAGAAGGAAGGTGTTGGAATACAACCTCTTCCTAATTTTGATCCAGTTGTCCTTTCTGCAGTCTTCCTCCTGGATAAAGGCTCTCATTTTTATGCCTTATTGTCAGGACACATCATCATTCTTTTATTGTTTTTCCTCCTGGTGTCATTTTTAGAGGAAGAGGAAAACTCACATCAACATAGTCCCCTGTTGAGGTTGTATGGCAGGTGTGGCAGCAGAATTCACCTCCAAACCTCCAAGTGGATAATACACAACCTCCCACACAAGGCTTACAGATGGCAATGACTCAGTAGGATTTTTTTTAAAGTATGAGCAACTAGTATTGCACTCGTACAAGCTGCATATTAAAGAAAGAGTTCTTGAGCACAGTGTCTTCTAGTCTTGGTTACAAAACAAATAGTTCATGAAGCTTAATGCTTTATCAATCTTCAAGCCATCTTTTCAACATTAGTTTAAACAGAAATTACAGCATACTTTTATAAATCAAGTCTTAAACATCAGAATCTTCATAAAGTAGCACCAAGCTTTTTAACTGGCTTTCCAGCAATCTAGCTATGCAGCCATACCTTTACTGCCCTTATGCTGCACTAGATTTGGCACACTCCTTTTTATGTTTGTTACAGGATGATTCAGATCTTTTCCCTCATTAACTAGAATCACCAGTATGCTTCACAGTTTGTTTTCTACTTGCCACTCTTTTCTCAATTGTAAAATACTTACTATTACTTTACTGCTATTAACATCCCTCATATATTTATTTATTTATTGTTGGGACGCAATGTGGCTTAGGCTGCATCCACAGTGCAGTTGCATCCATATTACAGGAATCATCCAGATTGACCAGTTGAGCTGCCATGGCTCAATGCTATGAGATTCTGGGAATTGTAGTTCTGGAAGACATTTAGCCTTCTCTGTCAGAGGTTTCTGGTGCCCTTCCAAACTCCAATTCCCAGAATTCCATGGCATCAAGCCATGACAGTTAAAATGGTGTCAACCTGGATTATTTCTGCAGTTCAGGGACAAGGGTGCTATGAGTTGTCCTTTCAAAATACACATCTCTCCATCAGATCTTCCTTATCTCAAAAAAAAAAAAAAAATGGATTGTAATCTCATGATGCCTTCTTCTGAATTTTAATTGAATATTGAATAGCCAGAAAGATGGCAGCTCACAGACTGGTGATTCTTTATGGACTCCTTAGCCATATAATAAGTGCAATAACCCTGCATCCCAACCCTAGGGATACAAAGAATGTAACCCTAAGAATACAAAGAATGCCAGAAGAGATTTGACAGCTGAATACACAATTTAAATTTAAGACAGCTTCAAAGACCAGTCTTCTCCTGAAGGTTTATCCAGATTATTTTTAAACTGTGAATTTTAAATTATGAATATTATTTTCATTGTTTTAATGTTTACATGTCCTTTAAATTGGTGTGTATTTTAATTGATGTGTTTTAAGTGATGTGGTTTGTTAATTGTTGTTATTCCCAACCTCGATCCATTAGGTAGGTAAGAAATAATAATAATAATAATAATAATAATAATAATAATAATAATAATAATAATAATAATAATATCATTATTTATTTATATAGCACCATCACTGTGCATGGTTCATTTCTAGTAAAAAATCAATAAATCAGTGACTTGATTATTGTTGATGGGGGGAAAGCATCTCAGTGTTCACACCATTTTACTAAAATGATGGGGAACAGTAACAAAAGTCTTCAACATATAGGACTTTTATGGGGCAAATTTGCATGAAGTTCAACAGTGCTTTAGCTTTCATGCTTGCAACCTATGGAATCCTGCAATTAGTAACTTGGCTGTGAGTTGTCCTTTCAACTCACCCTGGTGGCGCAGTGGTTAAATGCCTGTACTGCAGCCACTCACTCATAGACCACAAGGTTGCGAGTTCAATACCAGCCAGGGCTGAGGCTCGACTCAGGCCTCCATCCTTCCTAGGTTGCTAAAATGAGTACCCAGCTTGTTGGGGGGGGGGTTGCAATCAGCTCACAGTTGTAAACCGCTTAGACATCCCATGCGCAATATGAAGTGGTATATAAATGAAGCTGCTTTGCTTGCTTTGCTGTAACTCTAGAATTGTATATACCCCTCCTTAAACTGGAATCAGAGCACTATAACATTCTTGGCTAGTTTAATAGATTTGTCATTGCACTGTGTAACATAGCCATGGATGGTGTTAAACACATATTGTGTTACATGATCCTTGTGTCCAGTGGCAATATTGTACAGCTGAATCACCATATGGGCAACTAGAGCCAGCATTCACAGGTGCATGCATGTGCAGATGTACATCTACATGCACATCTACATGCACAATGGCCCCACATGTACAATTCTGCTTCCACAAACATGAACTAAATACAAATATTCTGCATCAGACAGAAATGTCCATCTTTTTTTCTATAGGGAATTTTCCCACCCCCCAGTTCACTGTATGCTTTGGCTGGTCACGTTGGGCCAGGTAGGAATTTTTTCCCCCTTTTCCTCCACTGAAGCTATGAGAAATATGGGAAATGAGCTTTGTGTGAGGTTTTTAACTAGGTAGCCACTTGCCAGGTAGTATAGAGAGAAAATATAATGTGTGGTTCATACTAGTAGACTCACATACTAGTTGCCATTTTTGTTTGTGGGACCATTGGAGTGGAGAAGGAGATCACTTTTGAGGTTTGCCTGAGGGATGTCCTTCTTTTAAATCTTAGGATTTGAAGAAAGGGAGTTCTTTGAGATACTTTTGAGGAAGAAGGCTGGCCAGGCAGCAACCAAGATCCTTTGGATTGTGGTTAAGTGTCTTTCCCAAGAATGCTTGAGAAGTAATTGTAAAGGCATCCCTTGCCTCAGTGGAATCTCACAATGAATAGCTTCCCCACTGCAGTTCACATTTAAATATAAGCATTTAGTAAAATTGGTCCTATTTAATCTAATTAATGTCTGGTCACCTTTATTTTTGGAATGGATCAGCAGTGTATACATAGGAAGCCAAGAGGATTCCAGCCAATATATTTTGCACACAATACACCATTTCCTTTCCACATAATAATAATAATAATAATAATAATAATAATAATAATAACAACAACAACAACAACAACAACAACAATACATAATTTTGCACAGAGTTCAAGTTTTCTGAGGAAAGAATTCCCATGTTATGTGTGAAAGAGTACATTTTTAGGTACACTAATTGTTTGAGAAAAGTTCTGAAGAGTAAAAAATCACAGAAATCTGCCCAGAATCTCATGTGACCTTATGTACTAGGTAGAATTCTGTTGAACGTATTCATTCTTGCATGTAAAAATAAAGTAAAGATTTCTATCACTACCTCAGCCACAAGAACCTCAGCCAATTTCTTCCCCTTTAATTTAGGTTGTTGTTTTGAAACAAAGTTCCTTTGATCAAGTTCAATCAGAATCTTAGGGGGGAAATTATTGAAGAAATGCTGTGAAATGCTGGGTTTTGTAAATGCCATGGCTGTATCCTATGGAATTCTGGGAGCACTATTGGTGACAATTCCAAATGTTCCTCTCTCTACTGCAATTCTCAGGATTCCATAGAATGGAATAATGGCAGTTAAAGTGGAATCATAATGCTATCATTTATAGTGTGAGTTTGCAATGTAGTGGGTGGGGGGGAGAATGTATTTGTAGTGTAGCTGGTCAGAAAAGTATGTCAACACTGTGCAACACTGGAAGGAGATAGATACTAAGCTGCATTTTGGAAGAATGTAGCCATTTGTATTATCTGTATATCATAATGTAAAGAAGGCAAGAGGACAGAACTCAATCAGATATCAGTTGTAATCACAATAAAAAAAATATGTCCTCCTAGAGTAAATTGATCTCTCTTGGGATCATTCTATAAAGGGAATTTTCTAATGGCTGATTTAAAAAAGCAGCAACAGTAAGTTGTTCTTTTTGGCTTTGAAATAATTAGTTGAGTTAATTAAGCACCCAAAATAAATGCCTGAAAATCTCAGCTGGAAGACAGATTTTCAGGAACATATAATAACAGCACATTTCTTTAAAAGATTATAATTGTAACACACTCAATGGTGGGTGCATAATGATTATGTGAAATATAAGGAGTGAGTATCCACGCTGAGAGCATTTTCCTCAACACAATAGAAGCTGTAGAGAAGGTCACAGGGAAATCTGCCAAGCAATTTTCCAGGCACATTGTCGATTTTGTCTTTGAAAAACTTTATGGCTTGAAACTGGGAAAGGGCTGAAAGCATTCAGGACATCCATGGTTCCAATTGTGCCTGAGAGCTAGAAATTTTGCAGATGAAGCTTTCCTCATTGATACACTTCCCCCCACTTCTATGAGACAGTGTGTGTTTCATCAGCTGAATTACTGTGTAAGGCAGTTTGAGGCATTGCTAGAGGCAATCCCACTGATGTAAAGGGTCAGGGAGAAAATTGTTTGCTCTGCATTTTTAAACCAGCCAGGTTAATTCACATTTGCACACAGTAACTATTTGGAATACATACCTCTCCCCAAAATTGTGTACACTAGTGTGTATGTTAGGGAAAGTTTTAACTTAGGTCCAAAGCCTGAGAAAAAGCAACAACAACAACAACAACAACAACAATTACAATATCCATGTGCTAGAAAAAAAATGTGTATGAAAACAAATATATGGAGCTTTGCTTTTATTAATATCACAGTTTGTTCTGGCATTTGGAAGGAAAACGTTATTAAATGCATTGATAGAATTAGAGTGATTTCTCCATTCCCAGATTGAAAAAAGATGAACACATTTCAGCTGATAACTCTCATATGTTGCAATAACATGAAGGCTAGCTCTGTTATCCACCATCAACATGCTGGACTACCATAATCCACATATGCACACATGATTGACATGCTGGAAATATCTACATACATATCAATTTATCCACAATCCAGTGAGCTAGAACAGCGGGAAAGAGAAACTAGGGTTCAAGGTAGGTAAGGCCAAGAACACATGGGACAAAAGACGTGGCTTCTGGCTTCTTTGGGGGCATAGTGTTTAGGTGACACACACCAATAAAGTGGCTGGAAGCTGCTCCAATGCCACACTCCAATCCAAAGGACCAGATCAAAAAGAAGCCATATTAATCCAGGTCCTTCAGTGCATGGCTTGAGACCATGGGAGTGGGCCATGTAGATGCCACAGTCCTGGCCCAATCATGGCGGAAGTGGCCATAGGCCAGCTCCTTTCCGGCCATCTGCTTCACCCCTAAGGACAACCTGAACCAGGTCAGTCCCCAGGCTAGTGTGGTAATGGGTGCACACCAACCCACCACCTTGTCATGGATCCACTGCCCTAACCCTAACCCATACCTGCCTCCCCTGTCATGTCTTCTCAGACAACCTCTTTCATGGCCCAGAAGGGTGGACACAGGGCATATGGCTGCAACCACATGCCCAGAAGCCTCATCTGACATTACAGGTCATGATAGGGGTCTTCTGAGAAAATACAGATGCAGGTATGGGGCATGTGGGATGGTACGGTGTGCCATCTGTCATCACAGCATTTCAAGGAAACTCTGTGTAAATATTGGGTCTACAAGATCTGTCCTAAAATCTATTTGGGCTGGAATTAGGCCCGAACTATTGGATCAACATCCAGATAGACCAATACCATCCTGGGCCTAATGGCCAAGTTATCCATGCAGAGGTCAGCATAAGTTTCAATGGTCAGTGGTGTCCTGAATCAGGATCTCCCAACTGTCAGTCCAACATTTGTCCCATTATACCATGTTGGTTTTGTGAATGAATTAACATATTCTCATACTATGGACATGAGTTGATGAATTTCAAAAACAACATGAAGTTGGCCACCTTTGAATAAATTTTATTTAGAATGACAAATCTTCTTCCCTTATTGTAAGTGATATTTTTTCATAGTCTAAAACCAATAAAATAATATATATTCCATGAATAATAGACAGAAATTCTAGCTGATTTTAGACAATTGTTCATAATTTGGGTATCATTTCCCCCCACAATTATAAGCTCTTCTGGGATTTCATACACCATAATCTAATGTGCAATAAGATTTTATTCTATTTTTAAAATATTCTTTTCTCATTTCTAAAATATATAAATAAGGCTGGCATATTTTTCCCAAAACTTCAATAGATATCATTAGCAAAAATGTAAATCATTTCTAGTTTCTATTGTGTCAAGTCCTTAGTGCATCATCAATATACTTCCTTTGCAATTCATAGCTATCAAGGAACTAATGCACCATTTTTTTCTTAACTAGCATATTCACAGGGACATATTTCTAACATGTACAAACTAAAAATATGAAATCATCAACTTTCAGACAACGTTTGAGTGAAATGGGGACAAGTATTAGTAGAGCTCTTATGATGAGGAAAAAGGTGATTCTGCTAATGTATTCACCATGTTTAATTATAGGTGACAGGCATTATTTCTAATAAAATAATATTTTTTTTTTAATACTGGAGCCCATCATGAAATCTGTCAGTGAATCTGAAATTTGCATATGACTATTGAGCTGGGAATTGTATCCATTAAACTAAAAGTGTAATCCACTGGGTTCCATTTTAAGAGAGCTTGTTTTGCCTCTTCTGAATTACCTTAAGTGTATTCAATCAGAATACCTTGTTTCAGTTATAATAACAATAGTCAATTTGCTTCCTTTTCAATGGTTTACTAATATACTTTGCAATCTTTTAATGCTATTAAAATATGTGATGTTTTCTTTAATGGTGCTTTCCAAAACATATTGTATTTTCTTCTGGGCTATGCAAAATGCTTTTGCATTTATTATTACTTCTCCTACTATTTCTTTTTTGTCTGGGGGATTTCATTACTGGACATCCATTCCCACAATTTCTGAGTGCTTTCTGGTTTCATGCTTTGAGATATATTTTCACAAGCAAGTAGGCAGCTACTCAACTGCACTTCAATTATATACTCAGCTCTAAAACTGTGAAATGAGTTTGTACTTATTTAACCAATTCCTGTATAAATAGATTGGACTGGCAATAAGAATTAGGTGCATTCTTTAAAATAAATCCTATCAAAATTTGCTCCAAATGTTGGTTTCTATCCATTTCAACAACAACAACAAAATGTAACAACAACAGAGAGTAATAATGCAAACAAGGAGACCTATTTGGGAGTCCCATTCATGTTTATTTACCTTATTGAAGGATACAAACTTAACTTCTTTTCATCTTGCAGTGCCATCCCTGGCTGCTGCCATATTGTTTTTCTCAAAAAGCTCTGGCTAAAGTACTGATTAGGGAAAGAATATTAGAAAATATTTGAAAAATGGTTTTAAAACATGGTTTTGTTTTGGGTGTGTCTAGAAACTCTGTTGAGAAGAATCCTGTAATGATGGTATTCTTTGCAGATCAGGAATGAACAAGATTTACATGAGATTATTTTGCACAGAAAACAGCATTTTCTGCACTGAAAATGACATTCATATGCAGAAATATTATATCCATGCAGAAGAAATAAATTATTATGAGCAAAATATGTACATAGGTAACTTGCATAGAAAAACAGAAACACATTTTCTTCACAGGAAACAACAATTTATGTGCAGAAAATAATATTTTATGCAGTATTATTGTTTTCTGTGCAGAAAATGCTGTTTCTTGCACATAACAACTTTTTTTCTGCACAAAACAACCATATGCAAATTTGCACAGACCTAAACTGTGAATAGGCTTTGAAAACTATGTGAACTTTTCAGCCAATAGAAAGTTGAGCTGTAAAGGGAAAATTCTGTTAGGAACAGTTGGAAGTCAGATAGGGTTTGGATTCAAGACAGTAAGGGTCTGATGATGAAAGTTCCAAAGTGGAACAGGGATAAGGTCCAGAAAAGAGGGGCCTAATACCCATCCTAAAATCCAAGTGAGGGAGTTAATAAAGAGAATATTCTGAGGGCTATAAATAGCCTTAGAGGTTGTTTAAGAAATAGTGGTAAAAGTACTCAACGAAGAGCTAAGAGTGTCCTGTGAGGGTAATTGGAAGTGTTCCAAGGAAAGGAGTGTTTTAGAGTAGTGTAATTTGTAACTGTAACCAGTTATAACTAGTGCAGCAAGACCAAGTGAAACATTCTTACTTGTATTGTAAATAAAGTTTTGTTGTTACTTTATGAAACACTTGTCTACAATTTGAATGAATATCCGTGCTACTAAACCTTATACAAGATAGGTTATATCAAAGAGTTTGAGAAGAGAAGGTTGGTGAAATAGTAGCTGTTTGCATAGGGTGGTGGCAGCTGTGGGACAAAAAGGGTCCATGGTGGGACCACAAATGAAAGAAAAGAAAAAGTGTGCTTCACAGGGAGAAAATTGCTTAAATGATTCCTTCAAGAAGAAGAAAAAACTGGTAAATAATTGCATCCCTACTCTGGATGCAGCAGCTTGCTGGTTAAGATGCCAGTTCTGATTTTTGGAAGATTGGAAAGTTGCTAGTTCAAGGCCCAGGTGCTGCATGATGGGGTGAGCTCCCATCACTAGCCCCAGCTTCTGCCAACCTAGCAGTTTGAAAGCATGCAAATGCAAGTAGATAAATAGGTACCACTTTGGTGGGAAGAGTTTGGTACAGTCACGCTGGCCACATGACCACCAGAGCAGTCAGACAATACTGGCTCTTCAGCTTAGTAACAGAGATGATCACCATCCACTACAGTCAGTTACAATTAGATATTCATGTGAAGAGACTACCTTTACCTTTTTACTCTGGATGCAGTATTGAAATGTGGACAATGTGGGAAAGGGAGCCTTGCAATAAGATGACACAAGAAGATGCATCCCTACATAATCCATGCTTCCTTCTAGGGCAGGGGTAGGCAACCTTTTTGAACTGGGGGCCGGGTTGCTGTCCCTCAGACAACTGGGGGGGGGGCAAAGCACCAAAATAAATAAATAAATAAATAAAAATATATTTAAAAAAATTAAAAAAATTAAAAAATATGCATGCACACTCTCTCAGCCCCAGAAAAGCCATGGCAAAATCCCTGTGGAGATTCTGCCAAGAAAACCCCAAGAACAAGTAATAACAACAATAATCAATATAATTATGGTGGCGGCAGCGTCAGTGGCAGTACTGGCCTGGGGCCAGTCCAAAGGCCTCAGGGGGCCGCATCCGGCACCTGGGCCTTAGGTTGCCTACCCCTGTTCTAGGGCATTCCATAGAAAAATTGCAACTCACCATTGGAGGTCACCACTTTGCAGACCAAATGTTATGTTCCTTCTTACAATTTCCAGATTGATTAATTGTGGAAAATAAATATGGATTATTACATGAGGGGGAAAAAAGATAGCCACAGAAAGAGAGACAACCAAGATCTGTTCTGCTACTATCACTTTAAATGGTGGCAAAAGGGCAGAGGGAAGCTGGAGATAAATGTGAAAATGAAATTGAATGAAATGTTAACTAATGAAACATGAAATTAATACAATTTTGATGAATGAAACACAAAATGAATGGGGATTTTAGTAATGAAGATGAATGGGATTCCTGGAACAAGTGTGTGTTTTTCATACTTATAGTAATAATTAGAATCATCCAGGCTCTAGTTATCTTGATTTCACTTCTTTTCACTTTTAGTGTCCCAACAATGAGGAACACATTAAAAAATGAAACAACAAACACAGAAGCATACACTTTTTAGTTGCTATAGTAACCTGATGTTTTATGGAAACAGCAAGTATATAGCTGTATCACCACTACAATGGAGACCTGGATACATAAATTTGATGAGAAGGGCAGGGCCAAAGCAATGAAGACTGACAGTTTGCTTTTGGAATCAAAGAGGCTTAGGCCAAGGGTTTTCCTTCACATAGCTAAAAGGTGGGTAACTGCAGGGGGGAGATTTTGACCCCACTGTACCCCAGGATAACAGTCCATTCTTTCTTTAAAAAATTGTCTGAAAGATCCAACCTGGAGGTCACTTTTATGAAAAGAATTAATAGAATCTTTATTACAGTCATAGATGGACATAAATAAAAAGGGGATACAGAATAAAAGAAGGTAAGAACACAGGCTAAAAAATATTTAAAATACATTTTCAGATTACACAGATTCAGTCTAGCAAGACAAGATTGGAATTCTACTGCAGAGGTCATTGCCTTAAGAATTTTAATCACAGCTGCACAGAATCTGGCAACATTATATGCTGTATCAGGGTTGATGTCTGAAAGCAACAAAGAACTGTGAAATTGATCAGTGTGTCCTTGATATTTATAGAATAGAGGTGAAATAAGGCTGAGGTGAATGTCCCTGTAATATGAGCACTGGAGTAATACATGCTCTGTTGTTTGTATTTGGCCAGAGTCACAGGGACATAGTCTGTGTGAGAAGGGAATCTTCTTATATTGCCTTTCAAGGACAGCTGAGGGGAGGGCATGATATTGTGCCAAAGTAAAGGCTTTCTGGTGTTTCAGTACTTTGAGTTTTACTAAGCATGCCATAAATGATACCAGATATCTATTGGAGCCACTAGGAATAAAAATTGGAGTGTAAGCTAGATCCAGTTGTTGCTCTATATCTTCTCCCATTGTTTTACAATTGTTGCAGCCTTTTAAAGGCTAATTACTGTTCTTGAAAGTACTGCTGCATCATCTGCATAAAGCAAAGTTGAAAGATGACTTCCCTCTAGTTTCAGAAGATGGAAGTTGGTCTTGTCAAGATGCTCCACCATGTCATTAATGTAAACATTGAGTAAGAATGAAGCTAGAATGAATCCTTGGATGATACCCTTCTCGGTGCCAATGGCATTAGTGAAATGCCCCTGAAGGTTACATCTTACTTTGAGTGAGTTCCCTTCATGCAGCATATGAATTAGATGGAGTAGACACTAGTCAATTGATGAAGTTTCCAGTTTTTCCCACAGTTTGGTTGAAGATACAGAATCAAAAGCTGTGTTAAAATCTATAAAGGCAACATAGAAAGAGACTGTTGCAGCTGGAATATTTTTCAATGAGGCACTGATTTGTTGTGGATCAGTCTTCCCAAAAGCCAGCTTGTTCCTCTGCAATTCTGCTTCCTGTTTCAGTCAGGTCTGGAGTTTCCACTGTAAGTGTCTTGCGTAAAGTTTGCTGATTGTAGGATGCATCCACATTGGAGAAATAACCTGGCTAGGTACTGCTTCACTCTGGGCCCACAACAATCTCCAATTCCCAGAATTCCATAGCCAGAGCAGTTAAAGTGGTGCCACTCTGGGTTATTTCTCCAGTGTGGATGCAGCTGTATTAAGAAGACTAATTGATCTAAAGTTCTCAGGGCTCTTGGGCACTTGACCATAGTTGTAAATACAGGAGAATAGTGAGGTCCAAAATTTCAAATTGTTTTTAATGGCTTCTGAAGGTATTAAGTATTCTCCTGAAGCCTTCCTCATTCTCAGTTGAGCATCAAGGTTATTGATTTCTGACTCAGTCACCACTGCCCACCTTAGGAGACACTTTATATTTTGGTTCGCACATTCACTTTCAACATAGATGTCCTTATAAAGTGATTGGAAGTGAACCTCCCAGAAATGGAGATGTGACAGTCCACTGTAACTGGTAGATTACTTTGGGAACTTGATGTATTATGCCAGAATGAAGTTGAGTTATTGGATTTCATTGTCTGAATAAGTTGTGTCCAAATATTCTTCATGGCTTCTTTTTTTCTTGTATGGTAGGAACTTTTTGTAGCCTCTCTTCTGCTGAAACAGTTTTGCCACAGATTCTGGTGTAGGATTGGATACATAGCCATGGTAAGTGGTAATGAGAGATTTTTTTAGCATTAACACATTCCTTTTGAACCATGGCTGTGATTAAAGCTACTGTGTGCACTATTTTGGTAGTATAGATACTGGAATGACACTTGAGTGAAAATCTTGTAGTTCTTCAAAAGTTCATCAGGGGACTTGGTTGATATTAAGGCAGTCTGAAGACACTGAAGGTGGTCTTAGGCCAATACCATCGGTTCCAAAAGTTCTGTCATTCTCACTATGAAAGTGGATCTTTTCATTATTCCTTTGTAATCAATTCTTTTTTGGCACAATTGTCATTCCCACTAGTTTGTGCATGTCAATCATCTTGGCATCATCAGTGATGCATGTGGCAACACGGTGAGGACAGGGTTATTCCACTTCTTTGCAAGCCATCATCAGTCTTGAGGAAAGGGATAAAATTGGGGTTTGTGTCCTCCTTTTGGCCAGCGATCATCAGCCTTGGGGAAAGGGGGGATCAATGCTCTATGAACTACTTTTGAAAAGCCATCATCAGACTTGGAGAAAGGGGGGGGGGAATCAGGGGTCTGTGTCCTCCTTTTGGCCAGCCATCATCAGCCTTTGAGAAAGTTGTGGTGAAGGGAGGAAAATCACCCATAGGTCATACTGCAAAGCAAAGGCAGCACTCAAGGGGAAGAAATAGCTGATTTCCCCAAAACTGAGGCAGGATGTTAAACACCCCTCTGCCATTAGTCCCTCCTCTCCAGAATGATGCAATTCAGATCCATAGTTCCCACTTGTTGAACACGCTTCTGAATTGGTTCTTTTCAAAAGAAATGCCAGGAAACTACTGTCAGAAAACAATGTGTTTTTTTTTTCTTTTCTTTTTACTCCTTCATAGTGAATGAAACCGAGCTCAATAGGATCAAAATCACATTCAAGTGGGGACAAAACACTTATAACCCAACCAGCATTCACATTAACTCATAGTGGAAATGAGGCCTTTGTCTACCTATCCTGACTCTTCTGCATTGTAAGCAGATACTCTTAGGGATGTTACCACTCCTTTTCTTACTCCCATTCAAAGCAACCCTGACATATGGCCATCCAACCTCTCTTTAACAATCTCCAAAGAAGGAGACTCCACAACACTCTGAGGGATTTCTCATCCTGGAGTGAAATGGTTAGCAAGTGGTATGGGGTTCTGTCCTAGGCTGTGCTATTCTTTAACAAAGACTTGGATGATGGAATAGAGGGCAAGCTTATCATATTAGTGGATGACACTAAATTGGGAGGTATTGCTAATATCATAGAGGATAGGGTCATAATTTAAAATGAAGTTAACAGATTAGAAAGCTGAACCAAAGCTAACAAAATGAATTTCAACAAGGAGAAATGTAGGATACCACACTTCAGCAGTAAAAATGAAATGCACAGATCTGGGATGTGTGACACCTGACTTGACAGCAGTACATATAAAAAAGATCTAGGAATCTTAATGGACCACAGGCTGAACATATCAGCAATGTGATGTAGCAGCTAAGCCAATGCAATTCTAGGCTGCCTCAATATAAATACAGTGTCTAGATTGAGGTAAGCAATAGTACCACTCTATTCTGCATTGGTCAGACCTCACCTGGAATATTGTGTCCAGTTCTGGGTACCAAAATTCAAGATGGATGTTAAGAATCGGGAGCATTTCCAGAGAAAAGCAACCAAAATGGTGAAATGGAAACCATGGAAGTTTAAGAGGTGACATGATAACCATGTTTAAATATTTGAAGGGATGTCATATTGAAGATGGGGCAGATGTTTACATGCTTGCCCATTCCTGCACCATGATCCTACTATCACCACATGCCTCTTACCTTCCTCCAACATTGTTGCTGCACCCATGCAGTCAGGCACCATGTTTCCATGGCAGACAAGTTCTATTCAGTAGCGCCAATGATGGGGAAAGCTAAGAGGCACATGGGGCCATACCATCTAACAGGGGTTGCCACTGAGTTTCCAAGAAATTCCATAGCAAATGGCAGGTGATATTGACCAGTGCTAAGGCCCCTTTGCACTAGGATAAGAATTGGACCACTGAATTGGCACCCACTCTGCCTGATCCCAGCCTGGGAACATTGGTCTGAGTCATTCAATCAGATGACACAAGGCTGAGGTGAACATGGGCCTTATAGCCCATGTAGACAGGCCCTTGGTCTTGTATACTTGAGACTAATCAACAAGATGGCAGCAATAATGTATTATTTATTCTAGTGAAAAGATGCATTGGAAACTTGGTCCACTGCTGTGCTACTGGAAGCCAAAGTAGTAGTACAAATAACCTTCTGTCATTCCAAGGGAAACAAAAGGTGTGAAGAAAGGCCTGTATGAAGAATACTAACAGCAGGCTATCACCTTTTTGGAGATGCTGCCTAAGTGGATAGGTAACACCCAGAACATGATGCATGGTGATCTAATGTATTACATTTTATTATACTGTATTTATTTTATATCTAATTGTATTACATTGGTTAGAACAAAAGTAGCCTGCAACACTGTTGCAATCTTTTCTCACCTCTGAATTTAAGTGCTCCTGTTCAGCATTACAGCCAGTCAGTGATTCTATCATTCCTTTCTCTAGCCAGCACCTCTTGGTTTCAAATGTCCTTTCCTAACTGCACTCAACCATACAAAGCTATGTGTATTTGGAGGACAACTTGGGATTTCCCTGAGCATGTTAATATTAACCTCTTTGTCCCTTCATCCACCCTAAGTTCTAATCCTGTCACCATCACCACTCACTTTTTTTTCTGACATATAACTATAGCAAATACTTCTAATTTTTCTTGTCCATTACAGAACATATCCAGAAATACCACCAAAAAAGTAGTCATGCCCTGACTTAAATTTTTGCTTTGTTTTGTTTCAGTGAAAAATTCAGTTGAACAAAAACATGAGTTTTGTTTAAAAATGATGCATTAGTCATCAGAAAAGATTTCATTAAAAAAGACCAAGAAAACACAACATTCAAATCAAGAGAGGAGATGCAAGACTGTCAATGATTACTCTATAAACAACTAAAAGAAAGATTTCTAATGGATAACAAGCTGTATGGATTTGAATCAGATGTTACTTAATTGAAAAAAAAAATAAGTATTAAATGAGTACACTCATAACATCATTTTTTTTTTAAACAAGATCTTACTTGAATGGAATACTGAGCAAGATACAGCTAAAGAAGCTATGATCTCATGGGCTCAAAATACTGGTCATGAGATAAAATTAGAACATTGGGAGAAAATTTACCTTATGTTTTGATTTAAGAGAAACTTTTACAAGATGTTATTCAGATGGCATCTTTCTCCTGTAAGATTAGCCAAAATGTATGAAAGCAGAAATGCTCAATGTTGGAAATGTAATGGAACATTAGGCTCTTTCTATCACAAGTGGAAATGCCCCCATGCAAACAAATATTGGTCAGTAATCCATTACACAATAGCACAAATCTTGAAATTATTTTTGCTGTACATCCTGAAATGTATCTACTTAATATGCTTCAAACAGAAAAAAAAAAAAAACCTTTTATTATATATGATAACAACTGCTCTCATTGTACATGCTAGAAACTGAAATATCAAACCTCCCCTATGGTGGATGGTTGGTTATAAAAATTATTTGATATGTTAAGTCTGAATAGATAACAATGATGTTAAAAGATGACAAATTTTATAATTTAGAAGATGAATGGAAATAATGGAAATTCTTTTCTGATTTAATCTTGTTTTAAGGGGTGGGAGGGCAGATTATGGGAGGAGGAATGTTTTAATTTGTCATGTTTTAAATGCTGTAACCTGCCTCGATTGCCATGCAGAGAGGCGGGCTATAAATAAAACTTATTATTATTATTATTATTATTATTATTATTATTATTATTATTTCTGAAACTAAGATGGGGAGATTCATTAATAAAATATCTAGCAAATTAAGCACACTAGAAAAATATTAAAGAAAGATAGAAAATAATATACCATATTACAATGAGAATGTCTCTGTGTGTGCTTGTGTGCGTGTAAAATAATAGAGGAAAAGGTTAAACCTTAAAGAAAAGGGGGGAGGGAAGTATATGCCATTAATAATCACTTAGACAGGAAGAGGAAGTCAAGTGTATGTTTGTGTTTTGTTTTTATTTCAGAAAGAAATGTTAGATCTTATAATGTCTAGATGTTGTTAATAGTTTTAGTTTAGTCTTGATGTGATGAAATTGCCTAACTGTGGAAATGTTACCTTTTAAAATAAAACAATTAAAAAATGATGCATTTGCACAGAAAGTAATGTTTTGCTCTACACCAAGTGTTCAGCTTTTTACCAAAAAAAGTCCTGAAATGTATAAAATATTGAAAAAAATGTGCAAAACCACACATAATGTTGCCCAATTTTTGAAATTGTTCTCACATACAAGAGTGAAATAAGCAAAGATTGTTATCAAAACAAGGTCTAGAACAGTGGTCCTCAAACTATGGCCTGTGGGCCGGCCCCGGCCTGTCGAGGCCTTCTTACCAGCCCATGGCCAGTCCTGCCACCACTGCCGCTCGCTCGCTCCACCGACTACCATTTTGTCTTCCAAAATGGCATCCAGAGTCATACGCATGCACCCAGCATTGTGTGTGCATGCGCATGAATCTGGGCACCAGTTTGGAAGACAAAATGGGGCTGGAGTAGTGCGCATGTGCATGTGATGCGGGGCTCCATTTTGTATTCCAAAATGGCATCAGGGGTTGTGCGAATGCGCCTGGCATTGCATGCGCATGCACACTACTCTGGTGCCATTTTGTCTTCCAAAATGGCGCCCAGAGTTATGCACATGTGCATGCAACACCGGGTGCATGTGACCGACTCCAGGTGCCATTTTGGAAGACAAAATGGCACCTGAGTCATGCGTATGCACGTGCACACTTGCACGTGCACCTCCGCCCCCCAAAGATCTGAGGGCCCCCAAACCAGCCCCTAGATCAAAAAGTGTCCATTACAGAACTCCTGCTCTAGAATCATATGACCCTTCAGATATTTAGAGACTGTAACTCTCAGCATTCCTTATGCTTATTTATAGCTGCTAGACCTGATGATACATGCAGTCCAACAACATTTGGAGGGTCATCTTATTCCCACCCTCTATATTAAAAGCAATGATGTTGGCTGCTTATTTAGCCCTTTTGTCTTCCATGAAAGGGATAGAGATCATGGATTTTGGTTCTGATCTTGTTTTAATTAAAAGCTGATTCAGAGAAAGACTGGAATATCTCTGGGAGAAGGCCCCACAGATTCTGTTTTGTTGAAAGTTTTGAATGAATAGAATTCAATTTGAATTTACAATATTCATAGATTAATATGAAGCAGTGAATTATATTGTCAAACAAACAAATAAATGAAGGAAAATATAAAGGAGCAGTTTCTATATGGGGTCTGGGAGATTTAAAAGATGATGGTGGCCCCTTTTCAACCCTCTCAACTATAATCTTGTTCTGCATACTGTCTAAAACTTTCTAGGATAAGAAATAGCCTTAAGTAATAATCCTTGACCTTTTTCAAAAGTCAGAGAATTGCAGTCTAAGCTCTCAACAAAGACTGAATATGAAGCAGGGTCACTGCATTGACCCTGATGAATGTAAGACAATATTTTGTTTCTGAGTCTGCATCTTATTTTTTTCAGCTAAAGTTCACAAATGATCTATTCCCTTTAGTTTTTTTTAATGATTTTTTAAAAAAAAAATTGTGTCAGGTATCATCAAATACAGTATAGCAGAAGGCAAAAGTAAATTACGTTATAGATACAGGTAGTTAATGTTGCCTTGCATTAAGGAGAGCCTGGGGATTCCCATGCTACAAAATAAAACAAAATGCCAATATTATAATATAATTAAACTGTAAGAGCATTTGACAAAACTATATATAATTCACTTTGCAAAATGAGGTATCTTCTTTATATTATAAAGCATGGCAATTTTAAGACAGCATACAACCACACTTGGAAATGGTTAGCTCCATACATGACTACCTCATTACAATGAAGGCTGTATCTTTGGACCATTTCAAAAGCTAATAATGAAAGAATAATTAGACCCCGTCAAAGAAAAACTCCATCAATCAAACAGTGATTGCTACTTATTTCCCAGTTACGTTGTTTTATGTCCAAATGGCTTTATGAGAATTGCTAAGAATTCTGGATGAGTTTTTCTAAGTACAGGAAACATATCCAGGGGCGCCATGCTGACAATGCAACAAAATAAAACAAAATCGAAATCCTCCAAAAGAATGATATCTTTATTGACCAGCCATTAGTTTTAAAACTTGCATGATGTATCTTGTGCATTTCATTTGGCAAATCAAGGTATCATTCTTTTATGGATGTTATGTGTTGTTGTATCTTTCTAAGTATAATGTGTCACCACTATACTATGTATAAGTATAGTGGTGATGGTGAAAATTTATCTTAAGGATTTGGTTATTGTCTTTGGAATACAGATACCCAACAAGTCTTAAGCTGCATCTGCACTGCAGAAATAGTGGTATGACACCACTTTAAATGTCATGGCTCCATCCTATGGAATCCTGGGGTTTGTAGTTTGTTCTGCTAGCAGAGCTCTCTGACAGAGAAAGCTAACTATCTCACAAATCTACAAATCCCAGAATTCCATAACATGGGTCCATGGCATTAAAGAGGTATTAAACTGAATTATTTCTGCCTTTCTGATATTTTTTTTTCCAAATTTTTTATTCAAAAACCATCCCCTGCACAGTAAATATTTAGACCACCTTGAAAAAGTTCAGTAACCCTATCCAAAGCACAACACATACATGGTGTTTCCCTGGGACTGGCTCCAACAACTTTTTTTCCCCTTTTTGCCAAATGAGAAGCACCATTGGGAATAAAAACTGTTATGAAGGGATGAAACTGCTCACCTCTCTGTGCAGTGGTCCCAAAATGGATTAAGGCCCACAATTTCAAACAAATAGGTACACAACTATAAAAATGTTATGCGTTTGGTATTTACCAGCATTCTGAAACATGCCAACATAGTTATTTTGCACATTAAAATAATGTTTATCTTTATGAAATCTGGCAAATAAAATGGCATTACACTGATTATCTCATTTTAGTTTTCATATTTCTTCTGAGAAATGGCTATTTAGATGATCCTAAAAATAATTCTGACAATGCTATGTTTTGTTAAAGCAATGAAAAGAATCAAAGAAAGATTTTTTATATATATATTCTGATATATAAAAGTGACAGAGAGAAGGAAGGAAGGAAGGAAGGAAGGAAGGGAGGGAGGGAGGGAGGGAGGGAGGGAGGAAGGAAGGAAGGAAGGAAGGAAGGAAGGAAGGAAGGAAGGATCTCATTTGTTTATTCTGAACAAAAATAATGATGAATTATTACTAGTACAGTACAGTAGACTTTTTTCTGTTCTAAATAAAAGCCTTCCCCCACTT
Organism: Phrynosoma platyrhinos; assembly: GCA_020142125.1. Taxonomy (NCBI): domain Eukaryota; kingdom Metazoa; phylum Chordata; class Lepidosauria; order Squamata; family Phrynosomatidae; genus Phrynosoma; species Phrynosoma platyrhinos. Next base: position 8,428,303 of record CM034704.1, read on the forward strand.
CTCATTTTCCCAGTCCAACATTTTGCTAGGCTGTCAAAAGACAGACGGTCTCCAGAGTTGTGTTATCATAAAAGATAAGTGCAGTATGGGTCAATTCAGCCAAGCAATGATTTTTTTTTTCAGTGGCTGTCTTTCCAAAGATAAACGACAGACTCCATCTCAGAGCTGCCATTTCTATGATGGCTTCACATATTGTGGCTTCCCATCCAGCCTTTGATTTCTTTTCCCTATTCTTCCAGGTGCTTCTGGAGAAATGTGACAGTTCAAAAGAAGAAATAAAGCTCTAAGTCAAGTACCCAAGAAAGCATTAATTCTTTGCTTTGTGCCAAGAAACTGTCACATCTGTGCAGAGTGAAATTTGTCACAAGGAAAGTTTCACCAGAGTATATTTAAATAACTGGGGAGTAGAATCTCTTTCCCCCCATTTTTTTTCCTCTTAGAGCAAGCAAATGTATCAATCACTTCATTCTCTGGAATAACAATTCATTATCCATGCAGGAGGCCTTAGATTCAATCTGTACAGCATTCTGTGTGTCATGTCAGATTCTAGAATGTGTCATCAGTCTTTATCAATGAAATCATTCTGCTGCTCTTGTCATCTATTCCTATTAATAAGGCTATTTATTGCTTGAGTAATTAATTATGGCAAGGAGGTTGCCATTGACAGAATAAATAAATATTGATGAATTGCTTAGTGAATAACTGTGTGCTCTCTAACTAATTTTAAGAATTCAAAGATATAGCCATGTTAGTTTGTAGAATCAGTATGTAGAGAGATCTTGTAGCACCTTTGAGACTAACTGAAAGAATGAAATTGGCAGCATGAGCTTTTGTAGACTTCAGTCTACTTCCTCAGATACTTTTGGTGGAATGGAAGCCATGGATAGACATAGATGTGATAATGTCAATTCAAATTTAAATCCTTTGTGTATGCAAATGAAATAGGAAGTCCAGTTTTAACTATGGTCCTTTGTGGACAAAGACATAGCCATTGGGTATGAGAATGAGGTGGCAAGACCTGTTTGGCCTTGGAAACTAGCCTGTAGGTGGGGGAAATAGATGAGTGTATGATGCCACCATGAGGATGGGGTCAGATAGTGTT
>CM034704.1:8432184-8455781 GCA_020142125.1 Phrynosoma platyrhinos
CTCCTCCTCCTCCTCCTCCTCCTTCAGTATTTTCCTATGTAGGATGTGCAAATAACCAAAAAGAAAAGTAGGGACACTTTGGAAAAGATTTCTAGGGAAATATCTGGCTGGGTTGGAGGTGGGGGACTATGGTAAGGCTTCAACATCTAACAATTCTATACAAGTTAGAGGTGACATGTAATGACTTGACATACTATGGAATTTGTCAGGAATTTGTAAGGAATGGTTTGGCTTCCCTGTGAGGGGTGAGCCAGTTGAAACATCTCACTCTCCATAAAGTGCAACTAGAGTAACAAAATTTCCTGCCCCCTTCAGGGATGGGAAGAATAAAGAGAAACATCTATGTCACTAGTACCAAACATAAATAAATTGTACCTATGACAGGTAATATTTGGTTTTATTTCCACACATATTATCTTATCTTTTGTTATGGAACTATGCTTCTCTAATGAAAGACTACTTTGATTTTCAATCTCAAAATGACCTCTGATTATAAATCTTTCACTGATTTTTGGTTTAGGATCCCTTCCTCCACTGGAAACACATCAAATCCAGACAGGATAGTTTAACAAAAACAAAAAAAAGAGGGGAAGTGTTACTCGAAATAATGCTTCCTTTGTGTTCTTGACAACATTTGACTATGTAAGTGTGCATACCACCTATATGTACATAATTGTACAAGTTTCCCATATTAGGTTGCACATGCAAAAATAGGAGGGAATAGATCACAAATATATTAACAGTGAGAGAAACACCAGCAAAAGGTGGGATTCTGCTTTCCCCTCTGCATATTTTCAGACCATATGGGACAAATTTACAATTGCAAGGCCTTTAGCCCAGCTGCACACTGCCCTGACTGAAGAACCCTTAATTCAGGATTTGGATCATAATATTTGAATTTTCAAGTTGGCACAAAATCTATCAATTACACCATTGCTATTTATTGAGCATTTGCTGTGAAACTAGCATTAGCAAATGCATCATTTACTTTACTAGCCTAATAATGGTAACTTCTTTTCATGAAAAAGACAGTGATGAATCTTTTATGTTATTTTCAGTGGGATTGGCCATATTTAACATAATTTTGTTTGATAATCAATATTAAGATGGAAAGCTTTCGGAACCATTGGGTGACATATAATTAAGAATCAGTCAGACATGTAATTTAATCAGCAAAGTAGGAAATCCTCAAAGGCTAAAATTAAGTTTACAAATGCTTTTTAATTCTTTTTAGTGCTAATTTCTTGAACAAAGAATATTACTAGGAATGCTGAGGCAGAACACCAAAGAATATAATTGTCAAGAACTGCCCACTTCATTAAGGTCAGAAAATCAGTCCTCTGTAGTCAAGCAGTAAAACTTTTATTTCAGTACTGTAGTTGTTAGCAGGAAGACCTTTGCAAACAGAACTCCCATTGTCCAAAACCAGGCCTTAAATTAACAATACCTGATCCTAAGGTTCTGTGGGCTTTGTTATTCTTTGTCCATAAATCAATACATGTCCATTCCCCATCCTTCTTCGGATTTGCAACACACTCCCTCAGACCCTTTGGAGGTTTTCGAAACAGCAGTTGGGTGGCCTTTTGTTGGGAGGTGCTTTAATTTTGTGTCCCTATGTGGCAAAGGTTGGACTGGACAGTCCTTGAAGTCTCTTCCAACTCTATGATTCTATTACAGGTTTGACTTAGGATATCTATAAGTTGGAGGCACACAACAACAACATAACATGATTATGATGCTGTACAAAAATATGAGAAAATATACAAGTTAGACATTTTCTGACAATTTTGTAGTGAAATGAAATTTATAATGTATCAATGGTGAATGTATCAAAGCTGTCTCCAGAAGGGTTGACTCAGAAAATATATTAAAACAATGAAGCACGTCTGACTGTTTGTGGGCTGCGATGACCAGAGTGGATTGTCGCTAATCATAGATCAGATTAAAGGATTCTTCATCAGAGAAAAATAATCAAAACATGATTAAAGCATCCAACTACAGACATCCATTTTAAAAAGTATAACATATTAGGTCTTATTTCCTTCTTAGATGCAAGCACTCGAGTAAAATTGTTTGACATTCAAATAGTTATAATGATTTAATAAGGCCATCCTCCTCATCACATGGATATGGGGAATAGAAACTTAGAAATTCTAAGACTACTGATTGTACAAATATACCCCATGCCAATATAAATATATCATGTAACCTTTCTTATTTCTTTCATATTGCTCTTTAATTAATAAGTTACAACAAGGTATGAATTACAGTGTTAATAATTTATATTTCCTTCATAGCTATATTAGCTATGAGGTTGAAACCAAAGCCCTTTGGAAACATTAGATATGAATTGTTACATTGTAATTCATACCCTGAAGCAGTTTCATATAGTTATTTATATACAGGGACAAAATGGAAAACTTCAAAAAACTAAAATATGTGATTTTTTTACCATGAAAAAAAATGTACCATAATAATTAAGGCAAATGAAAAGACTTCATATTTTTACCACTGTTGTGCTGTTTGTATTTTGATATGAAAATCTTATTGCCATTATTTTGTTGTTGTGTGCCTTCAAGTCATTTTCAACCTTCTGCAACCTTAAGGAAGGCAACCCTATCATGGGCTTTTCTGTGGCTGAGAGTGTGTGAACCACTCAAGGTCAGGGAATTGAACACTTGGAATCAAACACTTGGAATCAAATATACTACTTTTTATTTTATTTTAGAATCAGTATTAATTTGGAAAGAACCTAGTACTATGAAGTTATTACTCTTTATTTTATTTAATCATTTTCTTTGATTAAATCTATTCTCCTTTTTAGCTCACCAGTTCAGATTTGTTAAAGAATTTTTTTAAAAAAAAGAAATGTCAAAATACATTAAAATAAAATGGCAGACAAAACAGCTTTCAATTTCAACTGCATTCAAATTGGTTTCCATTTCAGTAGGGGACAAAAGGTGAAAGTGAGGTTTGCATTGGTCCAGTACTGGGCTTGGTTGATTGTTGATGCCACCCATCTCAAGGTAACTTATTGGCTGGGGATCAGATAATAAGATGTCGCGTATGGTAGATGATGGATCACCTTGATTTATGACTTGGATACAAGGGAGTCCTTATAATCAAAGAAAAAATGAATATATGTTTTGCTTTGTCCAGTCAGCTGCAAGTGTCATAATATTTAAAAATGCTCCCACGACAAAACATTAAAAGTAACAGTGTCACTGTTGAAGATTTAAACTTAAAGGAAGAACAGTCATACCACAGCATATCTTTGGAGGTCATCTCTTTGAAATCCTTATATAAAAAGAAGAGCAAAGCCATAATGTCTTGCTGGGTTGCCCTCTGAAATCAAATCTGGAGAGTTAGTTATTGTATGTACTAGCTCTGTAGTGAAAATCAGTGAGGGCACAAAGATGAAACTATGGGTTGTCCACACTGGCACAGAGAAGTGGCTTCAACCTAACTTGAGCCCTGCCTGTTCCCACAATGCACAAGCCGGAAATGGGAGGAAAGCAGGACAAAGCCATGTTCTGGAGCAAAAAATAATGTCAATTTGCTCTGCACTAATGTGGAAAGTGTGCATTATTTCACTGGCATATAACAGTACAACATGAGTGTGGAGATGTGGGAAGACCTAGGGAGCTTACAGAAGCAGTCTGGAGCATGCACCCTGGGCCCGTGAGATGCAGCGGCTGGTGCCATTGCTTGCCATATGGTATTTTTGTTGTTTTTGCTGAGTGAACAGGTGCACAAGTGGCCAGCTGCACCAATGACCCATTGCACCATCAATCTCTCACTGTACAATGCACAATCACTCATGCAACTGTGTGTGGTTACATAGTCAGGTGGGGTGTCCAATGGGATGGCAGCTGGGTGGAAAAAGGGAGGTAACATCCATGGGCAGTTACAAATGGTATGTTTGTGTGATAATGGGCATGAATTGGGGGGGAGTAAAAAGATAATAATAGAGCAATGTGGCTTGATGCTGCATGGTGCAGGCTGCCCATGGATATTCAGCCCAATTTGGGACTGGGTAGTGCAGACAGTGGAGGTTCCTCTCAATTCAGGAAACCCAGGAGCAACCTGCTTTTCCTCTCCATTTGCTCAGCCCCTATGTCAAACCTTATTTATTTATTTATTTAAAATATTTTAATTGATTATAAAACTACACATATAATTAACAAATATAAATACAACACATGTTGGTCTACCCATACATATATCCCATCCATGTTCAAGCTCACTAACAATAATTGCATTTTCAATCTTCTTCTTCTTAGAATAATCACACATCCCTTTACCCATCTATTTATATCACACCCTTTTCTTTTTCTTTCATCCAATTATCATATCTCTTCCTAAACCTTCTTACCCTGCTCTCCCATTTTTCATCCTCTTTCATCTCCCCATCTTCATTTCACTTCCTCTTCATGTCAAACCTTGAAGGAGCTCCAGAAGGATTCAAAGAAAGCTGATTGAACCTCCTGAAGAAGTCTTCCATGATAATGAGATCTTCATCTATTAGTAATGATCTGAATTAAGAGTGAGAACAGATGAAATGTTGAGTAAGTTCTCCATATAGTGTTGATTTTTTTATTTAAACCTCTTTGGGAGTCACCCTTCTCAAAAAGTAAGGTACAAATGGAAAAGAAAAAAGAAGGTATAACTTTAGAATACATACCCAAAATTTCCCCACAGAGGATCATCCTGGTCTTTTGTCTCAAAAGATCTGCCCACAGTTGAAATAGTTGCATTTCCTAGATTATGGAAGCATCCATCATTTATAAATTCAGGAAACAGATTTAATGGATTCTGTTTTCTCCCCCTCCCCCCCCCCTCAGCTCCCGGACTTACTAAAAATAAATAAATAAATAAATAAATGTAAAGCACCATATGGCTAGAGTATGATAGGTGCAAATGATTGACTTCATGCATTCTCTGAAACTCTTTATGTATGAAATCGCCAATGCACATTAAGTCCAGATGCACAATGCTGCCACAATTACAATATTTACAGCACTTCCCTGCTGATTTCACAAATGGGGCCTGTCAATCAGTTGGGTGTTTCTTTAAAGGCAAGAAGACTGTAGAACAAATGGGAAAAATAAAACCCTTCAATCAGATATGGCAGGTTCATTTTTTCTTTCCTATTTTGCAGAACAGAATGAAAGATGTTTTGTCTTAAATCTCTCTTTTCATTCCCATCTGCTTGCTTGGAATTGATGTTACATTGCAAGCAATTAACTTTTCCAAGATACCCCTCATTTTCTTCCCCTTTTATTTGTTAGCTGAGATATTTATATATTAGCAATTATCATGTGATTAAACAATAAACAGATTACAACAAATCCATATTAGGAGTGATAAAAATTGGATAAAAGGATATTAAACAAGCTAGGAGATTACATTTAAAATCAGAAGGCTACAACAATTAAAAACAATGTACATTTAAAAGGGAATTAAGCCCCTAATATTCTAATAAAAAAATCATAGCTTGACTTGGTTTCAGAAACAAATCAATATTGGTACCAACTAGAACTCCTCAATTGTGTAAGGCATTCCACAACTGGGACGAAACAAGAATAGACATCTCCCATATCCTTCCACAATATATTGCCACCACTGGTGGCACAAAGAGGTGGAACACTCCTGCAGATAACATTTATCAGTTAGGAAGAAGGGCTTCTTCAATTTGTGAGTCACATGAGACTTTAAATATCACTATCGGATCAGAGGTGAATACACAGTAAGGGTGGGTCACTGGCCAGGGTATGGAACTGAAATGACCTTATATGATAAATAGAAATCCTTCCACTTATCTGAGCCTCCTCCCCATATAACAAAGGATTAAATGTGGGAAGAGATACAGTTACATAATAATGAGGATCAAGGTCACAGGGGATGAGATAGCAACTGTCAAATGAGATGAACAGTTGGACAGAAGCATGGACATTTCAAATGGGTCTGAGTAGATTTATAAAAAAGCACCACAAAGCTTTGACTGTCTCCCTAAAGAGACTATCAAGTTTTGAAACAAAGGAACATCTGGAGCGAAGGCTCCATGGGGAAAGGCTGGTCAAAGCCCCACAGTGGGGTCTAGGCTCCCAGCTATCCCATGAACATCAAATACTACAAGTTCCATCTAATCTCTCTGTAAGATTAGAATATATCAGCCAATTGTGTTAAGATATTTTTATTCTTTTCTTGGTTTGGCTGAACTGATTTGCCCTGTAACTCTGTTCTTTTGCACTCCTCTTAGCTTGGTCCAGGTCTTCCATATTGTTGACAAGGGAAGTGCCAGTGGAATTCCCAGGAAGTCCAAGTACATTGCTAAAGTGGAAGGAATCAATCATTGGGTGGTGGCACCTAGTTCCTTAGATAAAAGGTGGTCTCAAGGAATCCCATCCAGATCAGGCAGGAGAAAGAAGGGCGCCCAGAGAACCCTTAAATACTGGCAGTAGTGTGAACTTTTGTGGGGGGGGGGGTCTTTGAGTACAAACTAAGAAAAATGTCTAGTTTCCTTCTTAGGGGAAACTATTTTGTTCTGAATTGGATTGATGACCTACTTTGGAGGAGACAGAGGAAGTGCTACTGTGTTGATCCTTCTGATTCTCTCAATGGCTTTTGATACCATTCTCTTATTTGTTCATGTCTGAAATTGAAGGAGGAGACTCTGTTCTACAATGGTTCTGATCCTACCTGGAGGAGTAGTTCTAAAGAGTAGCACTGGAAGATTCCTGTTCAGCCTCATGGCTACTAAGCAGTGGGGCACTACAGGGTCCTAAGTTATCCTTCATGTTCTTCAATTTCTATATAAACTGTAGATATTCAGTTAGAATATCATGATCTGTGGGAGGTCATAGTTGTGTTTGGAATGGTGTGCCATCAATATGCTGATGATACTCAACTCTATTTTGTTTTTGTTTTTTTTTGTTTTTTGGTCAACAGTCAGGTGGGGCTGAACCAGTTCCTATATGCAGTGGCTTCACTAGGGTTGTCATCACTCGATGCGGTAACCCATGGTATCACCCCTCTCAATTTATCTTCTTCCATATCACACCATACAGAATCCTTAGTAATGTTTTTGTACTAATGTTACTCATAAATTAGAGTAACTTAATGTAATGGTAATAGTTGTGGCATAAACAACTAACCAAATTAATGTAATGGTAATAGTTGTGGCATAAACAACTAACCAAATTAAAATTATTCCTTTAAATTACAATATCATACACATAGCCTAAATGGATTCACATGTACATAGTTTTATGTGGTTAAAGTGTAAATTTTGTAAATATGTAATGTTTTAAAAAAACATTTTAAAAGAATAAATGTTTAATTGTTTTAAATAAAAAAATATTTTTTTATTTTTTAAAAACTGAGTCCTCTCCATTCTCTTCTTTCTGAGCCTTGCTCCACTTATGCCATCTCTTTTGCAGAGCTCTGGTGTTTTAAAAGGACACAGGTGAATACCACAACCCATTTCTGCCCAAAAGTAGATGTTTGGGAAGCAGTGATGTTACACTCACTTAGGGTGTCCCACACCCATTAGTGATCATCCTATCTGGATGCTGTAATGGGTTGGATGGTTAATAAAGTCAAACTAAATCTTGATAAGCTGGAGGCTCTAAGGATTGTTGGTTCATAGGTAAATGAATTGGTTAAATAGTCTGTTCTGCGTGGGATTGCACACTCCTCCCTGAAGGAGCTGGCACACAGCTTAGGAGAATTCCTAGATCCATCCCTGTCACTGGAGGCCAACATGGGCTTTGTGGCTCAAAGGACTTGGCACCAGGTTCAACTGGTGCACCAGTTATAGCCTTTCCTGGACAGAAAAAACCTAGCCACAATAGAAAATGTGTGTGCTCTAGGTGGGCCTGTGCTTGAAGAAAACTCAAAAGCTACAGCTAGTACAAAATGCAGCAGCTCAACTGCTGGCTGGAATATCATATAGACTACATGTAATTCCAATCTTAAAATAATTGCATTGTGTGTCAATACATTTCCAGTCTGAATTTCAAGGTGTTTGAGATGACATTCAAAGCCCTAAACAGCTTAGAACAGGGGTTGGCAACCTATGGCCCCCGGGCCAGTTCCAGCCAGGTCGCCGGACTTACTGGCCCAGGCAGACCCCTGCTGCCACCGCCGCTGCCGTGTGTTTTGGTCACTGTGCGGCCGCACACGCCATGGCTGCCATTTTGGAAAACAAAATGGTGGCCACAGTAGGGCGCGGAGGTGGCAGCGTGTGCAGCAGCAGGGAGGAGGCCCGTCACCACAGAGGGAAGCCTCCCGTGGGGACCCTCCATGGCGCTGGGCCCCTAGGAGGCCCGTCGCCACAGAGGTAAACCTCCTAGGGGGGACCCTCGGTGGCGTTGGGCCCCTAGGAGTATTAGCTACTCCTCCTAATTTGGTGTCATCTGCAAATTTGATAAGCATGTTCTCTATTATTGTGTCCAAGTCATTGATAAAGATGTTAAATAGCACTGGTCCCAGGATGGAACCCTGTGGTACTCCACTGGTCACTTCTCTCCAAGATAAAGAGGAGGCACTGCTGAGCACCCTATGGGTTCAGCCAGTCAACCATTTATAAATCCACTTAACAGTTGCATTCTCTAGCCCACATTTTAGTAGCTTGTTTGTGAGAATGTCATGGAGGACCTTCTCAAATTCCTTACTAAAATCAAGATATACTATAGCCACAACATTCCCTTCATCTACCAAGCTGGTAATTTTATTTTATTTTTATTTTTTAAAAAAAGATCAGATTAGTCTGGCATGACTTGTTTCTCAGAAACCCATGTTGACTTTTTTTGATTATGGCATTTCCTTCTAAATGTTCACAGACTCAGTTTAATGATCTGCTCTTGAATCTTTCCTGTTATTGATGTCAGACAAACTGTGTGATAATTCTCCAGGTGTTCTCAAATATTATTGCCAATGGCTTGGAGACTACATTTGCCAGTTCTTTTAATACCCTTGGATGTAGCCCATCTGGCCAAGAGACTTAAATTAATTTAGACTAACCAGATATTCCTGTGGTACCTCTTTACTTATGATGTGCTGCATATTCTGTTTAAAACTTAGCTCAGTTGAAAGTTCTTTAGTGATTCATCCTTGTTTCTTGAGACACCTCCATTTTTCCTCCTCATTGGAACTGTCTGAAATTGTGCCTTCAGTAAGAGTACATCAAGGGCTGGAGATAACTGGTTAAATTGTTATAGAGGGAACAAGGCAAGTAGTGCAAGGATCCAACAGTGGGAGGAAAAAGAACTTTACCAAGGCAGCTAGGGAGAGCTAGTGTAGATGTCTCTACACTAATGCACAGAACATGGTAAATAAACAAGATGAACTTGAACTCCTAGCACAATAAAGCAAATATGATATAATAGGCATCACTGAACCTAGTGGGATGAGTCTTATGATTGGAATGTAGGAATAGAAGGAGGCCTATTTTAATAGAAATAGGCCAAACAGGAAAGGAGGAAGAATAGCTATATGCCAGGGATGTTTGCACCTGTGAAGAGTTTCAGGACATAAAGTGGAAGAGATACGGGACTCTCAGCTTGAGAGCATCTGGATAAAAATTATAGGTGAAGGAAACAACAGGGATGTTACTGTGGGAGTCTACTACAGATACCCAATCAGACTGAGGAATTGGATGATCCCTTACTAGAACATATGACCACACACTCAGAAAGGAGAGATGTAGTAGTGATGGGTGACTTCAACTATCCTGATACTTGCAGGAAATCAAACTCAGCAAAAACTTTAAGGTCTAGCAAATCCCTCACTTCCTTGAAGATAATTTCATTGTCCAAAAGGTGGAAGAGGCAACAAGAGGATCATCTATTTTAGATCTGATATTAACCAAAAGGAATGACCTGGATAATGGAGTACAAGTGATAAGATCCTTAAATGGGAGCAATCATGTTCTCCTGATGTTTGTTATACAGTGGAAACAAGAAGCCAGGTATGTCAGTATGGTGGATGATGTGTCTTACAGTAGTTTTACCATGCAGCAGAGTTGACAGGAAAAACTGATTCTTCTGCACACTTCCAGACTTCTTTTCCCATCTGGAACTTGTAGATGCTCCTGCCTCAGCTCTCCAGCCTTACCAGCAGTCAGAAAACACTCCAGTTGTAAGCAAATAAAATGATGCTTTATTGCTACAACTAATAAGCTAATTTACAGTCCTTTGGACATTTACAAACAATCCTTGTAACACACCATGCAGTGATTAACCAGATGAAACACAGACACCTCCCAGCTCTCCTGTTCACTCAATGCACAGACAAAGGATTTTGTCTCCCCCCAAGCTACCACCCACTTGGGCGTATACCTTTTAGTTAATTGGATGGACCTAACTTTCCCAGACTCTTAGTCCATCTCCTGGTGTTTATGTCATTGTCCATGTGACCTGTAAACTTGTCAACATGCTAACATTATGTGTTTTGATCAGTAATTTTCCTTTCCCAAAACACCTCGTGGTTTTCCCCTATCTGGTGTCCTGTTTTGACTAGTGAGACATCTGGTGTTTATCTGGCCTAACTTGCCTTCCAAGCCTTTCTCACAGGAAAGTTTCTCATACATCTTGTTCATTTCACTACTAACTCTATGTCCCATATACCATTTTCTGACAAAGCATAGTCAGACATGCATTCTAGACTTTGGGAGAGCTGATTTCAGTAAACTTAGAAAAATACTGGGGGTGATGCTGTGGTTAGGAATATTGAAAGAGAAGGGAGTTCAGGACAGATGGGAGTTTCTCAGAGAATGGGTGATTGATATAGAGAGACAGCTAGACCTAGCTAGCACCCCAACTTTTGTTGTCAGTGATTCCAAAGAAACTTGGCATCACCTCTGGCATACTTAGCAAAACTCAAAGTACCAAAACACCAGAAAACCTTTACTTTGGCATGATGCCATGACCTTCCCTCAGCTGTCCTTGAAGGCTGATACAAGAAGAACCACTTCTCAAATTGATTATATTTGTGACTCTGGCCAAATAGAGACAACAGAGTATTACTCCAATCCTTATACTACAGAGATATCCACCTCAACCTTATTTGATCTTTATTACATAAACATCAAGGATACACCAATAAGTTTTATAGTTCTTTGTTGCTTTCAGATACCAATCATGATATAATATATAATGTTGTCAGATTCTGTGCAGGTGCATTTAAAATTCATCAGGCAATGACCTCTGCAGCAGGCCAGTACCAATCTTGCTCTGCCACAGTGGATTTTAAAATGATATTTTAAATACTGTTTTTAACCTGTCTTTTTACCTTCTTTTTACCTTCTTTTACTCTGTACCCCCCCTTTTAAAAAAAATTGAACAGATTACTTGTGGGGAGGAACAAGCACTTTAAATGTGATGATTTTGTTTACCTTGATGTACACATGTCTCAGGAGAAACTGTCCTTTTTTCCTGTGAACCTAACCTAATATTCCTTTAAGACCATCAATAAAAACATGCTATCTCCAGATGTGAAATATAAAAATATGAATACCCCAAAGTACAGTATGGAATATGCAGGGGTGCTTAAGATTTTCCATTCAACAATCATAGTCCTCCCATCACTCAAAAGAAAATTATTTGAGGAGACATTTGCTTACAAATATTGCTTCATCTTTTTCATGAGCTCATTGCACACAGTCATAGTCATCAATATAGATTGTTCCTCCTGTTTCACTCATTTGTAGGAATTTTTCTAGACAGATGGCTAAGAAATTTAGGCTGAGGTTAATCAAAAGACAGTTTTAATAAGGTTTTCATAGATCAGTTGAGTCCTTTCCTTTAAAAAAACGATGTTTATCACTTTCTCAGTGAATGAACTTGTGGTTCTGATCTGTTAAATTCCAGGAGTTCCGGTTTGTTATCTCATTTCTCATTTTGATGTCACCAGAAGCCAATACCATGTCTCATCACAGTGATCGATTGAACTATTACCAGTTGGTGACACCCTAAAGCAGTGTTGCTGGTGGGAGCTGGTGAGTCAGCTTTATTGATCTGGTGACATGTCAGCACTGCCATATTCGAGATCTGACAGTTTCAGCAGCATTTGTACAGTGTGAATTCACAAGCAATCACTATCCGTACCATCAAACTATTTATTAATTTATTTATTGCTCGATATATGACACACTGTCTTCAATAAACATTACTGAGCAAAAATGATTTTTAACAGAACTGGTTATATATGCAAAGTGCCACTTCATATACTACAAACATAGTAAGTAATGGGGCAACAATAAAATGCACAAGTTTTAGTTTTCTTGCTTGTTTTTGTTCTGTAGAGTGCTTAGTTTCGAGCAACAGATCCAACAAAAGGCATTTATTTTTGGAAAGAAAAATTGCAGCCAAATTCAAATGGTAAACTTCATAAAAATTGCTTTTGTTACTTCATAACATTTGTTTATTAATTTATTAATTTAAATTTCTCTTTCTCTTTCCTTCTTCCTCACACACAGAGATACACATATGTGTCTATCTGTCTGTCTGCCTGTCTATCCATCTATCTACAACCTACCTACTTACCTACGTATTGGCTTGGAAATGTTACTTTTCTAACAGATTTCTTTTTTCAAGCAGGGAGATAGATAACCATATTATTTCTCAGATGTATATATAAACGTGCATCTCTTATGAGTTATGGGAAGGAATATGATGAAAAGATTGTCAGAACCGAAGCAAGAAATATGACAATAAGTACTTTTATTTTGCAATAAGGATATAACTAATGCTTTATCTGCACTGCAAAAATAAAGCACCTTGGCACTGCTTTAACTGTCACAAGTCAGCACTATAGAATCCTAAGATCTGTTGGCGAGAAATTTAGGGGCTTTACAGACTGTCAGAAATAATGCAGCTTGAGGCCACTTTAACTGTTCTGGCTAAGTGCTAAGGAATCATGGGAATTGTATTTTTTTTTCTGGGACATTGAGCCTTCTCAGTCAGCTCTAGTGCTACAATAAACTACAGTTCTAGTGCTACAATAAACTACAGTTCCCATGATTTCTTAGCACTGAGCCTTAAAGTGGCCTCAAGCTGCATTATTTCTGGCAGTCTGTAAAGGCCCTTTTTCTTCTCTCTGAGAGGTCTGGTGCCACAACAAATTCCATAGCATTGAACCATGGCAGTTACAGTGGTGTCAAACTGCATTATTTCTGCAGTGCAGATGCATCCTATGTTACATTTCAAAAATATAATTAGTAGGAATAGCAAAGAAAATACTTATATACAATTTGACCTTGAAATTGAGCAAAATCTCATCAGGATAATTGTCTAAGTATACAGAACCTCCAAATGACTGGAGCAGATGGGAAAACTGTTATGGATATGCAGTTGTTCTACACTAAAACATTTCCCTTGGGGAAACTCTAAAGTTTATTGGGATGTAAAATGATGTTTTGCCATTATGCAGCCCATTTTATGAAAAGAAAGCATTATTGAAAGCATTCAGAATGCCAATGCAGTAGTATTTCCATCCCCAATTTAATAATAACAAATTACATGCCATTGCTGACATCTTAAGTCCAAACTGAAAACATTCACAGCTATAAAATGCTAGTTTTGATCACAGTGAAATTTATGTTTTAGCTATGAAATTCTAAGTAGATAATTGAATAATTAGTGTGTTTTTCCAAGTTAGAACATAGTATCAATATGCCATAGACAGATATTTAGTGCCACTACACTTCTGCATAATTATTGTCATACAACTAAATATTATGATGAAGTCCAAGTGTGTTTCTCTCGTGGCTGGAGATAGAGTTCAGTCTTGAGATCAAACCTGGGATAAAACATTATTCTATTTCAAGCTACACAATGTCATACCTCTAGCTGAATTTCAATTCACCAGTTTTGTCTGCCATTGCCTGGAATGGTACAATGATACTAATACTAATACTAATACTAATAATAATAATAATAATAATAATTTATTTATATTTCCCGCCTCTCCCTACGGATCGAGGTGGGAGTACAAGGATAAAATGTACAGTAATACAATCAATAAAGAAAGAAAAAATAACAATAAAACAATCCAACTATAAATAGCCTCACAAGAAGGCAATGACAAACCTCTTCCAAACAGATCTTGCCAAGATAAACCCTCACAAGAAGGCAATGACAAACCTCTTCCAACCAGATCTTGCCAAGATAAACCCATGGTAAGTTTTCTTTAGGGTCACTGTAAGTCAGAAACAATTTGAAGGCACACAACAACAAATTTATACCAGTACCAGAGGTTGGCATTAAGGGGCACTCACCTCAGTGGGACCCCCACAGCTGACCACTAGAGTCCCCTGCCATGACTGCTACTTCTCTTGCTACCTTTTCAGCAGGAGGGTACCAGTAAGCAGATGAAGTGAGCAGAACAAAAAGAAATTGTTTGTCTTCCCTTTCTCTCTTGAAAGTGAGGAAAACTGGATCCAAAGGAAGAACAAGGTGATGACTGAAGGCAAGGAGAGACGGTAGAGGAGACAGAATATTGAGAGCATTTTAATCATGCAATTCCTTCCAAACTATGGACCCTACCATGGTGCAAAACATTCTTGTATGTTTGACCCAAACCTGTCTTGTGCAATATTTTTAAATATTATTACAAAAATGTGTTAAATTTAAGCTAGTATAAATTGACAAAATTACTATTAAATGCACAAAATATCATCTGATTGAATCATGTAATGGTCTTGAAGGTCACTTAAATGCCCACACAACATCTCACATCATTGTTGAAAAAAGATGCAAAGGAATCAGCCATGTGACCAACTTCACTGATAACCTTGATTGCATGAAACAGATAAAGTAAAGCTTGCTGAAAAGCTGCACATACAAAAGGCTTAATTAAAATCAGTAGGAGGAATGAGATGCCAGTAATAATTAAGGCTGCAAGAAAGCAAAAACAGATAGCAGGGAAACTTAAAGGGCAACTTTAATGGGTATATAATGAAGATCTGGGTATGTAAAGTTGGGGGAGCATACAAAATATAAAAATTCCTCACCATTTTGACCAACAAACATAGTCTCTCAGATTTCTATCACTGCTTTTTACTGTCAGTATTTAAGCACTGTATATGGAAGAGGAGGAGGAGGAGGAGGAGGAGGAGGAGGAGGAGGAGGAGGACCTCCTTTTCCCCAGCAAGGATCTCAACTAACTAAAATAAAGTCCAATAAAAAAAATGCAGACAATATTGTTGCCATGTTTCTTCACATTGTTTCAGCATTATGGTTCATGAAAAAGACTCTGGATGCATCTACTCTGCAGAAATAATGCAGTTTGACATAGCTTAAACTGTAATGGCTCAATGGTATGGAGTTTTGAAATTTGAATTTTTCTGATTTATTTAGCTTTCTTTGTCAGTGAGCTCTGGTGCAACAACAAACTACAAATCTCAAGATCCCATAGGATGGAGCCATGACAGTTAAACCATATCTAACTACATTAATTTTGCAATGTGACAGGAGTCTCAGTCATGCGATTTTTCTCAGCAAGATTTGTTCAGAGAGGGTTTGCCATTGTGTTTCCTCTGTCACTGAGAGAGGGTTTCCTTGTCTGAATGAGAGTTTGAACACTAGTCTCACAGAGTCCTGGAACAATTTTATTGGTCCTCTCTCCATGAGTAATCAGTCTTCAAAAGTCTGTGGAAACAAATAAAAAAAAAGGTGTTCATTTGCCAGTGCCAGCAAAAGGATAGCAAGTAGAGTGCCAGTCTCCAAGAAAGGAATTCTATAGCCCCCCCCCCCCCATGTTCCTACCAGACATAACTGTGTATCAGAGAAGTGTCTCCGTAGAGATTCTCAAAAAAGATATAGCAATAGCAGTAGCAAGTACATTTCTATACCACTTATCAGTGCACTTAAGCACTTCCTAAATGGTTTACAATGTGTAAGCTAATTGCTCCCAACAAGCAGAATACTCATTTTAGAGACCTTGGAAGGATGCAAGCCTGAGTCAAGACCCCTTTTACTGGTACTGAACTCACAACCTTATGTTTTATGAGTGAGTGGCTGCAGCACAGGCATTCAACCACTGCACCACCAGGGCTCTTTCAAGATAAGTAGGTAGAGATCTGTCTGTGACAATGAAAGTATAGTTTGCTTCTTTAGTTTCAGATTATCATTATCCCACCTAGCACAGAAAAAAAGGACTAGTGTGTGCTCAATAGCATGAGTGGGGCCAAATACCTTATGGTTTTCATGTCAGATTTGAAGTTCTGAGCCACTCCCAACAGGATGGACTCAGCAGGGAGTTTGAAGCCCCCAGCAGCACAATCCAAGGGGACTCTAATACCAGCCTTAAAACCATACTGGCTAGCTCAGGAAAGGAGACAGTTGAGAAGTTTGGAGACAGTGCATCAATAGAATTCCTAGTTTGTCCTGGAGAGTTGTAGACTGGCAGTACACTCAAAGATGGGTAAAGACAGGGAACAGTGCAAACAAATATTGAATACACAGAACCATCTTCTTTCTATGAGCCAGCAGGACAGGCCTTTGCCCTATGTTCCCCCAAAAGGAACAACCTCTTCTGATGCTTCCCCCTTTAGCTGTCCTTAAGGGTTATGCTTTTGTCTGCCAAATTCCTCAGCTACTACATTTAGGATGGGGGATTTGCTGACAGAAATTGTTGCATGGGCCTGGATATGCAGATATGTTACAAGGAAGTTCCCTAGTTAGAGCCAACATGGTACTAGTAGAAGCAGCAGCAGTTGCATGCAACACTCACTATTCACTGCCTCTTTACTACAGAAATTCATGGGGGAAGGATTCCTTTCCCTGTAGAATATAATCCCTTTATAATGCAACTTCTATTATTGGTAGCATGCAATAATAATAATAATAATAATAATAATAATAATAATAATAATAATAATAATAATTTATACCCTGCCCCTCTGCATAGCATAGGCAAGAAGATACCTAAGCCTCCAATCTGTTTTAGAATCTGTTTCTCTACTTGGCATCTCTTGAGAATACTAAACATACAGGGACATGGATTCTATTGGTGCACTAAGGATTTTCATGTTTTCCCAGGGTCACACAGTGGAAGCAGGGGAGGCAGACAAAATCTGTTAAGGCCACACACTTCTTTCTTCCACACACTCCTTACCTTCTGCTATCTATATTGGCACATCAGGACAATTTCTAATTTTCTTTTCCTGAGAAATGCTCAGATGGAAAAGAGAAGTATGTTTCATCACAAGTTCATTCATTATTCCCCCCTCCTCAAAATGGGGATGTCAGAGAAGTTATTAATGATTTAGAAAGAAAAAAAACACACACACCACAGATTTAATTAATCTGTAACATGAATACAAAATGAAATTTGAGTTAAGAAGTTGAAAATCTGTATATTTATGGATTTTCAATCAATTCCATATTCTTTTCCATATGGTAGAAAGTGGACTCAGAAGTAAGTGAAGAACTCTTTGGAAATTGATTTGGCAGATCTGCCCATTTGCGGAAAGGGAAGTGTCAGGATCTGAGTCTCTCAGAGTTCTTGGCATGCTTGTTTGCCATTTATGATGTATCTGCTTTGCTCTGTGTTATTTGATGGTGGGTTATGTCATACCTTTGGTATTGCTGGATGGAAAATGTGTTTATCTAATCATGGAGCTGGGTAAAAGCCGATATGAATAGGAGTCAATAGGCACTGGGTGCTGCAATAAAACAATAAAAATATAGCACATGTTACTATTTACAATTGTTTTGTTATGTGAATATACACATCTCTTAATTCTTGCTCTTTGCTATTTTAGCCCTTCTACCAAAATTTTAGCTCATGTTAACATTGGGCTGATCCAGACCAGCAGTTTAGCCCAGCCTGGGGGTGGAGTTGGGGTGGGGCAACCACACGCTGGACGCCCCGATTCCACCCTGACACCATGTACCTATCCGCACTGTGTGCTGCATCAGGACACCCTTCTGGTGCAGCATGTGCACACGCTGCCCCAAAAGGGTGCAAAAGAGCCATGGCGGCTGCTCCAAGGGCGGCCTTTTGCCATCCCCAAAAGGAATGGCATTTTGCTGCTCTTTTGGGGGTGGCAAACAGGAGGATCAGAGCCGCATCACATGGTTGCCCCGTCCCCGATCCACCTCTCCCAGGGCAGCCCAGAGCCACCTCAAACAGGCCATCTGCATCAGCCCATTAACTTAGAGGATTTAAAATAGAATAAAAATAAAAATTGAGTTTCTCCTTTATCCTCCCATTCAGCCTCAGCCCAATCACCCCATCTATTCTGCTGATTCCCAGTATTTTAAAAGTATACAGGCTAGAGCCTGTTGTGACCAAAAGACATGTGTTTAGGGAGCACAGCCCCCTTTGGATGTCACTAGGCAGTCTGAACCCCACTACACAAACACCTTTACCCAAAACTGCCAATTGTGTCCCTGCACTAGACAGATTTATAGAGAATCAGACTTGATGATGGAAGAAGCAAAGGTTAAATATGAATAGCTGAAGCCAAAGGCTATACAAAGATATTTTGTTACAATTTTTTTAGTATTAACTAGATGATTAAAAGCAGCAGAAGAGGAAAGCTGTATGATCAAACTGAAGGCAACAAATCGTGACATGGAAAATCCTACCTCTTTTATAATGAATCCTGTATTTTTGCAACAATCAAAGGGAATCACAGTTTGAAAGACATAATTATTTTTCAACCATGTGGTGAATTCAAAATGTTTAGTTGGTGATGCATCTAAAACATTGGAAACTGGAATCAGATATTCTAACTTTCCATTTGCTATGGTCTTCTGTTCCAGTTCTTTTTTCTCCTCCACATAGTTCCACCCTCAATTAATTTGTAAAATCAACATTTTATTGCAAGGCAAGTCATATACCATTAAAGAGTGATTGAATCTAATCTAAAGCAACTAACGCTGTTTAAAAAATAAAAAAAACTGTTATGACTACATATGGAGTGTCTAGTCCCAGTGACAATCCCTGCAAATATTAGATACTATGTGGCAAAACCCAGAGAGAATCTCTGCACATATATGCAGAATATGGAACTAGTTGCCTACCTGGGAAAAGAAACAAAATGGAACTGGTTGCCTACCTGGGAAAAGAAACAAAACAGAAGAGTCAGAGTAAAACAAAGTATTCTGCTCATTCATACCCAAAGTTTGCCAGTCAGTGGTGGCTGGTGGCTCCTATGTCAGTAGGACAGTGAATGATCCATCCAAGATGCTTAACCTAATCTTATCATAGGGTACACCACCATGGACAGATCTTGGAAGGCTCACAAACCTAGAGCAAATTCAGCTGCTTATTGACATGGGAGGCACCAGCCTACACTGCTTCCAGTATCCCCTTCCTCTTTCCTTTTTATAGGGTAGATCAGGGCCTTGTGTTATCATAATCACCACCACCTCCACCACCACATCATTGATGTGCATGATAATGTATAAAATAAAATGATATAAAATAAATATAAATAAAAAATAAAAATAAAAATGAGTTTCCCTCCCTCCCTCCCTCCCTCCCCCTCTCTCTCTCTCTCATCCAATTCAACTCCCTGGGATGCAGGAACACATAATCAAAGCACCCCTGACAGATGGCCATCGAGCCTCTGTTTAAAAACCTCCAAAGAAGGAGACTCCACCACACTCCAAGGGAGTGCGTTCTACTGTTGAACAGTTCTTACTGTTAGGATGTTCCTTCTAATGTTGAGGTGGATTCTCTTTTCCTGTAGTTTGAATCCATTGCTCCACCTCCTACTCTCTGGAGCAGCAGAAAACAACCTTGCTCCATCTTTAATATAGCAGCCCTTCAAACATTTAAACAGGGTTATCCCCCTCTTAACCTTATCTTCACCAGGCTAAATATATCCACCCCCCTAAGTTTCTCCTCATAGGACACAGTTTCCAGAATCTTCACCATTTTGGTTGCCCTCCCTTGGACATGCTCCAGTTTCTCCACATCCTTTTTTGAATTGTGGTGCTGAGAACTGGACACAGTATTCCAGGAGAGCCCTGACCAAAGCAGAATACAGCAGCACTATTCCTTCCCTTGATCTAGACACTACACTTCTATTGATGCAGCCTAAAATCACATTGGCTTTTTCAGATGCCCCATCACACTGTTGACTCATGTTCAATTTGTGGTCTACTAGGACTCCTAGATCCCTTAGCATATACTGTTGTCAAACCAGGTGTCCTCTATCTTATATCTATCTATGTATTTCATTTTTTTTTTCTGTCTAGGTGTAGTACCTTACATTTCTCACTGTTTAAATTAATTTTGTTAGTTTGGGCTCAGCTTTCTAATTTATTAAAGTCATTTTGATCCTTTCCTCTGGGGTATTAGCTACTATGTGGTTGCAAATTTAGTTTCCAGGTTGTTCACCCTTTTAAATGTAAGCTAAAATTTGCAGGTATGAAATTTAAACTTGTTAGAGTTCACTTTCATTAGTAGAACAGCAAAAATGTGGATCAGACTATTACTTTAAATCTGCACTCAAAAAGACAAACATGTAGTTTGTGGTTTAAAAGCAAACAATATTGGCTTTCATAAATATTTATACAACAAGCTAAAACCTAATCTAACTGGAGTTTATAAAGCAGGAAGAGAGATGTTAACATCCCTCAGAGAGGTCTGTGACAGACAGATGACTAGCAGTTACTGACTGCCTACTGGCAGTTTGGAAAGTACAGAGAGACAGTTAAGCTGCCACTTAAGATTGACAGAATGGGAGAGAGGGAGGGGTGAAGTCCTGCCTAACTGAAGAGGCACAGGGGAATGTAAAACATAAATGTTTCCAACAGCTAATCCTCTTAATTTGGTGTCATCTGCAAATTTTATAAGCATGCATATTCTTTCATCCAAGTCATTGATAAAAATGTTGAATAGTACTGGGCTCAGGACAGAGCCCTGTGGTACTCCACTGGTCACTCCTCTCCAGAGTGAAGAAGAGTCATTGCTGAGCATCCTTTGGGTTTGGTCAGTCAACTAATTACAAATCCACCAGCAATTGAAGTCTAGACCACATTTTACTAGCTTGTTTACAAGAATATAACTGGGGACCTTGTCAAAGACCTTACTGAAATCAAGATATGTTATATCCTCAGCATTCCCTTCATCTACCAAGCTGATATATATATATATATATATAAAGATCAGTTTAGTCTGGCATGACTTGCTTTTGGGAAACCCATGTTGACTTTTTACGATTATGGCATTTCCTTCTAAATGTTCATAAATTCTCTGTTTAATGAACTGTTCTAGAATCTTTCCAGGCATTGATGTCAGACTTACTGGGTGATAGTTGTTGGGATCCTCTTTTTTCCCCTTTTTGAAGATGGGGACAATGCCCTTCTACAGTCTGCTGGGACTTCTCCTGTTCTCCAGGAGTTCTCAAACATTATTGCCAATGGCTCCACTATTATATTTGCCAATTCTTTAACAAGGGGGTATTGTAATGATTTAATTATCACCTTTTTTTAAAAAAAAAGTCAGAAAGTTTATTTTGATTTGTAGTTGTTAACTTATTTCTACATAGTCATCATCCAGATTTTCACATTTTCCCAGCATTTCTTGACCCTCCTAATACCGTTATTGTAGAACTCTACAGATAGTGCCTTACCAGGATTTTACATCTTAATCACTTCTGGCACAACCTGTCACAAAAATAAAGGACACAATGAGATTATTTTCTCAACATAATGCAATTAGGAAGAGCTGATGGCACTGACAAAATTTCATCAATATACCATAATAACTTCCAGGTGATAATTATTACTTTACGATACCCCTTCATCAGACTCAATCTTCAGACTTCTACAATATCAGGTATTTGGAGGGTCAAGAAACACTGGGAAAAATGTGTAAATCTGGATGGTGACTATGTAGAGATAAGTTAACAATTACAATTCAAAACAAACTTTCTGTCAAAAAAATTTAAAGGTGATAATTAAAACTTTATGACAACCCCTCATAATACCCTGAAATGTAGCTCATCTGCTCTTAGAGACTTAAATTAGATTAACTAGGGATTCCTATACTACCTCTTTGCTTATGCCTTCTAGTCATTTGCAACTTATTATAGCCCTAAGGTGAATTTATTATGGGGTTTTCTTGGCAAGTTTCTTCAGAGAGGGTTTGCCATTGCCATTCTCTGAGGCTGAGAGTGTGGGACTTGTCCAAGTTCACCCAGTGGATTTCCATGGCCAAGCAGGGACTTAAACCCTGCTTTCTTGAGCCTTAGTCCAGTGCTCAAACCACTACACCACACTGCTGCATGCTTATTTATTGATTTATTTTATTTGTATGCCACCTTTCTCCCTGTAGGGACCCAAGGCAGTTCACAGACAAAAATAATTAAAATCTCAGTAAAATTCATAACAATTAAAATCAACACACAGTATAAAATCACATAAAATATACAAAAATTAAAAGCATAGCTAAAACCCACCTGCTCCATGAAAACCACCCTGATATGACTTATATACTGCTGCCCTCAAGGCCCAACAAGCCATCCCAGACCCTTAAAAATGGTTGAAAATTTTAAAGCAATTCCCACCCCCAGACTCATACAGACCACATTCCCAAAAGAAGTGGTCAATTTGTAACAGAAAAGAGGAGACATGCAGCCTTCCCATACAACCTGCAGGGAAGAGTGAGGAGAGGACACTTGGCCTGTTTTCCCTGCATACTTGCCCACCCCAGTATGAAACTTTTCTAAATATAAGTGTGCTCTACATTTGTGTCTCAAATCTTTGGATTCATTCATTCAATCTTCAATCTGGTTCCAGAAAGCTAACAATATTATCACTGAAATTCTTAACTCTCTCTGACTTATGGATAGACTGTGATCAACACCACAGGGAAACTCTGTTCCAGAAAACATCTGTAGAGCAGTTAAATAAAGCTGCAGCCAAGAGTTAATGAATATGTAGACTGGTGTCTCTAGTGTGGCTAAATTTAATTATATAGTACATGCAAGCATGTAATGTTATGAAGATGAAAATAGTATCCCTTGCAATAGAATCACCAAAGTCCTAAATTTTGTAGAATTAATGTGCCTCAAAATCAGTTCTTCCCATAGCCGTTTAAGTAGGATAAGAGAAAGAAAATATCAGATTCATAAAAGAATTAATATCTATCTTACCATGTGACAACAATAATCTCCCTTGAGTTTCAGAGCAAATGAAACAAAAATCAAGGCACATGAAGCCTAATCTTTGGTATTTCTAGTAACAGATCACCATCTCTCTGAGGCAAGGCATATCAGATTTAGAGTTTCCTAATGGACTTTGCTTCACATAATAAAACAGAACTAGGAAACCAGAAATAAGACATTGCAACATTGACACTACTAGTGTCTGTCTCTTTTTTATTTAGTGTGGTTACAAAGTTGTGTGGAACAGGCAAAATCAGAAGGAAAGTGGGGTAGGAAATAGAGACTTGATCCTGCTTTTTTCAAAAGTGTGTCAAAACTCCACTGCCCACTGTCAAGGCAGGATGAATACTCAAAGCCCAACCACACAGTAATGCCTCCCCACCACAGTTGCAGAAACACACTGCAGGCAACCCCCAAGTACCGTATTTTTCGGCATATAAGACACTCCGGCATATAAGACGCA
>CM034704.1:8458486-8472048 GCA_020142125.1 Phrynosoma platyrhinos
AATTGTATGTATTCCTTCTATGAATTTGACTCCCAGATCCATCTTTTCTAAAACTGTGAACATAACTAGCAATGATAGCTGTAGACACAGAGAAAGCTTTTGATTCAGTGAATTGGAGATTTATGTTATGTTCTGTTCTTCTGTTACCCCTACTCTTTGTAATTTTTCTTGCTTGCCTCTTGTTTTGTTCAGTTGAATTGTCAGCTTGAATCCTGCAGTTGCAAGGCTATATAACCATGTCTTTAATACCACACTCTGTGGCAGATTCCTTAAAGATTTCAACAAATATAGTTAAAAAATTATTACAGTTGGTCAAGAAGGCTTTAATGTGTTCACTATCTTTCATTATCAAATGCATCTGAGGAAGTCTACAAAAGCTCATACTGCCAATTTCTTTCTTTCAGTTTGTCTCAAAGGTGCTACATATTTTCATTATCAAAAGTAGGCATCCTTCAGTTGGTAAGCTGTCATCAGTTACTATGGGCCGATGCAGACCAGCCTAAAGTGGCAGCACAGAGCCACTCATGGGAGCGGCAGATTGGGGCTGCAGCAACCGCATGCTGCAGCCCCATCTTCTTTTTTGCTGCCCCAAAAGAGTGACAAAATGTCATTCATTTTGGGGGGTGGCAAAAGGCTTCCCTTTCAGCCATGGTGGTGGCTTTTTTGCACCCGTTTGGTGCAGTGTGTGCTCATGCTGTGCCAAGGGGGTGTCCTGATGCCACACACTATGTGAATGTGTCCTTGGCATCAGAGCAGTGTCAGGGTGGAGTCAGGGTGGAGTTGGGGTGGCTGGGATGCAGCTGCCCCAATCCACCCCCAAACCAGCCCTTTAGGCCGGTCTGCAAAACCCCTACATCATTCTGGCAAAGAAGAACTTCCTTATTTGCATTATCATCATTTTGGGTTAGGTCTTGTCTTAATGGTTCACTAAGGGCCTTTGCAGACTGCCAGAAATTGTGCACTTTAAATTGAGGCACTGACCTGGCTCAGTGCTAGGGAATCATGGGAATTACATTTTTTTTCAGAGACATTGAGCCTTCTCTGTCAGAGAGCTCTGGTGCCACAATAAAATACAGTTCCCATTATTCCCTAGCACTGAGCCAGGGCAGTGCCTCAATTTAAAGTGCACGATTTCTGGCAGTCTGCAAAGGCCCTAAATTGGTTATCTTGCTCAGGCGACTGCATTTCTGCTGGCTGTAAATTGACCTACTGTTTTAAACCTTGGAGTGACATATTGTCAGCAAGCACAAGATCTGTTGCAAGATTAATAGAAGAGGTGTCTTGTTAAAGCCACAGGAGCTACTTTTAATATTCAGTGACCAATCCAATATTGAGCTCAGAGTAGGAGTGGTTGTTTCTACAATCCCCTGCTTCACTTCCTCAGGTGGTAAGAAACTGTGTAACTTTTGTTTGGCTGTTTCTTTTGGGTATTCTTTGAGTTTTTTGACTTCTTGAGGAAGAAATGTCTGTTAAGGTGCAATGCCCAAAGTTCTATAGTCTTTCCTTGGAAACACAATTTTACAGATTGCTCCCCAGTTACTAAAAGTTGTAAATTACAAATTACAAAGTGTCACTATTTAGTCAATACTCACACCTGCAGTTCAGCTTTCAAAGGTTTGTCTTTTCTCTGCTGCTATTTAATCAAATGCTGTAGAATGCAGGATGTAGAATGCAGGATGCAAAGTTTTTATTAAGTGTACTCCTACTTTACTTCTTTTTTCAAAGTCTCCTTCCTTCCTCCTCCTCTTTAGAGGTGCTCCTGAGCTTCCAGATATTTTCTAGTTAATTTCCAGGTGTCTTCTAAATCTCAGATATCTTTCTAATTTGGCAGCATGGAAAGCAATCACTTGAGAAGTTCCACCAGGATTTCAACAATTTCCACTTCACCATTAACTTGAACCTGGAATAATCCATGCAACAAATTCACTTTCTTGACACCACTGTGCAACTGAACAATGAACAATCTTTGTCTCCCCAAATGTTGTTGTATTGTAACTCCCAGCATCTTCAGCCATAGCCAATTACAGGGGATTATGGTAGTTATAGCTTAACATTGAAATGGCCACACATTTTCCACTCTTGTGTTTGAGAAAATAAATACCGGTAATTTGATTCAGAAACATATATTGGATAAAAAAGTAAACACTATTTAACATTGTGGCATAGCATCACACTGGTAAATAATTATTAACTAGAATCCTGTTAGTGGCATACACACAAATAAGTAAACCATATGCTTATTTTGGGCCAGAAGGCAAAGCCCTCTACCACAGAGCTGCTACATCTCCACAGTATGTGCCTAGAGAGATTTGGGGGAACCACAGAAGTATCCAGCTATGTTCCCATAGCAAGATAGAAAATTATTTTCTCATCCACTAAAACCTCTTGAATCTTTTTGTCAATTCTGGCAATTAACCAAGTTTTAGAAATTTAAGCTTCAGTAGTTAAAACTCGGCAAACCTCGATTCAGTAACTATAGGTCCACACCAGAGACATTCATTGCTAGAACTAAGCAGCATACATTAGTAACTTAGGTTTACTTAGGTAAACTACACAGAATTTCAAAGTACTAGTAATCTAGTATCTCATTTGTTATGGATTCAAAACAATCTTGTTTTCTCTCATTTCTCCTTGTTCTCTTAGGGGGGGTTGCAGACTGCCAGAAATAGTGCAAATTGAGTCCACTTTTAGGGTTAGTGTTAGTGTTAGGGAATCATGGGAATTGTTTTTTTTTTTCTTTCTGAGACATTGAGCCTTCTCTGTCAGAGAGCGTTGGTTCCACAATAAACTACAGTTCTCATGATTCCCTAACCCTAACCCTAACTCTAAAAGTAGATTCAATTTGCACTATTTCTGGCAGTCTGCAACCCCCCATTGTCATTTTCTACCCACAGGAATGATCTTGGATAGTCTCAAACCAAGACTGGCTCTTCTCCTTTATTAACATGCCCCTATGGATGTGATAAACAGTTTTCTTGTAGTAATTATCTACTGCTTATCCCATCATATAATCTTATCATACCAACTCCCATTACCCTTTCTTGGCAGTAAAATTGTGGCACGCACCTCCTGACACTTGTTAGCATCATTTTAGTCAAAGACTTGCATGCTTGCTAATTTCAATGCAGGAACTAACTCAAAAAAGGGTTAACTAATGGTCTCTTCTCTGCTGTGCCACTTTATTAAAATATAATTTCCTTGCAATTTAGTGATCATTGCTTCAAGCTAATTAAGAGAGTGAAGGTTTCTGTGGATCATAGAATGCTGTTAATTAACAGCACAACAAATTATTATGGATCTGTCTATAGGCTTTTGATTTACAGTTTAAGTATGGTATATTATATCAGCGTATGGTTTTAATATGAGCTTAATTCCACTATTCACTAGATAATATTTTCAAAGGACAGTGTGCTTCTGTATAGATATGAGGTTGGTACAACTATAAATGTATTGTTCAGTATATGGAGCACTGGTAGGTAGAAACATTTTAGATAATAAAGCCCACCATTCTAATTGTCAGTTCATACAATGTACCAGCAACCTAGTGATGTAGCTGTCACCTCAACTTGTAGTTTTGCCCCAGTTTGATGAGATTCTTTTCATTCAATGAGTGTTGATAATTTACATATGTCTAACATGTTGTTGTTGTGTGCCAATGTAACTGTATAGTTACAGTAATTTCTACAATAATTTCTTCCAACTTTTCTTTTCTTTTCAAAGTGTTTAAATTTGAAATGTACCAAAGAAGGAAAAGTATACCGTATTTAACATGAAATGAGTCCAGTGATGTGAAGTAGGGATATGATATATTAAAGAGAAATATGATAAGAATATTATGGGTAAGTGAACTGACTTTAGAAAACATGTACACACATATATAAAAGGAGATTTATAACATGTTGCTTGAGTGGAAGTTAATGACTGAGGTTATGTTTGGACACAACAAAGTTAGGGTCCAAATGGATTAGCAGCTTCAGGCAACTTCGAGATGGCATGGTGTTTGGATGATGCATGCCCCAACAGTGCCCTGAACCTGGCGTCATGCTGCCCAGCTGACTACATGTCAGGCAGTAGTGTGGCATTCCAGCAGCATGGCATTTATATGCCACAAGCCACAGGAGCATCAAAAAGCTGCCATGGCAGTAGAAAAGCTGGCTTTTTGCCACTGCAAAAAGCCGAATTGGGGGTGTGGCATGCGATTGTCCCTAACCCAACAATCAAAGAGGTGATGTGATGCTGCTCCTTTCTGACAGTCTGTTTCACCCTTTAGATCCTTAAATTTTGGCTCACATAAAGTTCTGAGAAAAAAAGACTCAAGAACATTTAAAAAAAAGTTTGTGAATTTGTCCCAAGTTTACATATGTAAGCACATATATTCAGAAGCAGAAATATATTGAATATATATTCCACACTCTTCCGCTTCACCTACATATACAGAGTAAATATCATGTTTGTTCCAAATTGGTTCATAATATTCTTTCTAAAAGGGAAGGGGGGACACAGAAATATGACATGTTTGTTTAGGTGGCATTCAAAGTACACCAGGTGCAAAGCCTTATTACAACCTTGATTTTAAACCCATTAAATAACGTACTAAATGTGGTGACTCTGTGATCAATAACATAGGACAGAAATAATGAAATAATTGGTGTATTCTCTCTCTCTTTCAAAAAATAATGAAAAATAGACAATTAAACAAATCAACCCAAATGCCTTCTGCATTTTGTTCTGTTTCTTTTTCTTTAGCTGAGGTTGCTATGATGATATAGAGCTCTACAATAGAAAGGCAAACTTTCTTTCATTTTTATCTATGGTATATTTTACCTGGGAAGTTGAACACTTTCCATTGGCTTATATCCTATATCTTCTGCCAACCTTTTATTCTATTATGTCAAGCAAAAGTTATCATCACACTCCTTATTCTGTTCTGTAAACACATTTTAATCAAAGTTCTTAAGGGGCCTTTACATACTGCCAGATATAATGTAACTTGAGGCCACTTTAACTGTCCTGGCTCAATGCTAGGGAATCATGGGAATTGTATTTTTTTTTTCTGGGGCATTGAGCCTTCTCAGTCAGACAGCTCTGGTGCCACAATAAACTACAGTTCCCATGATTCCTTAGCACAGATCCAGGATAGTTAAAGTGGCCTCAAGCTGCATTATTTCTGGCAGTTTGTAAAAGCCCAGGATTCCCTGTCATCACAAGATACCAACACATCTTATAATTCATGGGTCTTCTTTCCAGTCCCCAAGATTAACAAAATTTCAACTATATTCTCAGGTTATTTTATGGGTTACATTAATTAAAATCTATTACTCAATTCCATGCATCAAGGGCATGGTCTTAGAAGGTGAAGAAAATTTGTTCACCAGTGGCAATTCCTGAAGTGGTGAGCTCTGCTCCTTTGCTGATAGAAAGCATACCTGCATGTCAGGATTACAACCTTCCTTGTTTGTAGAAAATACTGCTCCTAGCTTAGCATGTGGGAAAGTGTCAGACCAATACAGTTCAAATAAGACACAATAACTACATGTAGCAAAGGGTGGGAGGGGAGGCAGTTACATAGGAGATACATGTAATGGTGAGGCATTACAACTTTTGCAAATACAAATGTGGAGGACTGTGCAACTTTCTCAGTTATGTGGCTATAATTTAGCTTGGTAGATTTCAGGATTAGAATTCTCTTCAAAAATGTGTTCAAGTTACATTGTGCTCTGGAAACACATGCTTTCAAACTATGCTTTTTTGTGAAGTGCTCTTCCTCCCTCTTTCCCACTTTCTAAGTGTGCATAGCCTAAGACCAGACAAATATATCTTCATGTGGTACACCTTGATGTCTAAGCTGTTCTCCATGTGTTGGGTTTAAGTTTAGTGGGTCCTTGTTATCCTCTGAGATTTGGTTCCAGGACCCCTTGAATAACAAAATTTGTGGATGCTCATGTCCCATTAAATATAATGAGATAACAAAATGGTGTCTCTTATATAAAATGGAAAATCAAGGTTTGCTATTTGGAATTTATATTTTAAAAAATATTTTCAAGCCATGGATGCTTGAATTTGTGAATAAAACAATCTGTGGAAAAGGAGGGTCAACTGTACTGGTGATGGTAGACTGTGATTAGATTGATGAGGTTACAGCAAGGGTGGGAAACAAATTATTTTTAGCTTATATGTACCCTTATCCATTTTGTGGTTCCTAGAATTGACCATTAAAAACAAAAAAGATGGAGGTTCATACTCCTGGGATCCTCCAGAGAGTGCAATTTAATCTCAGCTCATAAAAAGCCAACTTCATATGCTTATTTAGATAAAAAGTAGTGATGTAAATTGGATGTGCATTTTAGTTGTTTTCATTTTCATTGGGAGAAGGTGGTGGTGTGGCTACAGTTGGTCCCAGTAGAACAAAATTGGCCCCAGTTCCTCTACATCAGGGGTAGGCAACCTTTCCACTTTAAGGGCTGAGGGACTTCAGCTCCCAGAATCCCAGGAGGTATTGGCCAACATGGGACTATTGGCCAACATGGCTGAGGCTTCTGGGAGCTGAAGTCCATCAGCTCTTAAAGGGGAAAGGTTGCCTACCCCTGCTCTACATTTACCCAACCCTATGGTTGTGCTACAATAGTTGTTTTAATGTTTTATATAACCCTTTGTGGGCATCCTGTCATGGCCCTAAACCAGAAAAGCCCAACAGCCATAGATCCAAAGCAAGGATATCACATAGGCACCTAAAAGGTCATATCTGCATCTACAACAATTTTCAAATCAAAAGGCTAGGTTTGAGAGCTGTAAAGCAGGACATTCACACCTAGGAGATTTATGAGTACCAGCCAGGATGTGTCCAGCTAAAGATGAGATAACATTAAAATCCCATCTCCTCTCCTTGGAAACTGTCTACTTCAAAGAGTAGTAATCCAGAATCCTTTGATACACAATAGTAACTCTTTGCCTCAGATTAGGTTTAAGGGTATAAAAGATCCCCAAAATATCAGGCACATTGGGCCTAGTTACATTTCATGGTGACAGTGCATCACTGTGAGCTGTGACTTGGGTCCTGACTCTTCCTGTTGTCTTTTCCCTTTTCTAAATGGTTGAGTCTGTCCATTTTCATTCATCATTGGAGCAGCCTCCATCAGGTAATTATCACCATTAGAAAGCCTTCTGTTTCCTATCCAAACTAACTACTTCATTCCTGAGTTCTTATGTGCATGAGTGAATGTTAGAGTATCTTTGTATGTCTGAATCCCCAAATAAATCACAGATTCATTGGAAAGCTTTGTCTCTATCAGTCTATTCCTAGCCATTTACATGAAAATAGGATAAAAGATCCCATTGGAGACTTGAACTTTAGTAATTTCCCAGGTTCAAGTTCTTCTTACAGTTGGACGTGGTGACAAAGGTTGATCATCATTGTTAAGATCACTGTTTTCTATTATATTTTCCATCCAAAGGCGTTTTCATGCACTGGGACTCAAGATAGTAAAAATCTTTGCTTACAACAGAAACATTCCTATGGATCAAAGGACTGTAAGATCCTGTGTTCCTTCCTCATGCTTTCCATGGGTTGTCCATGGTTCCATGAGTCTAGCTTTTCTGTCGGTATATCTTAACTAGCTAGCCTAGGTTTATTCAATATACATCAGTTTACATTCACTGAAAGCCTGTTTTAATCTACATAAATATGATTTTGCAATTGCAGCCAAAAAGTTAATTTTTTTTAGATGTTTGCATAACTATGAAGACTGCTTTGTGCTTCTATTTCCATAATGCACACATTTTAGGGGCCCCCCTTAAGTGGTGAACCCATTCACAATTTTAGGATTGCCAAAAGACAGAAATAACAAGAGCAACAACAAATAATGTATTATGTTAAAAAGTTAAATGAATTAAATCAGTTAAAAAAACCTTAGAAACAACAGAAGGCTAGGTAAGGAATACAGCCCCCTCCTTAAAATACCTTTTGATATAGCCAGTTAATGACCAAAATCCCAACAGAATAAAGTATTTTTCCCAGTAGCTGTGAGAGGCCTTCCTTCCCTTACAATTGCCACTTCTATGACTTTTGCTACATTTGCTGGACTTCTTCTTCTTCTCAATTGACATCCCCTTTTCCATTTGTATTGTATTTTGTTAGATTATAAGCCTAAGGGCAAGGAACTGTCAAATCAAAATTTTGTAAGCTTGCTCTGGAAGCCTTTCTGGATGAAGACTGAGATGGAAGTGCTCCAAATAAATAAATAAAATTACACTAAGTTAATCAATATTGCAAAAGTTAATCATTTTTCAAAGACACAATCATGCTAATCTGTTGCAGGATAAAAACAAAAGCAAGGAATCCAACAACACTTTAAGACTAATAATGCTAATAAGTGTTCTTTAAATACTAAGAATTATTTAATAATAATAATAATAATAATAATAATAATAATAATAATAATAATAATTTAAGACTACTACTACTACTACTACTAATAATAATAATAATAATAATAATAATAATTCTGTGATTTCAGTGTGAGCATTTGTGCATTTGTGCATTTACTCAGATGCATGAAAATTTAGTACATTCTGTTGGAATATGGATGGGATATACAGTCAAAGTGGAAATGTAGAGATGTGTGTGTGAAAATTTCTTATGGGAACAGTGTCTACTGAAAAACAAAGAGGACTTGGCCAATAGGTGGTTTGAAGCCAAAACATGTGCCCACTGTACAGAATAATAATAAAAAAAACACACTTTGATCCTGAGAACAGATAGTTAACAGATAAACATATGAGCTCACTCAGTTCTCATGAGAATTAGGTCACATGAGGGATGACATACAGCTAGAGACTGGGTTACAGAAGATCATCCAATCATCATAAGGTTAACACCCAAAAGGTGGAGTATGGGAAGGGCCAGATCTTCCTTTGTTCACTTTGTTTATATATTTGCAATGTGTTCTTTTGAACTGAAACTGGAACTTTTTCTATTGCTGTAATTATACAACAAGATGTGATCCTATAGTTTTTTGCCATTAGCAGGATGGATTGTATATTTTCTTTTCTTGTTTTCTTTATAGAACAGTAAAGCTTTAATTTGGATCTACAAAATGTGTCTTTATGGAAATAGCATGGAAATGGCTGGTGAAGGAAGCTGGTTCCTGAAATCTGCTGCATTTCAATCACATCACATCCAAATTTCACACATTCCTTGAATCCTCACATTTAAAGCAAGCAATTAGCTTTAAAGGTGCCTCTAGATTTCCCCCCTTCATGCTTTCTATTTTATAAATTAATATTGACCATCATTAATCAAGTTTCATTATTCTAAGAAACCTGCTGTAAGTAGGGCTTAATTTGGATCAAAACATAATAAATTTGAATATATATATGTAGGCCATATGATTCAGGATATATATATTCAGTCAGATCATGAAAGAGGTTTGCAGGAAACCAAAAACCTGACATGAAATCCCTTCATTGATAAATGTCCTCATAAAATGATCCTGCAAGGCTTGTTTCCCAAAGATCATTTCTCCCATAATCAGGGGCCCATTAACTATCATGATTGTTGGGAAATAAAGTTTCCTAAGGCCTTAGTTTAGAACACAAAAGGAGCTTACGTTCTAACTAGCTAATGAATAGATTAGGTAAAAGAACAGGCTTAAGTTTTTTAACTCACCTTCTTTGGTGATTCTAAAAAAAAGAGATAAAGATAGAAATGAGAAACAACAGGAATGGATACTGGACAAGGAAAAGATCTTTTTGTGTGATAAACTTTCCCAAATGAAGTATCCTGAATCATATGGCCTATTTACTTAGTTCCAAAAGGTATTTATGACCATGCACTTCAAAGGATATGGGTGCAAATGGAAGATTTAGTGAAGAAAAACAGCAGAGTTCCTCATGCAGGAATGCTATCCTATCTTAATCCCATTTGCTCTAAATAGCAAGAGAGGAACAGGAAATGATTCCATCCTATATAATGCTGTAGTTTGTAGAAGAGGTTATTTGGAATTCTTAGACAAAGAATGCTAATGCCTCATCAAACTATACATCACAGGACTGCATAGAATCTTGCCATAGCTGTTAGAATATGGTGCTATAATTGTGTAGCATGAATGGGCCATAGTTGTGTGTTGGGTGTAAAGAGAAAAAAGAAAAGAAAAAAGGCAGCAATGCATGCATCAAGCAATCAGTAGGAGGGGGTAATGAATTAACTTGTAAGATCTGGTATTTTCTCCAATATATTTCATAGGTTTATGCACTTAGTTCATTTTTTTTCCTTCCAGTCTGTTGAGATCATTTCTTTCTTCTGTCAGGAAGACAGACAGTCTCTTGGTTCTCTTGACTCAAAGGATCCCCTCCATAGTTATGGCTGCTACCTTACTGCCTGAACTGAAACCAGTTTTGGGTACTGCTGTTCTCAAGGGCCTACCCACACCAATTTATTATAGTACTATGATTACACTTTAATCACCTATCCTATGGAATCTTGAGATTTGCTGTTTCTGGAGGTGTATTTGGCATTCTCATCTGGAGAGTTTTAGTACCCTACTAAACTACAAACTACAAACCCTAAGATTCCCTAGGACCATGATGATGAATCTTTTAGAGACTGAGTGCCCAAACTGCAACCCAAAACCCATTTATTTATTGCAAAGTGCAGTGTCCCTCTGGCTTTCTAGTAACAAACTCTGGCAAACACTGTGCTGGGGTGATGGCATGCATGCCCACAGAGAGGGCTCTGGGTGCCCCTTCTGATACCTGTGCCATAGTTTTGCCACCACTGCCCTATGATGCAGTCATGGCAGTTAAAAATTGAATCATAGTGCTATAATTGTATAGTGTTAATGGGTTGAAGTCTAGTTTAACTATTATGTTTATTTCATGCCCTATCATTGGTTAGATTTTCTGAGAATAAAAGTAACATTTTATTGTTACTTTACGATAAGCACCTGGAGTAATTACATGTGTTTTTATCATAAATTCACATTACACTTTGCTAGCATACATAACAAATGATATTAGAATCACAAATTCTTTAACACAGCTGACCACTTTTCCTCTTCTGCTGTTGTACATAAGCCCTAAATTACAAGTAAGCTATCTGTAAGAAGAAGAAATGGAAAATACAGTCAACAGCTTTCAAGCATGCACTCATTGTGATTCTTTTCACATCCTGATAATGCATCTGTGTAAGTCACCCTTTATTTTTCTCCATGAATCATTCATGTAGCACACAAAGTCTTCAAGCTAAAAAGGTCTTCACAGTGCTAACACATTGTCTGCACTGTTCCCCTTGCTCCTTAAAATGAATTTACCTCCTAAATTAACATTTGACTGATAGATCTGCATGGCAAAATTCTTCCATCCTGTGGAAAGGAACTTATCCCTGAGAGTAGTTTATAATTTAAATTGGAATATGGATAGGTTTACAGAAGAATTTAGCAGTTAGTGAAAAAGAATGAAATTATATAAAGTATTAAAAGATGGCACCTCTCATCAAACTTCTAAGCCCCACCCCTTAAAAAGTCCCCCATTTTGAAAGTACAATCCTGTCCAGAAGTTCCACCCCCAGCTGTTTAGCCTGTCCCTTACCAGAAGTCCCAGCCTCCCCAGATACTCTGCCCAAACTAGATATCCTGCCTTCCTTGGACGTACCACACTAACTGGTAGTCTCAACTCAACTGGAATCCCCACCTGTAGATAGGGCATTTGGAGCAGCCATGTGACCCCTGTATTATCATGTGGCACCCCTGTGGACCAGTAGGGAAGGATTTCGGAAATAATAAATTGAAATGCAGTTTTCAAAGCTGTTTTCAATATATTGTTTTCAGTAACAGTTTTCAACATTGGTTAAGGTAGTCAGGTGGGCAGAAGTGGTGCCACAGGGGGATTCCTTAGCTCAGGGGTAGGCAAACTGTCCCCTTTAAGGGCCGAGGGACTTCAGTTCCCAGAATCCCAGGTTATTGTACAATATCCCAGACTATTGGCCAACATAGCTGAGGCTTTTGGGAGCTGACGTCCCTCAGCCCTTAAAGGGGACAGTTTGCTTACCCCTGCCTTAGCTCCATCGATGGATTGGATCTGCCTTGTACAAGGCACTGAGTATGGTCAGATATGTTTAGAGAAGACAGAATGCAGTCACAAATCATTTCTGCAAGCCTCACAGAGCAAGAAACTCAAATTACAAATGTGAATCCTGAAATCCAGTTTGAAATAGGTCAAGGAAGTGTGTGTCATTCAAGACCACCTGGAGTTGGAAGGCAACTGCTTTCATGATCACCCTCCCCCCATGACATTTTTTCAGCAGTGGTCTAACCACTGCCACCCAACAACAAGATGGAACGTTCCCCTCTCTGAGAGATGTGTTAATGAGATGTTGTATTCAAAACTTAATTGCATCTCCTCCCTGAACAACCAGCTAAGAGGGACTGGGATCAAGAAAACAAGTTGTCTTTCTTACTTGCCCCAGCAGCTTGTTCTATGATGTTATGTAAATACAGTGCACCCTTGCTATCTGAGAGGATCTGTTCCACTCCTGCTCCCCACAGATAGAAAAAAAAAATAGTCTGGGATATGTTCTTTTCAATGGGTGTGTGCTCCCACTCTTGCCACCATGAATGCATGTGCCCATTGAAAATTCCAGGGCTTGCCATCCACAGAATTTCAAACCACAGATGGCAAGCCTGCAGTTGGTGTGCATACACTGTATGAATCTAAATATATTAATTTATGGTATATTGTCTGTTTTGGAAAAATGTATTTGGAATGTTGGAGGCAACTGGTAACTGGCTGAAACTTTGAATGAGAGCAATGGAAAACAAAAGTGTGACACTGATAGACATGCAAAGGGGTCTTGTAGCACCTTTGAGAATAACTCAATGGAAGAAGTTATAGCATTGGCTTTTGTATATGAAACTGTAAGGTTCTAAGTGAGGGAAATTTTTTTCATGAAGCTGAGGTGGTCCTGATGTTGAAGGCAGAGAACCACATAGCTAAAGAGTGGAGAGAGTCACAGAGTAGAAGTGGTACACTACCTGGGGCAAGTAATGAAAAGGAAGGGACAAAAATAAAGTAATTCTTCCCTTTGACTCCTTCATATGTGTCCAGTTGTGTCAAGACAATGGGCTGTTGGTGGACTAGAGTAACAGGCTCTTCATGTATGGGTGGAGAGTTTATTTATTTATTTTATTTCTATTTCTATTTCACCTTTTTCCCAAAAGTGACTCAAGGAGGCTCACAATATAGTTTGAGTTTAAAAGTTTGTCTGCTTTGGAAACCCCAGTCTGGTTCAAGTCATCACATATACAGTTTGTGTTGGCAAAAAGATCACTTTATTTCTTTGTTTGGGTGGGACACTCAAGATATGTCCATAAAAGTGAACTCAATAACATCATTTTTTTAAAAAAAAAAAATCAGCAAGTCCCACTAAAATTGAAAAATTAAGAGAGTTTTCCCCCGCCACCTAAACTTATGAAATGGGCTGAATCAGAATTTCATTTCAATTATTTTTTTCATGACAATTTATCAACATTCACAAAATTAATTGAGGCAGGCCCAGCAGTTTGAGTATT
>CM034704.1:8510893-8521410 GCA_020142125.1 Phrynosoma platyrhinos
TCAGTTGGATCTGACTTAGACAGAGGTACAGTGAGGCAGTACCTTAAATCAGAGGCTGTGGATTTTTCCTCAGGGAACTAAGTGGAACAAAGATAAGAGTCAAAAGAAAAAGGAAATGAAATCTTTGTGGTTCAACAGAGCTCTAGTGCAGAGAGAGTCTGTGTGGTTAGGTTCTAATCATAGAAACAGCTGAAGGATTGTATTTGAAATAGCTACACTAGACTTGAGACAGTAACCAAGTTATATTATTAACAAGTTTGAAAACCAAGAAACATTGTCTGTATGTTGGAAACCCAATAAAACATTCTTCTATTTTATAAAAACCTATTTTGGCCTCTGTGTGAAAATTTTGAACAAACACTACCAGTATGTTTTAATAGTTATTGGACTGGTAGGTGATGAGGGCTATGAAGCCAGTCACATAAAAATTCTCCTCAGTGAGAATTAGTCAAAGTGGCAGGAGTGGTTCATCACAATGACCACCATGGTTGGAAGATTTCCATTTGAGATTGATGTTTTGACAGGGAATTATAGTTTAATTTGAGCTATGATGAAAAGCAAATCCTTTGATCCTATGCTGGTAGTCAAAGGGGGGTTGCAGACTGCCAGAAATAGTGAAAATTGAGTCCACTTTTAGGGTTAGGGTTAGGGTTAGGGAATCATGGGAACTGTATTTTATTGTGGCACTGGAGCTCCCTGACAGAGAAGGCTCAATGTCTCAGAAAAAAAAAAAACAATCCCCATGATTCCCTAGCACTAACCCTAACCCTAAAAGTGGACTCAATTTGCACTATTTCTGGCAGTCTGCAACCCCCCATAGCAGGTATACTATACTGTATTATAAAATAGTTTTGTAGCTTAAGGTTTAATGTGATAATATGGGATTGGATATTAATAAAGATGCAGTTGAAGTTATGAAGATGCACACTTCAAATTAAGTATCATTGTATGATTATCTAAATAGCCAGGTAATTGTTAATTGGACATCCCAAGTTATATTTAAACTCTAGTTTAGATAATAAACCCTTGATAGTTCTCTTCTGCTCATGTCAGAGATAGTACAAGAAGAAAACCTCTAGATTCATTTTCACATTTCTCAGACAATATTCTTTAATGCAAAATAGAAGATAGCTTTTCCCTGTGCAGACTATAGCTGAAATCCTATGCAACTTGGCATAGCATGGTATGTGGGCCTATTCTATTAAGCTGAGCCATACTTAAACTTTCTGGAGCTCCTTACATATCATCCCCTGCTCCATGAGCAGCAGCCAGTTTTTCATAAGCATCTGTTTACAGTGTTGTTAACTGCTTTGAAGGTGACCTTGACTTATGGCAACCCTATGAATGGGAGCCCTCCAAGCCACCATGTCATCAATACTTCTGCTCAGTCTTAAAAATTTAGATATGTTGCGTCCTTCATTGAGTCTATTCATCTGGAATGCGGTCTTCCTCTTTTCCTACTGTCTTCTATTTTAACAATCATTATTTTCTTTTATATTCTTCTCATGATATGACCAAAGTATGACAGTCTCAGTTTAGTCATTTTGGCTTATAGGGAGAGTTCAGGCTTGCTTTGGTCTGTGACCCATTTATTTGTCTTTTTTAAAAATGTTTTTTTTTAAAAACCACACACACTTTATATATATATATCTAACACACATACATACCAACAACAAAAAATTCACAAACCCAACTAAACAACAAAACCAAACCTACTGTATTGACTTTTCACCCCCAAATGGATCATTATATTCCACTGTTATTATACTTCCTTTATATAATATTGTACATATGCTTCTATTATATACAAAATCTGTTTAAATTGCATAACATAAAACAGTTGTATGGCTTCAATAGTATTGCAAGGAAATTACAGGAAAGTTTCTTATAAAAAACACATATTTTGGGGGGAAAATGCATACAGTTATGCATACAGTTATATAGGCAAATATATGTACCAAACAATATTTGGAAAGATGCACAGAGAATCCATTTCCACTTATCATTAGTTAATTTTATAGAATGAATTAAATAGTTCAAAAGCACATGTAAATCAGGAAATTTCAAATATTACTTCTGCGTTAAATGGATATAGGTAATAACATTCATCTCCCCCATCTCACCACAAAAAAAGCATTTTTTCCTTCTTTTGTCTCCTCTCCCCTGCTTATTTGTATGATTTATTTGCAATAAAATAACTGAAAAATATTAGGAGAAAGTCCATGCAAAGTGTGTATACCAGGGAAGTAGCATACAAACAACAACAATAATTGCAAAAATTTGACAGAAGAAAACTGTTGACATGTAAAAATGACATGGACCTGGTTTACTATATATTTAATTGTGTCATGTAAGGGTTCCTTTCCTCTCCTTTCTGTAACTTCCAAGAAGTGTTTAACACAATAGGAGTGAAAATCCCAGTGCTAAGCTACATTACCTGTAATCAACAAGAATGGATTGTGGTTTCTTGAGACACAAGAGAGAACTTTGTTTTAATTGTACCTTCAGTGCATACAGATGCAGTGTATGAAAGGTTCCTTCTGCATGTGCATCACCTTAAATCAATTGCAGTACCATAGCATAGATTATACAATGTATTATTTTACAGCCATTGAAATGATAGGGGAAAAAAAAAAACCTAATCTTTCTTATCATTCTATTGTATTGGTAGAAGCAGCTAAATTTTCCATAACAATTACAAAAGAGACACATTATTCATATTTTTTTAAGTGCCTCCCCCTTGTGAAATAATATTTATTATATTTGAAGGCATTATGTATGCTATCTCCCCCTTCCACCCATTTTGCTAAATGACAACCTCTAAATGCAATGGTATCTGCATGACAAGGGTATTTTTATGACATCAAAAGTGAGAGAAAGGATTAAAATGAGTTTATTCAGAAGTGTGGTTTGTCAATTCCCCCGTATCAAAGCTTTTGAGGGAAAGCTTTAAACCTAAACACAGAATCTAGCCCCTTATTTGAATAAGGTAATACTATACTGTGTTTTGGGGAAACTACTGAAGCCTATCTTTTATATACAGCAGTCCCAGGAGAAGTCTATGCTTTTATACAGTCAGCTGCAAGGTGTCATTTCCTTTTCATCATTCCTTCTTTTATCATCTTGCAGGTCATGACAGCTTAAAGGTTCTTTTTAGCAGCAGCTGTGTGTGGTACTATACAGGCATTTTCATATGATGGATTTCTCTCTAGCCTCCCCTGTTTTACAGTCAAATAGAGATTTGGACTTCGAAAAATCCCTCTCTCACTTAAGAGTCACCATAGTTCTCACTGAAGAATCACCACAGTCAATATTACAGCCTTCCTCCTCAACTATCAAATGGGTTATATATTTTACTGGTAAAGGACTTCATATATTTTAGTTACTAACATTTATGTAATTAACCGAAGCCTGTATTCTACAAGCATCAACCAAATAGCCTAAATCCAACTCCACTCTAGCCCCAGACTACTAAAATAAAATACTCTCTTTTTAAACTTCCAATCTCTGCTTCACTTTTCTGTGCTCTCCTGGCTCTGGAAGGAGTCCCAGATTTCTGGAGCAGGTACCTGGATTGGAAAATATTTGGACTGATGCAGCATTGTCACCATCTTATATACTGGCCAATCTATTCCTGTTCAGAGACATGAAGATTCTCATGGCCGTTTCATTGTCCATGGTTCAACTTGCTTTCTCAAAGGTCCAAAACACACTGCAGAAATAATCCAGTCTGAGACAATTTTAACTGCTCTGGATCAATGCTAGGGAATTCTGGAAATTGTAGTTTTGTGAGACATTTAGCCTTCTCTGTCCGAGAGCTCTGGTGCCAATTCCCAAGATTCCCTAGCACTCAGCCAAGGCAGTTAAGGCAGTCTCAATGGATTATTTTTGCAGTGTGTTTTGGACCAACATAATGAGAATGGCCTATATGTCAAATAATGAGAACATATCCAGACTTTTTTTTGGTGTTCTGGCAATGACAACCAGAGGCTTCCATGTCACTGAAGGTTTGAAGCTACTCTAGGTTTTAAACGTTCTGTGTCTCAGAATGGATTCACCATTGACATGGGAGCTAACAGCTGCCCACATGTCTTTGGCTATGTTCATATCAGAACTTGTCTTTCTAATTAGTCTGAAAGTGTGAAAGGGGTAGTAGGGTATATAGTCCAATTACAGGAAATCTAGAACTATAGCATCTCCAACAAATTGTTTTCCAGCCTCCGTTTAGAGACCTTAAATCAGGATGACTCATGCACCCTTCTAGATAACTGATTTCACACTATAACTGCTTTTACCATCAAGAATTTTCTCTATATGTTTAACTGAAATCTCACCTCCTGTAATCTTTGCAATAGATCCAGCCCTGCCCTTGAGAGTAAGATGTAATGACCAAATCTTTTTCTTCTTCCCAGTGTGACCTTTTGTAAGAGTTTTGATATATTTTCAGGTTTAAAAATATAGTGTTTTTAAAAATAATAATGATCTAAAATCCGTCCTCCATTTCTCCTTCTTTTCTTTCCCCTCCCCTCCCCTCCTGTGTGACATTTTAACACAATTTTATGCTTCAGAAGCCTGAATACACATCACAGGACTTCTCTCTTGCTTCTAAATTTGGCCCAGTTGCCCTATGTGAGGCTGCATGTTTAGAATGGCCAGCCAAGTTGACCACAGCATGCTGTGACCAATGTGTTAGGCTTTCTGTCAAGAGTTATGTAATTGCAAATGCCTGAAGCTCTCTGTGGATTTTGACAATGAAAGGAACACATGAAGAGGGCATAAAAGAAAGAGACCCCTTTGAAAGGAACGGCAGAGAAAAGTTGTTGAGTGCACTTTGCTTAAAAAATGCTAGGCTTCGATTGACTGCACTCAGTGTTTGTAGACAGTGGGATTTTCAAGTAAGGAAAGCAAGATGATGGAACATTCAATTTCACCTTAACCTGACAGTGTTGATGTGTTGGCCTGGAGTGATTGATTTCTACCCTGCTTTACAGAAATGTGCCCTGTGAAAGGACTCCAAACAGGAAAAAAAGTCCATAAAACAAAAATACAATAACTTTTCATCAACAGATTTAAATTACCTCAAAATAAAACCTATTGGTAATCAATGCAGGAGAGGTCTTCCAAAAGAAATATGACTGGTAAGTGTTAGAAACAGGATGCTGGACTTAGATACTTCTTCTGATTGGATGGTGTTGCAAACAAAGAAACAAAAAAGCATGCACCAAAGGAAACAAAGCATGTAAAAGTGACAGAAAATCATAAAATGCAAAAGTCTGATTGATCTAAATTAAGCTGGGCCAATCTAGGGATACAAGGGGATTCTGGAAGAGGCAGAGACTGAGTGCTGAGAAATCTGGGATAAGTGATTAATAAAATTGGTGACTTTGTGGGGAGATGTTTACAGAATCACAGAATCATAGAGTTTAGATAATGCCTATTTCTTTTTAGTCCAGATCATCATTTGATTGACTTCAGAGGATGAGGGAACTTATCTCTTTGTAGTGCAGCACAATATTGGATGAAGGTAATAGGGCAAAGGTGCCAAACATCCCAGAGACTGAGGACTGAGAATTCTGGGTAAAGGTGTTAATAAGAGTTGGAAGGGTGTACAGGTAATGTCTATTTCTTTTAGCCCAGGACAACATTTGATGGACTTTGAGGGTGGCTGGGTAATG
Source organism: Phrynosoma platyrhinos (assembly GCA_020142125.1). NCBI lineage: Eukaryota > Metazoa > Chordata > Lepidosauria > Squamata > Phrynosomatidae > Phrynosoma > Phrynosoma platyrhinos. The sequence continues at coordinate 8,516,569 of CM034704.1, forward strand.
CCTATTTCTTTTAGTCCAGCACAACATTTGATGGATGTACTGTGGCAAAGGTGAATATACTAGAGTAAAGGTGCCAAACGACTACTGGGCAGTAGCAGTGGTGATGGGTGACACTGGTGGAAACTGGTGGAGGTTCTCTCAGAGACAACTGCAGTGGCACCATAGCTTTCGTTTGTTAGGACTACACAAAGGAAGGCAGTGGTAAATGCTCGTTTGAAAAATTTTAACCACAGAAACCCTATGTTGAGAAAATCTAAAATAAAACAAGTGTTAGGGTTAGAAAGCACTGCTAAGCTTATTGACAGGGAACAAGAAAAGCTATGAACGGAAGCCATATTATCAAGGAGGAATGCAGGAAGTCTTTATCTTTTGCCAAAAAGAAATATAGGCCTTAATGGATGTCAGATGAAGCAGTAAAAAAACACCAAGAAGCAAAAGCAAAAGGAGACAGAAATACAGCCAGAACTCTGAATGCAACTGTTCAATGAACACTGAACTACTTCAATAAACAATGCAGAAAAATGGAAGATGACAAGAAAATTGAAGAACAAGTAACCTCTTCTGTAAGGTCCAAGAAATCAAAGGAAAATTTAAACCAAGGGTGGGGATATTTTACAATCAGCAATGGGACACAATACATGACCAAGATTACACAAAGCAAGATGAAACTCAGAGGAAAGAGGAAGGAAACCATTTCAGATATGCAGATGCCACCATACAAATAGCAGTAAAGAAACTAAGTTAAAGAAAGTTATTGAAAAAATTACAGTATTCTGTTCTGGTCAGGCCCTACCTGGAAAAAAGGGTGTTGAGAAAATGAAGGATGTCCATAAGAGGGTGACTAAAATGGTGAAGGTCTGGAAACTATGTCTTATGAGGAACGACTAAGGGAACTGGGTATGTTTAGCCTGAAGAAGAGGCAGTTAATAGGTGATATGATAGTCCTGTTTAAGTATTATTTATTTAAGTATACATATTAAGGAGGGAGGATATTTTCTGCTGGTCCAGAGAATAGGACCTAGAGCAATGGATGTAGGCTACAGGAAAAGAGATTCTACTTCAGGGGTGGCTCTTTGTCAGCCCTTTCGGTGCGTTGTGTCAGGACGCTGTGCTGGGAGGACATCTTGATGCCACACATCATGCTGTGCAGCATCAGGATGTTGCTGGGCTGGTGTTTGGGTGGCTGGCATGAGGATGCCTCTCTCCATCTCTGTCTCCAGGTCAGTGCTTCATTGTAATAAAACATCAGCCTGGTTTCTTCTGAGTATATAAATCTTGCATATAAAGAGAGGCTAGCATTTTGTTGAGTTAATACCTGTACTTATTGTGGGACATAGAAAAAGAAGCTAATGACCTCTGTAGATGGCACAAAGTGCCATCTTGGAGGCAGGGAAGGGGAGGGGCAGCCACATGCCAGGCTCCCAAACCCCTTCCCAAGGACGTCATCGGAGCACCAGCCATTGCACATGGCGGGTGCTCTGATGACATCTCTCCAGCTCAGTGTCCAGACACGTTGAGCTGAAAGAGGCACAAAAGACCTGCATGGCGGCTCTTTGGGCGCCCCTTTCATGGTTTGTGGAAGAAGCACTGTTTTAGCCCTCCTTTCCCAGGCAGGGAAAGGTAGGATCGAGGCCGAGGCATGGGGCAGCCTTGGCCCCAATCCGTTGCTTCCCAGGGCAGCCCATGGCTGCCCGTCTGCAAAAGCTCCAGGTTTCTCAATACAGCCAGACTCCTCCACATGGCTAGTTAGCACAGCCTGCCTGAATCAGAGAAGAGAGTTCCTTTGTGTCTCTTGATGTGGCTCGATTTGCATAACATTGCTAGAAGTAAGTGAGGCTTGGGTAGAGAACCCCAGCAGCCAGAGGCCAACATGTTAAGAAGCATTGCATACCCCATCTTCCTTCAAATTGACACCTAGACATTTGTTTGTGTGTGTGTTGTGTATTTTGGGAACCTGCACAGAAAAAGGTGGCCCCCTTCTCTTGTCTGTTTGTTTTAAAGTCTTTAAATTCATCTTTCTGAGTGTCTTTGTTCCCTGCTAGTAATTATGGAGAGCCTCACTTGGTCAGCACAATTTATCTGGGAATTGGCTTGAAGGTAAAATTTCCCCTCACTCCTTCACTGAGCCTCTTTGTCTTTTGGCTCTCAGTTTGGGGTTCCACCCATACATCCCCCATTTTGCCTCCTTGTGTAAATAAGTTGTTTTGACTGATTTTTCCATGTTGCTCCTTTTTAGAGAATCTTCTTCATCAAGCCCAGTCGATCTGGCCTCTTCATGGGATTAAGGAGGAGAGGTTCCCTTTTTGCCATGTGCTGTCTCTCTTCCATCTCATCCTAGATTTAGATTTAAATAAATAAATAAATAAAATGCTAACAATTTGGGTTAATTTAAATTAGATTGGCTGTTGTCATTTTTTGAGACCTTCATGTCCATAGTTGCTTTTGTTCTTTGGTCTTGCTTGGCTGTGAGTCTTCATAGTGCCCCTTGTATTTGTGTTTGTTGTTGTTTTGTGTTGATCTTGTTTTTTGTGCCTCTGAGAGAGTGTGATCCAATACTAAAGCTACACTCTTCCATTCTGAGCAAGTGTCCAGACACTGTCACACTCTCGTGTCTCAAATTAAATCTGATTTTCCTCTTCCCAAATGGCTGTGCTTCAAAAACAAGGAACGTTTCTTTCAAATGGTAATTAGATCTGTCTCTTTCAGACAATCTCAGGGCGAAGTAAGATTTTCTCAAGTTATTTGAAAAAAAAAATCAGTTTTTTTCCTGCTTTTTCCTCCTGTGTTCTAAGTGATAAAACTACCAAAATTTATTCATTAGTGCTGTTTTTAAAAAAAACAAAAACACAAACTTCTAACATTTTGGTTAACTTAGAATGTTATTTTTATTTTTTGTTTATTGTTACTTTTGTTTTACTTTTGCTGTTGGAAAAGACCTTGCATCCTCCTTCTTTTCAGTTTTTACACAGCCTTGCTTCCAATACATGAGGAAGGGAAGAGTGTTCAGCACTGATTTGATTTATTCTTATTTTTTATTTACTTATTTGTATTCTTTCTGGGATATAAAGTTGAGAGACAGTATTTTGTTGTTTGCTGCATCCATGTTTCAATTGGGCAAAAGTGGAGAAAAGATACAGTGTTGGCATTATTATTTTTCACTGGTCAATTAGCTCCAGCTTGTTTTGCAATGTTTTCTCTTTTTGAAAGTTGCCTATTGTAGTGTGAGTTTGTTTTGTTTTTTGAGTTTTATTTTCTAACCACATTAATTCATGGTGATTTTAAGCCATTTTAATGTTTTTGTTGTGTGATCAACAAGCTCAATGTTTAGAAACAGCCTGAGAAGGTTTTTTAAAAGTTGTTGTTGTTGTTGTTGTTTTGGGAGTCTGCTCTAGTTTGCTATTTTTCAGTTTTTCTTTTAAAGGTTAAAAGGATTTTTTTTCCCCTAGATTAGATAGATTTTTTGTTTTTATACATACAGTTAGTTAAGAACAAATAAGTTTTTCTTTCCTTATTTTGATTTTGTACCCTTTTGAAAGTTTTATTGGATAAGTTTAGGATTTTCTTTGGCAGTTTTTCCAAATTTAAAAAGTAAAATAGGAGTTTATCAAGGAGGAGTGTCTCCTAGAGGCCCTCCAACTCAACTGCCCTCCAGATCTACTTTAAGGATGTCCTCCACATTTGTGCCTACACCTCTTCTAAACTTGAGATGCCAGAGCCTGGATATTCCCTACAGGTGACACAGCCAGTGTCCTCCAGAGATGTCCTCCATGCTGATCCAGATTCAGAGATGCCCTCAATGATCCAGTGTCATACCAGATGTCCTCCATGATCCTGCTTTCCTAGATGGCATCCAGGTCCAGTCCCTTGATCCTGCTTATCCAGATCCCCTATAAGTTTCAGACAAGTGTTCCCATGTGCTTCATCTGTTGGCTTTTCCATAATGATCTGGTCCAGAGCTGTTTCCAGAAACTCATTACTTACACTTATCCAGGTGATGTCTAGGAGCATATGGAGCAGCCTATCAAAGCAGCCCATGGTTGAAGTAGGAACAAAGCTTTTCCTGAGATGGTAGAATAAAATGCCTTCCTTTGGTAAGAGTATAAGCCAAAGGTGGAGCCCAACTTATTTAAACAGGGGTCTTCAAACTACGGCCCGTGGGCCGAACCCGGCCTGTCAAAGCCTTTGAACCACAGCTGGTCCTGCTGCCGCCGTTGCTGTTGCCGCACGATGTGAGGTGCCATTTTGGAACACAAAACGGCACCGGAGTAGTGCGTATGTGGCACAACACCGGGTGCAGGAACACAAAAAGATGCCCGAGTAGTGTGCACGTGCATGCGTGCATACACCTCCAGCGCTCCGAAGGTCTGAGGGCCAGCAAACCCCCGGCTTAAAAAGTGTGGTGACCTCTGTAATAAAACCATTAATATATGGTTATATATATATAATATATGCCAGGGGTAGGCAACCTTTTCCCTGTAAGGGCCGAGGGACTTCAGCTCCCAGAAGCCTCAGCCATGTTGGCCAATAGTCCCATGTTGGCCAATAGCTCCTGGGATTCTGGGAGATGAAGTCCCTCGGCCCTTAAAGGGGAAAGGTTGCCTACCCCTGATATATGCTATTATATATATATATGGTTTTATAACCAATAATCTTCAGAACAGTTAAAATGTTCAGCTTAAAAAAAAGTGTCCTCCCCATCTTCCTAAAACTCTAAGGGTTCAATACTCAATCCTCTAGGAACAACACAGGATAGTATTCTCTTGCACATATCCCAAATTGGCCTGTATAAGGACTTTATCACACACGGGGCTCAAAGCAGCAAGAAAGTGATATAAGAATCAA
>CM034704.1:8521510-8541853 GCA_020142125.1 Phrynosoma platyrhinos
TTAACGAAAGCGCGATGAAGCGCCCCCCGGGAACCGTATTTGCTGTTCGCACACAAATATAAAGATCCCATACAGAACCCAACAAGGATGTTCTTGCACATACGTATTTGGTGATCAGACACACGGCGAAAGCACAATGATTGCGCTATCATTCCGATCGCGCAATTGCAATTCCCCAAGAAGCCGGCATTTAAAAGAACGGGGATGATGCCACATTGAGAGGGGGTTGTGACGGGGTTCTGTGCGATGTTGTGTGAACACACGGAAAAATAAAGCGCAATAGGACGGAACTTAGTGTGGATTCTGTCTGCTTTAGACCCCGTGTGATAACATCCTAAGTAAGTAGCTATATAAGAGAGCATTTGGTAAGCTGACATATCACAAGTGGATATGGAATGGTTGCAGGGATGTGGAGGCCGAAATATAGACATAAAAGAAGTTAGAAGAAGAATATTGGATCTCAGTTCCTTTTGTGTTTAAAAACTTGGTGGTCATCATATTTTGGCAAGAATATGCAACTTTAATATACAAATGACATCTTTATCTGTTTTGTTAGGCAGCTTTGACAAGACAAGGCGAAACAATCTGAACCCCCTAGTCTCAGTAGGCTTCTTCATTTGAAGGGAATCTAGTCAAAGAACAATATCAGTTTTATGGAATGATATTTATATCTGTCTCATGCCTTTATTCATTCTCAGGTTTTAACATTTATATATATTAAAAAGCTTTAACATTAAAAACAGTTGTGCAACAGTCAGAACTGTCAGCTTTGAGAGCTTTAAAGTTAAAACCAAATAAGTAAAATGGATTACAATGCATAAATCATTGCTAATTATAATTTGGTCATGTTCTTGGACATCACAATCAAAAATGACAGCACTAAAGCCTGTCCATAACTAATTGTTAGAAATGTGCCAGATGTTGTAAAAAGCTTGGACATATTAATTTCATAGGGGAAAGAAGCCAGGGAGGTAGATGCATGATTTAGTGGCATAATCTATATTTCTGACATTATAGGTCAAAAAATAAAGTAAATATAGGAAGCCTTTATTAATATTGTAAAGGGTTATCTTCTTCTGCACTGTACTTCCTTCTTTCTTTATGTCTCAAGCTTAATAAAGCTGTTTCCAGTAATAAATGTGTATGCCTGCACAAAGGCCAGTGGTCCATGGAATCGTACAAAGTTGAGATTTAAATTACATTTTGTCTGACACAATATGACGAATTTTGCTGTTATATTTAGAAAAAAAGAATAACAATTTAGTTTTCATCCAGTAACAAATCCAATTACATAAAGAATATTTTTCTAGGAACAAAATCTTAATAAACTGACTTTTTTCATGAAAGAGGACTTGAAATTACATACATAGTGTTAACGAAAGATGAGCAGAATTCATTCACTCTTCTTTTTTATTGCCCAGCCCTTGGTTCCATTGTTCTCAAATTCTACTTCAGCTAGAAGGCTTACTAAAATTAATTTCAAATTAGTTCATATGCATTTTGCTACACCTTTAGGTTCCTTCAGTTCATGCATATATTTTCCACTTTTGCCTTGAAGATTGACCGTTTGCTCATGTGTTCACAAGAGTAAGGCTGGAAATAGACTTTTCACATGCTTTTTGATACAGGCAAGGAGCTTGTCTACACAATTTAAATACTTCTCATTCTATCTGAATAGAATTGAAACTCTCCACATGCAATTTGGAGGAATTTGGACTTTGTGTGGAGAAGGGGTGTTTTGGAGGGATTTGGGCTTATTGTGGGAAGGAGACTTCTTCAAACTCTGCACAAAAAGGGAATCATAGGGCCTTTGCAGACTGCCAGAAATAGTGCACATTAAATTGAGGCACTACCCTGGCTCAGTGCTAGGGAATCATGGGAACTGTATTTTTTTCTGGGACATTGAGCCTTCTCTGTCAGAGAGCTCTGGTGCCACAATAAACTACAGTTCCCATGATTTCCTAGCACTGAGCCAGGGCAGTGCCTCAATTTAATGTGCACTATTTCTGGCAGTCTGCAAAGGCCCACAGTTTCTACCTTAGTAGAAGGATGCACAAGGAAGCACATTATCAAATGTGTAGCTGTCCTTCCACTTTGCCTGAACTTACATGGATGTGGATTTTCAGCAAACAGATGAGAAGTTGCACAGGAAAGTGAAGACACTTAAGTGTTGGTGTGAAAGTGTGAAAATCCAGAGCAATTTGCATAATACATTTACTTGAAGACAAGCCCAAGGTGTGTCAGAATATAGCATATGATAAATGTTTTTGTTTCTAGTGTGGCATACTGTCCAATATTTCACAGATGAAAATTAGGGCTCATGTGGTCAAGCAACATTAGAGTATAAGCAAAATAAGAAAAGCTATTAATTTTGAGATGCTGCAACAGTTTGCTTTGACCTGAGTCTTACTTGGAAGTTTCTGCCTTCCTCTCCTGTCCCATTTCTGAGTTATTTGAAGCTATTTTTGGACTTAGAACTCAGTCTGCAGGAATAGAAGTAATGTGAGGAGAAACGGGTGAAAGTGAGAGGAAGAGACAAAAGCTGGGATATTTTAAAAGCAGCTGATAAAAATGCTGCTACCAGGTCATTGACCATAGCCAATTGCAGAATTCATGTGGCCTGCCCTTTCTTCACTGGCTGCCAGTTTGTTTCCAGAGACAATTCAAAGTGCTAGTTTTGACCTTTAAGCCCTTACATGGCTTGGATCCATACTATCTGAAAAATTGTTTTTCTCTATACAGGCCAACACAGGCTTTAATATCTGCAGAGGAGGGCTTTCTCTTGATCTGACCACCTTCACAGACACATTTGGTGAGTCACGGGAGACAGGCTTCTACATGGCTGCTCCCAGGCGAAGGAACACCCTTCCATGGGAAGCCCAGTTGGATTCCTACCTACTTTCTTTTTTGTTTTATTCAGGCAATTATATAGAAGTTGTATGTATATGTATGTAAAGTGGTGTGCTGCATTTTATTAGTAATTATCTTTTAAATGTGTTTTACTGTTTTAAATATTGTTTTTACTATTGTTGTTTAATTCTTTTTAGAACTTTGATAAAATAAGATTTTAATGTATTCATACTTTAAACTTCTGCAAGCAACCTTGGATACCTTGGAAAAGTAGGGTCTAAACTAACTAAATAAAGGGACATTATAGGATTAAGGAACAGAGGGAAAAACCCTGCCAAATCAGGACTATAGTGTTGGTTGGAAAATAATGTTGTCATCAGTGCGGAGTGAGGCTTAATGGGCTACCCCACCCCTATCCAGCCACCTTTCAATTTCATGGAACCCATCTTACCAACCATCAGGGCACTGTGTATAGTTGGCTGGTTTTGTATGTTGTCTGGCATAAGCTTTTTAAGGGTTCATTCCCACTATGATTTACATCAATTTGCTGATTGCTATAAATGTGCCTCGTCCCCATTTGAAACAGTTTCAGATGTGACTGCAATCATTTGGACTCACTTTGAAGCGAGATAAATGAAAAAAAAAATGCTGGGCCTTTTGAAAAGAGGCAATTGGCAAGTGTGTTCATTAAGTCGGAATTGTGGACCTGATTCGCTTCAAAGGGGAGGGATTACTGTGGCATTTCCCCCCCTCTCAGCACTACCTTTGTGCTTCGTGGTGTGACCTATGGATGCATTTGACTGTATATGCACTTCATTGTATTTACAACTACTTGAAATTACTTGCAGGCAGTGAGTCAGGCAAGTGGAATGATTGTGGCGCAGTGAGACAAGTAATTGCAAAAATAATGGAGTGCATATACTGTCAATTCTTTAAAAAAATTACATCCCAGGGAGAGTCCTCCATGACCTCCATGGATCCATGCATCCCAGGGAAGAATTTTGGCCATGACACCCATGACTCCCTCCTGTGTTTTTTGAATGTGTTGTCAGTTATGTCTCCGATGACGCATAGATGATTGACAGGCATTTTGAAGTGGCACAAACCAGTGGGAATGACAATCATGCCAAAAAAAGAAGCAAATAAAGAAAAGACTTGCTTCCATACTGGGAATGATACATCTACTGGAATCGATTCACTGACCCGGAGTGAAAGTGAATCACAAACAGAGTTAAATGTAAGTGGAAATGAGCCTTTGGGGGGTTGCAGACTGCTAGAAATAGTGCAAATTGAGTCCACTTTTAAAGTAAGGGTTAGGGTTAGGGAATCATGGGAACTGTATTTTATTGTGGCACCAGAGCTCTCTGACAGAGAAGGCTCAATGTCTCAGAAAATAAACAATTCCCATGATTCCCTAGCACTAACCCTAACCCTAAAAGTGGACTCAATTTGCACTATTTCTGGCAGTCTGTAACCCCCTTTTGTTTCTATCCTGTGGGCAGACATTTTCCTTTTCTGAGCTAGGATATAGTAATTTGCTGACCACTAGGACAAACCTCCCTCCGTTGCTTTCCCAGCCACCTTGGAGCTTCTTGTATGGGAGTGGGAACAATCAAAGTAATTGACCTTAGCCAGCATGTAACACTCTTGGGGACAAAAGCTCCTGTTCATTTTGACTAAAATGCACATCAGAGCAATGATTCATTTTGCCTTTCTGACAAGCACAGACTATACAGATTTCAGAGGTCAGTTGTCTCCATTGATCAACATCTAGATTAATATTACAAGGCTACTTCAGCTAAACATGTTTTGATCTGACTGGTCTGTGAATATATTGAATACACAACAAAACAAAACCTGCAGATTTTGCAGATCATGTTTGTATAATTTATTTCATTTCATATCTTTTGTATGCCACATTTTTCCCAGAATGAGAATCAAGCCATTTCCCATAGAGTCAATTAAAAAAAAAATCACAATAAATATTAAAAACAATTAAAATCAATGCATAAAACAACATAAAACCATTTAAAAAACATAAGTTTTTTTTAAAAAAGATAAATGAAACATCCTAATAAGAAGCCATGCTAGGGATCCACTATGGTTAATTACAGTAGGAAATGTTATGTAATTGGTATCATATGTAAAGTTAATTGTGTCATTAACCTCAACAAAAATAGCTGCCTTGCATGAAGAAAGGAAATCAAATGACTTGACCCAAATGAAATGCACTTATCATAATTGCACTTGAAGATTGCAGTTGCTCTAATGTGCATATTGGGCAAAATGCACAACAACTTGTCCCCCAGAGTGTTGCATGCTGGCTAAGGTCAATTAGTTTGATTCTTGTTATTGTTACTGTTGTATGACTTCAAGTCAATTCCAACTTATGGCAACCCTAAGGTAAACTTATCATGGGATTTTCTGGGCAAAAATTGTTCAGAGGAGGTTTGTCATTGCCTTCTGAAGTTGAAAGCATGTGATTTGCCCAAGGTCACCCAGTGGGTTTCATGGTTCAGCAGGGAAGTGAACTCTAGGCCTCCAGAGTCAAACCACTATGCCACACTGGCTTTCCAGTTTGATTATTCCCATCCCTATTCAATAAATTCCAAGTTTAAAACTTCTAGTCTGTCCTTATCATGGGACTGTAGGGTGATATGCAATGTACGTGGTTAAATGTCTATGCTACAGCCACTTACTCACAAACCGCAAGGTCACAAATCACAAAGTTGCAAGTTCAATACTAGCCAGGGCTCAAGCTCAACTCAGGCTTGCATCCTTCCAAGATCACTAAAATGAGTATCCAGCTTGTTGGGGGCATTTTGTTTATAGTTGTAAATAGCTTAGTGATTGCATAGTGCAGTATGAAGTGGTATATAAATGAAGCTGCTATTACTATTGTTGTATAAAACCATTAATGATTTAAACAAGATAAAAACATATTAAATGTTGCAACATTTGAAACCACTTTAAAAGCTACAACAGTTTAAAGTCATGTACTTACATATTTTGCAGCTTTGAAACTTTTTTTCTTAACATTCCAGTACTGGTTGCCTCTCCATACCTATCTCCAGGGCAGCGTAGTGCAGCCAGTGAATGGGCAACTGTTTTCCTCTAGCAAGCTATAGAGAGAAACCATCATACTCCCAGGAAGATGCCATTTTAAAATTTATTTGTTTATTTATTCATTCATTCATTGCCACAGCTCAGTGCAAAAACAGACAGTGATTACCTGGCCAGCCTCTAATAGTCCATTGAGTCATGGAGATGGTAGCCTGGCAACAGATCAGCAATTAAAAAGGATGGGAATTATGGAAATGGAGATGCTGAATACCTCCATTTGCAACAACTAATAAAACCACATCCCTGTGTATATCACCAATAGGATTCTGATCACTGATTCATTTATACATTTTGGTATAAAATACAACATTTTGCACATAACATTGATTTTATGCAACAAATACATGATGTTGGCTGTGCTGAACCTACTGAAAACAAACAAACAAAAAGGACTAATCTTTGTGCTTGATAATTTTTACAGGGTATCTCATGTCAATACATATTTATCTTATAGAAACCCTGCTGTACCACCACCACCCCACAATCATGTTACCTCAGCAAATATTGGTTTAGCAATAAAATTCATCCATAGAAAACTCATCTTAAACTTCCCATAATCTTATCTTGTGGCATTCAGTTCCATGTATCCTATGTTTCTGCCAAACCATTTCTAACCAAGTTTATTTAGAAACAATCCACATTTATTTCACTACACACGTCTAGTATTTGTCTTTAGCCTTAACCTGACATTAATATGATGAAAACCATTCACTTTTTAAAAAATGAGAAGCATGCTACTATTACTACTCTTCTTATAAGTGACTTCCATCTGTAATTTATTCAAGCATCTTGTAGTAAAAGCATACGGGCCAAAAGGTGGTGGTGGGAAGCACAATGCTGAAGAAATTTCATTTGGCCTCTTAAAAATGTATCATAATTGTGTTTCCCAGTTCAAACAAGGAATTAATAATTCATCAGTCAGAAGGCTAAGGGTACATGATATTTGATGTCTTAGATGAAACATTCTAAGCAAAATGAGACCTGGAGTCTTGGTTTTTAAGAGGATTCTCGGCAGCAAGCTCTTAATACACTGCTTTACTCTGTCAAGATTGCTAATACCTCCAGCTGGAGTTCCTGATATGCCTCAAGGTAAATAGCACTTGTTCTGCACAAAAACACACAGGGCATCATAATGAGGGTATGAAAGATTGACATCCATAATTTGCCCCCTGTGAAATCTTCTTCCAATGAGTGATTATTCCAGGAGCCCAGGCTCACGGTCTTTGTTAATGATGTCAGTTGTCATGGCAGGGTGCCTTAGGCATTGTTCCACAAGGTCATAAAAGGGCATTTTCTTCTCACATCTATGTTTATAGATGACTTTGAACACAAATACTGCAAATACACAAATATGTCTGCTCAGTATGCCTGTGCTTTCTCAGAGATCTGGTGAAAATAACAATATTAATAGGACATTCACAACTATAACCATGGCAAAATGTGGCAGCCTTTAGAAGTCATAATCTACCAAAATTGCAGCAGGACCCCATTCCTTTTTTAAGACTAAGTCCCTCTGTTTACAAACTTTTCAATCCTTTGATGTTTTTCAGGACCTATGATGTATGTTCAGGCATGACTAAATCATTTAGTAATTATTTATTATATTGTGGTGTCAGGAAAAAAAAATAAGCATGAAGCAGTGATTAAGGACTGAATACTGTGAAATTAAATTCACAAGAGAACATTTCGCTTGTGGACTTTTTAGGGGAAGTGAGAAAAAAGTCTACTTAGAAGAAGTCATACATTAAGAAACATGAACATATTTGTAAATTACTCTTCAGCTGAGCTCCTGTATAGTCATAGGATCCCAGGAGAGCCAACTAAGGCATCATCCTTGCTTGCAGACAAAGTACTGTTTGAGGACTCATTTGCATTTGTTTGAAATAGTGTACTATGGTTTGTTGACTCATTTAGGAAGCCACTATGCATAACCACTCCTCTTTTTTTTCTGAATTGCATTTTGTATGTTTCAGGAGGTGCTGATATTTTACAGATTCCACCTAAAGCTCTGTTGGACAAGCAAGCATAATCTTTCATGTTCTGCAATGTCATTTTCTGAAAGACAGCATTATGGAAAATGGTGGTGGATAGTGGAGGGGGCTACCCCTTTTTGTGATAGCTGTCTTTTCTCAAGTGTATGTATGCCACTGCCACCCTTGAGAGTTTGTTTTCTTCAGAAGAGAAAGCAGATATATCTTCCAAGCTGCTGCAGCAGATACTTTATAGCCAACCAAGTTCTCCATCAGTTCAGCAATTCAGGTTGAGTTCAGAGCAGGAAGATGAATTGGAGGATAGACCTCTCAGTTCCCAAGAAAGGCAGATGCTCAGACGTCTGGCACAGACCATCTCTAGCAGAAGGAGTGAACAGCTACAATCAAGGCACTGATAAGAGCACAGCTATGGAATATTCTTCTTAAATATTGCATGGGATAAGGGCATTGGCTAAATAGGCTTCCTATATAAGAATGTTACATTCCTCAGCCAAGTTTCAGAATACACCTGCAGTTCTCCTCTTGATGATTTGGGTCTTGCAAGTGTGTTTGACAGATCTATGACACTTGGGTTATTTATGACTATGCTACAATGATTCCCTAGAACTCTGTCTCCAATTTACAGCTTTCTTGACCCTGAACCAGATGTCTCTTGCTTCCATGGCATCTGACATTGACATCCTGGATTCTTGTTTCAAGTTGAGAGCAAGACAGAATATTCCATAGGACAGGCTTTGAAAAAGAAATATGGTAAATATCAGAACACCAAAACCTAGGAGCTCATGCTCTGCTTTAGGATGGTAAGTGCCTAAGAGTGTACACCCTTAGCTCAAGAAACATAGAGGAACCAGGCCAGTCCAGGTCCATGCACAGAGAATCCAAAAAAGCAGCAAAAATTGTCAAAACAGTCCAAGAGGGTCAAAAAAGAATTATGGAGTAAAAGAAGAGAAGAGTTCAGAAAGCAAGGCAATAAACTAGATAGTGGGTACCAACACAATGGACTTTATCACAAAGGGGAAACTGGAGGTAAAACTGGGGTTTAGAGTCATTATACCATGAAAGTCACATAATCATTTTACGTACATTGCAATTAAAGAAGTCTTATCCTGGGAATAACCAGGGAATGGCCAGCAACAAATCATTCACAAGTTTCCCCCTGATATTCCCCCGTGATAGTCCGATAATAAAGATAGTTTAGCTCTTCTGCTGCATCACAGACACAGAGTATCTTCAATTTTTAATTTTTAGCCAGCTACAGTGTAACACAGTTTATGATCATTGTCCCAGGATATTCTTTTTAAGACAGTCCATGACCTTGCTGCTCTCATTGTTTTTGCTACTATCATTTTAGTCTATGAGATTCTAAAAGGTTGAAGTAGCTCAGCCTTCAATACCTCTTCAAAGTCAGCATGTGGTTGTCTAGGCTCTGCTTGTAGTACAGGACTATTAGACTGTTCTGACTTTCACTGAATTCTGTTATCTAGGCTTGCCTTTCTACATCTCAAGAAGTGTCTAGCAAATAGGTCATGACAACTAATGAGAATGAGGAGCTTTCTTTCTTTTTTCTTTCTGCATATCTCTTCTTTACCAACTGCACCTTGCCAGTGTCATGCATGTATTGTTAATGTTAAAACTTTTAAAATTTCATTAAAAAAACTTTTAAAAAGCATGTATTGTTAACTTCTAGATTGGGGATTTAATTCTACCACAAATAGATGAAGTAGCCAATGGGGGTGAGCTGCCCACTTGCACTTCATTGGCTGGTGGTCAGTGGTATTATTTCTGGGAAATGTCTGAACCATCCTTGTTTGGTGAAAGCAAATCAAACACTATTCTTGTGGGTTTTTGCATGTCCAGGGACAAGTTCACTCCAACAAATCAAAACTCATATACAATTTGTTTTAATAGAAATAGCCATGCTATTTATTGATTACAGCTGCAATAAAGTGGCACATGCATGGAATCAGATCTATCCATCTATTCAAAGAGGCCAAAACCTCTGATATCTGGCAGAGGACAGAAGAGGAGAAATGTGGACTTGCCTGGGTGACAGTCCTCTCAAATGAGAACTCCTGTGCCTCTCCATAAGTAGGGGGTGCAGAAATGCTTCCACCCCCACCTGGACTAGCCATTTCCACTGCACTACCCACCCCAGATCCAATAAAGGAACCTCTGCCTGTACTCTTTCCATAGCACTGACACCCTTCCCAGATCTCAGTCTCATATCCTGAACTGCATAGTTATGACAGAAGCATACACAGGAATACAAGGGAGAGAGAGTGCGCTGAAGCCAAGGAAGAACTGGCTAGGCCAGATGGCTGCACAGCAATGTAGGCTACACCAGGGGTAGGCAACCTTTCCCCTTTAAGGGCCAAGAGACTTTAGCTCCCAGAAGCCTCAGCCATGTTGGCCAATAGTCTCATGTTGGCCAATAGTTCCTGGTATTCTGGGAGCTGAAGTCCCTCAGCCCTTAAAGGGGAAAGGTTGCCTACCCCTGAGCTACACCATCTGATCTGAATGAAGCCTGCAAGCCTGAAGTCTTCATTCTAGGGAGAAATGCCACCAGCCAATGAGGTGTGAGTAGGCAGCTCATTCACATTAGCTACTTATTCCAATGGTATTATGTTCCTTGAGTCTGCAGTTACTCCAAGGGAAGAAGAGACCCCCAGCAGTTAGCCATGAGGGCTTCCCAGCTCTGATCCTGCCCTATGCAGCAACTTCAACTGCAGGTGAATTATTGTTTCCTGCCAAACTACCAAAGATCTTCTAGGAATACCATTGGAAGAAGAGAGGCCCCTGAGACCAAGGCCTGAAACCGTCCTGTTGAAATTGAGATAGTGAATTGTTGGTGCCATTGTACAAACCTGAAACATATCAAGCTGACAAAGGTATGTTAAAAGCCAACCAGCCTCATGACCCTCTCTGACCTAAACAATGTCATGTTTAGTGGACTCAGAACTGAGCAACAAGGATATCACAATAGTGTTCAAATACTACAGCTTTATTTTTGATTACTGGACAGAAGTTCACCACAAACTTGGCAGTGTCAAATTTAAGTTTTTCCCAAACAGACTATCCTTTAAGAGTTCCCTCTTCCCAACCCCTCCTTTCCAGATCGTTGTCCCTGGCTTTGAACCAGATCAAAGAGTCCTTTGAAGATTCCTCCTTTCCTCCATTTTCCCATCTTTATTATCATATCATCTGTCCCAGGAAGAAAGGTGTCCTCCGTTCATCATCAGAGAACTCAGGAAGTAAACAAGCCATAAAACTACATCCCCTGTTATCCATTTGGTTCCCATGCATTCCCCTCCATTTATTGCCTTCCTCCCTCCACACTTCCCTTTAGTTAACCATAATGCTATTTCATCACATCAAATTATTTCTATATCACCACATTCGATCATATATATTTTTTTATCATGACAGATCCATAGACATATTGATATGACAGACAATTCATGTTGATGATGCTGACTACTGCCTAGTTGTCACTCCAAAAGTGTATTATCCTGTCCCTGAATAGATCCACCCAGATGATGATGGTCACCATGATAGGGGAAGAGTTTAATAAACTATTTTTCCCATTACTAAGTGTTTAAACAACAAAATGCCTCTCACCTTTCTCCAACAACAAATGTTATGTACATTAAAACTTCCAAACAACTATATTAACCATTATAAAAAATTAATGTGTACAACTTAATAGCAACTTCCATTGTATGGAAGCATATGGCACATTCTGACAGCATGTGACAAGTCATGTTGATTTATGCTAGTATAGCTATGTTCCTAATTATAGACTTTCCTGATTGCTGGTGTATCTCATATTGATTTAATCACAGCACCATTTCAAAATGTGTTATAAATTTGAGCTATACAGACAACAACCAGATGGCAATTGGCATACATGTAAAAAATCTCCAGGATATGGGACATTAAAATTGTCAAAATCTAAGGTTTTGATGTCACTCAACAGATTACCATTACCTTTGTTGTTGGTGAAAGATATGGATTAGTTGTTCTAAAAAGTTGTTCCCAAACATTTTTGAAGTGGCAAGCAGCAAAACATTTAAAGTGGCCACCATGTTATTAGCTTTAAAGAATGCAAGAAATATATAGAAAGCTGTTACTTTTTTATTATTATTTTCCTTATTTTCAGTATCTGTTCATGTTTATGTATCTGACTGCAAAAGTTGTATTTATGTAGAGTGGGATTCATGCACATTTCAGTTGATTTTTTTTTTCTAATGTACACACTTTTTCCTAAAACACAGATCCCCATCTATATATTTTGCATTGACCAAAGCAGTTCTAGTTTTGTGCATTTTTTAAACATACACATGACTCAGTCTGATATAGCCCTCCCCTCCAATACACCAAATGCATCACATACCTCATAAATGTATGGATTCCAAGACATAATGAGTTCCATTTCACTGTCAGTCTCAGGAGATGTGAAAAGGTGTTTTTATTTAGGGCTGTGAATCCAACAAATGTCTTTCCTATCCCTAATGAACAATGGGGAAGAATCATGTTGCAAGGGGAAATAAATAATACGGACTTTCACTATGAGCGTAAAATTGCTAATATATATTGGCTGATGATTGTTCAGGAAAATACTGGATTGTTCATATGCTGTGGTTGTAGGAAGTCCAAGCTGAAGTTGAATTGCTATCTGTAAACCATATGGACAGGTGTTGGGTAGGTGGGGGAAATATCTGTTCCTTTCCATCAGCCAGTGAAGAAACAGCTGTTCCCATACTTACTTATTGTTTCTTCCTTCTCTTGTTTCTCTCTTTTGTATTAGATCTATTAGTTTGTGAGCCTATGGGTAAGGACTGTTTCATCTAAGCATTCTGACAGTTTTTGTAAAATGTATGGGTGAAACAGTGATGACAGTAATATGGGGAATTCTAAAGGGACAACCATGTTATCCTAATGCAAATGAAATAACAGGTCATCTGTTTATAGAGTCATACATATAGAGTTCCACAAGGGCCATCCAGTACAATCTCCTGCCATCTCTTGTCTTACTTTTAAGATGTACATCATGACATAAAGGCTTAAAGGCCAGAGGTCACTTCATCAGCAGTTGGAGATAACAGATGATTTCATCAGCAATTGGAGATAATAGATTTACAGAGAAATATGTTGGTATGTACACAGGTGTTTTGGGTATTCACACCTCTCAGAATTATATAGCATAATCATCTGAACAACAACAAAAGCATACAATCCATATATTGGAGGGAACAAAATTATTTAAGGGAAATTGCTTGCAAAAATGTATGTGCAAATCATATGCATGAAAAAGACATATGAATTATGATTGGGTTTTTCAAAAGTTGCACACTGATGTGAAAACAAAGATGTTAAAAGAGGAAAAAGAGAAAGAGAGAGAAAGAAAACTGAGATTCATTACCTCTAAAATTGATCTGCTGCGTGAATAGTGCATAAAAATTGTGCAAAATTCTTGCCTTTGTGTCATTTTTCCTGACTACATTTTCCAAGTATTGGGAAACTTTTTTGGGGGTGGGTGGGGGTGGGTGGGAAATGAATAATGGCAAATGGTTTCAAAACAGTACATATGAAAGAGAGCTAGGAGTCCTAGTAGATCACAAGGTGAACATGCATCAACAGTGTAGTGCAGCAGATAAAAAAGCCAATGTGATTCTAGGTGTATCAATAGAACTATGGTGTCTAGATCAACGGAAGTAATAGTTCCACTCTATTTTGCTTTGGTCAGGCATCACCTGGAATACTGTGTCCAGTTCTGGGCACCACAATTCAAGAAGGATGTTGACAAGCTGAAATTTGTCCAGAGAAGGGTGACCAAAATGGTGAAATGTCTGGAAACCATGCCGAATTAGAGAAACTTAGGGAGCTGGGTATATTTAGCCTGGAGAACAGAAGGTTAAGAGGTGATATGATAGTACTGTTTAAATATTTGAAGGAGTGTCATAATGATGTCTTCAAATGTCACAAGTTTGTTTTCAATGGCTCCAGAGACTAGGACCATGGATGTAAGCTACAGGAAAAGAGATTCTATCTCAACATTAGGAGGAACTTCCTGACAGTGAGATCTGTTGACAATGGAACACATTCCCTTAGAGTGTGGTGCACTCTCCTTCTTTGGAGATTTCTAAATAGAGGTCGGATGGCTATCTGTTAGGGGGTTGGACTGAATGGCCCTTGTGGTCTTTTCCAACTCTATGATTTATGAAATATTTGTTCCAACCCTATTCTTCCTGATAAAAGTCAAAGCAATTAGCAAATAACCTGTTGAAATCCATCTTCCTTGGATCTCATGTCAAGCCAGGATGCCTTACCAACTATAGGTCTGTAATCAGTCAAACCCTCTTCTTTTAGTGGCCCTTCCTGCCACATTAATAGGTGTAGGATCTGAATCTTTATGCTGTTGATTTAAACACATTCTGATTTTTCTTTTCTTATCTTATCTTGATGGGTTCATTGTCAGCTTAGGTTTTATAATGTAGTTGTAATAGTTTATTTCACACTATATTCAAAGGAGGAATTAATAATTTTAAATCAGAAACAGAGATTTTCTGATCTCCATCTCTGGAGCAGAACAAAGGGGCAAAGAAGGTAGACAAGTTTTTAGGTATAGGTTGATATCTACAATATGCATAGCTCCTAGACAAGCTGTGCACATGACAGATGGCCTGTCAATTCTTTTTTTTTTTTCCCTCTCAACTTTCAGTATGACTCATGTTGTTTTGCATGTTGGTTCCAGCCAGAGGGTCTAAAAGGCAGGGCTGATCAATTTCAGGTTCAGTGCTTTGAAAATTTTGCTTTATTTTGTTTTTAAAACTCACAAGGGTCATTCTCTGCAAAGCATCCAATGTGACTTACATCACAAACAGAACAAATCAAATGTATAACATTAACCAAGCTGCAAAAGAAGATGAGAAATTGCAATTTGAATGCATTCTATTCAACATCACAACCACTACAATATCATCAAAGCAAAATGTGAACACTAAAGACAAATCCCACTTCCTAAAAACTTGTGTGCAACAGCTCATAGTTTCAGTTTGAATGCCAACTTGTCTATTTAAAACATCTCTATATTCAGCCCTATATGCTTGAAATTGAACTGGGGACCTTGAAGATCCACTCTGGACTGAATCCAAAGATTTTGTAACTCAAATCTATCATCACTAATAAATAGCAACAGCATTTGTTGTCAGAACTGGGTTAAATTCCAGACACAGTACCCTGAATACATGTCCTAATGCAGTATATGTCTGCTTCATGTGGAAACTTTCCACACCTTTGCAGGAGCATCCATAACCCTGCAAACCTCCCATATGGGAGAAAAGTAAGATACAAATAAAATAATTTGGTGACTTTGAAGGAAATTGTAATAACTTTTTCATGGGCAGCAGTCTTAACTTTAAATGCAAGATAGTAACAGATTTTCTATTTTTTTAATCTTATTTTAATTAAACAATATGATGCTGCAACCTCATTCCCCAGAACATTCTTGGTGAAAAAATATTGCTGTCCTTATCTGTCTTAAAAAGATGGGAAATTGGCTGGGGGGGGGGGTGATCATGACTAAAAGACTGCATCAGAAGACATACATCTCCTGATGCTTCCACACTAAAACACATCTTTTAGGACACACACACACCCTCCAAACACAGCCATTTCAAAGTTGATAGAGAGCAGGAGGATTAGTGGTGATGTGTCCAGCCATTTTTCTTTAGGAGGATGTACTGTGACAAGCACCTGAAAGCTGAAGTCCACCCTCATGGAACTGCAGCCCATGATCTAAGAATCCAAATCGTTCTGGATGACTCTTGCTCCCTAATATGCTGAAGTGTAGCTACCCACGCCTCTAGCTGCTGTACTTTCTCCTCCAAGAGGGCTACCAACTTGCACTTGGACATTGCTGATTCCCTACTCCTCAACAACCAGGCAATGATTGGGGGTGGGGAGTTGTATGGCCTACAAGGTGTGGAGGGAGAGGGCTTTTAGTGTTTGCATGTTTGGATAGAATTAAAATCTATTCAATGGCCCCCAAAAGTGAACTGTGATGGTGTAAATTGAACTTATGCCATCCTAAATTCCTAGCAGAATGTTCCCCTGCCATACTCAATTCTCTTTATATTGCCTCCTTGAAAATGAACTCACTATTTTTAAATCCCACTCAGATGAAATGACCTAAAAAGCTCAGAATAGAAGTGCAAAGAATATTTACAAATGTTAGCAACCATATTTAGATGCTTGAACCTTTTCCCTATCACCCTGTCAAAAAAGAAAGTAAACTAACAGAAGATTTATAGCCCTGTGCAAGAATGAAAAGACTAGCACTTTTTCAACAGTAACAGTAGCAGCAAAAACCATTGGAGTTTCAACTAAATTCTTTGTGAAAGTTTCATAAAAACAACCCAAAAATGTATGTTTTATGATTGGGAAAAAACAAAAAAAGCTCTTGTTATCTCAACCCCCCTGTCCCCCATGGGTAGAAAGCTTCTGATATTTATTTTGATTTTGAATGCAATAATTAAAAAAGAAAAAAAAATGCACCTCTCTTTCTGAGTATCAGCTGCTTAGTGTGAATAGAATGGGATGGCTATTGCCTTCATGCCCTGTTTATAAGGTTTTTACTGCTGAAAACAATATGCTGGGTTTTATGAACATTTTGCGTGATCCTTTTTCATTTTGCTAATCTGTTTCAGCACCACCCCTTGGCTTCATCAAGCACAATGGAAATAATTTTATACCATGAGTAGAAAAGTCCTGCAAATGTCATGCTCAGTGTTTCTGTTCTGCATAATGCTACAGAGTACTTCTTCAAAGATAAGTGGCTGCAGCTATTCCTAAATTAGTCTCCTGTGACCCTTGAGCCTCTGTGTTCAGAAGGTAGACATTAAAGGAGGTGGTGGAAGGCTACCATGTTCATTTAAAAAAATGAGATCAGATGCAAAAATATCCTTTTCTCTTTTATGTTCAACTGATTTTTTTTTAAAATTGCACCTGTAGTTTTGCATATAGCGATCACAACACACACACACACAAACATGCAGAGATACTTATTTTATATTAAAGGAATATGACAGAAACAATAACAGCCTGGAAATTCACACAGAAGGATCAATGACACCAGATGTCCTCTGGTGTTGTACCTATTCACAACAGGGTGCAGGAAGAAATTCATTAAGGCAGCCTCATGTTGTGTCTTGTTGATTGAAGGTCATCTGGAACTTTTTGTTCACTCTAAAGGGGATGTGCATTTTGCTCTTGCAAAGTTTTTTCCATTTTAAAGTTTTATCTTTATTATTGTTGGGAGCTGAATTCTTAAGCTTGCCTGCCATGGTTAAGAGAGTTAGTTTTGTTCATCATAGCTTTGCTTGCTCATAATGTATTATAGATTACTGTTGCTAAAAGATGGGACGTGTAGAGCTGTGCTAATTGTTCAGATTGTTGCCCACATTCCTTTGTGGTTATTAAGAAGGTGGGAAGGATGTTGAGACCATGTCTGTGCTAACCTTTAAAGGAGAGGGAGAAGAGGGACTTTTCCTGAACTCAATATTCTGAAGAGACCCATGCCCCCCCCCCTCCGTAAGTGTTGAGAGCCAGCATGGCATAGTGTTTTGAATGTTGAATAACAACTCTGGAGATCTGGGTTCAGTTCCCAGCTCAGCCATGAAACCCACTGAATGACTTTGAGCAAGTCACATAAGCTCATCTTCAAGGGAAGGTAATGGCAAATCTCTTCTGAACAAATCTTGCCAAGAAAACACTGTGATAGGGTTGCCATAAGTCATAAATGATGTGAGGGTCACCATAAATTGGAAACAACTGGAAGGCACACAACAACAACAAGCAACAAAGTGTTGTGATCAGATCACTACTGATATCAGGTAAGTTATATCTACCTATGCTGCATGTTGACTTTATTGGTTTTGATCTATAAGCTCAATGCTGAGATAAAAATGTTTCTGCTTTTTCCTCCAGTGTTTCACTATATTAATTACTATATCTACATAAAATTTGTACATAATTGTATAGGTACATGAAAGAGTTTCTTAAAAACATTTCTTGATAAAATTTCCCTTACATGTTAAGTCTGAATGAATGTCATAGCTTGTTTTCTTCCAAGAATAGTTTCAAATTTTCTGTAATATTTAATGTCATTTGAATATTAGGAAAGAAAATGCAAAATTGTTTTCTTCTTCCTTGCACTATTCAGCTAGGCTGAAAGAGGAATCTTTTCCAACAGAGCTTAGAAGCTCTGCAGCCAACTGGAAAGTCTAGAGTGTCATAACTAAATTAAGCTCATGGTTGCAGTCAATTAGATGAAGCCTTGAAAAAGAGGGGATTCTGCAGAAGTGAAAGTCTTCTCCACTCCTACACTAGAGCCATTAATCCCACTAGTTATTCACTCCTTCTCTGCAAGAAATTAAGAAAACTCGTCTGCTCCTGTAATCAGGAAAGTATGGTGAGTAATGTCTGAACATGGTTAAATTCTCTCTCATGTGTTTGCGATCACAAGGCCTAAATGTCAAATATTTGTAAGAACCGCTTTGTAATTTTTGATGAAAAATATATCAGCTGTACTTAGCAGTCTTGTGACTGCATGTCATTTGCTTATCCACAACAACAACAACATTATCATCCTCAGTTAGTTCTGTCTAACAAATCTGCACAATTTGCAACCAACTTCCCAAATAGCAAAGCAAATCAGGTTGATGAAACTCCGGAATGCTTCTGATTTGGAGTTCTGGACATTTAAAAAGAAGCAGGAAAAAGCTGGAGGGAAGTGACACATCTTTTTGGCTAATGGGTTCCAGCACCCTCACAGATACACAAGGAAAACATCAAGCAAATGTGATGTGGGGAGAGGAGAGGAGAGAGATTATGTTTTTAAATGGAATTGCAGCAGCTTGAGGCATGTGTATCTACACTTCAGTTTAACAGGGACGATAAAGGTTGCACAGGTAGAGCAGAGCACACTATACAAGAAGCACACTACACAGGAGGAGAACAATTCCCAAACACAGGAGGCAGACACTCAGAAGAATGTGACACACTGAAGCAGAACTAATAGGTATCCTCCTGTGAGTTTAGAGCTACACTACTGATTCCATGCTCTCCCCTTGATCGATGATTATGAGACATAGGAACAATAACAACAGTCTCAATCTTCAGAAGCATTGAGGTGATCTTGGATGGGTTCCTAGCAGTTCCCAAAGGAAAAGAAGCTATGTGGTAATGTTAGGTGATTGCCTCCATGCAGGAACAGAAGCAATAGTTTGTGGACCTGATATTTCACAAGTGGCACATTTTTCCCAGGGGCAAAGAGCTATGGTGTAAAAGAGAAGTTGAAAAGACTCATCAAGCCCACAAACCATTACCTCCATCTGATTCATATGGTTACAGATTATAGTGCAAATGACTATAGAACTCTGAATAGGAAGCTGAAGGACATTTAGGCACAAAGGTTCTGATTTTATTATTTCATCATCACTTTCCTGTTGAAGGGCCCTGGAAGGGTGAAAAAAATCCTAGAAATGAACTCAATACAGGAAAGATTTGGCTTCTTGGATCATACTTTGTACTTTCATGGAAAAGGACGTCTGGCAAAAGCAGTTAATAAAAATGTTTTTGCTGGTCTATACTTATGCTCATCTATGACCATAATAAAGATGAACTGAACAGTATTTGCTAAGAATTTTGCAGACCTGATCAGGAGAGTTTTAAACAGAGCTGTATGGGAAAGGGATACAGTATTCCAGAGGATGGAGAGAACAGTTAATGGGGCAATAGACTCAATGATATTGGTGCTAACTGGGGCAATAGTACAAAAATCCACTAATGAAAGGAAATAAATTGTAAGAGAGCAGCTGGAGAGGATGAGGGATCTCTATACTAATACATGTTACAGATTATAGGAAATAAACAAAACGAGCAAACACTTTATACAGGAAAGCAAATAGGATTTTAATATGCATCACTGAAACATGATGGGATGAGTCTCAAGATTGGAATTAATATTAGAGGTGCATAACCTACTCCTACCAGGTGCTATAGGTTATATTTCAGAGAAAGGAATTGGCAAAACCTCCTCTCAGTATTCCTTGTGAAAGAAAACCCTATGAACAACCTTGTCAAAAAGGAATACCTTTCCATAGGATTACCATAAGTTGACAGGTGACTTGAACACCCACACCCTATTCAAACAAAATAGACCAAACAGGAAAGAGGAGGAGTAGCCTTATTTGTCAAGAAGCTGTGCACATGTAAGGAGATCTACAACTTAACACTTATTTTGAGTTGCTCTAGAGAATATGACATAAGACAATTGATTGAAAAGCCAGCGTTGTCAGAGACTATTCTGTGATCATGT
>CM034704.1:8541953-8557832 GCA_020142125.1 Phrynosoma platyrhinos
CTAGGTTGGCAGAAGCTGGGACTAGTGACAGGAGCTTACCCCATCATGAGATGCCTTGAATTGCCAACCTGCGGATCTTGCAATCAACAGAGTCAGCATCTTAACCACTTGAGCAACTGCATCCCTGCATGACCATATCTTGGGAGTGCTTCATTTTTGTGTTCTTGCATGGCTGTGTGGGTTTGAACTAGATAACACTTGTCCCTTCCAAGAGTGTATGTTCATATTTCTACTCTGCACTAGATTTTTGCAAAGGATCTCTACAGTATATACCTCAGCCACAAGGGACATGAAAAAAAAATATATAAAGAAGTCTCCATCTCAGTAGTGACTGTTCTATATCTGTATTTTTTTAAAGGGGGGGGGAGAAATAGGGGATATAGCTACTTTATTTGCAGTTGTACAACTCTGCTGAAAAGCATTTATATTGTGTAATAAGTGATTCATATCTACTCTAATAATTACAGTCTTAATCATGGAGAGGACATTTCATATGCATTGATATCCATGTTCAACTTTTGAAGTACCTTTGAGAATTTTGCTCTCAATGTTTCCCTTTTGCCTCTAGAAAGCATTTTTTTTAATCTAATGTATGCACCACCTACTTAATGGAAGCCTTATTTTGCATATTAGAATAATCAGTTACATTCTAGGAAAATGATCTCAACCTCTGGACCTTCAGATGTTTTAGGCTTCAGTTCTCCACCCATTATGGATAACGGTAAATGATTGTGAGAACTGAAGATCAAAACATTTGTTACCTACATTGCTACTCAATTGACTTTAGGAGAATTAATTAAAATGTGAGCTGCAAGGCGGCTTTTCAGTAACATTAAAAATCAGGGATCTTTTATCATTTTATACCAAGACCAATCACTAGAACACCAGAATGCAAGGTCCAAATGTAGTTTTATTGATAGAGCAAAGGAGTTGCAACATTCACATAAAAGTACACACTTTGGCCCAAAACAGATGGGCTGAAAAACATGCTTTCTAGCTGTTTTGGGGGCATAGCATTTAGATAATGCATGCCCCAAATGTGGAGAGAAACTGTATTGAACCCGTGTTTTCCCCAAAGAACCAGGACAATTCAAAACTGTGGCAGTGGTTTGGATCGGGGCTAGTCCCATGAGGTTTCCATGGTCCCAACACAAATTGCACCACATAGCCAGAGACTGCATTTTTGGTCTGTCTGTTTCAGGCCTCACACACTAATACAAGATCTAACAAAATTAGGTAGGTTAAACTAGATAGTGTGTTGCAAGTTAGGGCAATACTTTACCTGAATCCAGAAGCCAGGATTCCAAACCAGAGGGAAGACTGCAGGAGATGGACTCAGGTCGATACCAAAGTGGAAATGCTAAGGACTTTGAGGAACTGTAAATGAACAGCATGATTGCCTAATTTTATTCAAAATCAGACAAAGAGCTCCTTTTAAATACTTTTTAGCTTTAGGAGCTAGGCTTTAGGAATCTTGGGATGTAATTTTGCAGGAAAAAGAAATATTAGAATGCTCGAACCAAGGAAAATAAAATGCAGCCATCCAAAAACAATGAAGTAGCAAGTCCAGATGGCCTGTTCCTTTGATTTCCAAATGGTTGAAAATTACTAGCGCCATCTTGTTATCATTGTTAACTGCCATTGAGTCGATCTTGACTCATGGTGACCTAATGAATGAGATATCTCCAAGACACTCTGTCCTCCACTGCTCTGCTTTCTTCCTGCAGACCCATGCCCGTAACCTCCTTAATAGAGTCCATCAATCTGGCATGTGGGTTTCCTCTTATTCTACTTCCCTCCACCTTTCCTTGCATTATTGTCTTTTCCAATGAGTCGTCCCTTCTCATGATGTGTCCAAAGTATGACAGCCTGTTTGGTCATCTTGGCTTCCAGGGAGATTTCCAGCTTGATCTGCTCTAAGACCCTTTTGTTTGTCTTTTGGTTGTCCATGGGATCCTCAGCATTCTTCTCCAGCACCACATCTCAAATGAATTGAGTTTCTTCCTATCATCTTTCTTAACTGTCCAGATCTTACATCCATACATGGTAATAGGAAATACAGTGGTTTGTATGATTCTAACTTTTGTGCTGAGTAGTTTATCTTTGCATTTTAGAATCTTTTCTAGTTCTTTCATAGCAACTCTCTCCATTCTTAATCTTCTTCTGATTTCCTGAATGCATTCTCCATTTCTATCAACGTTTGATCTCAGGTATGGGAAATCTTTTACTATTTCTATTTCTTCATTGTTTAGGTTGAATTTGTGAAGGTCCTTGGTGGCCATTAATTTTGTTTTCTTTATGTTCAACATTAAGCCTTCCTTTGCACTTTATTCCTTGATCTTCCTTAGTAGGTGTTCCAAGTCTTTGAGGTTTTCCACCTATACTATGGTGTCATCCGAATATCTTAGATTGTTGATATTCCAGAGCCATTTATGGGGCTGAACAGACTGCATGAAAGGGGCAGTGGCAAGCTTCTCCTTTGCTCACCAGATCAGAACTGTGGCAATTGCATGCCCTGATCCAGTGTTTTGCTGCTCTAAAAAAAAAAGCTGGCAAAATGTCGCTGCTTTTTAGAGTGACAAAAAGCTGCCTTTGCCACTGGGGCAGTGGCTTTTCAATGTTTCTTTGTCACAGCACATTTGAACACTATGCCAAAGACATGCCCTTTCGCCACCCCTCATCTGGTTGGGTGGGCAACATGACAGTGGCATTGGGGTGGAGTCAGGATGACTAGCGTGTGGTCACCACACCCCAATCCATCCCCAGGCCAGCCTAAAGTGCCAGTTTGTACAGCTCCTTTGCCTCCAAAATCAAAAGAATATATTTGAATTTCAACGGATGCCTTTCTGACTATGTGCCCATATGCTTCCAGGTTAAATTGCACTGTGCACACCTTTTCCAGTCCTATGTGACTAGGTAGCCCTTCCAGTATGGAGTCTGATATCAGACTCAATACTGAGTATTGAGTTCAATCAGAGGCAAAGGGAGACATTAGGGTAGTAAAACATTGGGATTACTAAAGGTTGAGAATTATTCTTCTAAGACAGAATGGAAATATTATCCTTTATATATAAATAACACTGAATGGATATTTTAGGATAAGAACTGCCAGGGTAGAGAGCTGAAATAAATGACACAAAATTATGGTTTATCTCAGGGGTAGGCAACCTTTCCCCTTTAAGGGCCGAGGGACTTCAGCTCCCAGACGCCTCAGCTATGTTGGTCAATAGTCCCATGTTGGTCAATAGCTCCTGGGATTCTGGGAGCTGAAGTCCCTCGGCCCTTAAAGGGGAAAGGTTGCCTACCCCTGGTTTATTTGATCAGACAAAAAAATATTAACCAATAAATATCAATATCTTAGGAAACTAGGAGAAAACAATGTAAAAATTTTTAGAAGCAGAACTGCATATTCTATGGCATATATGTACCTATGTATCAATATTCATCCTCCTGGGTATCAGTTCCTATACTTCTTTGAGCTTTGCAAAAAGCAAAATCTGTAAGAATTAAAGCTGCCTAGAATCTTCATCCCTGAATGCTTCTTAGCAAGGTCACCATGTATGGGCCAAAAAGAAAGAAAGAAAGAAAGTGGGGGGATGTTTTGATATTTAGTTTCATAATACATCCAATTGTTCTAAAACAGCATCTGGGAGCAATTCATTTATTGTCATCGGGCTTATGGAGTTTTGCAAGACCAATCCACAATGACATTAAAATAGCACTCTCATTGACATCTCAACCACTCTGGCACTTGCACTGATGACATAATGACTCCTAGGGGGCTTTTATCATGTCAGTGGAAATATGTGAGACACTTCATTGACATCTAACAGTTCCACTGCTTGCCTTTAGAATGTAATGGCTCTTTTGGGAGATATATCATGTGATTGGAAGCAAATGAGATGCTGTCATCAATACCATGACATCATTTTCACCAACATATTCAGAAAAGCAGTGCGGAAGCTAATGTAAATTTTTAACATTACATTACTAGTATACATGTGTAAAAGAGACGAAACTACCCACATCAAGAAACTATATGCTGGAGGATAGAAAGTGAGATTACATTATTTCCTCCACAGTTTGCTTCTTGTTGCATGAGTATCTGTGTATTCCTGTTATTTTTGGAGATGAGATAAGGTTGAAATCTTGCATACATTTATCTGGGTATGAGCTCCATTAAACTGAATGGTACAAACCCCACCAAAATATAACCATTTTGTTTCTTCTTCTTCTTCTCCTCCTCCTTCTCCTTCTCCTTCTCTCTCTGACTTCTGTAAAGTTCTGTCTGCATTTTACCTTTATTAAGTTCCTAGCTTCTTACCATAGTTATTTTCACTCATGGCCAATTATGTTTAATAGTGCAAATCTGTTTCTTATAATGCCAGTGAATTCTGCTGAGATGATGTTCTCTGCTGGTATGATGATTGGTTTTGATTTATTTTTCAATTTTACTCTTATTTTGATATAAGTAGTTCATAGTCTATACCACAGTCAGCACCTGGTATAGCAGTGCCTGGGAAGAGCTGTACCCTACACCAAAGATGTGCCAAAGGTGTATAACAGAACTCTTAAATTCTCCCGTACTATGAACCATGGAAAGGAACAAGCATCTGCCCTTCCCTTTCTCTCACCAAGCCAGCCAAGAAGGCACTCACTTCTCATTGTAGGTCTTTCAGGAACAAACTATTTCCCACTTGAAAAAAATTGAAAACCATCCACTCCTTTTGTGCACTCCTCAGACCAAAGAGACAACACTTCATTCCACTGCAGGCCTCTTCTTCTGAGTCATTCCACCATGACCACTTCTTTGATTTAATTATGACTGAAAGAATCTGTACAGTAATACATAATTGAAGGAACCTCTAGGAGGCAATTGTTGTAACAATGTACAAATGTAATTGTGTTGTTGATTCTGAAATCAATGTTATTTGAGTATAGGGAATAGTGGGCATGACCTCCATCTGGAATCAGGAGGACCTGAAAATGGCCTTCCAGTTTCCTACATATACTCATTCCTGTTATGCTGGAATAACACTATAGTGCATGTCTAAGGAACCTGTATCTATGCAAATATTTGGCTGAATCTTCCCATCAGCCTGAGCAAACATGACCAATGATCAGGGATAATAGGAATTGCAGTCCAACTATTCAATAAAGGGCAACTTCTTCCCATGTTAAAGTGGGAACTAGAACATAGGGGTTCAACTTCCTTCCTCTACTGGATTACTTTAGGTACACATTGTATTAAATACTACTGTTGGATTACATTGCAGACTGACTAAGGAATAGCAAGACCAGACAAAGGAAATTGTGTTGAATAAGGGCCACTTTATCTTAAAACCTATTTAAACTATAGGCCTAAGCAGACTGCCAGAAATAGTGCACATTAAATTGAGGCACTGCCCTGGCTCAGTGCTAGGGAATCATGGGAATTGTATTTTTTTCTGAGACATTCAGCCTTCTCTGTCAGAGAGCTCTGGTGCCACAATAAATTACAGTTCCCATGATTCCCTAGCACTGAGCCAGGGCAGTGTCTCAATTTAATGTGCACTATTTCTGGCAGTCTGCTTAGGCCCTATGTTACACCTGGAAAGGAGCATCAGATCTTGTGACCAGTAAAAGATTGTTAAGTGGAAAACCAAGGACTACATTTAGTTTCCTTTCTCTGAACTATTAACTTCCCTATAGGAAATTATTCTTCATTAGTTTTCTCCTTGAAGGAAACTATGAGTTACTTTAGCAATATTGTGAAAGGATTTTCAAATATTGTCTAGTTTTGGTGACTATTCACAGTTCAAGACTGTGAATAGTCTTAGGATTTTCTGCAGAGAAACATTATTTTCCATACACAGAGAATTCTGCACAGAGAATTCATTCCACTAATTGTTTCTGCTTGAAATAACATTTTCTGCATACAATTTTTATTTGTTTGTACAAATAATATTTTTTGTACAGAGTATGCTCTTTCTTGTGCAAATACTGTGTTTTAAGCAAAACAAACATGTGCTAATATTGTGTTGAATAAACCTCAAACTGTGAAGAGTATTGTCAGTCTAGGATTCTTTCCATAAGGGTTTCTTGACAACCAAGAAACACATTTTTCTGCCATTTAAAAATGTTTTTGAACATTCTTTTCATCCTTACTTCTGTGTTCACCTCTGCATCACTGAAGCTATCTCAAGAAGAAGAAAAAATTGCACTTGAACTCATTTGTTAATATTAACAGCCAAGATTTATATTCCCTAATTACCAAAAGGGAAATTGAATAGAAAATTTGCCAAAATGCTTATCAGCAGTGTGACCTCTGTTTTAGCTGTCATACCAAGAAAAAGCACAAATGTATTGTAACTAAAATATAATAATTGCAAAAATTGCATAAAATAATGAATAAATATTCCCATAAGCTGAACACATATTTCATGAACATTTATTTAGTTCTTGTATACATGACAAACTATGGTTCTTAAATCATTGTTGGACTGCAGGTCCTAGCATCCCAAATAATAATCTCCAGGGCTGACTGGCATCACAGCCTAGCAATGGCCACATCTGTTTTTTTTTATATATAATTTGATTTTTCACCACAATATTTTTTTTTCAAACACATCAATAAAACAATAACATAGCTAATGCATAGATAGGAATGTTAAAAGAAAAATGTTAATACACCTAGCTTATTGTCAATAAGGTATTTTAAAAATCTGTTTCAACTGTATTTGTGTTAGAATTGCAAATATTAACTATGAAATGTAAGATGTTATTTAAATTCATGTTTAAAGACTGGACTAAAATCCTTTTCCAGCAAACAATAACCACCCCCTATTGTGAATCTGAGAGAAGAAAACAGTTATTTTGTTTGTGGGTTTTTTTTTAAAGCTTTTTGCTTTTGCTTTCTTTTTCTCTACAGCCTTATGTTCTCACCTTCCCTCTTTAATTTATTGATTCCCAGGTGGATCCCAGGAAACTTTTAAGATTAAAAGCTTCAAAATGCTCCCTGTGCAATGTCTGGTCTAGAACTATTGGGATGCAAAGAAGGTCATCCCACTTCAAACTAACCTTAATTTTAAAAAGTGAGGGGTCATTCCCACTATAATTTAAATCCATTTGTGATCGCTTTGTATGTGCCTCATTCCAATTGGAAATGGTTTCAGACTGCAATCAGTCTGATTCACGTTGAAGTGAGACAAATGGGAAAAAAGTTCTATTCAAACATTGGTTTTCTAGTGGTTCTTTTGGGAAAAAAAAATCAATTCAGAAGAGTGTTCAACAAATGATGGATCTGATTCGCAGGCAGGCAGGGAGCCAGGCGGAGCACATCCAGGGCCAAGCTGCAGCAGGAGAAGCAGTCTCTGAGGTGGGGAAGAAAAGGACCCAGCAGCTGGAGGAAGGAAGGGAGAAAAGGAGGCTGGACTCCCCCTGGCCCCAGAGCCCTACAGAAAAGGGAATGGTAGCTACCCTGGGAGAACTGCACTTCAGTTGTCCCTGATCCTACTCAGAGCACGTCAATCAAAGCAGCGTTTCTCTGGTTTTGCCTTAAAAAGCAAAAGAGAAAAGGTGCTCTGCCCCTGCTTCCATCCATTTGCAATCTTTGGGTCTTTCTCTTTGCAAGGGACCACCAGCAGCAGCACCAGATCCCCAGTCTCATCCTATGAGACTCCCAAGGCACGGAGAGAGGGAGAGGAGGAAGGACACCTGCTGGGATGTGTTGTGGGATGCTTTCTGGCTGCTTTTGCCTCTCCAAGCTACAGGGAAAGAGGTTAAGTATGTGTTGTGTATGTGGGGACTGAATAGGGTCTGCTTTTTGGCAGTCTGGTGCTTAGTGGCTCCCACACCGGGTGACCACAGGTCTCCTCTTCCAGGACACAGTCCTCCCTTTCAGCTTTCTGTCCAAAAGTGTCCTCCATTTTGAAGCACAGGTTTTGAGGGGTTCATTGCCTCTAGAAGGAACAACATGGGATAAGGAAATAATTCACTTCCATAGCAGGAACTATGCATCAGCCTGAATCAAATCCATGTGGGAATGAACCCTAAGTCTCATCCTTCCCCATGATCTTGATATGTTGTGCCAAATTTGGAGACTACAGCCACCATTTCCAAGCCTAGCTTAGGGCCAATGCAGACCAGCCTAAAGGACTGGCCTGGGGGTGGGGCCCAACTGCATGGCATATGGCATCAGGGTGCCCTGTTGATGCAGTGTGCACACATGCTGCACCAAAGGGGTGCAAAACAGCCACAGTGGCAGCTCTAATGGCAGCTTTTTGGGGCCATGATGTGTGGTTGCCATGGCCTTGATCCAGCATTCCCAAGAGTGGCACAGCACCACCCCTTAGGAGCCATCTGCATTGGCCCTTAGTCTGCTGCAGGTCTTGGAAGGAATTTCACAATGTCTGGGAAGCATGACCATTGCAAGACTTTAGTGTGTGATCTCAGCCCAGATCTCACATGAAGTCTCATGAGATTGCCAAGTCTCAGGAGACTCAATGAGATTCCAGTTGACATATATATATTTAGAGAGAGAGAGAGAGAGAGAGAGAGAGAGAGAGACTGCTGGTTTTCTGTCCATCCACTTACAGCTGGACTTTTTGTGTATCCCCCATAGACATTAAAGCACACCATGTGACTATCAACAGCAACAGCCACCAGCAAATCAGGGGTGGGGGGAGGTAAATTGTAATAAGGAGGTTTGCTATTGTCTTCCTCCTGAGGCTGAGAGAATGTGATTTGCCCAAGGTCACCCACCCAGTGGGTTTCATGGCTGAGCTGGGAATCAAACCCTGGTCTCTAAAGTCATAGACCACCACTCAATCCACTGCATCATTCCTCTGCTTGAGCACTACACAAATTTGGAAAGGGAAGGTCCTGAGGTCAGACAGATGATATAGGTGATAACTTGTGGAATTTGGGCATCTTCAGTTTTGACCACCTTTGTTGGACTGTTCTGGGCATTCCACAGATTGGCAAATCTTATCAGGCATGACCTGAAATTGGCCATATCCAATTATTGTTTCCTGTCCCACTTGAATAGGGAAGGGAATGGGCTTAATGTTCACTCCAGTGGCTGACAAGTATTTTGATGTATGTTAATTTGTTGACTAATGAAGTTATGACCATCCACATATAGGACATAATTCAGTATCCAGCCTCTCTGTTTCAGACCATATATGTTAAGCTTTCAATTAATTAAAATATTATATTGCAGTCTTGACCTCATTAGGAACTTGTCACTGAAACTCTGAAACTCCCTAACCCTGGGGGACTAATAAAAAGCATAATATAGTTTTATTTTTAAAAAAAAATCTGAGAGAACTAGTTTTAATTAAGGAATCAGCTTGTAAATGTAAAGTGTACACTCTTTAGTACTGTCTCTCATTTAATAAGTTTTTTTTTAAAAAAAAAGTTTTTAAAAGTGCAGAAGAAATGTCAACTTAAGGCAATAATTTTAGTATTAAAAATAATTAAGTTGTCTCCTTCTGTTACAAAATGTCTGCCTTAATTAATAATGTAATTGTATTTAACTAGTTCCTATATCTGACTTTGTCAGATGCCAAACAACAACAAATACATTCTCACCACTCTCTTATAGACAAAATATGCATACAAATTTAAATGTGATTTTCTAGGGGAAAAAAATATTTTAGCAGTAAGAGGCCCAGCAGACAGGGGAAACCACACCAATCCCATTTTCCCCAAATCAATTAGAAACCCTGGTGTCCACACAGCCTACTCCCAAGATGGGTTGTACCATGCAGCATCTTGTTTTTTGTTTGTTTGTTTGTTTGTTTTTCTGGGGGAGTTGCCTACCCACCATGCATGCACACCATCACATGAACATACCACCTGAGGCTGGCATTACCTCCCTCTTCCCACCCAGCAACCATTCCATTAGATGTCCTGTGTGACCAGCCACATAGTCACACAAGTGATACAGTGCCTGTACAGTGTGTTGGTGCTCCCAGTAACACATTGGCAAAGCACAATCATGGAAGCTCCCCATACATGCCTACTCCCCTCTTTACCTTATGCCCCCTGCTGGACTATCTGGTTTATGTATGTTTTAATTACATACATTGCTTTACTAGTTATCTGTTATGTTTGTCATAGTTTCACATTATGGGGTATGTGACAGCTTGATGGTGTGATGGGTTGATACCATGGTGGTATAGGGATTGTGATTTAGGCCACATATCCTGCACATGCACACTGATGAAGTCATCATGCAAAAATATGTGTTCATCTGATTTTATCAATATTCCTTTTCCACATTGTATATATATATATGATATTATACATGGTAGTTCTCAGCAGGGCACCACAGAGAGACTGCAAATTGAGACTGGGACTGAGAAAAATACGTGAAGCACAGGACACTGCTTTACAAATCAGGATATTCACTGTTCTTGTGTTTGCACATGAGAACCATGGACAGCTCCTGGGTCCATTAAATTCAGGATCTTGCCAATGCCAACTAGCATTAGCTTTCTATTGCTTCAGTTATAATAATAATAATAATAATAATAATAATAATAATAATAATAATAATAATAATAAATTATTTATACCCCACCCCCTCTGAGAACAATCCTTCCCTACCCTGCCTGGAGAAGGCAGAAATCAAACATGATGCATTCTACATGCAAACTATGCATTTTACCACTGAATGGATACTCTTCCTGAATTTTTTCTATGAATCAACTGCAAAATGGATTTGGAAATTCTCTAAGTTAAACCAGAAGGCAATTATTGCTGAATGTGTGGCAAGGTGAACTTGCAGGAATAATACTATAGAGATTTTGTAGCATCTTTGAGACTAACTGGGGGGGGGGGGAAGATGTTTGTAGCATGAGCTTTCTTAGACTTTAGTCTACTTCTTCAGATGCTTATGGTGGATTAAATGCTATGGACAGATAGGAGTACAGGAGTTTAATTAAACATAACTGAAAAGGAATGTAGCCAGCATGGTTAGAACCCATGAGCCCTACATGATACATAGTATATTTAGCCAAATGAAGTGAAAATCCATCAACATTTTCAAGAAACTTGCCCAGATACAGACAGATATCTTCTTTCTCAGCAAGTGCAACCAACGGGATGTCATTCCTAAGGATCTGTGTGTGGGGAACCCTTTGCAAATTATGTATCATGTAGAACTTATGGGTTCTAACCATGCTGGCTACATTCCTTTTCAGTTATCTTCAGTTAAACTCCTATCTGTCCCTGGCTTTCAATCCACCATAAGCATCTGAAGAAGTAGACTAAAGTCTATAAAAGCTCATGGTACAAACCTCTTTTTTTTTCCAGTTAGTCTCAAAGGTGTTGAAGGAAGAAAATAATGGAATTGAACAGGAGAGCAAATTCATTCAAATGTAGCACAGACATCATATTTATTCTGTAATGGTTTTGACACTAAAATCTGACATTGTTAATGTTATAAATATTTCTGTTTAAGGCAAACTGACTTTGGGACAATGCAGATGGCTTGTTTGGGGGGGCAGAAAGCCTCCTCTGGGAGTGGTGGATCAGGGCTGCAGCAACCCCATGCCATGGCTCCAATCTTCCCTTTTGCTGCTCCTAAAAGAGTGACAAAATGCTGCTCCTTTTAGTGGCACCCTAAGAGCTGGCACCATGACTCTCCCATGCCCTTTCGGTGCAGCATGTCTACACATTGTGCTGAAATGGCATCCTGACACCATGCTCAATGTGTACAGCTGCGTGGCGTCAGGACGGTGTTGGTGGGGTTGGGGTGGCCGACGTGCAGCTGCCCCCCAACTGTACCTCTAGGCAGGCCCTTTGGGCTGGTCTGCAACAGCCCTATGTTTGTTTGTTTTGTTTAAGAACAAAACATTTTTCTGCTAATAATCCAGAATGGCTACATTGCTGTATCATAGTTCAATTAACACCTGCATAGATTATTCTCACCATATACAACCCTTGAAGTTATAAAATCAAGCATATACATAATAGGTTAAGCAGTAAAACGGTGCAGGCATTGGCTTCTTTATAGCTGTCATTGTTCTGTTTACCGGGTGGAAAAGAACACAATATTCACAGAAAACCTGTGATCCTTGGCCAGCTGGCTGACTGCCCTGATTTAAGGAAATCATAATGAATAAGGTCCAAGCAAATAATCACCATCTGGGTAAAGCTTTGGAGCTTATTTGGACAAAGCTCCAGGGTCAAACAGAAAACAAAAACAAAAACAAGAAACAACTAAAGCTAAGATGCACCTATTGAGAGCAAATCCCAATCAACTTTATGTAGTGCAAAAGCAATTGTAAGCAAAAGCAAAAGCAAAATATTTAGAACTAGAATTGCTGTGCCATTTTTCTTTTAAGTTTGCATACTACAGGGCTAGATATTAATATGATGCCAGGCACAGTTGGTAGATGCACCACTGCAAGGACTGCAAATATAGACATGGTTTTACTTCTAATTTTCCTTCAGGTGCTACAAGGTGAATGGGAGCCCTGCTAGTGCCACGTTAGGGTTCAGCACCTGTGGAGCTATTATTCAAATGCACTATGGTAGAATTGCTCCTTCCTCTTTCAAAGGAGTATTAGCCTGAAAGCTAAAGCTTTAAAGAGTGCAAAAATGAACTGGAAACTTAATAAAAGAAACCTTAAAAGGGAATGCTCTCCTTTGGAACAGGCATGATCTCTTACTCCTATTTCCGTAGACTCAAGGAATTGAGGGTTCTTTACCATTTGTATCCTTCTGATGGTCCCATTTGTCCCCTTTGGTCATTTGGGTATCCAAATCTTGACCAATGGTAAAATTCAGAGAGGAAGTTTGTTTTTGATTTTGGCTCACTTTTTTAAAAAATCTGAATATTACAAGATGTTAGTTTATGGTCCAAAACAAAATGTTTTCCCCATACATTTTCATCACTTTAGCACCCCAGCTGTATGAGGCAGTAGCATAAGTCAGTACTTGAACAGTCCAAAACACACAGCAGAATTAATCCAGTTTGACACTGCTTTAACTGCCCTGGTTCAGTGCTAGGGAATCCTGGAAATTGTAGTTTCTTGTGACACCAGAGCTCTCTGACAGAGAAGGCTGATGTCTCACAAAACTACAGTTCCCAGAATTCCCTAGCATTGAGCCAGGGCAATAAAAGTTATTTCAAACTGGATTATTTCTACAGTGTGTTTTGGCACTATATTATAGTCCTCCTCTTATTTTTAGTGAGGCCATATACCTGTAATTATGTCTATAATTAAAATTTCACCATTTCACCAGAAATGAAGTGAAGCAATTCCTTGCTAAGTTACATTTCTAACGTAATGTGTTGAGGGGGGGGGGATTTGTTTGCTTGCTTGTTATTATGGCTGCTTTGAGTCCCATGCAATAGAAAAGTGGGATATAAATAAAATAAATGAATACAAAGGGATTCATAGCTATATTTATAATTTATATCTGTATAACCTGCTGTCTCCTGTAGTATCTGCTGACATAAGAGAGCATAACAGGGCCTACTGCATCCTGCCAGCA
Source organism: Phrynosoma platyrhinos (assembly GCA_020142125.1). Taxonomy (NCBI): domain Eukaryota; kingdom Metazoa; phylum Chordata; class Lepidosauria; order Squamata; family Phrynosomatidae; genus Phrynosoma; species Phrynosoma platyrhinos. The sequence continues at coordinate 8,555,445 of CM034704.1, forward strand.
CACAAATAAACAAGTGAATACTAAAAAGTAAGCTTATAAATTAAAAGCCGACAATAAGCAAGACTTCATTGCAATCATGTACTGTCTCAAGACTGGGCCTATCATCACTCTAAGGGTTGAATTGATCAGATCACATTGCTCAGTTCTGAACTGAGCAAAAGAGTGAGGGCAGCAAGGGTTTTTATTACCTTATAGGTGTCCCCTTTCTCTCAGTCATTGCAGTGCACAGTGCCATGACATGTTTTAGAGTGACCTCTCTTCATAGGAGGACAGCAAAGGTGCCTCTCCTCTATTATGCTGTGTAGCATTGAGGTGAATCCACATGTTATTTAAAAAGAAAAAGAGTGAGAGAGAAAAGAAAAGAAAAATCTATTTTTGTTGTTGATCTTAACAGCTCTCAGTTGTTTGATTGACCCCTTCTGGGATCTCTTTTAACTTTTTAAACAGCTCCATCAATTTATACAGGAATTTATTGTATGTTTTATCCTTCAAGTGCAACTATAAAACCTTTTGTAGTATCTAATGAAATGCCATATCTATCTTCCTGAGAAACTCCACCAAAATCTTACATTCTCCTTTTTTCTTTAGCATTTTTCTGGGGTTTCTTTGAAAACAATTATTTCAGTTTGATTTATTTTAAGCCTTTTTTAAAAGTAATGTACTTTCAGTTTTCCATCTCTGACATTTTTTCTGTGTGAAACAGATTTTCATATCCTTAGGAAGTTTTTGCATTCTGGCATAGGCAGAGTTTTGCCTGAGTAAGGATTAAATCTGCAATTCCATCTGCTCTGAAGAAATATTCATTAATTGTGCCACAATTTCCTCAATTGTCAGTTTTAAATTAATCACCTCTTCTGACACACATCATAATCTGAGTTCCTTTGGAGCTCAAATCAGTCTTCATGAATTCACCTGAAACAGAAGGCCCAAAGGATTGGAGCAAGGCCATTCCAGAGCTGTTCGCACTGTGACCTCAAGAACTGCTCCTTCATGGCCCAGTTCTTTTTTGGTAGTGTAGCCTCAGTACAGCTTTAGGCCACATTTGGGGCATATATCATTGAAATTCCATGCCCCAAACATGGCCTGAAACCATGTCATTTTGCCCATGTGTTTCAGGACTTTATCTTGTGTCTTTTCCAAATCTTGCTGTAAATTTCCAATTCCCTTAATATTGTCTGAGAAGTTCTACTCATTTTTATGTACAGTAAAATTGATAAATTCTCAATAGATTCAGTAATTTCTGAGAACTATCTCTCGGCAGCCTCTTTAAAATAGTACATCTTTACTGATATATCTTATTGTAACATCACCATTTTCTGTTCAATTTTCTGTTCTTAGCTCAGATAATTATCAATTAAGCATGTATTCATATCAGAAATCTGAATAGATATCTCAGTAACACCAATTTGTCATTTCACAAATGAAACCTGTAGTTCATCCACTTTGCAGTTCCTAGTACTAGCAATTTTACTAATATTTATGGAATGCTATAAAGCACTCTAGTTAAACTCCAGTATCTTTTTTTTTACTTTTTAATTGTTTAAAGTCTTAAATGTTGAAGATATGTGAATTTAATTCTTATTCTCTGACCAGAATTGCTAGTTAATTTAAGCTTCAATTTAATGCCCATCATACATACTACAAGACCAAGAAGAAATTAAAAGATGGGTGCGATACACAGACATGTTATATAAAAGAGATGAAAAAATGACATATGGAATAAGAAGATGAACCCCAAATTGTAAAAAGCAAGGTGAAAGCAGCAGTTAGAGAGATTGGGGAAAATAAATCATCAGGAACAGATGATATTCCAACTGAACTGCTACAATCCACATAGGAAGAATCAATTCTAGTGCTAACTAATATATGTCCACAAATATGGGAAACAAAATGGTGTCCAACAAACCTATGTAGAGCAGTGGAGGATAAGGGTTTTTAGAGATTTTTCAACCATAGGTCAAGATCAACTTGAGGGCATTTAACAACAACAGCAACATCTGTCCGACTCTCACTTAATTAGTTTCAATTTATGAGTATTTTAGTAGTGGAGTAGTAGTAGAGAGTGGAGTATGCATCAGACATTTAAAATATAAGTTAATTATTTATACTCACTCAAACAGTAAAAATCTCCATCTAGGTGGGGATTTCTCCTTTCCTGTTCTTCTTCACTAGTCTTCAAAGGTCCTATTGATCAAGTTGTAAATCCTTAACTAGAGGTGTGTTCAGTCTGACTGGCCTAAATGGATTTCATTACTTGCCACTTCACAGTGTGAAGAAACTTTAATTTCCCAGTTCATGCCTCCACCTGATGGCCCCAGCTGAGCCAGAGATCAATTCAGAAGACTACGGGGGGTTGCAGACTGCCAGAAATAGTACAAATTGAGTCCA
>CM034704.1:8557932-8568287 GCA_020142125.1 Phrynosoma platyrhinos
TATATATATATATATATATATATATATATATATATATATACATCATACCTATAACTCAAAATATGCTGTTGTTCTTTTCCCAGGTGATGGAACCCCTATCAACTTCTCATGGAACTATAGGCTCCCAGAGAATCCTGTTAGAGAAACTCTGCCCTGTATTGTTGAGCTATACTCTACAATATATTCTGTTTAGAGATGGAATAAGGCACTTGTTACAGAGACTTAGCACAGAGCTAAATGCTAAAAGACCTCAAGCTCCAGTAAATACATCCAGGAACAGCAAATTGTCTGTTTACATATATTTTCAAATATATTGAATATATTGGGCAATACATAAAAAAAAAAAGGCCCATAAAATCTCTTCCATCACAATGCATCTGTAAAGGTGCCATGTGATTGTCTGTAAATTTACCTATATATTTTGCTTTGCAAACCAAAAGTTTATCCACCACAGAAGGACCCACTAATTCCATGTTTTGGATATTAATGGAAATCAAATGTAAGTGGATGACTCTTACATCTTTCAAACAATGATTCTTCTAAATATGATTTAAAAGACCTCCCATTGACCAGACCAACCAGGAGCTTTGTTAAGCTTCTCTGTTTGAAGTTACCACTTGCAATTGGCAAGAACAACTTAAAGTCATTCCTTTGAGGGGTAACTGGGGTGAAGAATTTGTTTGGGAATCAAGCAGCTGCCCCATCCAAACAGTAGGCTTCCTTTTAAATTCCAGTTGCTATAACAACTGTATAGTTCTCCTGTATTCAAACACTACCTATTTTATTATTGATAGAAGGTTTGCACTCCAGGAGAAAAGCTTATTTATTTTCCCCAAGGATACAATCCACGTGACATGCAAAATGTCAAAGAGAGAAGAAATAATACAAACTGGAAGTATAAAAAAAAGTGTTTGAAAAAAAAATCACATGATAGGGAGTCTGTAATTTCTGCATCCATTCCAGATTATAAAAAAAAACTGGAACCTTTTATTCAGGTTCTACTGAAGGTGTAACATTAACTGGTAATTGTGGATGAATTAATTGGTTAAATAATTATTTGGGGATTAGATCTTCAGTGTATCTCAATATGTCTCAAATTTGAAACAAATCAATGGTAAACTATCAGTGGCTGGATGACAGTGGGGGGTGAGACCAAAGCCAGTAGTAGTTGTGGTTTGACACAGATGTGAGTGAGGCTAGTCATTTTCTTTGACCTCTTTCTGTGATTCCTATGTCTTCTCTTTCTGATGCCCACTCTGGTCCTTTTCCCTTCTCTGCATATAGGACTTTAGTCCTCTTCCTTATTTTAGCCTGACTCTGATCCACCCCTAAAACCATAATTGCATTGGGGTGAATTGTCATTAGAGTTGAAATGGTAATTCTGCAGACCTTCAGATGTTGCTGGATTGCAGGTCCCAACAGCCCTAGTCAGTATAGTTAATAGTGATGAATGTTGGGGTTTATTGTTCAGAAGTGTCCTATCATTTTGGGCCAAATCAAGACTTTCAGCTCAGATGTAAATGTCAATGTTCGTAGTGCATTTAAGAGCATCTAAACCAGAACAATATGATCCTAAAACAACATAAATCTGCTTGATTTCAAAACTGAATAAATCTGTCAGGATCACATGCATTACTAATGATAAAGCATGACTTGCCAAAATAATGACTATCATGTTAACAGTTTCTTTTAAAGGACTTGGGGAAAAAAAAAAACCTTTTAACTGCAGGGTGAACAGATTTCATGGAAATCCCCAGGAACCTTGTAGTGTGGCAAGAAATACAACCTTAGCCATCTTTTTGTATTACAGATTTATTTCATTAATTTTTTTACAAAAGTACACTGACCAGAACATTCATTTTAACCTCAAAGAAGGTTCAGCCTTAGATAAATTCTAGAGGGGAAATGTGTTATTGGTTATCATGGAAAACAGAGGGAATCTACAAGAAAACAGTCTGTGATGTTTATCCTCTAATGTGCCCTTGCCCTGTAATGTCATGTCCTTGGAACAAGGTTTTGAAATGATACCATTGAAAGACCCAAGGTAAATCTACTCAAAGAAAAATCATTTATTTTCACTTACCTAGCTAGTGAAGTGAAGTTCAGAGCTTCAGAATCAAACAAAGTTGTTAGGTCCATAATTGGTATATCAAGGAGACTCAAATAATGATTACAAACTGAGAAAGTAGACTTTGTTATACATTATGAGAAACCTATGAACCACATAGTAAATCTACTGACATTTTTATCACATAAGACCCATCCATTTTTAAGAGCAGTTATTTTCATTAATGTACTTCTATTACTTCTCACCTTGTCAGTTCTGAAACTAGGATCCAACCAATTCATATGAATTTGGTATTATCCCTGTCCAGCTAACCTAAGCTATTATGGGGGGCTTTGGGGGAGTTAAATGCTGATATCTGGAACAAGTCTCATTGCATACTTTGAGACTTTCTACAACATAAAATATTTCAACCTTAGGACAAGATTCTACATCAAGGATAGAGTAATATACAGCAACATTAATTAATAGTGACTTCTTTTTTTTCTTCTTCTTCTGTCCTGCCCTTCTCCCAAAACTGGGACACAGAACAGTTTACAATATTAAAAAAAAAGTACAGTTAAAAGCATACCAAAAGAGTGCATTAAAACAGAATTAAATTGCTACAATAATTAAAACAAGTTGCATGTTAAAATATAAAATAGTTTAAAAAGATAAAAATGTTTAAAACACATTGAAAAAATATAACACCTTAGCCTGTTCTTTAAAAACTTTTTTTTAATGCCTGTCTGAAGAGAAAGGTCTTAGGCTGTTGGTGGAAGGACAACATGGAAGGGGCCATTCTGGTCTCCCTGGGAAAGAACTTCCACAGTCCAGTGGCAGCCACAGAAAAGACCCTGAATTTTGTCCCCACCAACCATGCTTGTGATGGTGGTGAATGGAGATTATTTGCCTGGTGGCTTCCAAGAGGCATGGGGGCATTGTGTTTAGATGCCACATGCCACCAAGCTGGCTGGAAGCCAGCTGAAGCTGAGGTGGGGTGGCTTCAATCCATCTCAAATAGGAGTGACTCTTTGCTGCTCCTACTTGGGGCAGATTTTGGCTAGGTTGGGGTCATGGCATATGCTTGCCACAGCCTCAATCTGGCTTTGACAGGGGCAGCTTCAAACCTCCCCTACCAGGCTGTTTGTTCAGCCTAAGTTCTTTTTCCTTACATGAGATAGGAAGGACCAGATGTATCTTTGTTCATCTTTAGTGACTTCTTGTGGTGACTTGTGAACTTGTGAAAGACTATTATAACCAATAAATGTGTCCTTTCTAAGTAATTACAGAAAGGGACAAATTGTCCTCTTGTTGAAGAGGGATCAAAGAAGCTCGGAGGAGCCTGATTAATAGCAACCAATGCCCAGTGGAGAAAGGGGGTAAAAAGAACCAGGAATGGGACATGGATGGCACTGAGGTGGTTGAAGAAGCTTCTTCACAACCACTTTCTACTGCTTGATAATATGAGCACTGCCACCACTTTTTAACTTTTAAGACAGAAAATAAATTGGAAAGGAAAAGAGATATCCTAGGAGATCCACATGACAAATATTATTCCAAAATTTTGTGTGTTCTGTCTTTGTATCTGAGACTACCTGGGGATATCCCCAGACACTGAAATATAATTTGTTTATTAGGAGCAGCAAAAAAGAGACTGTAATTATTGGGGAAAGAACAGATAAAATAGAGCAAGATATAGCTGTGTACTCTTTAAAGGGGATAGAAAAGACTTGTACAAATTGTGTTGCTGGGATATAAAATATTATATAAGATTATAAAATGCTGATATTTCAAGACTATTTCAAAAATAACAGCAAATCTATAGACATTTTCACACATGTAGAAAAGAAGGAAATAGTGAGACAAATTATATCAGGGCCAGTTGAACTCTGAGTGAATTCATAGCTGATTGGATAAGGAACTGGATTGACAAAGGAAAAGGAAAAGGAAAAGGAAAGGGGAAGAGGAGAGGAGAAGGAGAAAAAAATATATATACAAACTGAGAAAGCAGAGAGAAGGTGAAAGGAAAAAAAAAAAGAAGAAAAGAAGAGATTGACATAGGCTCCAAAAAGACTTGCTAAATAAAGCAGCTTCCAGCCACTTCAGGGGTGTGACATTTATATGTCACATGCACCCAAAGTGGATGGATGCTTCACCAAAGCCACATTGAGGTGGCAAGAGCCAGTCCAAAAAGGAGTGGATTAAATTCACTCCTGCTGGTAGGTTTCTCACTTTGGGAGACAAGAACAGAGATGAAATATGAGGGGAAAAATAAAAGAAGAAAGAAGTAGAAGTAGAAGAAAGAAGTAGAAAACTAAACTTGGCAATTGAAAGATGTGAACCAAGCAAAATTTTAATACAAAAATTACAAAACAAGACAGGAATATTGGAAAAATGAAGAAAGGGATTAGAATATATAGTGGAAAGAGAAACCTCACTTAATTTAATGACAGAGGGTAAAAAGCAGAGTGAAATGTATAAAAATAAGAGGGATTAAAAGAGAGACAAGATGTAGACTTTTACAATAGAATAACTCCAGTTTTAGAAGAATTTATAGGCTAGATGCCAGACAGTTGGATCGTGAAATAGACAAGATATTTAGGATCAACCATTTAGGCACAAGAGAGAAACTTACTAAACAATATTGTTATATATTTGATCAGAGAGAGAGTAAAGAGAAATGAAAGCCAAAGGTCAAAAGAAGAATTGACTGTTTTACTGAAGAATAAAGAGAGGGAAGAAAAAGAAGAATCGATAACAGAATAAGTAAAGGGGAAGGAAGAGAAGTCAAGAAATCAAAATCCAGATCTACAACAAGAAAGAGAATGAGATGGATAAAGTGAAGAAGAAGAGGGAAGTGAAAGCACTGGTTAGCTTACAAGTCAAGAGAAAGAAATTCAACAGACATAAGTAAAGTAAGCTACTTAGGGTCTTTACAGACTGCCAGAAACAATGCAGTTTGAGACCACTACTTTAACTGCCCTGGATCAATGCTAGAGAATCATGGAAACTGTAGTTTTTTTTCTGAGATATTGAACCTTCTCTGTCAGAGAACTCTGTTGCCACAATAAACTACAGTTTCCATGATTCCCTAGCAATGAGTCAGAGTAGTTAAAGTGGTCTCAAGCTGCATTATTTCTGGCAGTTGCTGTTGCAGTCTTCCCTTTCCCCTTTGTTCCTCATTGTTTTTTATTGGGTCATTTGTTTTAATATAGAAATAAAAGCTGAACAATGAAATGTTATCATGGAATGTATGAGGATTAAATTCTTTATATGAAAGGAAACAAATTTTTCAGTACTTGGAGAAATAAAAGCTGGATGATATGCCTGCAAGAAACACACATAAGAATTAAAGATACAAAGGTTTTTTTAAGAATCCCCAAATTAGGAGATTTTTTTTATCAGGAAATGAAAAGAAGAAAAAAAAAGGAGTGTTAATTTATGCAAACAGAAAATATCAGGATAAAGAAATAATTAAGGATTCAGAAGGACCAAAAAACAAAAACAAAACAAACACCCAAAACAAACTGTCCATAACTTTCCTGGACTAGGTGGGAAATTTAATACTAATAGATGCTTGGCATTTTAAACACCCTAGGGATGAAGAGTTTACATATTATATGCATAGACATAAGACTTGGAGAGACATGTTTTCAATTTCTAAAACATTGAGAAAAGAATAAAGAACAGACATTTTCCTCATTTTTTGGACCATAATCCAGTATTGTTGAACTTATTCAGTAGAAAATGTCAATATAATTGGAGGTTGAATGATTTGCTGTTGCAAGAGAAGGAAATATTAGAGAAAGATAAAATAATTAAAATGTTACTTTGATTAAGATGAGTTAGGAATGTATGAGGAGGGGAAAATGAAAGGTGTGGAATTTTTTTTTAGGTAGGGTGGGTAAAGGAAGGATGAGGAAAGAATCATAAAAGGAGAGAGGAGAAGGAAGCATAGGATGAAGAAAAGAAAGGAATGGTAATGTAATTGGGATGCCAAATGGGTAAAAGTAAGGACAATGTATACATATGCAAAATTATATACTATATGCTAGAGTTGTATTATTTTAGATGAAATATAATATTAGGAAATTTTGAAATCTGGATATTGTAATAACATAACTTATGGCATATAAGTGCATATATATTATATTGTAATTATTATGTTTGGGCATTTAATAAAAATATCTCTTTTAAAAAAAATACCAGGGTCTTTAGGGAAAGCCCTGTTTCTTGAGATGTTTGGGGGGAAGTGATATCAGATAGTAGAGGCTTTCTTTTTGTGTGGCAGCCACCAGTTCCACACACACACACACACACACACACACACACAAACTATCAGAACAGGATACAACAGAAAATGCAAAATCATAGAATCATAGAATCATAGAGTTGGAAGAGACCACAAGGGCCATCCAGTCCAACCCCCCTGCCATGCAGAAACTCCCAATCAAAGCACCCCCGACAGATGGCCATCCAGCCTCTGCTTAAAAACCTCCAAAGAAGGAGACTCCACTACTCTCTGAGGGAGTGTGTTCCACTGTTGAACCGCCCTTACTGTCAGGAAGTTCCTACTAATGTTAAGGTGGAATCTCTTTTCCTAGAGCTTGCACCCATTGTTCTGGGTCCTAGTCTCTGGAGCAGCAGAAAACAAGCTTGTTCCCTCCTGGTAAATGGTAGGTGCTAGCCAGATGCACCTTAACAGAATGTTTACAATTGAAATCCCCCAGTTCTTCTCAGTTGTGAAGCAGAGGCTCAAAATAGTATTTTGAATATTTTGTCTCTTCTTACCTCAGTTTCTTCCTTCCTTCCTTCCTTCCTATTTATTTATTAGACAGAGGCTTAAAGGCATTTGCTAAACCACCACCTATTATCCCACAAAATAGCATTTGCTAAACCACCACCTATTATCCCACAAAAAACCCACAAAAAACCCACAAAAAACCACCACCTATTATCCATACACAATAGACAGGATGATTATTCCCAGATGAGAGTAGCTGATTTACGGGGGGGGGGGGGGGGGGGGGGGGGGGGGGGGTTGAAATGAATTGCATTTGATTTGTTCACCACTATGTAATTAGGCTGTGATTACATACTAAGAATTTTAAGTATGCCCTCCCCTTCTTTTTTTGTATTTATTATGAAAATTCAATATGCAAAGGGAACTTGTAGCACTTTTTGGACTAACTGAAAGAAAGAAGCTAGTAGCCTAAGCTTTTGTAGATTCCAGTCTACTTCCTCAGATGCATGGGGAGGAGCAGAGTCCAGAGACAGACCTATGTAAGCTGGTTGTGTGTGAGAATGTCAGTTGGAATTCAAAACCTTAAGGGGATGGGGTTGAAGTGGCAAGTTAAATTTTAGTTATGGTCACTGAGGGACAAAATCAACAGATAGGATGTTGTCTAAAGCCAAGGAGAGTTGATAACCATATGAATGAGTATTGGAACATAGGGCCTTTACAGACTGCCAGAAATAATGCTGCATGAGTCCACTTTTACTGTCCTGGCTCAGTGCTAGGGAATTGTGTTTTTTTTTTTTTTTTTTTTTTTTTTAGCCTTCTCTGTCAGAGAGCTCTGATGCCACAATAAACTGCAGTTTCCCATAATTTCTTAGCACTGAGCCAGGAAAGTTAAAGTGGCTTCAATTTGCATTATTTCTGGCAGTCTGTAAAGGCCAATAGGGTGGGACAAGTGAGGAGATGTAATGAACTGGTCAAGGGAACACTCATGAAAATGAGGGGCTAAATAGTGTTGAAAAATATGTAGCGTGTCAGGAATCCATTGCCTCTATCCAACCCACTGCTGATGAACTGGAATCTGTGGATACATTCCAACTCTTCTAGTTCTCTTTCCATTCTTCCTTTGTAGTTCTTTTGTTCAAGGACGGCTGTTCTGAGATCTGAGATGGAATGCCCAGGAAGATTAATGTCCAGACATAAACCAGACATTAGGAATTGGAATACACAAAAACTGATTCAGTCTTCCTAGGCATTTCATTTTGGACCTTAGAACCAACTTGAAGGCACACAACAACAATAACAACTAAAGTGCATAAAACAAATTGTGTTAAGGAAACTGGTAGCAAAAATCATACACTCTAAAAAGAATATATGAAAATTTGTATTTGAGAAGAAAAGTATGTGCAAAACTATGCAAATTGTCTTGTAGATCTCTCTCTCTCTGACAAATGGATATAGAAAAGAGTTAAAGTCAAGGATGGAGTTAAAGTTATATGAAAATTGTGGTGGAATATCTGTGCTTGCTATTATTGAGGCAGCTACATTGAATTAAAATGGTCAAACTGCAGATTTGGACTCTCAATTTTGTAAATCAAACTGTATTTAAATTAATACACCCAATGGATGCCAGTGGATTTACCATGTACAGGATTATGACCCTTACCTATAAAAATCTTTTCCTCAAATGTTAATGGGGGGAGCAATGGCAGATCTTCTGATGAGGCTCTGCATTGTCATGAAAAATGTAATCCTATGCTGAAAAACACACAAAGTTGAACAGGTATAAATGCTAGTAAAATAATATTTTAGAAATATTTTAAACATATTTTTTGTGTAAAATAATGCAAAGTACTTATTAGAGTAAAACTGAAGTTATTGGGCAAAAGATAAAAGTTAGTCATAAATTCACCTGCCCATTGGTCATTGCCTATCATAATAATGATTTTTCCTTCAGTACTGAATATTATAATTTTAAACCTTGGAAACATTGTTATTATTATCATTATTTTACAGTGAAATCCTAACTCAAAGATACCCTGACTGGAGTGGGTCAGGATGAGAGAGAAGGCCCTTGTGCTGTCTGAAGTGGCCTTAGGCCATCTGAGCTCCCTTTTTGCTGGTATAACCCCATTGTGCTTATGTCAGATATCAGACATCTGAGAAATCAGCTAGTATAAGGATTGAAATCTGTTGGCTGAAAGGCCAAAATGTGAGGGGAGAGGGATGGAGGAGTTGAGCTACATCACCCTCAAACCTTTCTCAGTCCATCAGATCATGTATTGACACAAAAATTAAGCCAATATTAAGATTGGCCTAAATTATTTCCACTGCCTAGAAGCCAAGTGCAGTTCCTCTAAAATAAAATTCATGGGACCCAGTCCATCAGCCAGAGTCATACCTACCTGAGAGGACTAAGGTTTGGATACACCATAGCTTCAACTGTCCTAAATGTTAATTGAGCAGACTGGTGGGCCAGTTGCTGAGTTATCATTGTATTGTTGGACTACAACTCCCAGCATGGCCAGTAGATTTGCTGACCAGAGGATTTTGTGGTTGTGCTCCAGAAAGTAACTGATCAAATTCTGACTAAATTACAACATTATACACTTAATGCAATTAATTTGTTTAATTACTGGGCAATTCTTTCATTATTGAGCAATTTATAGTGTTTAAAATAATGGTACATTTTAACAATGTTGCAACAGGCTGCTAAATCTTGCAAGGAAGGAAAGGATAGATTCCATAGTAAGATGCACATCTGCAACTTAATTGTAGATGTGATGGCTTTTGCAAGTCTAATATTGCTCAATTACCAGAAACGGTTTGGTGTTTAAGTTTTTTCCATTAACACTAATAGGGTTAACGTTCAGTTGACTTCTTTCTTCATTACAAAAGTTTCAAGGTGATCATTAACAAACTAGCAAATGGCATAAAGCCTTGTTTTATCACTAAATAAACTTCAAATTGAATTTACAAACCTACTGCTCAGTCACCAGGAGTGTACTAACATATTAATTTTGTTCAATCATGTTTCTTTTAATCAGACTCAGAAGGCCTGAAATCGGTAAACACCCTTTGCGCAATTAAGTATATAGCATACAAGAAGGTTAAGAGGCAGGAAGACAAGTAAACACATAGCAGGCAATGCACTCAACATCGCTGCAGACATCTTCCAACATCACAAAAATCAGGGATAAAAAGGCTAGAGCAGCCATTTAAAGTTTGTTAAAGTGGTTCAACTGGTTAAGACACTGAGGGCCTGTACAGATTGGCCACAAGGGGCAGCCTGGGGGTGGAGTTGGAGTTGTGTAGACATTCTGTGCCATACAGGTGCAGAAAAGCCATGGCAGCAGTGATAAGGGCAGCTTTTTGCCGCTCCAAAAAGAAGCGTCATTTTCCAGCTCTTTTTGGAGCAGCAAAAAAACAGATAGGGACTGTGGTGTATGGTTGCTGTAGCCCTGATCCAGCGCTTCCAGTGATAGCATAGAGCCACCCCTTAGGGACTTTCTGTATGGCCCCTGACTCTGTTAATTGCAAGATTGGCAGGTTGGCAGTTTGAGGCCCAGG
>CM034704.1:8568589-8588151 GCA_020142125.1 Phrynosoma platyrhinos
TACTGGGGCCAGGAGGGAATTTTCCCAGAGGAACAATTTGGGTTTTTCTTCCTCCCTGAGAATAATAAGATTACCAATTATAAGTTAAAAAAAAAGTCTTACTAATATGCTGGTTAAAAGTTAGTATGGATGGAGTAATAATGAATTGTTGAATTGTTTGTGGTAAAAATTATACTTTTGTAATGTATAACTTTAGTCACAACTGGAGGTTCAGGGTCTATTGTTATGGGGTTTGACAAATTTGGTTGGCGGGAATGGAACCCCCCCCCCCTTTCGGGGAATAATTAGGTAAATTATAAAATACTAATTGAGTTAATTAAAAAATTCCTAAATGCGGTATACGTCATTAGGTTAACCAAATTTGTATGACATCATTTTAACTTTTGATGATGTCATGATGTCATAAGAATTCTTATGACGTCATATCCGGTTGGGGGAGGGATTGTTTATTGTTGTGTAATACTGCATGAATTAATGAACTTGACACATGCTGTGTTAGAAGCAACTAATCCATAGCGCTTGCGCTTAACTACACGTACGCATGTGTCAAGAACGAATTTGTGTTTAAGAAAACTGTTATTTAAATGTTTGATTGATTGGCATCAAGACCCTGTACAAAATAAAAGTTGTGGCCAATGATTTACACAAAAATAATCGCATTCAGTGTCCTTTCTGCTGGTGCAAATGCCTTGACAACCTTGTTAATGGGAAATACCTTTACCTTTATCTTACAAGCAAATTTTAGTATGCATTTGGAATTTGCTGCTTAGAAAAATCTCTGAAGAATGTTGAGCCTAGACAAAAAATAATTTCAACAGATGAATGAGATGTCTTATTGTCCACATGTCCATAGCAGATACTACATGCACTGAAAGAGGTCACTTTTTAGCAGGTTTGGAATTTCATATATTAAAAATTCAGTGCTAATTTTCATCTGAAATTAAGGCTGATATCTAGTAGAGTTATTCCACTAGGGCAAATGCACACATGGACACCTAGTTCTATACTATGCAAAAAGTGGAATCCAAGAAAGTTTCAAGTTTCTAAACAGATAATAATCACACTCAGGTCCAAAATACACTGCAGAAATAATCTAGTATGAGACTGCTTTAACTGTCCTGGCTCAGTACTAGGGAATCCTGGGAATTGTAGTATATTGTGGCACCAGAATTATCTTACAGAGAAAGATAAATTACAGTTCCCAGAATTCCCTAGCATTGAGACAAGGCAGTTAACATGGTCTCAAACTGGATTATTTCTGCAGGATGGCATCGTTCCTCTGGATGTCTGCCTTGGGTCTGTAATGGGCTGGATGAGGGAAAACAAATTCAAGCTGAATCCAGAGAAAATGGAGGTGCTCGGAATAGGTACCCCTAGTCCTGGGAGGGAGCTTTGTTAACCAGTCCTGGATGGGGTCACACTTCTCCTAAAGGACAAAGTTCTCAGTTTGGGAGTACTCCTGGATTCATCTCTACAGTTGTCATCTCAAGGGGATGCAATGGCCATGAGTGTTTTGTATCAACTTCAGTTGATTCACCAACTGCATCCCTACCTGGACCGGAAGGATGTTGAAGCAGTAGTACTTGTTCTGGTAATCTCTCATCTGGATTTCTGTAATGCGCTCTACATGGGGCTACCTCTGTACCAAGTTCAGAAGCTTCAACTTGTTCAAAATTGGCAGCTAGATTGGTCACCGGAACATCTAGGTTGGCCCATACAACTCCTATATTAAAATCTCTTCACTGGCTCCTGATTTGCTTCTGGGTTCAGTACAAAGTGTTGGTTATTACCTTTAAAACCCTTAATGGCTTGGGCCTGAGTTACTTGAAGGAACGCCTCTCCCTACACAATCTGCCCCGCAGTTTCAGAACATCTGGGAAGAATTTATTAGAACACTGCAAAACCAGACTTACTATAACTTCCCAAAGATCATTTACATCTACAGTCCCTAAGTTGTTGAACAGCCTACTAGAAGAGCCCTGTCTTATTACAACCTTAAATACCTTTAAGAAGACACTTAAGACGGAGCAATTCCGGCAGGCCTATCCACCTAATCTCCTCAGTGGACCTTTAAGCTAAATAAGTTACATCATAATTGTCTGTTTGGCTTTCCGGGTGTTGATACGATCACTTATCTATAGCACTTTTATAATGCTGTTATTCTATTTTATCAATGCTTTTTTATTTAATCGGTGTTGTTGAGGATTAGCCATTCTATTGTACTATTATGTATTATAATGTTGTTATTTTATTTTGGGTATTTTTGTATATTGCTGTATATTTTATTGATGTAATCCCACCTCGATCCATAGGGAGAGGCAGGAAATATATATAAAAAATGTTTATTATTATTATTATTTATTTTTTATTATTATTATTATTATTATTATTATTATTATTATTATTATTATTATTATTATTATTATTAATTTATTTATCCAGTTTCACCCACACTTGCACAATCAGTTACAGAACCAGTTGTAAAACCAGTTGAATAAGTGGTAACCTGCTTAGAGACCAGAAGAACAAATACATTATCACCTGTGGAGCCCTGATGGCACAATGGTTAAATTCTAGTACTGCAGCCAAAATGTTATGAGTCCTGAAGACCTCCAGGTTGACTCAACCTTCCATCCTTTCAAAGGTCAATAAAATGAGTACCCAGCTTGTTGGGGGCAATTGGCTTACACATTGAAAACCACTTAGAGAGTGTTCAGCACTATAAAGCAGTATAGAAATGTAAGTGCTATTGCTATTGTGCAATATAAAAAACAACAACAACATGCCAATGCCCTGGTTTACTCTGCTAATTTTACATTGTATTTAGGCCTAATCATGTTTAATAGGTAAAATAAATGTTCAATGAACATTCAGAAATTCTTAGCAAATTCAATTAATCAATCAATCAATCTTTTATTAATTAGCTCTTAGGCCATATCACGGTAATAGACTAAGAGTTCGATACAAATTACAAAAAGTTAAAAGCATAATACAATATATATAAATGTTATAAGTGCAATACTGAATGGATACAATAACCCCTCAAAAAAGAAAACAACATCAGATTTCTTCATCACCCCTACAGTTTACACCAATCGTCCCCACATATCTAGATCTCAACTGTGTTGCTTTATATAAAAACCAAGCTGCGCTGTTATTTATTTTTGAACTTTGACCTATAAAGTATGAGATTCTAACATGGGCATCCCAAAACAATGTTTGTTTAATGTAGGGGCCAATATATTGCTCTATTTCCTGATAGTATAAATTATATTTGAATAAAATATGTGTTAAATCCTCAATTTCACATTCCCCACAGATACAAGTTCACTCATTATATGGAATACTGGTGAATCTACCATATCTTACCATAGTGTCAAGCTGTTCAAATCTAGCTCAGGTAAAAGCCTCCCTTAGCAAACTCATTTATACAAACAAGCTTACAAGACATAAGCCTAATCAGCACCAAGTTGTATAAAGAGCAGGTGCATGATTTGGAAATTATTAAATTTTGTTATGTTTTATTGTCAGTGGTTCAAATTTAACAGGAAAGTCAAAAATAGAAGCTGATATTATTTTTGATAATAAGTTCAGAGTTATCTATATTTTTAAAAACTTGTTATGTAACATTTAGTGATGAAATGATTACTCAGATCAGTACAAGAAGTACCCAAAACTGTTATTCCACAGAAGGTGGGTAATGCCCTTCAGAAATATGGAAATATTAGCCTACAGAAAAGGAACTTGCCCTACATCTTGAGATATTTGATTTTTGGTCACATGAAAATTGTTTTTGTTTTTTTTCTGAGACACTGAGCATTCTCTGTCAGAGAGCTCTGGTGCCACAATAAAATAAATTTCCCATGATTCCCTAACCCTAACCCTAACCCTTAAAGTGGACTCAATTTGCACTATTTCTAGCAGTCTGCAAAGGCCCTCAGTCTTCTAAAAGCAAACCAGTGTTCTAATGGATAAAAATACAATAAATCAACAGCTGTCTAACAGTGGAATAGACTGCTTTGGGAGGTGGTGAACTCCATCTTTGGAGTCTTTAAACAAAAGTTGGATGGGATCTTTTAGGATGCTTCACAAGTAATGCAGATGGACGGCCACGGGCCGTCCCGAGAAGCTGCGGATTGGGCCTGAGGTAGCCGCACTCCTCAGCCCCAATCCTCACCTTTTCAGGCCCTGGAAGGAGCGGTAAAATAGCGCTCCTTCCACAAGGTGCGGAAGGGGCACCGCAAGAGGCGTTGGGAGCCTCTTTGGCACCTCTTCCACTGCAGCGTGTGCGGACGCTGCAGTGGAAGTATGTCATCAGAGCACCTGTTGTGTGGAGCAACGGGTGCGCCAATGACGTGTTCGGGAAGGGGTTGGGGCACCCAGTGTGAGACTGCCCCTCCCCTTCCTTGCCTCCATGACAATGCAAAGTGCCGTCTTCATCTCACATCAGTTGTGATTTTTTTCCATGAAAGGGGTTGAACTAAACTACCCTTTTGATCCCCTCCAACTCTAAGAATCTGTGATCCTATGAAGTCAGGGCTCCAGCATAGAACCAGCAGATAGAGTTGTGAAATGAATTTGGGAACCCTTGCACAGCCTTTTGAATTACAGTTACAGGATATGAATTTTCTAAAGGAACGAGAAGGTCCCACATGATACAACTTACGGTTCTTGCTCAATAGGTACTGAGGTGACAACAAAGTGGATGGGAGAACAGTGTGCTTTTGTCCACAGATCAGTATTTTAAGTACCATATTTTTCAGCATATAAGACAACTTTTTAACCCTGGAAAAGGGTCCCAAAAGTCAGGGTTTGTCTTATATGCTGGGTAGAGAAGGAGGAGGAGGAGGATAAAGAGAGAAGGAGAAGGGAGCCAGGAGATAGAAGGAGGACGATGAGGACAAGGGGAGAAAGAGGAAGAAGCCAAGAGAGAGGATGAGGAGGATGAGAACGAGGGGAGGAAGAGGGAGGAAGCCAGGAGAGAGGAGGAGGAGGAAGTGGAGGAGGAGAACAATGTGAGAAAGATGAGAAAGCCAGTAGAGAGGATGAGGATGATTAGAACAAGGGGAGGAAGAGGAGGAAGCCAGGAAAGAGGATGAGGATGAGAATGAAGTGAGAAAGAGAAGGAAGCCAGGAGAGAGGAGGAGGAAGATGAGAATGAAGTGAGAAGGAGAAGGAAGCCAGTTCTCCAGTATGGATGCAGCCTGAATCTGCATTGCAGAAATAATGCAGTCTGAAACCACTTTAACTGCCACAGCTCCATCCTATGGACTCCTAGGATTTGCAGTTTTCTTTGTGGTACTAGAGCTCTCTGACAGAAAAGGCTAAATATCTCACAAAACTGCAAATCCCAGAATTCCATAGCCTTGAGCCAGGGCAGTTAAAGTGGTGTCAAACTGCTTTAATAAATTTCTGCAATGCAGACACAGCCAAAGTTGATGTGTTGCTTGGGCATGGCTTCTTTAACAAATAATTATGAACAATGAAAGAGAGAGAGAGACAGAGAGAGAGAGAATGAGTACCCTTCAAGATTTGTCTAAAGAAAAGCAAGTTTCTTAACTTGGAGGTTATATGTGTATGTTGTGTGCCTTCAAATTGTTCCTGACTTATGGTGATCATGGGTTTTTATTGGCAAGATTCACTCAGAGGAGGTTTGCTATTGCCTTCCCCTAAGGCTGAGAGTGTGTCACTTGTCCAAGTTCACCCAGTGGGTTTCATGGCAGAGTGGGAAATCAAACCCAGGTTTCCAGAGTGGTAGTCCAACACTCAAACCACTACACCATGCTGGCTCCTATTCCCATGTACCACCTATGAAAAAATGGCAGACTTTTTTGTTGTTCTTGTGTGTCTTCAAGTCCTTTCCAACTTATGGTGACTCTAAGGCAACCTTATCATGGGGTTTTCTTGGCATATTTCTTCAAATGGGGGTTGCCATTACCATCCTCTGAGGCTGAGAGTTTATGACATGCCCAGGGTCACTTATTTGGCCGCAAATTGTACATACCCCAGAATGCATCACCTAGTATATCAGCAGTCCTTCCCCCAACACTCTCTCATAGCTGGGAGATGGAAATATTTTTTTTAAGCAGATTTTAAATCTGGACTATTTTTTAAACAGTAAAGTCCAAAACACACTGCAGAAATAAATGCTAGGGAACATGAGAGCTGTAGTTTGTTGTGTTTATAAGTGATAGTTTTCCTGCTAAGTATGTCATAAGCATTTGAATTAAAATTACCATACTGAAATCAAAAATGATTTTTATTTTTTTTTTTTAATTTGGTGTGTGTTGAAAGAGGGGTAGTCTTATACGGCGAGTATATTCCAAACTCTAAATTTTAATTGAAAAATTGGTGGTCATCTTATATGCCCAGTCATCTTATACACTGGAAAATATTGTAGTTAAGCATATTGTTATCTATCACTGTCTGTCTGCCTGTCTGTCCATCCATCAATATCTATCTATGTAAACCATTGCTTTCTAAAGCTTTGTTTGCAGCAAACAAACGGGCTTGGAACAATAATGACAACCAATTACTCTTTTTCTAAATATCTCTCCAGTTTCTAGAACCACAACAGAGCTTCAATCAGTTGTAGCCAGAGTGGTAAAAATCATCTTGTTTCTCACCTATGACACGTTTACATGTGCCCACTCTTAGGGCTGTGTGAGAATTTTGTTTCAGTTTTTTTATCATATTATTTTTTATCAAATTATTTTCATCATAATTTACCCAAAATATGAAAGTGGGAGAACACAACACTAACATATTTGCCCTTTTACTTCAGTCATGAAGCCAATTCTGTCCTGTTTCTTCATTCATCAGCAAAACTGTTTTTTATTCTGCATGAAAAATTAAAATATATGAAAAATATTTAAATACATATGAGAAATATACTTTCAAACATAATACAAATTCCAAACATAAATACAAGTATTTGTCCCAACTACAGCAGCCCCATAAGTCTTCATTGAATCAATGGGCCTACTCCAGTTAGTACTTACTGCTGGGTTTAGGTCATTTTCTTCCAAAATTGTTGTTGTTATTAGCTGCCTTTGAATCAACTTTGACTCATGATGAATCCATGAATGAAATACTTACTTCTCTCCTCAACTGCTCTGCTCAGGTCCTGCAGGCTCAGGGCTGTGATCTCCTTGATTGAGTTTGTCCATCTAGTATGCAGTCCTTTTTTCTTTTTCTTTTTACTACCCTCCATCTTTGCTAGCATTGCTGGCTTTTCTAGTGAGTCTTGTCTTCTCACAATGTGTTTGAAGCATGTCAGTGGTCTGTTCTAGAATTCATCTATTTCTCTTTTTGATCATTAATGGTACCCTTGGCACTTTTCTTCAAATGAATTGGCTTTTTATTAGCTTTATTCATCTTCTGGCTCTCATATCTGTACATGGCCTAACTTTGGTGTTCAGTTGTATATATTTGCACTTTAGGATCTTGTCCAGTTCTTTCATAGGTGTCCTTACAATCCTAATCTTCTGATTTTTTTACTGCAATCCCCTTCTGAGCAATGATTGATATTCTAAAGTATGGGAAATCTTGAGCTGTTTCAATTTCCTTGTTGTTTACATTTATTTTCTGTAACTCCTCTGTTTTCATTATTTTTATTTTCTTAATGATCTACAACAAGCCTCCCTTGGCACTTTTCTCTTTATTTTTTTAAAAAAGTAATTGTTTCATGTCTTTGATGTTTTTTATTAGTAGTATAGTGTCATCTGCATATTAGATTGTTGATATTCCTTGTGCCAATCTTTACTTCTTCTGTGTATAAACCTGCTCTTCCACATCTTTATTATAGATCTATAAATATATTTTCATACATTGTTTTAACTCGGCTTTGTTTTATCTAGGCTTCCTACATTGTTTTAACTAGGCTGAACAATGTCAAGATATGGGATCCTTAGTCTAAATCAAGATTTCTTTTAGGAACTTTGGGAGCTATGAAAACCAATGCATAAGAGGTTCAGGAGATGTCCTTGTATGCCATTCTTTTGGGGAAAGGCTTGGGGATCTGGACATGCCTAGATTTCAAAAGAAAAGAATGAGTCACAATAGTCATCTGTATATAAGTGTGGGTGCCCATGTATATGTGTGCTCACAAAAAAATCATTTTATATATATCAAATGATCTCAAGGCAGCAGGTACAAAATCAATTTATGTGATTTAAAACAGAAAAAAATAACCTGACTGAGAGCATATTAAACAATAAGCCAGTTTAAAACCAGCTAAAATTCAGTACAATTTAAAACTGTGTGTGTACATTGTTTAATATGCTTTCAGTATGTTTTTTTCTGTTTTATTTTTTTTAAAAAAAAATTTAAAATGATTTTATAGCCTGCTGCCCTGAGATCATATGATATAGACTGGGATATAGATATTTTGATTAAATAAATAAATGAATAAACTAAACCTTCCTATTTTGTATTTACTGTGTGTTCCCTTGTGTATGTGTTCCTTCACAAAATGAAAAAAAAAAAGTTTTGTCTTGTTCTAGTTGTGGAAACTGATGAAGGAGATTATCCCACCACTCTAATAACCTGGCTTACCTCTTCTGAATTAAAGTCTAATTTGGGAGGCAGCTGGGTCCTATCACAAGGATTTTGCTGCCGAAGTTGCAAGGTGAGTCCAGCCTGGCTGCAGCCCAGGTCCCTGGCGTGCTTTGGCAGTTATTTTGTCAAACTCCTGGTTTTGAAATAAGGCTGCCAAAGTGCACTGGTGGCCCAGGCTGCAGCCAGGCTGGACTCGCCTGGTGGCTTCGGTGGCAAAATCCTTGTGATAGGACCTGACTGCTTTCCAAATTAGACTTCAATAAAGAAGAGGTAAGATGGGTTATTAGAGCAGTGGGATAATCTCCAAAAAATATGGGACTTACTATAACTCTAGGGATTGTGAATTTCTCAATAAGATATTTAGATGTGAATCAGAAATCCCTATCCTTGTTCATTTATTCCCACCAGAAATACCGTAAATCCTGTTCAGCTTATCTGAGACTTACAGTCAGCCCTCAAATTTCATGCATTTTCTTTTGTGGATTTGATTATTTAGAGTTTGTAGCTGCTTCTGCTGACAATCTACAAATATTCCTCTTTCTGCCCCTAGCATGACAATACTGCTGCAAAGATTTCCTATAATGTTATTCTCCTTC
Source organism: Phrynosoma platyrhinos (assembly GCA_020142125.1). Taxonomy (NCBI): domain Eukaryota; kingdom Metazoa; phylum Chordata; class Lepidosauria; order Squamata; family Phrynosomatidae; genus Phrynosoma; species Phrynosoma platyrhinos. The sequence goes on from CM034704.1 coordinate 8,577,745, forward strand.
TCCTTGCTCTTTTCTGCATACTTTGATCCACACCTTCTTCCCTCCACCTGGACACTACAATGCCTCCACCTTGCTCCCAGGCATCCCACCTCCTCCCTCCCTCTCCCCACTCTGCCATTGTTTCCTCTTCTCAGCTACCCTCCTCCTCCTTGTCTTCCCTGATTTGGAGATAAGCACAGAGTTCTTGTATTGTGGCAGTTGCCCTTGCTTGTTGACCATGCTGGCCAGAGAGCATTGAAGAGAGTGTGCATGAACATACCTGGAGAGGACTCCACCAGCGATGGCAACAGTGTCAGCAGTACAGAGTTGCTATTGAATTGTTGCCACCTCCTGGAATTTACTTTGAAAGTATCCCCTTCCCTATCTGGTCTTCTGAGCCAAAACTCAGGTGGGCCAGGTCTCCCAGTCCATCTGCTGTAACCTGGCAATGTCTTCCTCCACCAGCACCCCTTTTTATGGCCAGGAAGAATGAATGCTCCTCTCAGAGATGAACCAGTGTAAGGCTTGTTTGGATTTACCGAAGAAGTATCATGAGATCTGTACCTACCTAAATTCAGCTGCAAGGGAAGGAGAGAGGAGAAATTGAGGGTTTGGTGGCCTCCCTTTCATTCTTAGGGGGCTTCCTTGTTACTCCTCTTCTGTATCTGCCTCTAGGAAAAGGTCTTCTCTTCAGCAGCCTCATTTATCTCCTGGATGGGGTGGGGGCAGTGGAAAAACAGCCCAGAAAATTTGAACTTGGGTGGGCACAGAGGCATCTGATGATGAGCACTGAGCTAAAATCTGCTCTTGCCCAATTTCAGATTTTTCCTGGTCCTTCTGCTGTAACTTCAAGCAAGGCACCCATGGACCAAGTTCCAAGGGCACGGTTCTTTACAATGTTCTTGGCAGTGAAATGTGGCACCAGTAGAGGCAGGTGTGGACAGGTTACAGCAGAAGGACCTGAAAACAAGTGCCTCCCTGAATTTAGCTCAGAAGACTAGTCAGGGGAGGTGCAGGAGTTTCTTGCATCCTCGAAAGAAATCCCAAGAAGCAGTGGCAACACAGTATCAGTCCCCATCTCAATGCCACTGCCTCCAGGGCTCCTCTCCAGAGGTTCATACTCACATCCATACACACTTCCTCCCATGCCCTTCTGGCAAGCCTGGATGGAAACAGGTAATTCCTGGCACCCACAAGAAAGCCATAATGAGATAAGAATGCCATGTCTGGCTCCAAATCAGGGAAGAGGAAGGGGAGATAGAGTGGGAAGGTGTAGGAGAAAGGCAGGAACAGCAGAGGCACACTGCAAGAAAGGTGAAGACATCATGGTGCCAAGGCAGCAGGAGGGTAAGCAGAAGTGATGGAACTGTGGTAGAGGCAGTATTGGAGTGAGGTGGACATTTTTTGGAAAAGCATAGTCCATAGCATGCACATTTGAAGGGTGGGCTTTAAAATCTTCATGATTTTTATGGGGATCCTCTGTTATCAATCTCTGTGAAAGCAGAGGACCAACTCTATTTTGAAACAAGTGTGCATAAAATTGTAGACTGACAGTAGAATCCTACATACATCTAGTCAGGAATAAATCATTCTTCATTTAATGTTATTTCATCACAAATATGTCTGTATAACCAATACAGCATTCACAGTGGTTAGGAAGACTGCAGCTTTAATCCCTTTCTTCATTTTTTTACTAATACACTGAAATTTAAAAACTGCAAAGAAGGTATAGGGAATAGATGAAAAACCAAATATGCCTACTTTTGATCTACAGACTTCTATGAAATTTCACAAGACATTCAAAACATGATAAGTTGAACATCTTTTGGAGTATCTCACTGTCTGAAAACATATCATTTGTGTTTCTTTTTAAAGATGAACCTGAGTTGACATATTTTTGTACTCTAAAACAGCTTTCTGAAAGGAAACTTTTAAAAAAATCTGTTTTCAAATCAAATCATCTAAGTTTCCTGACTGTTTATAACATATCCAACAGCCCAAGAAATATTGATTAGAAGTAAAGCTTTCTCAAAATGTTGATAACTACCTATTTTAGGAAGATGACCTTTAGCAGTCTGATTATCTTAGATTCTATGCTGACTTTCTGTACGTTAGCAGATATGAAAATGTTATGTATTGCCAATCTGAGACATGTAAGGAAAATATGCTTCATGCACATCTTGAAATGGAGAGTAAGTACGTTTAACCCTACTAAGCTGCTCAGCATGGTTCTTCAAGAGCAGAGAATTGAGTTAATCTTCAGAGAAATAAACTGGTCTGACATCCATATATTATGGGACATATAAAATCAAAATATTTGTTTCTTCATTCTTCTAGAAGCATGAAATTACATGACATTTTCAGTTCCTCTAGATGTAAACCCCTCTAGAGGGTGAAGATAGGGTCATGATTTTATGGGGGAAATAAATGCAGTTAGCAAACAATCAATGCATTTAATTCAATTAGATATTTGGTGGATTCATCTCTGTCCTGATATACCTATTTCATGACTATTAAGACTCCAATGGAACACATTGTGTCCTGGAAATCTGTAGACTCCATCCGACGTCATCTGGGGGAGAGATGCAGGCCCACCTCCATCGGGCCTAGCCTAAGAAGAGGAGCCCTCCCTCCACTCCATCCGACGTCATCTGAGGGAGAGATGCAGGCCCACCTCCATCGGGCCTAGCCTAAGTGGGAGGGAAAATGTTTTATGTTACATGCTAAGGTTTATGTTGTAAACCGCCCGGATTGGACTACCAATGGGCGGTATAAAAATAAAATTTATTATTATTATTATTAGATTAGCAAAGGTCATGAAGGGGATAAATGCACACAAAATTATGTCTATACCTAGAATATTCTTTTTAAATTGGGACAAGTAATAGCACTCTATTCTGCTTTAGTCAGGCCTCACCTGGAATAATGTATCCACTTCTGGGCACCACAATTAAAAAAAGGATGTTGACAAGCTGGACCATGTCCAGAGGAGGGCAACCAAATTGGTGAAAGACCTGGAAACCATGCCCTATGAGGAATGACTAAGGGAGCTGAGTATGTTTAGGCCAGAGAATAGAAGGTTAAGGAATAAAATTATGTCTCAGTTCAAATATTTGAAAGGATACTCTCATACTGAAGATGTAGCAAATTTGTTTCCTCCAGAGAATTGGACCTGGAGCAACGGAGACAAACTACAGGAAAAGAGATTCCACCTCAAAAATTAGGCAGAACTTCCTGACAGCAAGATCAGTTTGACAGTGGAATATGATGCCTTGGAGTGTGGTGGAGTTTCCATCTTTGGAGGTCTTTAAACACAGGGTGGATGACCACCTATTAGGGGTGCATTGATTCAATGGCAGGATCTTGACTTGGTGGTCCTTAAGGTCTCTTCCAACTCTGTAATTCTATTAGTCTTGTAGTGGCTCAAGTGGTGAAGACACTGACTCTGTTGATTGCAAGATCATCAGGTTGGCAGTTCAAGGGCTGGGTGCCACATGATGGAGTGAACGCCCATCACTAATCCTGGCTTCTGCCAACCTAGCAGTTCGAAAGCATGCAAATGTAAGTAGATAAATAGGTACCACTTTTCAGTGAAAAGGTAAACAGTGTTCTGTGCAATCATGGTGGCCACATGATCACAGAGTAGTTTCTGACAATGCTGGCTCTTTGACTTAGTAATGGAGATGAGCACCACCCCCTATAGTCAGACATGACTTGACAACCTTTGTCAATGGGAAATACCTTTACCTTTACATATCACATTAAAAACAAACCCAGTAGGCAAATGAAAAGAAGTGTATTTATTTTTCTCCCTCTGCAACACAGTGCTTCCATTTTCTTCCTGATTTAAAAGCATAGGAGGGAATCATAAAAGTGTCATAAAAGTGTTCCTTTTGCCAAGCTGGAAAAATCTGTTTTGCATAAAGGACATTTTGTATTACCTTCTCCTAGTTTTTTTATGAGTTGAAGAGAATGAAAATTCTTTGATATCTTGCAGAGACAGAAAAATAAACATGTTCCTCTCTGTTTATCTGCTGGCTTTGTTTTTAATGTGATAAGACTGAATTGTTCTATATTTCAAAGCACCAGACAAAATGAGTACATTTGAAGGATAAGAATAAGCACATTTTAACCATTGGGAAAAAGGTGTACTAAATATGCATATTAGAAACATGTTGCGTACAGACATAATTCCATGTGAGGTTTTTTTTTAATCTTGCAACCTGATGTGGAAATAGGAATTGAATGTGTGTGTATGTGTTCCTTCAAGTCACCTGTTGACTTATCACAACCCCATGAATTTCAGAGGGTTTTCTTAGACAAGGAATGCCCAGAGGTGATTTTGCCAGTTCCTTCCTCTGAAATAGCCTACAGCACCTGCTCTTCCTACTGGTGGTCTCCCATCCAAATATTAATTAGTCCTGACCCTGCTTAGCTTTGAAGGTCAGACTGAATTTGATGCCTTTAGGATATTTAGATAGATTTAAAGAAGAATGCCAGTGGGAAAAAAATGAATAGAAATAAGACTGGCAGTGGAAAATAGAAAACTTCAACAGGAATAAGACTGGCAGATTTTCACAGTATCCAGTGGATGTTTTAGGAAATGTTATGAGAAGGAAGAAATATATGTGGTAGGGTGACAAGTTGTTGTTGTGTGCTTTTAGCTCATTTACAACTTGTGGTAACCCTAAAGAGAATCTATCACAGAGGTTTTTTTGCCAAGTTTCTTCAAAGGGGCTTTGCCATTGCCATCTTCTAAGGCTGAGAGAGTGTGACTTGCCACCCAGTGGGTTTACATGGCTGATTCAAATCCTATTCTCCAGAGTTGTAGTCCAATGTTCAAGCCATGCTAACATATAACCATCCTGGGATGATGGGGCAGAATGTTAATAAAATATTGAAAGCTTCAGGGATACAAATTAGAGAAATTTATTTCTAATGATCTTTCCTGTCACTTTCAGAAGTAGTTGTTTTCTCTATTTCCACTTAAATATTGACATGCTGTTTGCTTGTTTGTTTTTTTTTCCAGCTGTTGAGCAATGCATTTAAATGCAAGCTATTAAACTCAAATGCAATATGAAAACCCAGATGCCCTTTTATATAGTCATTTGTTTGTTTAAGCCCTGGTTGGCATTCAGCGCTGTGTAGGTACTGTGAGAGCACAATATGATCCATTGCTGGATCATATGTTCCACTGTTCCTATAATTTATATGCTGGAATGTCATGTGACCTGCCTTTCTATAGCTATAATTCTAGGCAACATTATCTACTATGTGAAAAGAGAACACTCTGATATTCAGTCAGTTACATTTTATTTCCACCACATTTTCACTCTTTTGCCCATGCATGTTTATAAGTGAAGTTTTGCTCTTAGAAAAATCTTGAAAAGGGTTTTTTGGCTGTTTTTTGTTTTTGTTTTTTTGTTTGTTTGTTTTGCTTTTTGGATGGTGAGTATCACAATCCCCAACCATTGGCTGTTCTTGTAAGGGGAGTCAATGGGTTATTTAGTCATTGTTTTTCTTAGGAGTTTACCACATTAACTATTAAAGTGAAAAAAGCCTCCCAGGATGCAGCCAAGATGCTGGATGAGGGTGGGAATTATTGCACAATAAGTCACCTCTGAATTGCTTGGCAACTGTAGGCTAGGTCCCAGCCGGGCTCAGCCAGCCCTTTTTAGGGGGAGAAAAAAGGCTGGCTGATCATGGCTGGGACCTGGACTGCAGTCGCCTGGTGATTTGGGGTGACTAACTGTACGATAATTCCCACCCCCATTCAGAGTCCTGGTTGCATCCCGGGAAGATTTTTCTGCTTTAAAAGGTAATGTGATAAACTCCTTAGAGTGATTATCCAAATAATCTCATGAACACATTCCAGTTTTGTTGTTCACACTTTTTAAAAATCAAAACTGTATCTCTGCACATATCTGTGAATTCCGTTGCACTGCAAATAAAGATGGAATTGATGATGGAATCTGGATTACCCCAGATTATCCCAGGTCTGTCTGCAATGGTTATTCACTCAGTCAAAAATACAAATCTTTTAGGAGAACTTGGGGGGAGGCGAGGAATCCCAAAATCAACTAGCCTCAGATATGCTGCTTTTGGAGTAGCCCCCCAGAAAACTTTAGCAGATGCATTTGAAATGCATATGAATAATATTGATTAATGTCACTTTTAGCTGTTTTTTTTAACACTATGAATAACTCCTAAAAAAAAATTTCCAAAGATTCTGCACTGATTTTATCCCAGACTGTTCACTGATTTTTAACTGAATCAAACAAAACTCCTGAAAAATATACATTACAAGGCAATGCTTTTTGAAGTGACTCAGAATGGCCAAACAGTGGATGAGTATGTCTTCCATGTATGTCATAACTGAGCAAGCTGTGGCCTTTCAGATATTGTTTGACTGCAGCTCCCATCAGCACTGACCAGTATAACCAGCTGTTAGGAAAATTAGAAGCTGCATCCTCAGCATCTCAAGGATCACAACTTGTCCACTATACTCTGTATATAATTCTGAGCAATATTACTGCATCCCGGGAGGAAATAAATACTGAAGGTGACCACAGGGTCAGAGAATAAAAAATCTCTAGGAGAGTTAGCACTTGTTAATGCCTGCTGAGTCTTCAACACATCTAGTTTTAGAATTTTCCTCTGAACTGCTTTCATTTGCAATAACCTTCCCTCTTATTTCATGTTTTTTTGAAACAACCAATAGCATTTTGGTTTTTTCATCCCTTGATCATGCAGGGGTTCCTCTGACCCAATGTAATGTCACCTGTGTTTCCTAGATATGAAACTTGCTTGCAGCAATCTGTAAAGATTAAACAAGTATGTGACTCTTAATACATTCAGCTAAATCCTTTGAAGATACAGCTCCAGTTGCTTAAGCTGTGGTCAAGATGGAATCAGCATCACAATTTGAATGAATATGCAAAACTTAATAGTCTCAAGCTAATACTGCAATTCATATACAATAAAATTCTGGAGACTGTCATGATTTGTAGGCTATTTCAAATCCCTAGGAAAGAACTGTGCTTTGAATGAGAGAGTATTCAAGCATCAAGCTGTCAAAACTATCCTTTCTATTATTTATCCATGGGAATGATGCCATAAGGTCAACTGCTATTTTCTGATGCCTTTAGTCCTGGAGGCAAAAGTTAATTCCCCCCACTCTCCTCTTGAGCAGTAGGTGAGATGATGAAAAAGACGCTGATGTAGAGAATGCAAGAAGCATGCTGAAAGGCACTGAAGTGGCTGTAGATTCTTATTTGATCCTGAGATTAAAATAAATGAATAAAAAACAAGACAGTCCCAGTCAGTTGTGTTGAATTCACAATGGTGACACCATTCGAAGTTGTAAAATGTGAAATCTCACTGCTCTTGAACATGAATGGAGTAAATACTTTTGGACCTTACAGGGACATCCCCTTTAGAAAATTGTGATATACCATAATACTGAACCATACCTATTACCATTCCTCTTCTGCCCTCTCTCTTTCACTCACACACACACTCCAAAACATCCCATACTGTACAAGTGTGTCAGCATTCCTGATGTGTTAGATTAAAAAAAGAGGTTGGGAAACTATTTGTGAGCACATTAAAAAAAAAAATACCATGCTCATGAGAGCTTTTTTCACATTTCAAACTCACTTAAAGCACAATGCTCTCAAAACTGCAGGAATTAATGTAGAGTTTATTTCTACTATCGTAATGCTAAACACATTTACTTCAGAACAAGGAAAATTTTGTTTCATCAAAAAGTAATATTTTTGAAAAGTAAAAACCATGCAATAATAATCTTTAGCACTGGTGATCATTTGTACATGTCTGGGAGACTGCTCCTTGATTATGGTTTTAAAACAACCAAAAGAAACAAAAAAAGATGACTGAAGTGATCCCCATTGGTCTCAGTGAGAGACCAAGTGGCAAAGAAATTGGTATCATTACTGCTGTCAAAATCTGCCACTTCTTGGGTGATCATGTGTGTCAATTCCAAGGTCTAATCTTAGAGTTGCCAGAGGAAAAACCTGAGAGGGTTCCTGTATCTTTAATGGATGTGCTGAAGGGGGAATTTTAGCAGGCCTTGCTAAACGGGTTTCATGGTAGGCAATACCTGATGAAATCCCCTCTTTGTTGTGTGCCTTCAAGTTGCTTCCAACTTATGGCAACAATCATAGGGTTTTCTTGGCAAAATTTGTTAAGAGGTTTGCCATTGCCTTCCCTTGAGGCCATTAAAGGTACACAAGCCCAGTCCAGTTTCCAACCTGGCAACCTGAAGCCGTACCTATACTATGATTTCTGAATTATAATACATGAAAACTTTCACCAACTCTCCATAAGCTTTATTTTCAGAACATTGTGCATGACCAGATTTTTTATTATTTATTATTATTATTATTATTATTATTATTATTATTATTATTATTATTATTATTATTGCATAGGGTAGCCTGTGAAACAAATTGCCCTAACTGAAATTCACTTTTCTGTGTTAAAGGAGTCAGAGCCAGGTCTCTGGCTCTGCATGTTTCTGCAGCTCTCAGATTCTTCAATCCATTTATATCGTTTTTAGGATTAAGGTGGACAGATATCTCACTTTATAAAAGACAATGTTCTATTTGGAGAGAAGACCACCCTAGAATATGATATTGACATCTAAAGATAAGGAGTGGTCTGGGGCAATGTATGGGGTGCCCATTTGTAGAGGAAGAGTCCTCATAAGCTCATAAGGAGTCTTCCTGGGTTCCTATAATGAGCTGCGGCTGGCTCACAGATCAAATTCTAAGACCCCATACTAATAAGCCTTTATTTTAGGAAGGGAGGCATATAGTGGTCCTCTTACGTTGAACCCTGGATTGTAGGGTCTAAACAATATCTCTTGAATTGTCTTTGCTGAGTCCTTATTATCTATTTTGGTGGTGTTGCCTTAGCTCCTATGTCTCTGCCTCCTGAACCCACATGAAACAGGAGGACCATACCCCTAAAACATCATTTTCAGATTACCTTTGATGCTGAGTGAAGCTATGCTTTCTTACATTAAACCAGCATGGTTTTAGAATACCTGTGTTGTATGAGAGTACAGATTATTTCATATATTGGAGGATTTCAGACAAAACAGCTATTTTAAAAAGGGATAGCTGTAAGCCTTCCATATCTGAAGTGCTCTATATTTTGAAGCTGTCAGCAAATGCAAACAAATAGCTTCCAAAACACTGTGAATTTCTTTTTTATTATTGTTCATTATTGTGATATTTTTCAAAATTGAACATGATAGGGCATTAGGGGGCTGTCAGTTTTATGTGGGATGGTGGTTCATTTCTAGTCAATCTGCTTATTAAGATGTATCACAGAGAGCGCTAAAGAAATGCATTTATTTTTAGATGAGAGTTTGTTTCATAGAACTGGTTATGTGAAAATAAAAAGAAAGCTAGGAATTGAGATACAAAAATCATTTTTTTCCCTTCCACGGTGTGCAAAGAAAGAACAAAGTTGTCATTTTTGTTAATAATTCTGAAATAAGAGCAGTTTTGTTTCAGTGCCACAAATTGCACTTCAGTTCTAATCACTCTTCTTGTACAGCACAGTTTCAAGCATGTTATGCATATAAATATGTACATGTTTGGGCCAAATCCATTTTTAATAGATGCTTTGGAATCAATGGGATTTTTAGTCACCACTTATGTAAGTCTCATTGATTGCAATGGGTCTGCTTTAGGAAGACTAATCTGCTGCATATTTAGGTTCTCGTGAGCTTGAGATAAATCAGGAAAGAGGACATAGATGACATCTTTCCCAATCTATTCTCAGAACAACTCTAAGATATAGATTCATATGAAAGAGAGTGACTAGCCCAAGTTTAAACATGTATAAAGTTTCATAGACCAGAGTAGGCTTAAATTTGTACCTTCTCTTTCCTACACTTTAATCTTTTCTACACTTCAATCATTATACCACATTGACTCTTACCATTGTATAGGAAACTATTATCCCTGTCTATCCTCAGATCTTGTTACCTATCATACATTAGTCTTTTGTGCCTGTTTCAAGTGTCATTTATTAATTTTGTGATCATTGTTTCCTGAAACAAAGTGTCTTGAAGTAAAATGACCATACAATTTTTTTAAATTAAATTCAATAAAATAAAATATTCTTAGAATTCAGAATCACTCAGAAACTCTCTAAGCAAGTATTTATATGAGGAAAGAGGAAATGGAGAACTTTGCATATGCCAGTCCTATTTTTTTTTAGTTGTCATAGGTGTCATTTGAAAGAATGTTACATACTTGTAAACATCAACAACTGTATCCAACTGAAAACAAAAGAGGGAAAAAGGTTAAAAAATATATCTGATTGGGTACTTGGCAATTGTCTTGTTTGTTCTGCTTTTAGAAATAGTCAGGAGATTAAATGTTCTGTCCT